>OY720424.1:17242245-18442245 GCA_963082815.1 Melanotus villosus | reverse complement strand
CACCATGTACAGATTGCAATTTAACATTAATTTTTATACATAATTATGCCAGGGGTATGTTCCTCAATAAGAATTTTACAAATTCTCGCTTTACATTTACAATTTAATGATTCAAACAGAATTTCGTTTTATAGAGCGTACATGACGAAAGAAGTTTTGCACTAGTCTGCATGGTGTTTTGTAAAACAAATCAGGATAAATTACATAAAACCGAGAAATAATAACCTTATACTATGAGTATTATTGGTACTTTTGCCTTTTTTATAGTTAGGTGCATTTGTAAACAGTTTCTTTTTTACCCTGGATCCTCAGCGAATACTTAAAAAAATTATTTTATAGTTATATTGTCACGTGTGCTTGTGTTTTATAATCCCTTTACTGTTCAAAATTATTCTTTTTATGACGGAACGAAGTGTAAAATCAACTAACACACTTAAATATGAAAAATAGCAAATATATCGAGTCGCTATTTCTATGTGTTATTAAAAGTGAATTTGTAAAATAATAACTTATATATTTGTTTAAAAACTTATTCTATATATCTATAGGTTAAAACAAACCAGGAACTTTAAAGAAATTATAAACTAATAATACTTTGTAGGAATGTCTGTTCTTTAAATATATACATCTTAACGTAGAAAACCAGCACCATTACTGTCTTACTGTGTGTAAAAACATTTAATCGTTGAACATAACAAAAGTGCTTGTTATTATGTAACACTAACCGTTCAAATTCAGACAATTCCGTATTTCTATGAACGAACAAATTTGTTTGTGGGGAGTATCATATCTTATTAATTGCGAACTAAAGGAACTTTTAGCATAGAAACTAAAGGAAAATATTTTTAACCTAACGGAACAGAAAAATAATACTTATGTGCACAACCTTCGTCTGCTACATTAAAATAAGTAGATTTTATATAATACAAACATGTTTACGCTCACGTAAACTAAACGAGGAAAGATGTCGAAGTACTTGTACTAAATTTAACACAAAAAATAGTTAAATAGTTACAAACTATAATAAATACATACAAAGAAGTGTACAAAAAACTTTGAAATGGTAACATTTAATCTCACGTCTATCACCTACATCTAACAAATCTCACAGTTGCTCAAAAATATAACGCGCAATTATTATCACATGTTTAATATTTTCAAAAATTTGTTTATTTAAGCTCTATAAAATCTATTTAAATCGAAATGAATCCAACGTATCTAACACATTTATTAAGAATGAAAACAAAACGAGTTATTGCTGTAAAATTAAAACAAGGATAGTTTAAACAAACAAATAGTTTTATACAATTATTACACATTCAAACTTAGATTTTTTTAAACATCTATCGCACTTTTTCATAGAATTGCCGTGGAAGCCTTTTTTTGCTAAAGGAATTTCCTCAGTTGATATTTTTCGAAGTAAAAACGCTAGAGTGGGTTTACAAAAATATCAAGTGAAAGAAATCGAAAGCATCCAAAGATTTTATTTACTACGCTAGTGATGTGTCTGTATATTTTTCTTTGCTTATTATTGATTGAATTTCGAAACTGTCATTTGAACTTACAGTTTACCCTGCAAAATTTTGAATAACGAATTTGCATTATTTTTGCCTCAGTGGATCATCGTTTATGAAAAAATATATCCATTAACTGTTTAATTATTGTGCTACCTATGCTTACAATTCTAGTGCAAAGTGTTTGATGAAAAATATTTCGAGTATGTAGGTACTTAATATAAGTATATTCGTGGTGTATTTTCTCTTTTCCTAGTATATTTCACATTCTATTTAAAATTAATCAGAAAAAATCTAATTCTCTATATTCAGTTCTGTATACCTTTTTTTATTATTTATATATGAATTTGCTAAATTGCTCAGTAAAAATACTCAGTGCAAGGAGTATTTTAAATATTTACGAGTGCGATTGTTGCCACTTTATTTGAGAGTGAAATAAATTTGTTTAAAATTGGCTGTTGATATTTTCTGTGGTTATATTTTATAGGAGAAAATATCAACACGAGTTGATAAAAGGAATGACACTAGCCTTTGTTTTAAATAAAATCAGAAATTTACGTTATTTAACTACTTAGTCGTTCGTTTGGCAACAACAGCACCATGTAAATCAGGCTATACAACAACTTTTTTTTTTATAAACAGAACGTAATAGAAACAAAAATTCCTAATCAGTAGCGGTATATAATTTTTGTAGCCAAAAGTATGAGATGATTTAGATGTTAACTTGTACATTTTTTTCCGTATACCTAGTTTAGTACTTAAATTAGATATTACAATTTTGTACTCGAATCCAATAACAAATTCGATTTGTTTTTGAATGCGACGTTTTTCCACTAGAAAAAACCTGAACATCAAATTTGGGGTAATAGTTTTACATTTCTAACACTTAGCCAACACTGATTTTGTACAAACGGTTTTTTTTATCAAAAAATTTACACATTTATTTCTAAAGGCTTGTCATTGTCCGTCCGGTGTATTTTTTTTTTACTTTTCATATCATTCAAGACCGCTTTGAAATTAGTTTGCGAAAGATTTTAATATGAAATAACGAAAATTACAACGTAGAATTAAACGAACAAACACGCAAAGATCACATTTTTAATAACAATTAAAATTTTCGGTTCCAACTATGAAAAATCGTTAATCGTTAAAGACGTTGCATTGTATTTTTGGGTTATATAACTATTAAGTATTTGTTGTAAAAACGGAGTGTTATTAAAAACACGGACTCTATAGTTTTAACACAGTTTGGTTAGAAAAGCATTAAATAGCAATCATTATATGAAATCCTTTTTAGGCTTTAAAAAAATTGATAAAAAACACTTAATTAACATGCTAACATGTAACAGAACGTAATTATCAGCTAACACAATAATTATTGATTCTGTAAACAATTAAACGAACAATTTCGAAAAATTATTCATCCACCAAATAATAATCAACAACATATGTTAGGTTTTATTATCTGCTTGGGAATTCCCAAATTGGGTTTTTGGTATTTGTTGCTTTTGCGTTGTGAAATGTTTCGGTAATTTATTGAAATGAAAAAATTTTGATTTGGCGTTTCTATTCAATTTAGCAAGCTTATCTTTTAGACAAAGTATGAAAGCTCCTTTTGCACTTGATAGTTTAAATATTTTAGGGTGAATTTAATTTTGGGATAGTTGCTATTCGATGCTTTTCTGTAATAAAATAATCTTGTAGATAACAGCTATAGTAAAAAATGAAAATATATGGAATATATAATCTCATCTGTACAAACTGTTTTTAAATGTAGAAATTACTGTACTAATATCGCAGTAGTATGGTGAGTTTATTTAACATCTGAATTGAATATTTGACGGGAACTTTATAGCGGCAAGTTTTATTAAAATAACGAAAAAATGTCGGGCTATAAATTTCCGGCCAAATAATTATTAAACAAATACAAAGCGCTGTGAACAAAAAACCGTTGTATATAATATTATTTATGTATATATTTGGTAAAAATCTGTAAATCTGTCAATAAAATAGTCTCAGGAACTGTTGTGGTAGTAAAAAATAATCAGTAGTTGCTGTAAATTGTGTTGGAACGTTGGCAATATGAATATCAGTCTTATGTTTATCAAATTCTAGGCAAATTTGAACAATAAAAGCGAGTTCTTGAACAAATTTGCCGTACTTTTAGAATTTGTTAGTAATCATTTTAATACCAGAAATAAAAGAGGAAGCACATACGATCTTAAATCTATCATAACATTCAAATAACAATTTTATCACCAGCAAAAGACTACTGGCGATTTATACAAAAGAACCCCAATCTACTACAAATTAACATAATATAGAACGACGGCCTTTTGACCAGTAGTCACATTTTCCTTTTTTTATACAGTCTACCACTAATATTGCCCCTAATATTAATTAATGGACACACGCGCGGTTTTCTCTTTTTTTAATAAGTGAAACGCGCGTTTGTAAAACTAAATTTAATTTAATTTAGACGTAGCGCCACCTAATCCTGACCGTTCTGTTGTACAAGCTCTCGCCTATCATCACGAGAGAGCGCAGGAGCCTTGAAAAGATCCTGTGGTTCGTCTTCGATCTCTTTAATGCGCTCTTTCGTATCCTCGTCTAAGAGTGGTTGTTGTCCGTAATGATCTCGGTTCTTTTCACTTTGCGGCAGCAGGTGGATCATGCTTACAGGTATCGGAAATGTCGTCCCGAAATCGTGATAAAAATTTGGCGCGAACGGATTAAAAACGGGCGGTTGAGGTGGTGGTTCTTCCCTGCTGGAAGGCCTCGTGTTCGGTTGTACCGGTTCTGTTTCGCGCGGTTCTGATTTACACGAATTGTTATTGTTGTTACCTCCTAATCCCAAAAAGTCTGATGGGCCGCTGATGCAGTCTTTTCTTAGTTGTTCCAATTTTAAACTCTTACCGTATTTACCACGTACGTACATCAACAGGGAGTTGTAAGGAATGCCGAATATCCTTGATGCTTGACTTGTTGTCATTTTCTTGTTCCAGACGTGCTGTAGGGCTTCGGTTAACTCGGCATTCGTCCAGGACCTCGGTGGACCTCCACGTGGTGCTGAATGTTGCCCTTTTGGTCTTCCCACTTGAACATTATTAAAGATTCCTGTTATCAATGCAATTTAGTTAGATCAGGGAAAGGTTCAAGTTTTTCCAAAATTTTTATTCAAAATTCTACATTATTTCTGGGTAAAACAGATTCATAGAAAGCAAAAAGGCGAAAAGGCGGAAGGACCGTCATGTAGTTTAGTTAGGTTTAGAAAATGATTCAAAGTTATTCCAAATTTTGTTAATAATCCAGAATATTTATGCAAGGTAAATCAGTTTATTTAACAAAAAATGTGGAAGGATTGTGATCAACGCAGCTTAGTTAGATTAAGTTTTTCCTAGCATGTTTATTTAAAAAATTGATAATTCCAGATATTAATTCGGGATAACAGAGTTCCATATCAAAGCAAAACAAAATCGAAAATGTGAGAGAATCGTTTAGTTAAACTTAGACAAGTTTTATTTGAAAGAAAGAAAAGTGGAAGGATCATCATCGATGCAGTTTAGTTAGATGTAAGAAATGACTTAAGTTTTTTCAGGCATACTAATCCAAACATGTTGTTTATTCAAGACATTAATTTATGATAAAATAAATTCATATGAAAGCATAAAAGAGGAGGATCGTCGTGTAGTTTACTTAGATTTAAGAAAGGATTCAAGCTTTGCAAAATCCTTAAAAATTTGTTAATTCAAGATAACACAGTTTTATTTGAAAGAAAGAAATGTGCAAGGATTATCATCGATGTCGATGCAGTTTAGTTTCATATAAAAAATGACTTTAGTTTTTTCAAGCATATTAATTCAAGACACTAATTCATGATAAAACAAATTTATATGAAAGCAAAAGAGATGAGGATCATCGTGTAGTTTACTTAGATTTAGAATAGGATTCAAGTTTTTGCAAACTCCTTTATTTAAACATTTATTAATTCAGGATAACCCGGTCTTATTTGAAAGAAAAAAGGGTGGTAGGATCGTCATCAATGCAGTTTATGTAGTTAGATTCAAGAAAAGTTTTCCCTGGCATACGTACTAATTCAAACATTAGTTAATTCGAGTCATTAATTCAGGATAAAACAAATTCCTAAGAAAAGCAAAAAAGGCGAAAAGGTGGGAGGATGTTTATGTAGTTTACTTAGAGGATAGAAAAGGAAGCAAGCTTTTCAAAACTCTTTTATTTAAAAATTTGCTAATTCAGGATGTTAATTCAGTAGTGGACCCTTTTATTTGAAGAAAAGAAATGTGGAAAGATTGTCATCGATGCAGTTTAGTTAAGCTTAAGGATGACTTAAGTTTTTCAAGCGTTTTGTTAATTCAAAACATTAATTCAAGATAAAACAAATTCATATGAAAGCAAGAAAGAGTAGAACCGTCATGTAGTTTACGTAGATTTCGAAAAGGATTCAAACTTTCGCAAATATCTTTATTTAAAAATTTATTAATTCAGGATTACACAGTTTTATTTGAAAGAAAAAATGTGGAAGGATCGTCATCAATGTGGTTTAGTTAGACTGAAGAAAAGATTTAAGTTTTGCCTAGTATACTTATTCAAACATTGGTTAATTCAATACATTAATAAAGTGCGAAACATATTCATATGAAAGCAAAAAGGACGAAAACTGGGAAGAACGTTGTGTGGCTTACATAGATTTAGAAAAGCATTCAAGTTTTTCAAAGCTTTCTTATTTAAAAATTTGTTAAGTTAGGATAACACAATTTTATTGAAAAAATGTGGAAGGATCGTCTTCAAGAAAGGATTGTAAGTTTTTTCAAGCATACTGATTCAAATATTTGTTAATTCGAGACATTAATTCAGGATGAAACAGGTTCATATGAAAACAAAAAAGATGAAGAATGGGAGGAACGTTGTGTGATTTACTTAGATTTAGAAAAGGATTCAAGGTCTTCTAAAGTTCTTTATTTAAAAATTTGTTAATTCGTAATAAACAGTTTTATTTGAAAGAAAGAACTGTGGAAGGATCGTCATCAAAGCAGTTTAGTTAGATTTAAGAAAAGATTTAGGACTTGCCAAGCATACCTACTCGTATTCAAGACGTTAAATTAGCGAAGTAAAGACAAATGGAACAAATGGAAGGATCGTCATGAATGCAATTTAATTATATTCAAGAAATGATTTCGAACTTTTCCAAAGATTTGTATTCAAAAATTTGTTAACTAAGGATAATGTTTCACAGAAAAGAAAAAATGTTTGTTACACATATATCAAAAACATAATAAATTTTGAAAAATATACATTGCTAATGTACGTTTCAAGCCTGCATTTTAATTTTTTTTAAATATACCTTTCTACTCACAAATCGCTTAATACTGGCTGCATAAATATCGTAAATTCTTAACAGAACCGTTTCGTAATAACTTGATATATAGCTAACCAAGTGTTAAGTTTACAAAAATAGCTTAGTTCTTGAATTTGAATTAATAAAACCTTACTTAAAATAATTACAGTCTACATTAAACGAACTCAAACTGAAAATAATTAGTAACCAAGTAAGTATATGGAATAATTAATGAATTATTAACTGTGTAATGAAATAAATAAGTAACAACAAGAACACAAATAAATTATGAGCACATTCAAGTTTAAATTTTGAAACGGAAATGTTTTCCTTGAAAAAGCATATTTTGTAAGCAAACAACAGACGCGATTGGAACACAAAAACTTGAGAGGAAACTGCAATGTTTTATCCTTAAATATTAGAAAAAAAGGTTTGTTTGTTCTTTGTTGATAAAGAAAAACAAAGTTTGGAAATATTGAAAGTGAAGGTTTAGTTTTATTTCGTCAGTGGCGGCCCTTCTAATATCCTGTCTTAAGTGGGAAACATGTAATATGATCAAAAAGTCTTTAGATCGCGGTTGTTATGGAATTCCGAAGACATCCCCAAAATTATTTAACTTTATTAGGTACATTTGTGAAAATTGTATTAAACATAAATGTTTAAAAAAAAGCAACGTTTTAGTAACTAAACAAAATTTATTTGATCATAAACATTTAATATATTTTTTGAAAAACATCAAGTAAATTTCATGGCCTAAAAATAATAGAATTAAATAATTTGAGAGGTGATTTTTAAATTTCGTAGCAACTGCTACCCAAAGATTTTTTGATCACACTATAATGTAATACCTATTTAAATTATAATAATGATTATGTTTTTGAATAATAAAAGAAACAAAATTGTAACCTCCCTCTTCCATAGCCAAATCCTGGGGCCGCCACTGTATCTTGATTATGTCATTGGGACAAATCGTTTTGATTTATTATTGTTTTTAGTTTTCGGTAAATTATTTTATTTTAATGCCAGTCTGTAAGTATAGTTCAAGTAAATTTATAAAAATTTAAATTCAAATGCCGATAATGTGTCTCAAATCCGTAAGTTTTCTTTAATATCTATGCTTGTGGGGGCACAGCTAAACAGCTTAAAAAAAACTAAAATATTCTGTCCGAGGGAAAACTTTCGAGATCATCTTGATAAACAAAGCTGTTGATATTATTTCTGCAAAGATCTCTTATTTCAGTTAACACATCTTTATTTAGTGGGGCAATGCCCTTTAAAATTTGTATTATGGGTACATAAGCCCCGACTCTTTACGACGCCGACGCCTAATTTTTGTTACTGTAGGAAAAACTTTAAATTTCGCAAATATTTCAAGTTTCACAATTATTAGTTTTTGGGAACTCAATGGCGCAGTAAGCGGAGAGTTTTTTCGGTAACGGGGTGATATAGGTTCACATCCCGACGGTAACGGATTCAAGTCCGTTGACGGACCTTGACCACATAACTATAGCAGCCAGTGCCTTAAATAATAAAGAAAAGTATTTCCTATTTTTTCTTTGCTACTAAACGTAGTTTAAATTCCTTAAGCTTTGAGGTTGGTGCAACGAATCTTTGCGTTTAGTTGTTGAACTTTGTTCACCGCAGATCCGCATTTTCAAAAATAAAACCTAATTTTTGATAACAGGTTTGAGCTCGATTCATTTCTGATAAGTTCCTTATTTATAATAATTTCGAAGTGTCTTATTTTTATTTTTAAATCGGAGTTAATAAGTTGTAAACATAGCAGCTTTCCATATAAATTTTGGTAAGGTTAGGGTTCGGAAAAAGTTAGTAAAAGTTTTAACAAAAACCTTACATTCTAGCAAACCGTGAGCAAACAACTAAAATGCAGTTAAACTAAGTAAGTAAACAACTTACTTTTCTTTTTGGCGAAGAGTTGCGAGTCGGGTGTATTCCTTGGATCGGCCATTTCTAAAAGTGGGTTCCGACATCCATCTAAGGTAGGTGGAAATAGTCCGAGTGGGGAATCCAAACCGAAAACTGCAAAAGCGATAATTATGACAGAAGAAAATAAATATCTTCTTGTTATAGTAGCAGTTAATAGATGAAACATTCGTGTCATCGTATATTTTATCTTATAATAGACTATAATTGATAGTGGCAGCTTACTTATACATAGAGACGTTAGTCACGAAATGATGGGGATAATTTGAAACAGGTACATATTTGAATAATAAATGCGCCTCTTATTGTTCACGTAAACGAAATCGAAAACAGTTTTGTGAGGTTAAACGATTTGATTAAAAAATGAAATCATTTCTAATGTACGAAATTTCGTGTCGTTATTGGAAACTTGGAAACTCTGAAAAATTTAGTATGTCGTGAAGGAAACTTTTGTCTTAGCCAACAAAAAAAAAGAATTTATGTTTTAATGTGTTCATTTTAACGTATAATTATTAACGGCAGGTGGTTTTTATTTGTGATATGTTTAATTATAAACTTGTTTCACACTTCGATGTATAAAAGAAAATCTTGTTATAATACAAAAACAAAATATGACTGAAGTCGAATATAAATTCTGTAACAATATACCTTTGCATCAAGTTAATGAAACTTAATCGGCAATTATTCTAAAAAATTTAAAGAAAATGTAAAAAATATAATGCTGTTTTATTTAGCCCGAGCTGAACGATAATCTATGATGTAAGTCATTAATTGATTTTTTCCTGAAATCTTACCATAGTTTTTAACGTTATAAATACGCCTATATGGTAAATATTGCCAAATGAGTGTCAATACAGGTTTTCTTAACAAACACCTTTACAAATTCAATTTTTAAATAAACGGCAGTTATTTCAAAAATTCTTTGAATAAAATATATAGGAATATGCCAGTTGTTCTTGATATATTTTTGGAAAATTTATTATTTGGAATTGATTTCACCTTCCAATGATTTTTAACTAGAACTTTCTCAAGTTATGACTTAAAGTAATGATTATATTTTTAAAAAGAACTAAAATAAAAAAATGTGTTGTGATTTGCAAATTGCATATGGAAACATAAAAACAATTTAAAAACTGTAATTGAATGGGCGATGCAAAATTCTTAGATATAAAGGGAATAAATTTTATATACTCGTATTTATTTAATAATTCTATACTATGACACAAAATATTTAAATATTGTTGTATGTTAGAATGCAATAACAACAAAATTAAAGTAACAGGTGAATGTTTGAATTCTATAGTTTTTGGTGTTTCACGTGAAACGCGCCCCTTAAAATCTCCGAATGCAACCCAACACACACGTTTCCAAAGCTACTAGAAATACATGCAAATTAAGAAAACCAAGTTTAATCTAGTAGGGTAGACATGTTCACAGATATTTACTTACTGTTTACTTATTTGTTAAAAGTGATAGGTAGAAATTTGTATATAAAATTTTGTATATTCTTGTGCTAACAGTTAATTTGCTAGTTTTTCTTCAGTTTGAAGTATAACCATGACATGACATTTAATTACTATAATTCTGAAGTAAGCTACCTCTGATTACATACATTTAATTGAGGATTAGCATAGATCAAAGTTATTTATGAAATTGTAGGTTGGGTTACCTATTTCAATTGTTAAGGGACACATCTTATGTGAGTCACCTAGTATAGTTATGAATGCAAATCGAGACACAAACTGTTGAAACTATTAAAGACTTTGATATTTAACAGCTTCCGAAAATTCCAAATTCTGAAGAAAAGAGTTAAGCGTGTATCCGAAGTTAGGATTTGCATCTTTCAATTCAGATTTGAAGCTAGACCTGAAACTCCGACTTTTGTTTTCGAATTGAAGATTGATGATTGCTTATTCAATTTATACTTGAGAATTTGAATTCATCTTTAATATTGAAATTCTCACTTTAGGTCTGAATGTTTTATAATAAAATAACCAGAAATATTTTATTGTTTAAATTAATATTTAAAATCCATGAACCTACTGTCAAAATTAAAAATTTCAAAAACACAAGTTAAAAATCGAATTCTAGAGAATTGTTTCGTATTTAATTCGACAAGCTTCCACAGGGTGGTCCATAAGTAATGCGACACAGGTCAACAGTGGCATCAAAATATTACGATTTACTTAGGAATAACTTAGTCCAAAAGATAGTATTAAAAGAGGTGCAGGGTGTCAATGTCAATATTTTAATTTTAATTTTCTTCTGCTATTTCAATTTTCAAAATACTTATGTAAAAGAATGTTAATTTTGCTACAACTAATTTGTTAAAAAAGCTTAAACCTTTTTTGTACTTAGATCTAATTGAAAAAACAGTTGCTTCAACTTTTTTATACAAAGAAGATATGCTGTTTAAATGTCCCTACAATTCACTGTTTCCAATATATTTGCTACTGTCGTAAGTGATGCAGCATTTTATTCAGTATTTGAATAACCTTTAATGCAGTAGGCTTGAATTTAAAATAACAATTTTGATATGTTCGTGTTAAAAACAAGTGATGGGGCACAGAGCAATGGTAGATCAGTGTAAGGAATTGTTCTAAATGAGTTATTAGATCAAGAAGTATTTCAGCAAGATTACATTAAGTATGAAGTTAAATTTACAAAAGGAATAACAGCGTGAGTTCTATATTGGCCAAAAATTTACAACAACTTGATTGTTTGATGGAGTGGTAAATCACCAGAAGTATTTCACAATATTAGAAAAGAAATTGTTGCCTACTACATGGAAATTCAATCCAGATAATGAAAACGTTTTTCAGTTTCTCATAGCGTTACATTTAAAATCTTAAAAATGTTTTAACAACAAATATCACACTAATCCACAGTTGATCTGCGTCCTGATACGTATTTTTGACAAGAATATGTCAATTTCTTGCTTTAACAATGAATAAGATGTTGCATCACTTACTTTAATAGCGAATAACTTGGAAACGGTTAATTTTAGCGACATTATATATTATAAAGAAGATACCTACAGCAATTGTTTGTTTTCACTTAAATCTGGCATACCTTGAAGTATAAAAAGTTGAAGTTTCTTAAAAATATTAGTTGCAGCAAAAGTAACGTTCTTTTAGGAACGAGGACGGATTATTGTTTCCCGTCCCCAAATAGGTAGTTTCATATAAATATTTCGAAAACTTATTAAATTTCAGAAGAAATTAAAAATAGAATTTAGACTGTGACACCCTGTATCTCTCTTAATATTAACTTTTGGACTAATGTAATCGTAGGTAAATCGCAATATTTTGGCCTCGCGATTCTAGTGTTGGTCTGTGCCCCTTTACTTATGCACTACCCTATATAATCCTTGCAGATTAAATATTCCCATTTCCAATAGAATAATAGTAATTTGTAATACAAGTGTTGAAAGCTTGCGTTTGCCACACGAATGTGAAGTTTGCAGCACGAACGCTAGTGAGTGCTGCAGTCACATGAGTGTGGCAAATACAAGCTTTCAACACATGTATTACACACTATTTTTTCTACAACCACAAAAAATTTAAATATTTCTGCAAAATCAAATCTGACATTCATCAAATGTCATTTATGACATTTTGATTTGCGTGCGGAAAGTAAACAAATTAGCGTGTGGAAAGTTTACTTTCCGCACGCAAATCAAAATTTGAGTGTGGAAAGTTTACTTTCCGCACGCTAATCCAAATTAATCCAGATTTGCGTGCGGAAAGTAAACTTTCCGCACGCTAATTTTCACTTGTTCGGCAAACACTCATTTTCAATACTCGTATCTATGGAGACGAAGTCTGAAAATCTCACTTTCCATGGTGGTTGTAGAAAAAATTATTTTTTTTGCAAATTTTTATTTTAGCTGCGAACAAAATTGACGTTTTGGGTTAAGCTTGTTTAATTTGAGAGCTAACTTTTAACGGATTCCATATCAAAAAATCAAGTTTATATTTAGAACTTGGTCTAGTTCGTATTTGTGATTCGCAAATCGAATCCCAATTGAAATTTTTGAATCTATGTTATCTTAACAACTTTCAATTCTGAATCTGTTTTTAATCAAAATTCAAATCACATTCAGAAACGATTAGGCTCTGTTTAAATTAACGTGATTATTGCTTAACAAAATCATACAAAATTTAGGATTTTTTGCTATAATTGGTCAATCCATTACGTTATTTTCAAATTTTACTATTTACTTTACCTTTCCAAACTGTGAATATATTTGTAGTTGTTTACTTTTATTAAGTATTTTTAAATTTTCCAAACACCTTCTATTTATACGTTTAGATGATTGCATTTTAACAAGTGCAACTTACTGATTTTAACTCTTAGAATTGCTTTAATAAACGATTCATTTTGAATTATGAATAAATCACGTGAAATCACTTAAATTAAAGATAATCAAAGCTTGAATAATCAATGTGAAGATTTGATTCGTTGAAGTTAAGTTCTTTTTATTCCGATTTAGTTTTGGAAGTAAGGTGAATATAAAATCTAAATCTTCAAATTCAAAAATTCTGAATTTAAACTTCTACGTTCCGAATTTACTCCAAATTACATTGTGTAAATTTATACCTGTAGAACAAAGTTTTCCTCTACCTTTTGTCTGATAAGTACTCATGTCGAAAAGTCAGAAAATCGAAATCGAAAGACTGGAAATTTGTTCGAAATAAATTTTCACTGCTAGGAATATTTCAGACTTTCGAATATTTCCAAGCAATCTACTGAAATTATTGAACATATTTTAATTTTTTTTTATATTTAGACATTAAGAAATTCTCAAATATCTATGTATTTTTTTTTGTCAATTGTCAACACAAATGATGTATAACAACCATTGCAATTTAGGATAACCAAAACTTTAATGATGGACTTAAAAAGAATCCGCTTCACAAATCAGATTATTCGTATCCAGATTAACTATTTTTAGTTTTAAATTCAAACTTGTAAGTGTTAAATTTGCAACTCCGCACTTGCAACTATCGAACGTTAATTTATATTTTGTATCTTAAATACCTCTCTTTGTTTTTCCCAAATTTCATGTATCAAGTAAAGTTTTACTGGAAAAAATATTTTAGAGGACTTTCAAATATTTTCGTGTAATTCTTCTGAAATTATGAAGACTTTTTGAACCTTATATTTGCGAATTTTAATAAATTTTCAAATATTTTTCTACAATAATTGTCCACACAAATAATTATAAGAAACTTTTTTAATGTGGAATAAAAAGAATTCGCCTCACGACACTCACCATTTTGAGTTTTGAATGTAAAAGGAATACAATTTTTCAAATTAAAAATTAAAAATTAAAATTTAAGTTTGGACTCCAAATTTGGGAGTTAAAATTGGAACTCATATTTGCTTCCAAATTCAAATTATCACATGATGTTATATTTGTAAAGGCAGATTTGCGTGTTCCGCCTTTATTTTTCCAAAATCTCATATTGGAAATGGAAATTTTCAACTCTTAAGTAAATTTGCATGGCAAGGATACGCTAGAAGGCTTTCAAATATTTTTCTGCAGTCTTTATACCTTAAATAGATTTCTATATTTACAAACTTTAAGAAATTCCCAAATATTTTTCTGGAATTGTCAACACAAATGATTATATTAATTAACTGAGTTTCAGGATAATCAAAGCATTTTTATTGATAAATGAATATTGGAAATAGAAACGTTTAACTCTCAAGTCTGGAAAGAATATTTTAGAAGGTTTTCAAATATTCCTGAGTAATTCTTCTGAAATTATGAAGACTCTTTGAATCTCATAAAGATTTTTATGTTTATGAACTTTAAGAAATTTTCAATTTTTTTTAATTCTTCCTACAAATGATTAATAATTGAGTTTTAGGATAACAAAAGCTTTTTTAATGATAAATGAAAAGAATCCGCCTCGCGAAACGGGATTATTCATATTCATTTTTAGTTTTGTACGTAAAACGAAGACAAAATCTAAAACTTTAAAATTCAAATTTCAGTTTTAAATTTGGTACAATGTATAACAATTATTGAGACTTAGGATAACCAAAGCCTTAATGATGATCTTTTTCGGGAAAGTAAAGATGTAAATGATATAAGAAAAAAACTGTTAAAAATTAAAGGTCTAAATGCAGGATTCTAATAAAGTAAGCGAAAACATGGAATTATAAATACAGTGCGATCGTAAAACCTTTGGACGCAGCCATACTTCGAGCACATATCCTAGATGCATACAATTGGTTATTTAGATTATAAGGCTCCATTATTATTAGGTGAAGTATATGAGTTGGACTTCGACAAGGCTAACCTTGCACAAACGATTTTGTTTTTCATAGTTACCCACCCTTGTTCAAAGCTTTCAATATAAAAACCCTGGAAAGAGCAATAATATCTAGCGACTATATTCAAATTTGCGACGGAAGCGGCCATTTTGAAAACCCATGTTTGACTCACTGACAGGTGTTGTTGTGGTTGTTTCCCGTGTGTCGATGATTATTTTTGTCAGTTTTTGAAGGTTTTCACTTTGAAATAAGATAAATAGACTAATATCGTAAATAATAAGCGGTGTAAATAGTGCGATAGTGTCATAGATTAGCTTAGTTTAGTTAGTGCCACTGGCAACCGTAAACGTCAATCCGCCATATACAAAACCATCGCGATCTTAAATTTGTCTTGCATAATTATGCTCCTTGCTGGGTTTTTATATTCAAAGGTCCAAAGGTTTAAGTGATCATTCTGTATTTAAAGTACTTATATGTTTTAGTTAAATCATTGTTACAAACAAATTAGAAAAGGATAATTTGAAAAATTTGAAGTTAAATTTTCAAGTAAAAATCCATTTATGGGTACAAAAACCTTCCATGAAGTTAAAAAAAATAGGCTAACATAAGGCAAAGTAAGACAAATAAAAATAAAAAATCAGAATCTTAAATTGGCCAAAGTAAGGCTTCCTTATTCTTTGTTTCTTTCTATTTTATCCTTACGCCCTTCTAGAGCGTCGGATTTCCTATCGTATCAATCAGCCCACAGCGTCTTACTTTCGCTTTTTCTAATTGTCCATACTTTCTCAGTCTCACAACGTGGAAGAGAGGTGCCGCGTTAACGGAGCAGTCGAGCAACCTATTCCAGTACTGATCGGAGTTTAACTTTCTTGATCGTACTGGACTGGGGGTACGCAGCTACCGCAACTTGAGACCTTTCCTTCTTCTTAAAATTTTAAATTAATAAATAGAAATGAAAACAGTGGCCGTTCTTAAAAATAAACGTTAGAATATCCAAAAAATTTTGTACTTCGAAACAATTTTAAGTTGTATAGTCTGTTCGTTCTGGTTCGTAATTTTTACTTGACTTCTTAAGTTATTACAACGGGCAATAAAAGTCCTGCCATAAACACCCTACCAGGGATGGCTTTAAGTTGTTCCTCCAAAATATTTTAACATTTTATAAATGAATTCTATATGCCAGGGTGGCGCAGTGGTAAAGCGTCAGGCTGGCGTTACGTTAGTCCTTGGCTCGAATCTCCCGATGGGCACGAGTCCTGGGCACCAAATTAATGACATCTCCTCCGAAGAGGTGAGTAACAAGGTCTTACACATACATGCACATTACACTCTACACATCGCACGGGCCGGGTTGTGCATTGCATCCGTAAAAACAACATACACCAACCTCGACACCAAAAGGTAAAAGAGGTTGCAGATATACGAGTAGATACAGAGAGATAAATGAATTCTTTTATTTTGAGGCAGCTGTAAAATTTTCGAGTCCGGCCTAGTAGGAATGATTTGAGCGAGCAGACTATAATTTACTGACTGACTATTTTCGTGTAATTTTTCTGAAATTATTAGCAAATTTGTAAACTTCGTGCAGGTTTTAATTTGCAGGAATACATTAATTCCAAATACTTGAGCGAAAATCTCAATTATGAAAAATTATCGAGATTCAGGAAATCCGAAAAAATTACTGTATAATCCTTCTTAAATTGTGAGTATATCATATCGCATGAGATCCAGGATAATTAAAATTTTAATGAGAAGCTTCTTTGAAGTTGATTTCTTAAATTTTATTTTTGAGTTCATAGCGAACTCAGAATCTTTATTTCCAGAAAGTAAGGTGATCTTTCGAATTCTAAGCTTTAAATTTCTAATACTTCAAACTGGAATAGTTTTATTAATACAAATTTACTCGAAAGCTAGGTTATAATACGATAACTTTCAAGTTTTGAATGTGGAAACACTTCAATATTTTTTGACTTATAAGCACGAAATTCCCAATTTATTTTAGCTATCCTTTATATGAAGCTTGTGTTTCACTATTATAGCAAATATGTTATTTTTCAACTGACAGTGCAGTAACAAATGCATCAATATTAGCTGTTTCAATAAATTCACATTTTTCTATTTTGATACAAGTGATTGTTTCTTCAAGGTTGCCTTTTTAATGATTTTTATTTCAAGTTTTGCTGTTTATTGGTTGGTCTAATCACTGGTCTAATTTTGGATTTTATTCTCTCGAAGTTTGAAAGCTTAAAAGATCAAATTAAATAGACTTTTTTATTCGTAATTTCAATAGTAAATAGAAAAACGATTTAACAGTTTTTTTTTTATAAATTATAGTTAGCATCAATTTAAATAGGACTATAATTATTTTAACTTTTATATAAGCAAGGCCTATATTTTTTACCATAAATTGTTTTCCGCGAATTTTATATTTCTGTGGTGCCTTTGCGATTAAAAAAAGTTGCAGTGACTTTTTCATTGACTGATTGTGATCATGTATAAATATGTAATTAATCAAATACATAATTAATTACTTTTTTAAGGGAAGTTTCATAAGTACAATAATTGAAGCAATTTAACACTGTTTAAAGTTTTGGATCGTTTACCTTAGATTTAAATAAATAAACAGAAAGTAAATATTTAAACGCGTTTAGATATGTTTTAATTCAAACTTTTTCTAAATCGATCTAATAGATGAAATATGTTCGGAACAATTTCAAAGGCTAACAATTTTTAATAACAGTATATGGAAATATTTGTGGACTGTAACTTTTCTCTACATTAAGGCTCGTTAATTATTACTGGGCAATCTACATATTTTCTATGCTTAATTTAAGAAGTGTATATAAGGTATTATTGTTTTATCATTTGCGTCACTGGTTCACCATATCACCGACCTAATAATTAGATTAAAAATTTAACTACACATTAGTATTTAAATTGATGCTTAATATTTAATCGCTTCATTGTATACGCATATTGCGTGAAAATACTACGAATAAAATTTCAGTTAATGTTCCAGGAATAAAAATTAATGTGTGAAGACTCCTTGCTGTATGTCGTATCTTTGAAAATTTATGTTTTGGATAGGACTTGACCATGAAGTTTCATAGACATAAAGGTTTTCTAATTTGAGGTTGTGTGTGTTAAAAAAATCTGTTCGATTGTCTTAATGTTGGAGGATTTTTATTTTATTTTAACGAAGGTTTAGCATACAATGTGATTTTTTAAAAACTCAATTGCAGCAGGCCGAATTCTGTCTTAATAACCTTAGAACTGTCTGTATTAAGTCAGAATACGGCCTGCTGCAATTGAGTTTTTAAAAAATCACATTGTACCTATAACTACTAATAAATTGCTAAATCAGAACTGCCACCAAAGAAAACTCACTCATGGCCAACCTCTATCCAGAACCGCACTGAATGAATTATGTTAGCACATCCTTGGAATACAATACATTTTCACAAAATAAATAAATTAATAAGTATATACAAACAGGTGAATAAATAAACGAAAACTTACATTTGGAGTGCGGTGATGTCATAGCAAGGGCAGAAACAGACGGCATAGGAGGAAAAGGCAACGGCGAGTGGCTATCCATATCGTGATGAAGATTAAGCACGGATGGGATACCAAGTGGCGGTGAAGGTACATATTCTTTCTCGTGAGAAATACTTAGATCTAATTCCGGGCTCCCGGAAATATCCGGAGTGTGAATTTTTAAATCTCTTATTGCCTTTTCTGAGTCCCTCGTGGGTTTCTTGACGCACAAGTTTTCAGCGGTTTCTTCGGCCGGAGACGAAGATTTCGTCGTGTTCGTGGTGAGGTCCTGCGCTCCGCACAATTCACCGGATCTTCTTCTGGGCCGTGCCTGTTTTCTTCGTGGAAGGGGCGATTGACAATCTTGTCTTGGCAAGAGCGTCTCCGAAAAGCTCAAATGGGGCATGTGGGGTAATTTAATTGGCGGTTCATAATTTGGTCCATGAAGTGGCGTAAATGGTGACGCTCTTTCGGTGGGCGTCGCATTTGTCGTAGCTGGGGTTGAAAATCTCCCGCTTGGATAAAACCCACGGTCATATTCCATTGGAGACGTCGATGGGGTGAGAGTTTGATTTGTAACCGAACTAGATTCTTTGTCCACCCCGAATTGATCTTGGTGCGCCAAACCCCGGACTTGGAGGCTTTCCGCCGCTTTAATAAGACTTTGTAATTGTTCTTGTCCGACGCTTATCTCACCTTTGTACATGAAATCGATGATCGCTTGAATTTCCCATCCGCTAAAGTCTTTTAAAACTATGACCGGATGTTTGCATGGATTTTCTGAAAATATTCTTTGGAATAGTGGCGAACATGCACTCAAGACGACTTTATGGGCTCGAACTGACGTTTCGGCACATACTAACGATACATCCACAAGTGTTTCTGCTTGTAGTAATGCATCGAACGCGGACAGAATATGATTCTGATGGTTATTCCATCTTAATGAATAATGTGATTGGGACATTTTCTTCAAATGATTGTTCGTCGCTGGTGTCACATGTAGAATTTTCTTTTTCTTCTAAATTTTGAGTATCTGAAAAATAGTTTTTTATCAATATATTTAATACCACCAAATATTTTCTACGAGCGGAAAAAGCAAGTTGAATTTTTTTTTTTTTGACGAATTTATGGTTAACATTTTTTGATGGACTATAAAAGAAAAAGAACGCATGCAGGAGTGAAAATATAAAACGTTTCTACGTAAAAAGCATAAAAAGCGTATTTTGAAGTTAAAAATCTGCACTGCAAAACGAAAAATGGAATACTAAAAAATCTACGAACAAAGCAAGTGATTGCTTCTTCAAGGTTGAGTTTTTAATGATTTTTATTTCAAACTTGAACGTTTTCTTTACTATCCCGGAGCATTATTTTGTTTAATTACCGTTCTAGTTTTAGGTATTATTCCATCGACGTTCAAAAGCTTAAAATATCCGAATTTTATAGATATAATTTTTAGTAGGCAAGGAGAATATTCGTGGTCAAAGATTAATAATTTTGAAATTTAAACTGGTATTTCGTTTCTTCCGCTCTAAGTTTATTTACATATTTAACACGATATAATAAATCCGTGAAGGATGCTTCAAGTTTCAGATGAGTTATTAAAATGTGTGGACTGTTCTAAAGGCCCAAGTAAGGAGTTTTGGCATGCCTACGTCATTCATTGGGCTTAAAAAGCAACACCAAAAAATAGGGCTTTTTCAGATTAGATTTAGTTATTTGTTCATTATATGCTTAATACATTCGGGTTCTTGCAACATTTTTTTCTTTAGCAAATAAATTCACTGTGAGAAAATTGTCCTTTCTCCTAAACGATCGTTATTACTAACTTATTTGTTCGCTTTTTCAGTTAATGATACTAAACTGCAATCAAGGTTGTATAAATTAAATAAATCTGAAATTTAATTTGTGGCAGAATTAATATTTAAAGTTGCATTTTTTTGTATGCAAGCGGCGCTTTTGATGAAAAAACAACAACCATAATTAATGAATTATAAACACTTTAATAATTTAAGAAACCTGAATGAAGTGATGTTAATTATTTAATCGATACCTTAAACTGAAAATTAAATATTAAATAAAATGAAACCGTATCACGAATTCTAAAATATTTATAATACAGGTGAAGGATGGATATTTGAAAAATAGATATGTGAAATGTAAAATTACCGACAATATTATATGGTAATTATTAAAAGTTATAAGTATACAATAAAAACAGATAATTATGGTTTTGGTACGATTTTTAAACAGTTTATTCTGAACTGAAATAAGAACTAAATAAAATATTTGAATGTATGAGTGTTAGGTAGATTAAGTATTTTTACGTTGGTGGAACAGTCCGTCGGTATCACACAATTATATATCTTTATGTACTTTAATAGCATGTTACATTTTTTTTCTTTGGAAGTTAATGATTACGTTAAGTATGTATAAGAAAATTTGTGAAGGTTATAATCGTATATTAGAACTAAATTGCGGGAGTAATTGTTTTCCAAATTTACCACTGAAAATGTGATTATTTAAAAAATCAAATAATATTGAAGTTAGTTTTTGTATGGGGTTTTCGCTGGCATTTGCTAACAATTAAACATTAAACAGGTATCTGGTGCTTCGGACAAATAAATTTTCATTTCAGTGAAAGTCATTTTACCTAGATCTGCACAGAAATTTGAATTATGCTCGAAAATGTTAGCAGCACTTCAAAGTTTTTAAAACTAAATATGAAGAATATCTTAGTAAATGTTGCCTTAATATCTCAGACTTAGAAAGTTGTGGATAGTTGTTGTTTTAAAATACATTTTATAAGACAAAAACTATTTGAAGTTGCCCTCACGTTAATTATATTTTGTTGCTTTAAAGTTTTGGTATGGAGAAACGATCGTGTTTATGTTTAAATTAAAATTTTCAGTGTAAGAAATCATAGGGAAAAAGTAAGGCGGTTCTTTTTTGCTGAGCAAAAACCATTATATTGTTAAAATAAAGTAATTATTATAAATAAATAAATCTAAACCAAAACTGAAGAATGTCTAAAGTAAAAATTTCGTCGGTAGCGATTTAAGAAATACTAACCATGGAGCAATATTAAGACGTTTACTCTTTAACTTAAAAACTGTCTAATTTCAATTTTCACAGTCAATTATTGGTTTTAATTTTGGAAGGTTCTGATAGTAGTGGTAATTTTAAAATACAACAAGTATTCAAGTGCCGAGTGACGTTCGGCTATCGAAAAAACGCGCTACAATTATCCCCAAAACAAAAAAAAAAGTGCAATACTAAAGTATAGAAAACTATGGAGATATTTAGAAAATCAAGATGCATTATTTTTAAGTTTTAATTACCACAGCAAATTGTGTGTTTTAATTTAGAGAGGATCCTTGTTACCTTAGAATACATCTTAAACAAAACAATCTATTTAAAGGTGCTTTAACCCTGGCACTGTTTTAAAATTTTTTCTACACCTATTTAATTATATTGCAATTATTAGCATTTTTTTTGTGAAAAATAGTACCTATAATTCACTGCAGTGAATTATGGATTCATAATTCACTGCAGTGAATTATGATTTCGGCCAATCACAAATACAAATCCAAAAATCAATATTTCGCTAATCCAATCATATTTTAAATCGCCCGCGATCAACTCCTTCTGCGGCTGACAATCGACTCGCGTGACACGCCCAAGTGTGTTGTCATATTGCTTGTTTACAAAGTTATCAAATTTGACTAATTTGAGTCTAATATATTTGTTTAATAGGTGTAGAAAAAGTATCATATTACATTCGCGATTATGGCCATTATTCGCTCAGATGATTTGTGCCACTCGCCTAACGGCTCGTGGGCTCAAACGTCATCTTCGTGAATAATGGCTGTCATAATCGCTCATATAATAATATACTATTATGAGAAGCTGTAATATTTCCAAAGTATTGTAAAACTATCCAGACTGTTATTTTCACCTTCAGACTTTGGAATTTTAATTCGCAATATAAATTATTTGCCTCGAATTTAGAAAACTCTTGTAGCTTGTTGGTTTAGAAAGCATTCATAACTTGCAAGTTTTCTAAGCGAATCCCAATTAATCGTTTTAATTTTAGAAAATTTCTAATAATGGTAATTTTAGGTACATTTTATAACACGGACTTTGTGATATAGAAAAATTTACTAATCTTAAACTTAGTAAAATTAAAATGTTTAAACAATGTTTCGTGGTTTTTACGTGCAATTTTAAAACTTTAATAAGAATTTTGAAAAGTAAAAGAGTAATCATTTTATTTTTGATAATTATAAGTTTCAAAAAAGATAACCAAAATATATATATTATTTTCAGAGTATCGAAAACTGTCCAGCTGCAATTTTAACCTTCAGATTTCGAATTATGATTCGTAGAGTTTTGTTTTAGCAAAATCCTGATTTTATAAGAAAATAAATAAAATAAAAGGTGTTTTCATATTTCGGATAGAAAAATGATAGCTAAACCGCTAACAAAATTGTATACATTGGAATTTAATGCAAATTTTGCTGAATCTCCTGAAAAGTTCCATCTAAATACAATGGCATACAAACTAATTTCTTACCGATATGACCAAAATCTCAAGGAAATTCGTGAATTTCATGAAATTGTTTGAAATTCTACCTAATTGTATTTGGTTATGTTTTACAATTCCTTTTTGTTTTACATTTCGTAGAAAATCAATGTTTAAGTTTAGAAAATTATTATTTCTAGAAAACAATCTTTAGTAAGTACACTGATTTAATAGTATCGAAAACTATTTAGAAGTTTGTTTCCAATTTTAAATTTCAGCCTAATTTTACTTTGCGTTAAATAAATTTAAATTCAGCATATTATTTCAAGAAACAAATTTTACTTTTATTCCCAACTTAGACTTCAAAATTGACATATATTATGGTTTTTTACATTTTATTTACATAAGTCGTAGGTTTCAAACACAAAATGCAATTAATTCAAATTCTATATCCTTTTATGCATTGTAAAATGAAGCTCAGAGAATTTTAGAAAAGTTGAGGGCAGAATTGAAACCCAGCTGTGAATTCCTTTATGGAAGTTTTTTCAGGAACATTTTTCAAAAATTTTCAACGGTAAAATTGGCACGCTAAATTTATTAGTAGAAAATATAGTATTTAATTTAATTTCACCTTCAAATTTTAGTTCACATAGTATTTGCCTGGAATTTAGAAATTCACGATGGTTGTTTGTTTAAATTGCAGTTTACAAAAATAAACTGTTTGGAAATGCCCTGATATTAATTGTATTTGTTGTTTTATACTTATATTACTTTACCAAAATTTAGCATGCAAAAGAATTATTTCTATGTTTTGAAAGGCTTTTCAATGAAACACATAAATTGTTTGAAATATCCAAATATGTTCCGGTTAAGAATGGAACAATGTCAGACAAATGACCACATCTCTGCTACTTCGGCAAGCCAGCATATTTTTACCAAAATTTTTGGTAATATTTTTGCATAAATGCGCCACAATTTCAGTAATTTCCTCAATTATGTTGTCCTTAAGCTGCTGAATCGTTTGTGGATTGTTAGCATACACTTTGCTCTACAAGAAATCCCATACGAAGAAGTCCGACGGTGCCAGATTCAATGACCAAATCTCCCTCGCAAAAAATTGATTGTTGCGTTGGTTGTATGTTGTATGAGAGGTAGCACCGTCCTGTTGAAACCAATTTATCCCATAAGAAGTTTGTTATCATTACTTGATATCGAGCAATATTTTCTAGTGAACGACCACTACGGCTATCGATTTTGCTTCTTTGCTTTTGTATCGAACCGCTTTCGTCAAATTTCATTAGAATACCTCGAATGGGTTTGACTATTGGAGCATTTTCTCCATCGTACTTTGTACTTCTGTAAAACTTTCATCAAACTTATGATAATTTTTTACAATAAACACGCGTTATTCAATCGGATATTTACAAACCGGAATACCTCTACTTGCTATCTTGTCTAATATGTCATCGCACTCTAGTCCGAAAAATATAAATGGCGACAAATTGAAATTTTTACCTCAGATATGAACACCCTTTAATTTTCAAAAAATTCAGCAAAGAATTCGGCATGCAAAACTATTCGTATGTTTTTTAAATTCCAATTTCTGAAAAAAGTTGTAGAATAAATTATTAGTTCTGAAATTCCCTACTTTAACAAATAAGTCTTAATTTGAGATTTTTCAGATGAATTTTGCTGTTTTTTTTATTTACATAGATTTATCACTTAAGTTATAAACGATTTGCAAACCTTAGCATTGAAATTTTATATTAGTTTATGGAAACTGTCAAAACAATTTAATTATTGTCATTTGCTACATGGTAGAATTAACAGGCTGTACCTGTAAGTGCAAATTCATAATGAGTTACTGTGATATTTTGATTTGAACAATAAAATAACTGATTCGAAGTACTTTTTTTAAGTTTCCTCTTACTTTGGTTGGTTGGTTTACGGTTCTAAAACTATCAAATTTTAATTTAAATCGCACATACGTATAGGTACTTTTGGCACCTATTAGCTTTGAATTGGAAATACGAGAACGCTGTATGTATTAATGCTGTATTAATAAGCCAAATACATATTTCAGGAACTAAATTGTCATGTTCAGTGGAAACCTTAAACATTATTAATCGTTACATAAATTTGAAAGCTGATGTTTTTTAATTTCTTTTTATTTTGGACAGAAATCGGTATCACATATGTTCCTTGCGCGATATAAGTTAATTAGTTATTTTAAAGCAAATAATGTGTCTTGCCTTTTGTCTCTAAAATGTTTTCTTGAATTTCAGTTTGGGCGATAAAAAGTTATTTTATCAGTTTGATCAAAATTATCACTAGGTATGTGACATAATTTTAGCAAATTTTTTTTAAGGATTGTTTTCGGTGCGTTTTGTAACACAGTCATTACTTTACCGTGTTCTTATATGCATTTTTGTTCTTTATAGTTTTTCTGAATTAGAACAATAAACTACTTTTAAATTTAGCACAATTAAAAATGTCAAACAGTTGGTGGTAATGTCACTTTGTTTATGTTTACGTATACTTCGAATACCTCCAAGGATTTTGAAAACTAAAAACGTAATTATTATTTTTTTATTTATATACATGGAACAAGACAATCAGGTATGGATTCTTTTCCTCCACAGTTTTCTGTCCTGCGCTAACCCAATTCGAAATTTCTTCTTGTTGTAAGTTCTCTTTTACATTTTCCCACCAGATTATGTCAGGCCGACCCCTCCGGTTTCTTCCTCCTAGAGTTGTGTTAGATATTTTGCTTTTTTATATTTTGCTTTTTTAGATGCGTATCTCCAAAGAACCTGTGAGATGTAAACTTGAAATAAACGGTAAAATTATATAACAGACACTGACATTTAACTACCTAGGGGCAGACATAACAAGCGACCGCAATCTCCACCGAGAAACGACCAACCAAGTAAAGAAAGCAGCCGTTGTGTCAGGTGCATTGAGAGACATAATATGGAGGAATAAACATCTTAGAATAGACTGCAAAACAAGAATCTATAAGACCTGCGTACGACGGATACTGACCTATGCTATTGAAACCAGAGCTGATACCTGTAAGACAAGACAGGCACTAAGAACATTCGAAATGAGAATATTGAGATCCATCATAGGAAAGACAAGACGCGATCACATCAGGAACCAACATAATAGAGAAAAATGTAACATTCAAGATGTCGTAAGATGGGGACGAGAGAGGAGACGACAGTGAAACTAACACGGCTGAAGAATGGATAACACAAGGTCGATAAGAGAGGCAAGTGATGGGAAACCGGAAGGCTCCAGACCACCAGAAAGACCTCCAAAAAGATGGCGGGACAGCTGGTCATCAGTCTCCCAAGAAAACAGAATCCAGTTAAACACAGGTCAAGAGACCTAACGTACGAAGAAGAAGAAGAAGAAGATGCGTATCTTCAATTCTGATTATGTGTCCTAGTCAATGAAGGCGGTTTTGTCGTATAACGATACTTATCTTGAGTTCTTTGTAGAGTTCTTCCAATTATGTCTTTGTTCTTCTTTTCCAACCCTCAGGGTTTTGTATTTCACCATATATTCCTCTCAGGATCTTCCTCTCCCATATTTTCAGTTTATCATGAATCTGTTTTGTTACCACCCACGTTTCACTGGCATATACTAGTATAGGTCTATTATCGTTTTGTGTACTTTTATTTTAAGCGTCCGCCATCTATTTGTGTTTTTGAGAACATATTTTAAGGAGCCGGCACATCTAGATCCTGCTGTTAAAGGCTTTTCTATTTCTATTGTTTATCTCCACCTCCAAATACACCGCACTTTCTGTATAGGTAGTTCAATTTGTACTGAATGTGCCCTTTTATACTTTTTATTACAAGATCTTGGTTCGTTTCTTGCGTTCCTTTACCTAAAGCCATGAAGTTGGACTTTTCTTCGCTTATTTGTAATCCTACTTCTTTCGCTTCTTTCTCCAGATTCGTTAGTAGCATTTTTAATTCTTCTTGTGTTCTTACCACCAATATTACGTGTTCTCAGCGTAGGACATCCAATGATATGTCTGAGCTAAACTGTTATACCTAGTGTTTACGTGACTTTTCCGGGATCTCCCTGTTTCAACCGAGTATTAGTGTTGAAGCTTCTTGATAATCTTCTTTTGACACATACTCTGCTTGTTGTATTTCTCAGCGCCATCTTTACTAAATCTATGGTTTCTCGTTTAAAATTCAATCCTTTAAGTGCTTCAAGAATTTTCTTTCTTCTAACTTTATCGTATGCCTGTTTAAAATCTATTAGCAGCAAATACAGCGTAATCATTTTCATTCTACACTTTTCTTGAATTTGTCTTATAATAAATCTGTTATCAACTGCCAAACTTTTTTTCTTAAAACCTGCTTGGTATTGCCCTTTCTTTTCTTGGGCTTATTCTTGCACCTTTCTTTTTGTAGCATGGGACAAAACTTTATACACTACATTCGCAAGAGCGATAGGTCTATAATTTCCCATTAGTTGTTTATCTCTTTTTTATGTATGATGGTCTCATACCAGTCATCTTTTCTTTCCATATTATTTCTACTTATAATAAAATTATAAATTCTTGATGTTAATTCTTTTCCTTCGTCTTTAATACTTCGATTTCATCTGAGCCTGGACATTCTACATTTCTTCTGTAACATTTTTTGTCTTCGACTTGATTTCATATGCTTGTTTACTCGGTTGGGCTATGTGTATTTAGGGGCTGTTCTACTGCTAAGATTTCCTCAAAATGTTACGCACATGATTCCAGTTTTTCTTTCTCATCAACGCATAATTCTTCTTTCTTGTTTCTTATTGCCACTATTGTATTTGATAGCCTTGTTTTTCTCGTTTTACATGTTTGTAAAATTTCTTTAAATTCTTTCTGTGTGTGAAACTTCTATTTCCTCTCTTTTTTTATTTTTCCGTTTCTTTATTCTACATAACATTACTTCTTGCTTTCTTGTACTGTTCTTCTCTGTCTTTTGAATAACCTTGTAATAGTCTGAGTTTTGCTTGTCTTCTTTTTTGTATTTCATTCTTGTCATTCCTCGTCCTTTTGCTTCAGTTTTAATGAGTTCGTTCAAGGAGTCCCATTCCTTTTGGATGTCTTAACACTTTGTAGCCTTGTTCAGTTTTTCTTCGATGGCTTCAGTATATTTCCTTTTCCTACTGTTGTGTTTAACATTTTTATGTTCCATTTCTTCTTTACATTTCTGTGATTTCTTTTTAACTTAGGTATTTGTTTTCCAATCTTTGTTCTTACCAAAACGTGGTCTGAGCCTATGTCTATCCCTCTGTATAGCCTTACATAATCCACATTTTGTGCATGTTGGTATTCTATCAGCAAATGATCTATATGATTAAATGGTTTTTGTCTGGGCCTTTCCATGTAGCTTTATGAATATTTTTACGGTTTAGGAATGTGCTTTTTATTGTCATTTGTTTTAAAGCTGCAAAGTTTACAAGTTTCTGTCCGTTCTTATGACAAAACAATGTCATGTAAACTTTCTTTTCCTGTACCTAATTGCTCTATTTCTGTCTTCTTTCCCGATCTTGCTGTCTCTAGTTCCTCGTAGAATTCGTTTCTGATTCTTTCTTCTCCTTTTTTAGTTTAGAAAATTATAATTTTCAAACAAAATTGCCAAAAAATGTGGTATGTTCAGAGAATTGAAAGCTACCAGATACCGGATTTATATAATATGTGTAGCGTATTGTTATCTTTCTTTTGTGTTTCTTAAGCTGTTTGCAAGGAGCAATTTCGTTAAGAAAGGACATTAAAATTTTTCAGTACCGTAAATATGTAGTTTTATAGCAACAATTTTATAACATCTACGTGCATATTTACCTATTTATTTATTTGCTTGTGTGCATATTTTAAAACTTTTGGGGTTTTTTATCCCAACCTTGTTACATTAGGGGAAAAATGAAAATATAATTCTTCATAAAAATTTTTATATTTAATTTTGGAATTAATAATGTATATCAAGAATCTCTAAAGGTTATGTATAAATTAATCGAAAACTTAAGAAAAACTTTGTTCATTGAAACTTTTATGAAATAATACAATTTTTACCAATCTCTTTATAAATATTGATTTTCCATTCATAAATTGTAAAGATCCAGGTAAAAATCTGGTTAATATCATAATAAAACTTTTAATTCAAAACTAAAAGCGGGTACAAAACGAAACTTTCGGATATATGTAATTCAGCATGCAAACCGTTTTTAGTTATACAAACAGAAACAAATATATCCTAACTTTCCGAATATAACAACAGCCATAACACAAATCATTTAAACAATTAACCGATCAAAATTCATATTAAATTCTAAGAATACGAAACTCATATGAATTCGGTCACGAAAGTACGAGAGTAAAACATGCAAGCTCGAAGTCGCGTGCGTATGTGACATATTCACTCACGTACATAATCGCTTAACGACGATTCGGGGAGAAGCTTAGCCTTGCTGCACGGCAGGACAATTTCGCAAAGAAAACCGAGGAAAATTTGGCGACATCATTAGATGGCAAAAAAATACATCGCTAATGTTACTGCGAACTGAATATTTAAAATGAAGGAACGTTTGCCGTGGGTGGTTGATGATTAGGGATTTTCGACATTTGTTTATTCTATTTATTACGATTTTCTTTTAACTTGTTTTAAATTGGCGGAAATTAATACGAATTCAAATAATTTTCATTTTTCCATTTTCATTGCAGATTATTATCGGGCCGATTTCCTGAAGAAAACTTCAAGAAAACAAAGTAAGTACAGGTAATTACGACTTAACTTTTATCTACGAACGTGCATAGATATTTTACAAAAGCGTTTTTAAATCTGAAAAGGACACTGAAATGTTGAAAACATAAAACTAAAAGTAGGAGATTTATACAACGGTTAAAATTGAACCACTTCGCTTGATTCTCTAGAAGTAGTTCGTGTAATCATTTTATCGATTGTAAGGTTCCGCATATACACTCGTAAGTGGTAGATGAAGATTTATGATTACGTTTTACCTTAGAACTTACTGAAAGTTCCACGATTCTCAGTTTTTGTGATTTTCTACGAAAAAATCCTTGGTTTGATTCTTTTGAAGTTATTTGCGTAATTTACAAATGTTATTTGGTAGAAATTAAACAGCACAATGCAGGATTTGTAAAATTTGGCATAGCAACAAACAAAACTACGAATCCAAATTTTACTTAAAAAATGTTCTCATTCGAACTTCATAAAATCTTTGCAGGTGATTTAAATCGCTCAGAATATTAATTTGTGATGGGCAATAAACAAATAAACTAATGCTATAAGTAATTTTCAGCGAATTAGTTTTGAGTTAATCACAGTTTCTTAAATTATTTCTAAGCATTTTACTTTAATAAATAAAAATAACGATTAATATTTTCGTATAGTTTAACTATTTTAGAACAGCATTTATTTATGGAAAAAATTGTTTTATCTTCTTACTTTCAATAACCATCACTCAATATCGGCTTCTTTTGAAAATGGTAAGAAGCAATTTTTCTGCTTTATCAACTTATTTTCCCCTTCATCCACTACCTTTGAACGGCGGAATGTTACAATAATAGTAATTCAGTGGAAACTGATCATGTTTAAAATTGCCTTTATTAGCTTCAAAATAAATGGTTGTATTGATAAAAGGAAGTAGTTAGGGTGGTTATTACAACGGCAAATCGAATTTAATTTTAGGAAAAGTAACAGTAATTTTTTCTATTTATATTTCCATTAATAATATGGTTGAAACAAATACAAGAAACTGCTTTTACTTAAGAAATTCTTAAAGGTCTCAAATATCTAATAAGTAGTAGTTAATATGAGACTTTTGGCGAATATATCAAACTTTGCAGAGGTTTTAATCGGAAGAATGTTTTTCATTAAATGCGATTAAAAATGTTTGTTTCACATGCAGAGTTTAAGAATCGTTTTTAAGCACAAATTTAATTTTTGAAGCATATTGGATTTTAGTACATTTCTTAATAAGTTCGGGGTAGATTATTAGTGTTTTAGTTGATTTTTGAATGGTTTGGTTTCAATGAAAAACATCTACATATCACTTTAATAACACTACGTATGTAGGACGTAGTATTTAAGAATGTAAGTAATATCTATCTCCTCGGCGAAAACGCCAATAACAAAGAATTATTTAGGCTTTCTAATAACAAAAGAAATTCTGTGTTAGTATAGGAATACATATATATTATTCAGTCCACAATAGCGTAAGAATCATAAATGAAATGAAAGTAGAAGCGGGTTTGTTTTCTTTAATAAACTATTAAGAAACCTATCAATGAATAAATAGTCAAAATTGTTAAAATTTTAATTTTCCGAAGGAGCTTCTGTGGCATCTTAAAACAAAGGGATTTCTGCAATCTTTCAAAATAATTTAGCTTAGAATACAAGGGTTGCTATTAGCATACATTGTCCACTTAAAATTGTTTTATTCCACAGTTGGTTACATTTTAGTTTTATTAGGTTGAATGTCAAAAAATCTGTTGTAATATAGCTATTTATGCAACGAGTTGCAAAATGATGGACTTTTTATCACCAGGCGTGTGATAAAAAGACATGTTTTGCAACGTGTTTCATACAAGATTTTATCCAATTCAGATAACAAAATGTAAATGCCACATCTTCTTAAAAAAGGAGTTGGGTCATCGTGATAAAATGGGAGTGATAAAATGGGAGCATATTTTGTAACTAGTTACAAAATGAACCACTTTTCGCAACTCAAATAATCTTTTTGTAACTAGTTACAAAATGGGAGCATATTTTGTAACTAGTTACAAAATGAACCACTTTTCACAACTAAAATCAATGTCGAAATGTTGACATTTCGTAACTGAATTGGATAAAATAACAAAACAGCCTGTAATCATTTTGTCACATGCCAGTACTGCCGTCACTTTTCTTTTTACGTTATTATCGAATGTGATCAACAATAAGGCTGAATTAATCTCAATAACTGCAAATCAGAACTGTTTCTACTTTGTTCTTTCTGAAAATATAAGAGAAATCCTAAAAGTCGTAAATGGTTAAACTGTATGAGAAATTTTGAAGTTAAATTTTCGAATAGAAAAGGAAATGAATACACTCGAAGGGGGTTCCACAACCTAATTCCTACCGGCTTATCCATCGGAATACTAAATAATTTTGTAAAAAGTATTAAAAACCAAATACTAAGATGCCATCTTCAGAAGATTTCCTTGAAGAGTTCATTTCTGACGATATTTTCTTTGACAAATCATAACTTGTTGAGACATAAACTTCCGAAGATATGCTCTTCACCAAATCATTAGTGGCTCTTTGCCAAGGAAAGTTCTCACTGTGGATAGAGACCGAAATACGTATTACGTTTATAATACTTTTATAGTTTTTTTATTCAGCAACTCATCAAGCTCTACGTAAATTACGGTTGAATAATAACATATAATAGTAATAATCTATTTCCGAATGGTTAATTATAGAAGGTTACGGAAATGTTTAAAAAACTTTGAACTTCAAAGTTAGTTCCTCTAAAAAAAGGCATCATTCTCCTCATCTTATTAGGCGTAAATTTTAAGAACTTTCAGCCCTTTTCTTTACTTCTTAAACTATTATAAATAAATATGATTTTATTTGAGTTCAATCAAATAACCACTACCAAGTTTAGTTTAGCTAACGATTAGTTTTGAAAGGTGGAACTTCTCTTATCGACGGATTCTGGTTTTGAATTTTGTGAATAGTTGGCCTCACGAAACTATTTCTAACATAAGCCTTTTTCATTCGTTGTAGAGCTAGGCATATTTCTATTGATCCACTTTCACAAAGTCAAAAAAATTGATTATCTGCGTAGCGGCGGCAGAGTGTGTAGGACAACCGCTTTGTTGAAGGTGCATTCAGTAACATAATAATCACCCTTCGAACGAGCGTCCAAATGGGCTTTCATTTAAATACTCAGAAAATATGGGCCTCTGTTGTTTTAGTACAAGTACGAAAAAGTCCAAGTTTGCACTTTGATTAGGATCATTTGGATTATTAAATACGTTGGAGGAAACTGTTAATAACTACATTTATTCGTTCAGGAATTAGTTTTTTTTTTAAATTAATAATACAATATTAATTAAACGAACAAATTTAATTACTTGCGACACATCTGTAGAATGTGCAGGACAACCGTGTTGTCGAAACTGCGTTAATTTCAGAAACATAAAATCATCAATGAAGATAGTTTTAGTGCCTAAATGAGAGCTGAGTTTTGTGTATATTTTTGTAAAATATGATCTTTTTTTCTGTAGTATAGAAAGGTCTGACCTAAGCCTTGATTTTCCAATGTTGGCTTCTACGCAAAAGCCAAATTTTGGACTTTGGTGTATACTGTTGATAATACGTTGATCAAGCATCGTAAAAATAGTCTGTATACATAGAAAGTCTTGTAACTTTCAACGCATCCGTAAATAAAAATTTCGTTAAACATTTGTATAACATGAGCCTTGCTCTGTTAAATGTTTCAAGAGCAGAAAGGCTATTCTCATCTTTCGTATGTTTAGGTCTTGATGTTTGTGATTGAGTGAGAGGAAATCTTGTCAATTTGTAGATGTCCACCTGCAATATACTAAGTAAACTTTCGACATTTTTCTGGGGCTCCTTTGTAATTGAGAGTCGGCAATATCAATCTTATTAACGGAATTAAATATAGCTTAAATGCTTTATTTTTTCATTTTTGGAATAATTATTGGGGCGAGAGATATTCAGATTTGTTCGGAACTTCTGATTATAAATATATTGTTTGTTTACTTATTGGGCGAAATGTAGAATTGAGCGTGCCAGGGATCTCAACGTGCGTCGACTGCTACTATTTATAATTTTACAACTAGGCACAATTTTGTTATATGTTTTCTTTTCTTTTAGTACGTTAATTGTTGTATCGCAGAACAAAACCTGCTCACTTGTATGCTTTCCATTGTTTTGATCATCTCTTACAAGCCTTCTTTCAGGGGCCTAAATAAACATTAACCAGAAGGACTAAAATCTGAACCGCGTATTTGTAAAATCATACTTACTTGTATTTTTTCTTAACAGTTAGCATTTTCTGGGTTCCAAGAGTTCCTTCAAGCAACTCAAGATAATAGTCCAGTAGTTACTAAGCTTATGACAACCTTTATTTGCTGCCTTTTCATCTATTAAGGAGTTCACTAAAAGTGAAACATGGGCATCTCGGGATGTAGTTGGCAGAAGTTCTCTTTTGAAAATTGATGGAGCTTAAACTTTGCCTGGTGGCAAACGTTGAACGATGCCATTTGATACTTACCAGGACTTCTTTTCGGAACGTAATAACGAATCAACATATCGTCGGCATTAACAACATATTTCAAAAAAAGCAGCTGCATATTTAAGGAAAAAAGACATTTGGTTTAAAGAAGCAGACGATCACAAAACGGTGCAAAACTGGTTGCGCTCAGCCAAAAAAACTCTTTGCGGCTGTAATTTAGAAATGGTGTTTGTCACCAAGAGAACTAAGGTTCGGCGTCCAGTCGTTGCCGGATTTTTAAAAATCCCAACCGATTTTGAAACCTATTTGGGAAAGTTACTTCAGCAGCCGTCGCCTAAGCTGATAAAAAGTCCAAGTCAAATCTGAACATCCCCCGTATTTCTATTAAAAGTTAAAACCTCAAACTAATCCATAAGATTTGTTAGGTTATCTTTTATCTTTAACAGTAGCTTTGAAGTGGGCCGGACCATTTTTCTTGTTGTTGCGGCACAACTGCAACTTTTAAAGCATCATTTTGGTTCTAAAAACTGTCATCAGGTTCTAAATATTTTCTCATATTGTTGCATCTGCCCCGTAACAACTTGTTTAATATAAAAGGAAAACTGAAAGGAAATAAAACTGAGGTAAGGCATCTTTAGCGGGTAATATGAATACAGAAAGCCAGAGGTAGATGGCGATATCTTATTCTGATAACCAGCTCCAGTAGAGTGATTCTTACATTCTTAGAGTAACTGAGTAGGTATATAAACATGATTTCCATAAAATTCTTTTTTCTTCTTAAATTCCCATCGTTGGTGGTTACCATAACATCCTTCAGGATAATTTTATTGCGTCTTTTGTTGTTGTGTTTGCTACTTATTTGGTACAGTTTAAGTTTCTTCTTGATGTTAAAGATTAATTAGGTTTGTTTATATACCGGTGGAGTTCTTAATGCAGGGATGAAACTGCATATACAGAATATCCCTGAGCGTTAAAGCACGAACGTTTTCTTTTAACCGCACAAATTATTCATTGTCGAGCTAAATTACTAAAATAGCTATAATGAAACAAACTTTTTACGTCACTGTAAGTGTTAAAATATGTAACCGAAATTAATCCATGTGAAAATGAGCATGTGACCGAAGTACTTAGAATTATAGTGTTGTTAAGTTTTGTGTATGAATAATAAATGAGTGAAAAACCTTAATATATGAAAATTGATGCTAAAATTACATATTACTCTTACATAGTTTTCTTTTCAAATACAGGCATATTTAATAATATAATGGTACAAATAGGTATCCAAGTTTGCTTTTTTATAACTCAATGTTCTAGTTTTACTTTGTGCATATTCGAAGGAGCTTTTTATTTATTGAAGGCATTTAATATTCACCGCTGCAATTGTATGTAGAAACAACTTCCTCTCGTTTTCATTTTACATTAATCGGTTAATTATCGAGGACGTTCGAAGCAGTAGCGTAGTTCGAATAATTAAGATTTTCGCTTTAGCACTACTCACACAAAAGGAATTTTATTTGGGCATGGCAATATCGGGGCGCAATTTTTAATTTGGCTAAAGAGTTTTAAAAATTAGCTTGAATAAACAACTCCGCGTTATCAAAAATTATTAATGCTAATTAGTTTAACTAATTAGTTTTTCATGATATATTTAGGCGTAGCCTATTCGAATGGGAAGGATCACATAATTTTTTTCTGGCTAATTTAACTATTTGTATGCAAATTTTTGAAAGTATGTGGGCAAAGCTGGAATAAAGTGTTCTCCAAAGGATTAACGATTATAATAGGTTAGTGTGTCAATGTGGGTTTATGTAAGTATTTTTTAATTTTTGTTGGAATTTCGAGTTATTACTTGATGATTTCATCGAAGGTTCGTTTTATTGTTAATGGCAATGCGAAGACAGGCGATGTCTTAATTAAAGGATCCGCTGAATTACCCTCATGAGTGTCTTTTCTTCTGTTCATTCTTTATTTGTATTTGATGGCGAAAACATAAGTAAAGACATCTTTAAAAGTCCAAGAACAAAATCTTGGGAAAAGTTTGTTTCGGTAAAGCGTGTCAGTTAAGAAATTCAGCAGTCAATAATGATTTACAATTCTGGATAATTATATTAGCACAGAAACTCGCAAATTTGTAGTATAATAGCGGCGTGCTATTCATAATGTGTTTATGTTGCGCCTAAGTACGACAAAAACAACGTTCTGAACAACGTAAAGAGCAAGTAAATTACTAAAACGCAAGTGAAACTAGAACTAACGTGGTTCTAGTATATAGTAAAGTTTAGTTAGTTGAACTTTAGAGCGTTGCATTCGTTATTTTCTGAATTTTCACGACGTACGCGCCGCGACATGTCAGAAAATGAATAGGTTTTCTTAAGAAAGCGCGATAACGTTCGAGCTTTGCACGTCTACATTCGCTTTTCGATAAGCACATTTTTAGTTGCGATTAATATTTAATGGGACACATAACTTCCACTTTTTTACATGTCTTGGAATCTTATTTACATATCTTTAGTATAATAAACACACGAAATTCACAAATAATCATAAATAACCAAATTATGACAACGTCATGAATATTTACGTTCAATTCTGAACTTTATGCCAAGTTTGGGAAGGATAGACTTGCGCTTTTCAAAATTCTCATAATACATAACAATACGACACATACAATAAAACATTTATCTAAGACTGTCACTAGACTCACATCGATACTGGACGTTTAAAACTAATTGCGAAACTTACCAAAACTCAAGCTTTACCGTCAAAAACGACAAGGGATTTGAAAACTTGCAGGGAGCAAACGCAACTAAAGCACGTGCAAACTTGTTGTCGCTAAACTAATAAATAAACGATAATTCGAAGATTTTAATTGAATCAACTTATGGAACGTGAAGGATTCGTTGTAAGCTTCAAAATTCGAACTTGGTTCGAGTTTTCGATCCAAATAATAAGTTTTTGAGCGTGTGCGAGTACAACGCCGTGAATTTTCGTGTTCAAAAGGAATGATCCGTGTATTTACACGTGGATTTTCTCAATTCCACCAAGGCTCAAATAATATGCGACGACTTTGAAAGTTTTTGAAACTTAAAAAAAGTTGTCAAAAAGTAACTTTTTCAATGAAAAATCTTCGAAAAGTAACAGAAAAGTGGAAAAACTAGAGAAACATGTGTGGTCCAAAATAAGTAAACAAGGAACCGCGGAAACAAAACTAAGAAGAAAAGTGCTAAAAGAACAAGAAACTAAGAAACAAGAAGATCACAACACTGAACACCAAAAACTAATGAAGCATCAGCACCGAGGAGAGCGCAAGAGCACACACAGGCACACATGACACACACAGGGGGGCGCGCACGAACCTTGCACCAGGTCCCGCTGGAGCTCGTCTCCGAAGGGGTGCGGGTCCGACTGCTTTCAAAAATATGCCGGCTCGCAATGGACGCATAATTCCCGGATCCCCGTTAATGAATCCGATTAGACAAAGCTTGCAAGAGCCAAGAACGCTTGCGCCTTTCCACCCCACATACAAGACTCCCCTCTCCGTCTCCTTTACTCTTACTGTTTTACCCTTAGATATAAATTAAGGGGCGGCGTATACTTGGCCGTCGTTAGAATCACACACGTACAGCGCCCCCTCTCTTTCTGCCCGCCGACCACTAATTACCGCTGACGGAGAAGGACGAATCCTTAACTCTCTCTACTTTGCATAAATGCACCAAGAAATGATGTACGCTCCTGGAGGTTTTCTTTTTAACTAACGTTCCTCGCAGGGACATAAGTTTCGGTTCCTTCTTCTTCATTAGCGCGCACACACAGACATGTTTTTACAGTCGATTTTTTCTTTACTTTTTACCCTGCACTCGCTCGACAAAAACGTTCATTTCTTAAGATCTTTTCTTGACAATGCTAGCGCGCTTAACAGTTTTTTCCAGAGCGTGCGGTTATATTTGCGGGTTTTGAGAGGTTCCGGACAGGACTGAAGCGATACGGACACAGTCCTGTAGGAGTTCTACGCGCCAACGCGATTCGGGGTTGTTCATCGGATCTGCCCCCAAATCTTTGGAACTTCTTCCTTGCAGGAACTTTCAATGACAGGGACCACATCCACCGGGAAATGTTTTATTGAAGTCGCGATAAAATAGAACAGAAAAATATTAAGTCTCTCAGATATAAAACTTTGGTTTACGACCGCTTCATATTTTCTGTGAAGAATCTTCACTTCTGACGTTTTCAGGGAACAGATATGTTGTTAAATTATAAACTTTGTGATAGTAAGTATCAATTTTTTGACAAGAACTTCCGATTCTCAATATTCCCAACCTTTGTAGATGTTAACAATTAGATGATTACTGATAACGAACGATAAGGACGAACGGGTGTCGCAGAAGTCCTGCAGGACGCACTCGTCCGTGCAACAAGTATTTAAGACCAACCTTCATCAAGACCATCAAACTTTAAGTACGCGAAACATCATACAGAGATCTTAAAACGTTTTCCTAAATGGAAAGGTGGAAGATTCATGTAAGAAACAATTTGGAGCAATGAACCTTGAGAAGATGAATAATTAATGTGACGAAATTGAAGACTTAATAAAACTATTTTCTTTCGTTTTAACAATTTTATTACCGGCAATTTACACGCCCTACATTTTATCAACACTAACATTTTGTAGAGGAAACTAAAAATAGAACTGCTTAATTTTTCAGTCCCTGAAAATATTATAGGACACCATCTTTATTACTGACATAGATTATGTAATCCGATAGATTACTTTTTTAATTAATCTCACGATAATTTACTGTGCGTTTTTCTAATATTTTAAGAATTCAACGACCTACCAAAGGAAAAGAGATGATGCACGGAGGATGAAAACTATTTTTCAACATGTATTTATTACATATTCTGTGGTGTTTTGTAAGTGTAAGTACCAAAAAGCAAGCACTAGTTAAACACTTAATCTTTTCTGAGTGCTAAGTGAATTTAGTAGCCGTCACAGATATTCTAACCGGCGCCTCCACCAAAATGCGCTTACATCGCTTGTGCAGTAACACCGTTTTTGCGGGCTCGGAAGAAAACCCTTCGATATTATTTACTGAACGTGAATCAACCAAGCTAATTAGAAACAAATTTAGTATGTTTGATTAAATATTGGCAGTATAAGAGGTTTATAACTTTAGTGTTTATAATTGTAGGAAAAAATATTCTATAATACGCCTCGTCGGGGAGACAAAATCATCCGTAAAAGAGGTTTATCTTTGGATTCTTAAACCACAAATTAAATTAAATTGCTAGGTATAAAATAACCGTTATACGGTAATTAAATTCGTACTCATCATTATTTCTAGATTGTTTTTCGGTCGATATAAATGAAGGCAAATTATGAAGAACTATTAAAAATTATGAATGAAAAAATCTTAATGCATATAGACGTATATCGGCTTTTATCAATCGGAAATGTTCGAAAAGTCCTTAAACTTCCTCTAAATATTTAAAATCATTTTTGTTTAATTTACTGAAATTACAAACATTCAACAACAACAACAACAAAATTATTATTAAGTGATTATCGGGCATATTTACAATTATTTTAAATTAAATTGTCTGCAGGAGTGGACCTGTGAAAGAATTTGAATTTGAAAAAATGTAAAGATTAAGGGTTACCCAAACGGTTCGATTTTTAAAAATTGAGTATGGAAAAGCAAGAACGTCGGATTATAATTTATTGTTACGGTTGGAAAATGGCTTACCTTTAGCACAAATATGACCAAAATTTCAAGATATGCATGAAAATATGCCCCAAAAATACATTTAATACTAAGAAGTTACATTAGTTATATATAAAATATTTTTGTAATCTTACGTTAATCACCTTTAGTTGTATTTAATGACTTACAGAATTTATTAAAACCGTTGTTAATAAAATTGTTTTAATTTCATATACACTAACTGAAGGAGTACGGGTAAAATAAATTTGAAGATGTTAAGAGCTTGGATTATTTGTAACTTGCAGATCTTGTTGTAAACACTTTAAATGTACATGCCTTTGCTGTCTAAAATATGCCCCTACATACCTCCCACTTCTTAATTTCATTATAATTGTGTAGTTATAAACAAATATTTGTAAGCTAAGTGCAACAAATACAAGATTTTGGGTGAACTTAATGCAACTTAGTTTTGCCCGTTTAATAATAACCCGTCAACGAGTTTTGTTGTTGAACTTACCTGCATGTGCAGTAATTTAGTACTGTCGCCAGAAGATATTAATGAAGACACAGAAACATGTTACAAGTGTAGTAGTACATTAGGAGCTCATTTTGTGACATGCAGATACAATAAAAACTAGGCATCTATCAAATTTATTGTGACAACCGGAACGCAGTGCGATGCCGTCATTAAAGTTTCATGTGCGCTTGTAGTTCAAATGTATCCGGTTAAGGTGGTGTATTTATTGGTTTCACATAGATACATATGTATAACTAGGATGATAATCGGACTTCTGCAGTTTCAAGAAATTCAATCCTTGTTAATTTCAATATTTACTTTTTCTGTTTTTGCTTAAAAAAACTGCGAATTTAATAAATTTAAGGGGGGGGGGGGGTTAGTAGCATGTTTACGCGCTGAAAATTGTGTAATTTTAAAATAACGGTACGGTTAAATAATGACAGTTGAAAAGAAGGACGAGTATGAATTAAAATTTTTAGACCTTTCCTTCATACGCTACAAGGCCAGAACGACCAATTTTAATATAGTAATTAAATTATGGCCTATTATGAAAAACTTACGAAAAGGGACTTGCACAAGACATCTATCAACAATGTATTGATTTTCGCATGTAGCGGGGTAGGTTTCAATATTACCTTCCTATGCATGTATCGACCCTTTTGCAAATTTGTATAATTTTGGCGTGATCTTTATTTAACTTTAGAAAAAATTGCGTATAAATTTTTAAAAACTGATTAAAGATAGGCAACCCAACATTCACCGACTCTGTCAATGTCACTGTCAATGTTTACAAAGAGGTTTAAGAGATTAAAAATCGGTATTCGCAAATACTTATACTGAATTTTGAAGTTTTGTTAGGTAGAAGCCGGTAGAAGCAATGCTAGAAGATCCAATCCTTTCTTGGCTGGTTTTAAGTCAGGCAACCCAAAATACTTAAAAACGAAAAATATTTTAACTAAAACCCACCCTTAAGATGGTAACTTGCAGTAAAAAATATTTATGGCAAAATAATTACAATAATTTTATTGAAAACAAAGTTTTCTTTAGAATAAATTAAAAGGTCAGACTTTAGAATTTTGGTAATAAAGCCTTGTTCTTGTAATTATTTAAAAATTACGTACTAATTTTCTTGAAAATTCTCTACTTTGTGTTTACGTAACTCTTTCTTCACTAAATATTTTTAAAGATCTTTTGGTTTTTCACCTGTTTTCTTATTCTGAAAAGCTCGTTTCGTCTGTGTTTCCTTCTTCGTTCTTTTCCTCTTAGCCTCTTATACCTTTACAGTGTCGAGGGGACCGGACGCACGGAGGCGCAGAGTGGTCACCCATTCTTGTTCAGGCCAAGCAGGCCACTGCTTAATATATATGCCACTATTACGTGCACTCCCACTCTGCCGTACTGCCGGTTCGTCTGTGTTTCAGGATTTTTGAATATTTAGCTGTGCTGATAATGTGACAATTCATCAGAGTATTTAGATCCCCTTAATTATTATGATTTTACTTGCTGAATATGATTTTGCCTGTATTTTTTTTTTTTAATTTTTTGTCCATCTTTTTTTTCACTTGTATATACTAGGCTGTACCCCCTGTTTTTCACATTAATTTTATGTTTTTACTAATTAGAATTTTCAGCTTTTGATTATCCGATTGTATCCAGAATTAGCCCTTAATAGTGCTGCAAATTTATAAGCTGATCAACGAATAGGTTTATCGATATCTGGAGTGTTGCAATCAAATTCAAATTTGTAAACATTCGAATGTTCTAGGTTTAATTTTTTTATGGGCAGCATAAATAATAATGATAAGTTGGACGATTTTGACAATTTGATAACGTTAGTTTTCTTCATTACTACTAATCTCTGAATCCCTGTTGTAAATTAACTTTAGATATTATTTGCAGGTGGTTTTGATTTTTTGACGGTCATTATTACTTCATTGCTTTTGTCTCCGTATAACTTTACCACTTCTTTTTGTACACTAGGTTTTTGGCTTATTCTGCTTTATATCGAATGATTTGGGCCTATCAGTTGATAATGAAATATTTTTCTTAACATGTTCTGTTTTGTTACTACCAAGAATTGTTTTATTTCTTCAGTATCCAGTAACCACTGTTTGTGTATTTTTAGCTTAACTGTTGAAGCGTTTTTTCAGTTTTTTACAGTTATTCGATTAGTTTCAACATTATTCTATTTTGTTAGTATCAAGAACTGTTTTGTCCTTTTAATATCTCACCTACTTTATACGAATAAGTTTTGTGTATTTTTATCTTCACTAATTAAGTAGAAATATTATTTATTCTTCTTGCACTATTTTTCAGGTAGTTTTAGTTTTTGGCAGTCCTTTTTACTCGGTTCCTCTTGATTCCATGGAACTTTTTCGTTACTTTTTGCCTACCAGGTTTTTCGCTTATTACGCTTTTTGTGGAATAATTTAGGCTTGTCAGTTGATGACGATGATGAAATTTTGCTGCTATTAATATATTTTGTTTTTTCAGTATCCCACATGCTTTATATAAAAAAAAACTACTGTTTTGTATCGTTTCAGCTTTACCGTTTAAGTCGATATATTTATTTTTCTTCCAATATTTTTAAGATAACCGGATATGTTTGAGTTTATCGGGTGTGTTCACTTTATGAATCAAATGTCTCCACTGAAGATATTCAAACTGAGGCAGGTAAATGTTTTAGGTTGTGCTATAATATTGTTTCAATTTATAATTTGCTTTGTATTGATTAGGTTATTATTAAAATGGTTTAGATTCGTCCGTTGATATTTTTTTATTGGTTTGTCCGATATTTAATATTTTTGGTTGTTAATCGTATGATCTTAACCAAAAAGAAGGCACATACACTTACCTATAATCAAACTGCTATCTTTTCAAACTGTAATGATCTAAAAATTAAAATTATGGTCTTCTGAATTGCTGTAAGTAGAGTCCGATCGAAGTTTCGGTTTCGGCCTAAAATACGAGTTTCGGCTTGAGTTTCCGTTTCGGCTGAAAAACAACCGAATCTTCGGCCCAGCCGAAACTGTCTTCATTTAAAGATGACCGACCCGAACGTGACGTAACGAAATTCGGTTGTTACGTCTCGGATCGTCCTCGGGATTACTCGGCCAGCTTAGTAACTACCAGGTGATCAACGGAATTCATAATTAGAGGAGGCTGTGATTGATGCTATTTTAAGCTGTGTTGTTAGACACACTGAATAAATGTCAATTCTGACACTTAAAATTTTTAATTTCAAGCTACCAGCCTGTGTTGCCAACTTTAGGGTAAATATCACAGCCTGCTCTAATTATAAATTCCGCTGATCACTTGGTATAAAATTAAGTTTGCTTTTGTATCATTCAGTTCTTGTTTAGAATTTTTGTTTTTGTTTTAAACAATTTTAAATTTATTATAAGTGTCAGTAAAGAGATTTTATTATTTCCTTTCTTTCTTTCCTTTTTTACTTTAAGTGAGTATAATATGTTAGCAAATATACTGAAAGGTTACGTTTCAAATAACAAGTTAGTATAAAAATACAATCCAAGTTATAAAGGAATAATATGTATAAAAGAATAATTATCGTTAATTTCATGTTGATATTTAATTTATTCAATTAAAAAGAAGCCACATGACCAACGCCCCCAGTAAATAAAAAAAGTGCCATGTGCGAAAATGTTCAAATAACACCAGCGCAGATGAAATCATGGGCTTATTTGTCAGTTACAGTTCGAAAATTGTGTTATACAAAATGTTCTCGGACGACTGGCGGTGCAACGCCGATGTAATCAGTGTTGCTAGATGCACTACGCCCACCACTAGTTTTAGTCCGGCCAGCGGCGCGGGACTATTCGGTTACAAATGTCTCACCGTTTGTCCGTTTATAAAAACGTTCAAACGGTGAGACGTTTGAAAATTTGGTGCGCTTCATTTCAAAAATAAGCTCGGTGCGGGGCCCTACTAGCCCCCGGGGACCCGGGCATACGTCCGGTTGACTGACCTTAGGGGCGCTACTGCACATAACTACTGAAGAAATACAAAATAAATTATTGGAATATGTGTTTTCCTGTATTTAAAACAAGTAGTACTAACTTCTATGTAAAAAATTAGTTAAATTATTATAAAATTCATAAATTTCGGTTTCGGTTTCGGTTTCGGCCGAAACTGGGATGAAAGCCGAAATTCGGTTTCGGTTTCGGTTACGGCTTCAAAACTTAGGTTCGGTCGGACACTAGCTGTAAGTCTAAACATCTTTTTTGATGCGCAAAATGGCAATGCTGAGTAAAAGACGTATGTACTATTCTGTATTCTTTATTTCTTTCTTTCTTAATCATGCAGTGTCGAGGTTGATTTTATACTTGCTGGTGTGCAGTGAAGGTGATGGGTCCATTTTTGGCCTTGCATCTCACTCCAACCAACTTTTATCTACAACACATTCCTACACCTTAAACCTAATCCTTAACTAACGAATTCGACCCAAATCGGTTCCATAATACTGTGGCCACCGCTGGAACCAAACCCGTGTCAGCCAGCTAGCTAGCAAGCCCTTACCTGACTGAGCTACCCAGGCGGCCCTATTCTGTATTCACCAAGATTTAAAAGTAAAATTTCCAATCCATATAGCATATTTCATCAGTGATTAGATCGATAGTGCTACTTTATAATAAAATTAAATCAAAAAACTAGAGTGTTCAATTTTATGTAACGTTTATAGGTTAACTATTTTGTCAGATTTGACACTGTTGATAAAATTATTTGACACTATTGCATGAAAACAAAAAAATAACTAATGGCCACCCTAATTATATATTTTATTTACATTTACTTATTTTTGCTTCGAATCCCCCTGGTGACCATTCGTCGTTCGGCACCTAATTAACCACGCTTTCCTTCTGTACAGGCCTAGGAGGTAGAGTAACAAGGTCTTATACACATTACACTCTACACATGGTGCGGTATGTAGGTATAAACGGCGCGTCAACTTCGTAACCCGCAGAGATGGGCCGGGTTGTGCATTGCAGGCGTAGAGCCTCATACGTTAACGTACCAGCTTCGACACCGAAAGATATAAGGGGTTACAGATAATACATACATTTATTAATTAACGGGTGAAATCTAGGCTTGCGGGTGCCAGTGATTTCAATGCGCATCAACTACTATGGTTATTTAGCATTACCCAACTAGAATTTTGCCGAATCCCTTGGGGGATTTCCAACCCTAGAAAGGATTTTCATTGTGCCAAACAACATAATGAGACGGGACTTAGAGTTTGAAAAACGTATCTGAAAAACGGCATACTTTCAGATATCTTTCCGCATTAAAAATCTGACTGACCTGGATCGGGAATCGAATCTGAGATCTCTGGTTTAAAAGGCAAATAAGTATGCTTACCTTGAAGCCATCGAGGCCAGTCGTGTATTTTATAAAAAATCTTTCAAGAATCTACTTGCCTAGGAAATATGTAACGTGGTTCAAGTTATGTAACGTAACAAACTGCCATTTAGAAGATCGGTGCATGTCTTATCTTTTCTGGTATTTTAATCACAAGCTGAATAATGTTGCACTTGAACTGTTCACTTAGTAACTTACGTTTACGTATTTCGTAGGTAGAATAAACTAACTAAACATTTTCTGAGTGTATAAACAGTGTTCCAAAAAGTTTGGAGTCTTGGGCGGCTGTTCATAGCTGAACGTTAACTTAGATTACACTTAAGTAACTTTTGAAATAAGTCAGAACCAATTTAAATTAAAACGATTATCTCACATGTATCAAAAAAGATTATTATTTTACAAATAAAATTTCTTCTAATAGGTAACTTATCATTCCAAGTCTTTTAGGGCTCATTTTTCTAGAAAGAATTTGTAGCAGATTTCGTACTTGTATCCAACTTAATCTACTGATTAGATTTACAAAGAGGTCTTTTCACCAGTGGATTAAATGTCTGCTTTGCAACCTTGAGCATATAGGTTCAAATTTCAGCCGGAGCCGAATTTTTAAATCTGAAGCGTTTGAGATATAAAACCGTCCTAGTTTGGTAACGTAAAATGTCCAATGATTTCAGCATTTCATGCTATAACCTTAAATAAAATTATGTCCTTTGAACTTAGGAATTTGATGCATTTTTTTATCGATAGTAATACCACTAGAGGTTTGATTTGGCCGGATATTTTTTTATTTATATGAACACTTGGTTGCTTGGCAATTTGTTGAAAAGATTTGTACGGCAAAATCACGAGAGCGTAGCTCGAGTGATTTTGACAGGACAAATCTTTGAAACAAATTGCCATCAAGAAACCAAGTGTGAATATTTATAAATAAAAAAATATTCCGTGCTAAAAATCAAACATCGAGTGGTATTTGTCAAGATAATTCCACGAGTAAATAGTATTTGAACGTCATTATTTTCGACCGGTTATGTAGAATTTAAATTAAAATTTCGTTCCTTACAAAAATCTGCAAGTTGATTCCAAATAGAATTTTTGCTTTTCCTGGTGTTTGTCGGAACCGTATTTTCTATTTCACTTAATATTTTGCCTTTAGAAATATGTCAAATCGAGAATTCATTACTTCTTCAAGTAATAAACTGAGAATTGAAAATAAATTAATTTATTTGACATACCAAAAATATTGAAAACAATGCGTTACCATGGAGAAGGTAAATAAAAATATATCCAATTTATCCACTTGCATTTTGCCTTCCTTCCTATTTTATCGATAGCAAACTGAGATTTTGATGTTTTTAAATGTCTTTTTTTATAGTAGTGGAATTATCGGTTTTATTTGTTTATTAATTTTATTATAAAATAACATCCACAGCAAGTCAAATGGATCCCATGCCTTCTTGTCTTTATCTTATTATTGTGTATTCATATCTTGTCGATTGCCATTTTCGTTATTAATACATGCGCGCTATCTGCAGTAGAATCTCGATTATCCGTACTAATCGAGGGGCAACACAGTCGGATAATCTAAAAACGTGGATAATCGAATACATGCTGCATGCGTGTATTTACATTTGTATTACTTTGTTATTTTGTGAAAAAGTCAGGCAGAGGTGATTGAGGCTTATTCTTATGCAATTTCTGTTTAATTTAATTTGTTGCTTATAGGCTATGCACGGTTAATCCAGTGAACAATTATTAGTCGGAGCACGAATAATGAAGGCTATACTGTAAACAGATAATTTCCTGTAATTTCAAATGGTTCTAGTAATTGTAGTGTTCAAACAAAAATAGTAAATTTCACTATATAACAGCCGATAAAGTTATGTTACTTTTCTCTAGTTAACATTTATGATTTTACAATAAATAAAACTTGCCAAATTATATAAATATAATGTAAGTGTAGTTCGAGTGTGCAAATTATTAAACCTTAAAGATTATGCAGAAAACGCGTTGATTTTCAATAATTTACCAATCACTAATTGCCTAAATAAAATTGTATTTCTTGACGGTCCGAATTTGCCAATGAAACTGTAATATTTTAAACTTTTGTTAAAACAAAAACATATATCAGATATGTGTTTTTCCACTGCTGATATTCAATTAAATATGAAGGAGGCAGGTTGAGTTTATTATTAGATGACCTTTTTATTGGTTGCCATGTCGTTAAAGAAGTAAGTGTGACTTTACATGGCTAGGTAGTAAATAACGCAACTAATTTACGGGAAATTAATGCCAATTTCTTATTAAAAATAGTATATTATACACGATGCTATAATGAATGCTATTATTACCGAGGATAATGTTTGCAACACGAGCGAGCGAGCGAGCGAGTTTTGCAATTATCCGAGGTAATAGTAGCCATTATAGCGAGCCGTATACTATACCTTGTCCACGAACACAAATACGAAGAATTTTTAATTAAAATTTAAATAACAACGCTACTAAAACCATGTGGTAGGACTATGTTAAACGAAGTGGTAGGATTAGAAACATAACCTATTTCCTTTATTATAGACCATAGACAATGATGTTACCATTACACCGTGAATAATGATTATTCACTGCTGGCAGTTTATAATGGATAGCATTATGTTTGACCAAACACATGAATAATTGACAGATTATTGACTAGTCGTGGACAAAATATATTATATTATTTTTAATTGCAATTTATATTGCTAGTGGAGATATATTGAATATCACATGAGAGTTAAGAATGTTTTATTTGTCTTGCATGGTTGCAAGTCACCACTCTGGTTGGACTGCAATCTTCCATGTTCGACCAAGTTAAGGTCATTTGCTGTATAAATAACTGTTCGGAGTACTCTCTACAATTATATTTAATTAATTTAGAAATTAAATTTGTAGGGATTCACTCCTTTGGGAAAACACTTTTTAAAATTATCTTTGTAAGTCAGTGAGAATGTTTTCTATTGCTGAGTAAACAGCTTAACTTTTTTACGGCCGTTACATTATGTACAGATAAAACTGTTAAAGTCAAATTCAGTTTAAAAACTCCCATAATTAATGAATAATTTAAAATTATTCCACATTATGTATTAGAGAAATGCCGATTTTACAGGAATGCGCTTTTATTTACAGTTTACTTCTAAATAAGTATTACTTTGATTCAATGCACGTTGTACGTTGAAGGGCCTATTTTTAGCATTTGTATATGTATGTATGCAGCATTTTAGTGCATAATTATCTCTTACTCGGGTATTTTAAATATGAATACTCCGTTACCCGCGTTCTCTTCTTCTAAACGCTGAAATTACGAGAACGATAAATAACATGTCTTTAATAAGAACGGAGTTACTGTTTTCAATTCGTGCCTGTTTTTGTTTCCCTTTGTAGTTAAATTTAAAAATACAAAAAAATATTCCAAGGGAGTTTGCATCTACTGTCTCATTTCACAAAAACAACGTTAATTGGTTTATAAATTATAATCTACGTCGTTGTTGACTTAACACCAATTACTAACCTTTGCCTTTTTTAAATGTTCAGATTCTGGAGAAAATCTTTGTAAAGGGATTTCATTTTATTTACTTCTTAGGTTTGGGAATTCTTATTTTAGATTGCAAGGTGACGATTTATCTTCTGTTTACGTTAAACGTAAGTTTAAAATTGTTGGTTTATAATCAAATCGTTTATAGCTTCATTTAAAACATTGCCCTGCTATCCTAAACTAAAGATTAAAAAAACCTTTATCTAAAGAGGTGCCCCTTCTTTCATTTCAGTATAATTGAAATTACAACCGACCACACTTGCTTGACAAATAGATTACATTTCAACCCCTTACTATAAAGTGTAGGCTTAACATTTAAGATAAAGAAATAGAAACATTAATATTCAAAAGGCCTGTTACTCTAATACTGATTTAGACAGTGCCGGACACGTGGACATGTCTTAGCTCTTAGCTGAATATTTATAAGCTGAAATACGAAGGGTTGTTAACGTCTGAGATCTGTTATGGCTAGGAACTTAGCATTAGTTTCAACTATATGGAAAGTGCATGATATACACGTGAACTACAAAAGCAATTAAAAGTTTAATCCTATGAAGGGTGCGGTTGTATTTGGTTATTGTTACTATTGGGTATTAATTTTTGGAAAAGGTATAGCGAAGTAACCATTGTTTTATGATTTTTATGTGGCATATTGTTAATTTTGTTTATAATTAGGGCAATTTTTAATATTAGAATTTAGTTATACTTGTAAATTTAGATTACTCAAGTAAATCCGTATTTGTTACTGAAGCCCTGCTTAATTTTATTGCCTGTTAATGTGCTAAATTATATAAAGGCGAACAGGATAGCTGGAAAAGGGAGTTCATTTTTAACATCATAAATCATAAAATTCTTAAGAAAGGTATTATAGTTTAGTGATAAATTCCTGAAAAATAATGTGTTTATTGTATTATAGTTTCGAATTATATCAAGAAATGCTGTCGTAGCTAAAGTCAGCTTTAATTGATATTACAAATGTTAGTGGATTTTTTTCAGCAAGGAATGTTCCAGGCAACACGAAGTTCAATATTAGTTTCAAGGTTTAAAGGTCTGTTTGTTAAAGTATTGTAGATTTATTATAGTGATAATGATTAGGTAATGGAGTTGATTACACATGTTTTCATTCTTCCTCTATTTTTTTCTCGCCTCCTCTTTGTTCCTCATGGCCCTTCTCTTTGTCTTTTTGTCCCTTTATTCTTATGTTTCAATCGTCTCTGAGATTTTGTTTTCCCAGTCCTTTTCCTCTTCGTTTTTTTCCTTCTTATTTATCGCCCTGTTTCTTTTAATATCCCTGTTATTTCCAATCTTGCTTTTTGGTTCTGTCGATTGGAAATCGTTGTAGTAGTTTTACCAGCCGAATTGTTTGTCCTTTTCTGACTAATCTTCTGTCTCTTTTCTTCTTCTCTTTTCTGTGCTTCTTCTTCTCCTCACTAAATATAGACACTCTGAGTGACCTTAGTACGTATGCTGATGAGGAGCTTAACCTTATCCACCGTAGGAAGAGAAGTCTATCCACGCCTATCTACAATGTTAGAAGTTGTTGGTGTAATAATCAAGACTGCTAGCTTGCTGTGCCCCTCTATGATATTTTCCTAATCTGATCTATCGTATTTACATCATAAAGTTGTGTTACCAAAAGAGGTAGGTTTTCCACTTGGTCCTGCTGATACTGGAAACTTAGTGCCTGGCCTATTTGCCTGCCCTATTTGGTCCTTCTTTCACCGAGTTTTGCTTTATTCTATTAACATAAAGTATAAGCAGGCTTTGCAGGGGTTTGTTAGTAATGGCCGGTGTTAGTTGTGATAATAATAATGATGGCGATAGTGTGAGGATTGTTACTGATTGATTATCTTGTTGTGTGCAATGATAATAACGTTGGTGATAAAGATTACGGTGTTGCTGATGATTCTAACTACGAAACTATCACTTGTTTATGTGGTGTTATGAAGACATTTTTGTCTCTTCAGTAACTTAAGCAGTCCGTGGATATATCTTTCAAGTCCAGTTGTTAAGATACATCAGTTCTGTTACATCCTCATCTTAAGTTAGTCTTCGTCTACATACGTCTATTCTTGACTGTCTATAGTTACATCTATCCTGTCAGTTCACGAAAGTTCAGTTAATTCATATTGATACGAAAAAGTTATCCAATTTTCATGCGACTCCCTTCACTGAGTTTCAATGATATTCAAACTCGAAAGAAAGTATTTTTATTAGGAAATGTCCGATTTTCGGTTTCCTTGTAGTGATTTTCAGTATTGTAGTGTTTGGTTCTTTGTTTTCCTGTTGGTTATTTTTATAGAGTAAAAGTAAAGTTACACTACAACCGTAAAAACTGCAACAAAGACAGTTTGTAAACATCATAAAGAGGATGAAAAAACGCGAATTATTAGCAGCTTTTTTAATTGAGGCAAGGTATGTTATAACTTTGTTCACAACTTGGAAAGTTAAATCCTACTCTATAGCGTAATAGAAGCACGTGCTCGTCAGCTTTTCGGTTCTAAACCTTTTCAAAGATGATAAAGGTTTAGTCAGTTTGTTAGAGAAGGTGATAAATATTTGGGGATGAAAAAGTACGAATGGCAAATACGAGTATATTTTCGTTTTTGTTTAATACATTTGCGGTTTTCAATATTGTGGATGCATAAACAACGCACGTTTCGTTAAGTGCAGAAGTTTGCATGCAAAATTGGAGTCGATATTTCATTCCTTATGTATTGGAATCGCAACTCGCACGTATATCTTAAATTAAAAACAGCCTGGACTGTACCGTTATTGGAAAAGGGTGGGGAAAGATGTGTGATGCGCGCGCCAGTTCTAAATTAAACCCCGTTCTTAATTCCAACCCTCGTTAATTTGTCCTTCCTTGTCGGTGGCACTGTAATTTCGCAAGAAAACGTACGAGGATCCACACGTCGAACCCCAAAAGCGAAAGTCTTCTGGAATAATAATCAAGAGCTTTATTCCCGACCAATAAATACGACTGTAGGATTTTAAACTCATCCGCAGCACAATTATTCAAGTTATAACATATTCTGCTTCTAATCCGTACGTCTTTCTTCGTTTACCGAGCGAAGAAAATGAATCTATTTCTTTTCAGGAGGCAAAAGTTTTAATGACCAGACTGCGGAGTTCTTGTCTTTACTCATTGCATGTAAGGAGAAGGAAGAATTCTCAATCAATAATTGTCACGGGCTGGGCCCGAGCACACACACACTTGCATGGACTTAATGTATGTACGAATATAACTGGCGAAAATATTCTTGTACGCCCGGCCCGGTCTTCCTTCTCTTTTATCTGTTCGCGCCTCACCGGGAAAAATAGAGACATAATGAGCTGCCTTAATATTCTTTCCGAAATTAACCCCTCGGTAAGAAACGCGAAGGTGGCAGAAGACGGCAAGAACAAGAAGACGTTGGGTATTAGCGCTTGACGGGCTTGTATGATATATGCGTTTGTATTATTACGTTCACATGTAGAACTTATATCTAAGTTTGGATTCATTTAAAGTTTCGAATTATTAATGAGTTAGACTGGATATATTCTGCTCGCATATGCTTCACTAATGAGTTTGTTTGAATTATTAATTTATTACAATTTCATTCGCGGTTACGTGTGCTAACGGGATGCTCTTCTTCCCATTATCCTTTAAACCTCCAGCTTTCAAAAACGTTCTTATTATCCTTATTAACTTTCCATTCGTATTACATAAAATTCCTCAACTTGAGAGATATCAATCAAAGTCGTTGTCAAACTAATCTCAACTGTTAACATTACAACACTACACACAACTGCGTGGAGAAAGATCTAATAGAGTATCTAAATATACTATATATTAAGATCAAAGACCTCCGAAACTATTGTGCCTTGTTTGAATTTCACTTCTGAAAACCTAAAACCCTTTTTAATGACAATAAAATTGTTTTTAGACGAAGTTTAAAACTTATGCTGTCCAATAACAATTCTTTACCCAAATGTTTATTTTGCTATAATTTATTTGATTAGGTTTGTCATCATACATGAGAGTCAAGATTTAAAATTTCAACTAAGCTGATGATTTTTAAAAATGACGATTAGCATTTTCAATAAATTTAGGTTTATTTTATAGTACGCTGTTGCAAAATACCAGGTTTTAAAGTACCCAAATATTGTACAATTGAACAAACAGGAATTTTTATCGTTCATTGTTTTTGGGCAGCTTTTACCCGCAACTTATAAATTCAGTTCGGTATTAGGATACTTTCGCCTAATTACTTTGAAAATTGTCGGGATTTTCCTTTTTTCGATCAGTAGTAAGTAGAGGACAATAGTAGTTTTGTACATTATGAATACACAACATAACAAATTGGCAGTACATAATTTTCACAGAATTTGGATTCTGCTTGTTTAAGCTGTGGCTTTCCAATATCTCTTAAGTAATTGATTCAATCGACTTTTACTTGATGAAAATCCATAATGCAATAATTAAAGAAATACAAAGTTGATTTTCATAAATTTTATTACTGTACTACGACAATTGTTTCGCCAAACGTTGGCATCTTCAGATGGTGACTGTGAGTACAAGTCTTGTACTATGATAGATCTATGATCCGCTAAAGTACCAAAGCAAGTAAATATCAAATGAAGGTGTATCTCGATTATAATAATTCTGGACTTATTGATGTTGTTTCTGATGATGATTAGAACTTCCACTGGTGTTATAAAGTCTTGTGTCACCTTAAAAGTGGAATAAAATTGAAGTTTAAAGTATTTTATTCAATTAATTTTTAGGCATTCACTGTCTATCAAAAAACACCTACTTAATAATAATACATAGTACACCAAAAATACAACCCATAGTTTCTATCATAAAGAAGTTCATTAAAAAAAACAAAATCAAGTTTAAATAATTATACAATCTACATTCATACAAAAATTGCTGCAAATACAATATTGGTCAGCCTTTGTTCTTGATGATCAGTTTTCTTAGTTCTTTATTGGGAATGCTAGGCAACTAGGCAATAAGGGATTCTATTAATTTTGTGTGGATTTTCTTTTAGAAATAGTGTGTGCTATCTTTTGCTGCAAATTTTCTATACCTAGGGTCCAGACCTGAAGATTGTGCTGGCCAGGCCAATCTGTCTATTTTATTGGTCATCCATGGCTCTATAACAAGAAGCATTATAAACTTTCCTTCGCCAAACTTATTCTTTCTACTAGGTAACAGTTTGTAGTACTTCGAGGTATTTTATAGCATTAATCACACCACATATGACATGCAGTTGGTTAACTCCTTGGGTGGACGTGCAACCCCATACCAATAGCAATTGGATGCTTAATTGTTGGAAGTGTTTGCGAAAATTGTTTCCCATGAAAGCTTCTGACTATATGAATTTTTGTTAAAAAACATTGATTCATTACTAAATATCACGTTCTGCCACGGCTCTGTAGTTCAGTTACGATGTTTCTTAACCTAAACTAAAGGGGAGACTTTCCATGTTTTCCATTCTCTTTAGTCCAAAACTTAGTAGTTTTTCTTTCGCAGTTAAAGTACAGGGTTGACCATTTTCGAAGGAATTCTAGGCGCTCTCCCTAACTATTGCACCGACGCAAAAAGTAATAAAAGCGCCTCAAGTCAAATTTTTGAAATAAATTTAGTGGTGCAAACCGAAATTTAATATCGTCTTTTGTTTTAGAGCTACAAGCGAAAATTGAATTTTTCGGTAATCCTTTTCGGGGTTATAACTCGTTTGTTTTTATAGAAGGAAACAAAAATAAGGAACATTTTCGTGTAGAATTTAATGATGAAATTTGATTTTAATTTGCCTATTAAGTTTTGCGTTATAACATAAACTTGTGTTTCATCAAAGAGCAACCTTTAGATAGGTCACTTTTCGACGTTTTCAAAAATAGGAGAGAAAAAGTAGATTCCGTCGAAAATGGTCCACCCTGTACACACGGTTATACCAGTAAATTTGGACCGTAAGTTTGTTAATTCTGTGGAATGGAGGTTCCTCACTGAAAGGCTTGTTCGTCTTAACATAGCATCATCTTGATTTAAGTTTTTCGTGGTCGTCCACTATCACTCATTTTCTCAGTTTACTTTATACTCGTAATTATGTACTTTACCTTGTATTTACTTTATACATAATCATGTACTTTAATAATCAAAGGGCTATTTTACGACTGGAAGCATCCTCTTTATAATGAAATAGTAATTAACGTCACAAGTCCGGGAACTCATATTTTACAGTACGAGTGAGATGTTTAAAGACGAGGCGACGAAAGGAGCCGAGTCTTGAAACTCGAAACGAGTACTGTAAAAAGAGTTCACGGACGAATGTCGTTATGTATTTTATTTCATACTGTAAACAATTTGATTTTTAAATTTTTACATGTGACACTTTTTTAAAACGTCAACATGTGACATTACTGTGTCAAAGCCGGTAGGTGTGACTTGGTTACACTTTTACGGGCTCTGATTGGGTGCATAAAATAACAGTCCGGAAAGTGTTGCTTGGCAACACTTTCCGGCTCTGATACCGTAATAGCTCACTTTCCGGACTCAAAATGGCGCCGGGAAACTGAATTTACCAGACAGTATGAAATAAAATTCCATAACCCTTTCGTCCGATAATTTGGTTTGCTTCTTCTGAGATGTCACTTTGCAGTTTTTGACGAAATTCAAAGGGCAAATGAATATCTTAAAGTGTGCCCAGTGTTTCATGTGTATTCATAATATACGAGGGTCATTCAATATGTAAAGAGAAAAACGGTCACAACTTTAATATGGTTTATGTCATACTCGTTTCTAAAGCAACGTTTTTCGAACGATTTATAGGACGAAAGTGTCATTTTAAAGTTCTAGTTCTTTAAAATGTCACTTTTTGTTCTATAAATGCTCGTTGCTAGGAGATACGAATTGTTGCGCCTTAGATTACTTACTTAAAACTAATACTGCTACAAATTGCTGGAGATTTCTTTTAATAATTTAACAACTTTAGAAACCAGTATTACATAAAATTATGTATGTACCTCAGACGAAAAGTGTCTTTAAGGTACTCGCAAGTAATTACGGCCTCGGCTACCCGCCTCCGCCGTAAACAACTTGCTCATACCTTAAAGACTTACTTTTCGTCCTAGATACATAAAATACTATTATTTAAACAACGTAACAATTTAACTACTTATACATTTCTCCCGCCGCTCTACTAACTTTTTTATTCCAGCTGTAAAGAAATCTTTGTTTTAATGTTTCAGCCACATTTCCACATATATTGTCACGTCATCGTTGTCCTCCATTGTTCAATTCGCAGTAAAAAATACTACCGAATACAGGGTGTCTCTTTATTTGCGGCCATATAAAAAAATAAAGTAATGGTTTCTCAGAGACGAAACGTCAGATTTCAAATTTGATAACGCCATCTTGTAGAGGAAAAAAGTTGCAATAATAAAGTGTGAATTAATTTTAAATATCTCTTCAAATAAACCCAGAAAAAAATAAAAACGTTTTTCCAAAATTTCGTTTTTTCCGGATATCTTCGGAATTAGTCGGAATTTTTCAAATTTTGAGGCGGCATCTTATTGGGTTCCAAATTACGCAACTTTTTTATAATTTAAGCCACCCTGTATCTTTTACCGTTTTCAAGATCCCCATGCTGTTCATTCTTATCTTGGGCACATTGTATTGGAAAAAGAGCAAAACGATTTTTTTTAATACCACTGTATGAGGAATGAATACCGAAATTTGGCGAATTTCAATAAAAAAATACACATATAAACATTCAGTGGCGGCTCGTGAGTTTATAGGGGCAAGGGCTGCAGAAAAATAACTCTAAATTAATGAAAAAATATTAGTTTAATTTTATTAATGGCGGAAAATAAAGTCCAGGCGACAGTTTTTGTAACTCACAAATTTGTCTATAACTTTAGAATTAAAAATAAAAAAATTGCTTTGTCCACTTTGATTTAAAGTTAATTTAGGCGTAGGCCATCCCTATGATTTAATTTCAAGTTTTTCTTCAAAACTCCGTCTTGAAAAGGGGATGTTTAAAAATTTTTCAACGGAATTAAGTAATTCTACAACGATAAACAAAATACACAGCTTACATTCATTATTAGAAGTAAGAAAGTATATGTACATAATTATCTAGTAATTCTGTAATTGTATAGCAACTTTTTTGCTAAATAAACTTTTATATTATTATTATCACCACTACGTAAACACACAATGCGTAACATACCAACCATTCTCTCTAACCAGCAGGAAATGGCTAATTAGCCCTCTTACACCAGCCGTTAACTTGACGCATTTGATACGGCACGAGCCAATTCAGTAGATAAAACTGTGTGCGTATATGACGAGCCAGGCCCCAACACAGTTTCGGAGAAATATGTTCTGATAAAATCTTGCAGTTTGTATGGGAAGCAACTACCAGATCAGAGATGATTAAGATTCTTTAGTGCATAAGTTGTGTAAATTGTAATTATTAATATTGATCTACATACTCATCCAGAATTATAAATTCCGATATTCGGTATTTGTCAAAGAATTTTTTGACTCACTTCATTATTTATGGGCAGCTCGTTGGCGCAGTGGTAAGAGCGCTGGACTCCTAGCTAGGAGTCTTAAGTTCGAATCTCACTCAGTGGTAAAGATTTTTACATAGAATTCCCCACTATTCGAGGTCGGTGAGCCAATTCAATTTCGTTTATGTAAATAAAAAGTAATTTCGGAAATTACTTTTTAATTTTGACTATTGCTAATTACTTTTGTAAAATTTAGGTCAGAGCTGCAGCCCGGCAGTCCTTATACAGGGTGTTTACGGTCTTCTCTGTATCCTTTTATGGGGCGATAGTACATGTCAAAAGCAGCAAATAAACCTTAAAACACCTTAGTAAAAGTTGTCTAATAAGCGAAATAATAATTCTTTTCGTTTTTACATTAACGGTTAATTTGTTTAAAAATCTAGTAAAGACCGTAAACACCCTGTATGCCAGCCGCCACTGTAAACACTACCATTTAGTCAATTTATGATCAGTAGTAATTACCATTATTCTAAACGTCTAAACTATCACTATCATCATCGCCAAGTCTAGTACTCTACCATCACCCATCACCATTTGTCTTTTTCTTTTGTCTTGTGGTAATATGGCTATAAATACCCGTTATAAGAGGGCGCCACTTCCTATACACCCTTTTGGTTCCACCACCCTCTTCTTGGATGAAGGTACGTAGGACCAGGAAAGTGGTCTCTTGGGCCATTAGCGGAAGAAAAATCAAATTTTCTTCTTTGTCTTTAGATTTTTTTAATTTGCTTAACTAAACGTTTTCTTTCAAGGCACTTCCTTTATTATTTAAAATAAATTCCTCATTTTTACGGATGGCACTTACACCGTAAAATGTATAAATAAACATAAAAATGGAAGAGGACGTGGAAAAATAAAGGACATAAGAGAAAAGATTTGACCAAGCGGAAGATTGAAACAAATGGCCTAAGTTAAAAACTGGTGGAATAAGGGCTAGGATGAAGCAAAAAGGAAGCAAAGAGAAAGAAAAGAAAGAAACCCAATTAAAGGAAATAAAATGAGCAGAATCGAAGTTAAGAAAAAAACAAAAAGGTATTTTACGATCTGGAAGAAGCCGTTAGATACAAAAAACAGCAGTACACGAATAAAGCAAATAACATGCAAGTAAGAAGATGGCTAGATGAGTAATGAGTAGTGTGACATTATAACACATTTTTACTAGCGGACAGTTAAAGGAAAGGTCTTATAAATATACTGTGTTAATAATAAATTTACGAAACATCTTTCTCAATTCTATTATTTTCCGAATTAGCAAAACTGCTGAGATAAGAAAACAAAACAGAAGGTCATGGACAAATAAGCAAAATAACTGAAGAAAAGCTGACAATTTTAGTAATTTAGATAAAATCGGTATTAATCGAGTTTGCTTATTAAAAGTTTATAAATTTAAAAAACACAAATGATCAGTTTTGAATGACTAATCGGGTCTCAATTACAGATCACTGATTACAAAAATTTCCGCCATTTAGTAAAATTATATTTTTCTTAGTTAAAAATTAATTCGATAATTCGGCTTCCAATAAACATAATTAATTATGATATTAAAATCTGAAAGTGCCGCATTTTAATACGCCTACATTTAAAAACTTTTTTATTTATTTGACCCGAATGCCGTTATTAAAAAAAAGCGTAGGATTGTTAACAATTGCTGATTTATTGCGAAGTATTGAAAAATGAAAACGATTATTGGAAATTTAGGTAGCAAAACATTTCTTTATACGGCTGTATTAATCATTCTCATTCGCTTCTGTCAACGTTTCCTATAACACACACCTGAAAAAAGTGTAATTCTTTTGCAATATATGACGATAAAGATTTCGATACCAGACTGAAGTAGGTGCTTTATAGGATTTGATATTTTGTGGTTTTACTTTATCTTATGTGATATAAAAATATGGGCTTTTTTTGTTGTTTTATTGCTCGTGTTATACTTGAGCATCGAAAACATAGTACCTAAGAATAGCGCGTTTGTTATTTTGTGGTGGAATATTTTTTGCAAAGTTGCTACCTCACTGTGGTTGCTAAACCTTACTTAAACTATTAGAAACATGAGATAAATTGAACGTTTCGCTTTCTATTGAAATTTCCTGTTAGGAATGATAGTTATTTCAGGAAGTACTGTTCTTGTTTATATTAAATTGAATAGTGGTGGTCACATCAGAGGTTATACAGTTTGGAAATAACAACAGAATTGGCCTGCCTGATCACCTAGTAGTCTTCGGGAGTATTACGTTAGAGAAAATCAAAATGTTTAGCGAAAACATCGAGAGAAAAGTCTAAAATTATACAGACACGCCAGTCCAATACTTAAATAAAATTTTAGGACAACAATTTGATAATGATTAGCGTGCAGTAAATTGAGAGAAGCCCTTTTAAAATGAATTATTAAAAGATGTAAATTAATTTTTTTTATTGTTACACTTTTAATGAATATATTCACGCGATATATATGCCAAAAAAACAGCATTTCAACCTACTTGTACTGCCTACTGTTTGAACAAGTCGCGATTAAAAAAAATATGAGACATGAACATTAAAACCCCCAGACTGCTAATATTGCATGTTCGTGTACCGTTTAGAATATTTAAATGAATACACAAATGCCAACCGTATTAGAAGGATACGCAGTTTTGCTAGTTCATGTGTAACTTTAGTTTTGTTTTTAAAACGACCCCGTTACGCTAATGATTCTGAGGTTAATTTAAACCATACACAAGTCTAAGTTTTTTAAATAATTACTTTTTTATAAAGTACTGGCCTTTGGTTAATCCTACACATTTCAAACCTTTTCATTGTTCAATTAACTGGCTGCAATTTGTTTTAAAAATTGTTGATTTAAAAGCCTTAATTTCGATGCATTCTAAATCAGGCATTATTTAAGTTCTTTGACTTTTATGTGTCCGGTGAGTATTTGTAGGCTGCCATTAATTAATCTGATTAAAGGAGAATTTTTAGGTTAACATTCTTAGAAAACTGTGTTTCTAACTGCAGCTCAAACTGACTACTATTGAGTGTACGCTTACGGGCTGTCTAAGATACGAGGGCTGTTCTGTAAATTGTTAGTTAGGAGAAAACTACGGAATTTACAAAGAAAATAATTTTATTGTTTTTCAAAGTATTCCGCCTTAGACATAATACACTTCTTCATTCTTTGAAACCACATCTCGAAACACGCTGAAAACTCTTTTTTTGGAAGGTCGTCAAGAATTCACTGAAATTCAGCAACAGCCGCATTGGCGTCAGGAAATCTCTTACCACGCATGAGTTTTTTAATCAGCGGAAGCAAAAAGAAATCGTTAGGGGCAAGATCTGGACTGTATGGTGGATGAGTGACCAGTTGGACTCCGGATTCGTGTAAAAAATTTAAAGTTTTTGCGGCCGTATGCGGAGTTGCGTTATCGTGGTGTAACAAAATTCCACGCAAACCAGATCTTGGGCGATCACTACACAATTTCTCGAAGACTTGAGGAAGGCAAACTTCTGTATACCAATCAGCCGTTACAGTTTTACGATCTTCAAGAGGAATTACTGCAACTGGACCACTGTATCTGAAGAAAACGGCAATCAGTTTTTTGTTTGCACTTTTACCGCGAATAACTTTTGTTGGCATTTCCTCCTTTTCAAACACCCAAACAGTTGATTGTTGTTTTGTCTCGGGATCATAATTATATATCCACGATTCATCCCCCGTAACGATACTAAATACCTGCTTTGAAGATCCTATATCGAACTTTTCTAACATAAACCTGCACCAGTCTACCGGTGCTTGTTTTTGTTCGTCGGTTAACAAATGTGGAATCCACCGACTTGCCAGCTTTCTTACACCCAGATGTTTAAGTAAAATGATATCTACTGCAGATGATCCAATGCCTAGTTCGTCTTGAATCTCTCTATGAGTGATATTCCGTTTTTCCTTAATCAGCTTTTCGGTTGCAATAATGTTTTCAGCACAAACAGCTACTGCAGGTCGTCCAGGTCTTGGTTCATCTTCTAACGTACTCCTTCCACGTTTAAATTCACGGAACCAGTAACTAATTGTAGATAATGATGGACTATTGTCGCCAAAAGCTGCCATTAAATTTTGGTGACTTTGGTCGTATGTTAAGCCTCGTTTATAATCGTAGAAAATCATAGCCCGAAAAGCATTCCGCGGCACTTCCATAATGCTTAGTAATAATCAAACGAATTATAACAATCAAAAATTAGGATCTCTATATGCTTTAACTTCAACCTTGCAAAATTGCAACTGGAAACTGTCAAAAGAATAAGCTTTCGATTGATGCAAATGTTTTTGTTTTTCTTCGCATCCATGGCCTGCTACTAACAATATACAGAACAGCCCTCGTATATTATGTCAAGTATATTAAATATTATTATTTTAACTTAAAAATTAATTTAAACTTTGTTGATAAACTTCTTGGGGTTATTGCAGATATTAAGGTTTATGTAAATGCAAATATTTACGTCGATGTCTTGAAAGATAATAAATTCTATCAAATTTTGTTTAAAAAAATTATTCCTGCAATTTCCGGAGGAATGTGCCGGTTTACAATAAAGTAGAACCCAAAAATAGTTGATATCTCACATTAGGATCACGCCTGGTACCCATTACGAGTAATAATTAAATACAAATGTAACTGCAGGAATGTTAAAAAATCTCAGCAGTAATTTTCATACAATTTCAAGGTAGTTGTGAGAATGAATTGCACGTTGCAGTTAGATAGCGGCGAGGAACACAGCCAGGTACAGAAGTTCCGCTCAATGACTCATGTCCGATTGGCCATGCAGGCGATTTCACCCGCAGCCACAAAAACTGTCATTCACAACAAGTATTCCAGAGTAGCACTTACAGGTAATTTTCAGATAATTTTCAGATCTAATCTGCAATTTCTAATTAAATGCGGTTGTTGTTTAGGAAAAAACTTACGTAAATTACTTCTTCTGTTACAAACCTAATCAAAAACGTTTAATTAAATTGTAATTGTAGGAAATATCTGGGTTATTTGCAGTTAAATAGAAGATCACTTAAAGAATTTGTTATGGATATTTTAACGTATAAAATTTAATTTATTAAAAAAGACAGCGGTTTCGCCTCATTTTTTGTGGACAGCACTAGAATAATAGAAAATGTTTGTTTTTGTAAGCAATTTTGATATACCTTTTAGCCTCATTTTTCTAAACTAAATTGATTCTAAAAAAACTCAGCTTTATTGTTGTAAATGTAAATATCTACAGTTTCGTTAAATTTCGATGTTTTCCAGTTATAGGTATTGCTACATTATATTCATGCTACATTTTGAAAGGTTTTCCTGTAAGTGCGAAGAGCACAATTTTAAGTTTTTAATGATATGTGTCGATTCTAACTAGAAAACAGATAATTTCCATACGTTGAATGCTTTATAATGGTATGGATTTTCTGAACCAATTGCCGAACTTTTAACGAAGCAACCTATTGCACTCCGAATGGAAATATAATTGCATACCGGAATTGGAAAAATTCTTGCTCGCGAAATGTCTCGCAGGTGAGTTGATTTCAAAAGAACGAAAAGGAAAAGTAACAAAATAACCGAAGAAGGTTTCATGTGTTAAGCTAAACTAACACGAAATTATAGTACGTTATTACGAATTAATTATTAATCACATCAAAAACCAGTGAGGATAAAATTAAGGGCAAACAACGTTTAAACTTTGGTGTCAATTTTTAAATATTAAAACGCAATATTGTTTCGTTTGTAAGTAATTAATTATTAGGAGTTACAGGCTTTTTTTATTTAAATTTACATCGGTTCATTTTTAGATAACTTGAAAAGTGGTGAACAGTAATTATATTAAATATACATAAAGCGGTTATTACTGAATACGTTTTTATTTCAATTATCATTTTAATGACCTCTGTAAAAGAAACAACTGCTTGTAATTTTAATGTGATGTGGAATTTTTAACACCTTTGGGTTATTTAATAGCAACTACTGTATCTGTGCGTGTGTATGTGAATATTCATCTGAAACTCAAACTGTAATAATGCTTTGTTATTTTCTTCTTTGTTTATATTAAAATAGTTAAGTAAATTGCAAAATGCATTTTGTTTAACATGTTGCGCAGAAAAAATAGCAAAATTAGTTACTGATTGATATTGGTCCAAATTAAGCTCGAAACAAAAACAAAAAGGGAAAAAAATCGCTGTTTGATCTAATTTAAGGAATCAGGAAAGATATTTATATTGAAAAATTTCATGAAAATTTAATAAAACATTCATAATTTTCATAGGGTAAAAAACGAATAAAAGTATTTGTGTTTTAAAGTCCAAGAGGGTTTTGAAAATTGCCCTGAAAAATACTTTCGAGCGATTTAATGAAATTTCATGAGTCTGGAAACGAGTTATTCGTCTGTTGAAAATTTTCCTGAAATATATTCCAAAATTTAGTGCAAAATTACCATAGGTTTGACGATTAAAATTGTTTATGTTTTAAGGGCCAAAATAGTTATGAAAAATTCTTTGAAAGTATTTTTAAACAATTTGATGAAATCTTGAAAATTTTCATATGTTTGAAAATCAGAAAATTATTTGTGTTTTAAAGTCCAAATAGGTTTGAAAAATTCCGTGGAAATATCTTTAAACAGTTTAATAAAATCTTTAAAATTCTCATAGGTTTTAAAACGAGTAAAACTTTTTCTGTTTCTAAATACAAAATGGTTTTGAAAATTTTCCTGAAAATACCTTTAAGCAATTTAATGAAACCTTCAACATTTTCATAGTCTTGAAAAACGAGTAAAATTATTTGTGTTTTAAAGGCCAAGATAGTTTCGAAACTTTTCCTGAAAATACCTTTAAGCAATTTTATGAAATTTTTAAAATGTCTATGGGTCTGAAACGCGAGTAAAATTATTTGTCTTTTAAAGTCCAAAATGGTTTTAAAATTTTTCCTGAAAATATCTTTAAACAATATAATGGAATTTTCAAAGTTTTCATAGGCTTGAAAAACGATTAAAGTTATTTGTGTTTTAAAGTCGAAAATGTCTTTGGAGATTGTTCTGAAAATATCTAAGCAATTTAATGAAATTTTCGACGTTTTTATAGGTTTGAAAAACAAGTGCAATTATTTGTAGTTTATTAAAGCACAAAATAGTTTGAACAATTTTCCTGAAATTGTCTTTAAAAAATTTAATGAAATTCTTCTTCTTCTGCAAAATTTTCATAGGCTAAAAGACGAGTAAAATTATTTGTCTGTCAAAGTCCAAGATAGTTTTGAAAATTTTCCTGAAAATATCTTTAAAGTAATTTAATGAAATTTCTAAAAATGCAAAGGTTTGAAAAACGAGAAAAATTATTTGTGTTTTGAAGTCCAAGATAGTTTTGAAAACTTTCGTGAAAATATCTTTAAACCGTTTCACGAAATCTTCAAAATTTCCGCAGCCTTGAACCATTTAAAAAATTGCTTGTGCTTTGAAATTTAAGGAATCTTTTTTATGAAACTCACATTTTTAATTTCTAAATTAACAAATACATTTCGAAAACTGCCCAGAATTTTATTCGTGTATTTCCATTTTTAACTAAACAGAATCTTTAGTTCTTTGATGTCAAAAGTTTTTAAAATCAGAAATACGATTAATTGTTAGCTCTCTGCATTTTTGTGGAGTGAAATCTTGAGGAATTTAAAAACCATAATCGTAATTGTTTTACATTATCAAAATTCAGAAAGTCGTTCCATATACGAGCAATACTTTCTATATTTTCTGAACAAAAAGTTTTAATTTTACACATGATATTTAATAACAAAAACAATCCTGCTGCAGTGTTAACTCCACTGTTTTCTAATAAAGCAAATGCTTTCTTATAACTTTTAATTTTCTACCGGTATAATTAATTTATAAACGGAAATAACTTCTGCGGTCGTTTTTTTAAATCTCAATAACTACGATTAATAAGTTACACTTTCAAGCGAAATCATTACTTTTTTAATTAAATTAGTTAATTAGCAACAACTGATTTTAGATACATTTAAGTTGTTTGTTTGGTGATGATCGAAAAGCTTTTAAAAGATTTAAAATTTATCCGTGGCAGGAAGCAGTAAATATTGGAGGATAACTATTAAAAATTTTTGTCGTAAAATAATCGAATACTTCCCTGTGCAGTCACATATATCCAAGAACAGAGACTGTTTTTATCGAATAAAAGATTTTCTGACTCTATAAGAAAGCAATAATATCTAAACCGCAAATTTCCTGACCCGCTCACACGACTGCTACTGGTCATGCATTGACGGCCGCTACGAGACAAGCTATTTTACTTTTATTGCCGAGTAAATTGCATTCATTTATCGAACGTCTTTTAATGGGTATTCTCTATCATACCGCATTACATACACGCCGAACTAATCCCTTTGTAAACCTACACCTGCAAAAAGCTCATCAGAATCATATGATTTCTGTTTTAATGTCGCCCGAAAGCATTTTGCTTCCTGTACTTAATGACCACTAAAACCAATGAATTAGTAAGTAGTATACATGGTAAATAGTTTGTTCTAAACGTCCGCGAGTACTTAAACGGTAAACTAAACTGAAGTATTAAAGTTCAACGTCAACCTGTACGATCTGGTTTCTTCTCATCAAATTAATTGCTGATATTTTAATTAAAGAGCAAACTATCCCAAAGTTATAACTTTCAGTTTGTACAATCGTAATTATAGCTTATGTAACCTCAGTTCGTAGGATCCTAAAGGACCTAAATATAAATATTTTTAAGTTTACAATAGGAATTGTTAGTAGATATAAACTTATAAACCTGCCTTTTGAACGTAATTTGGTTTTATTGACGTCTTTAACAGAGAAGTACCGAAAGCCTAACAACACATTGTTGTTGAAACCAAATGAAACTGCGAAAACTATAACGTGAATTGTTGATTTTATATTTCAATAAATTTAGGATTTTAACGTTCAACACTCAGTAATTAAACTAAATTTAAAGTATTATTTTGAACCTTCGTTGAACGCACGAGAGCCGTTACCATTTAAAAATCTTCAGAATTTCAATTTGTTCAGAATTTGAATCACGCATCTAAAAAAATAGAATTCGTAGAAAATTCCAAATTTCAGATTTCCATTCGAGAAGATTTAAATCTCAGTTAAAATTTTGAAAAAATATTTTTTTATTTGGTTTTCACTTCTGACTTCATTAAATAACTTATTTTGCCAATTTAAAAGAAACTAAAAGTTTATTTGTATGAGTTAGAGGCTTAGAGGGCCGTTAAGATTTTAAAACATTTGGAATTTCAATCTCATATCCAAACAAAATCGAATTTATGAAACCTTTCGAGCTCCGAATTTTGGACTATTAGAAGTTTCAAATGTTGATTCGAAACAAAAATCTTGGATTTTAATTCTAAAATACGAATTTTTAAGTGTGACTCTAAGAACCTCAATGTTTTTTTTTAAGTCTCAGGCATTAAATCCCGAAGATCATATTCCAGATTCTAACCTAAGCTTTCTGGACTACAAATTCAAATCATTTATTTGTGGTTGTTATTCTAAGGTAGGTTTCGTAAATTTGTTTGCTTTAATTTAAATCGTTACAAGTCTATTAAAATTAAATTAAATTCAAGTGTGGGTTTCAAAATTGAAGTTATTCACATCTAAAAAAGTCAAATTTATAAAACTCCATGCTTAAAATTTCAAACCAAGTTTCAAAGCTTCAGATTTTCAACAACTTGCATTTTTGGATTTAACTTCTTTTCCACGCACGAATTATTATTGTTTTAATATACGAATCAAATCGAAACCTCCCGATTTTGAACTTCGAACTCGAATCTGTTATTTCAGGATTGCTGTGTTTCTTCGAACCTTCAGGTTTGATTCTGAAAAATAGGTTTTTAGTACGAATACTTTTTAAATAATTTATTATTACATTTGAAAAGGAGAATATCCAATTCAAACAATTACAAGCCTATTAAATTAATTTGTCCTTGTGTATTTGGAAGCGTAGTTAAAGAAACCTATACATAAAAACTTGGTGGTTTTTAAAAACAACCCAGTTGTGCTTATAATTAAATTTAAAACTTTAAATCCAAAATAAAACTCCGAATTTTATCGAAGTTAGAAACTTTGATTGTGAATCTCACATCCTAATTTGCAATTTCAAATTAAATCTATATTCTTATTCGAAATTGGAATTCAATTGTTTTTTGAGCAAGTATTCGAGTTTTAGCTTCAAATTTGAAGTATAGATTTGGATTTGGATCTAACTACCTCTTTAGATTTTAATGTGAATTACTGACTTTCAAAAACAGTTGTGCTCAATTAAATCTAAAGTTTTTTGACTTTAAATCCAATATTTTGTCTGAAATACTAATTGTGAATCTCAGGCTTATACTTGAAATATTAAATTTAAGTCTATGCGAAATTCAAATGTTTTCTTAAAAGATATTCTAATTTTAGGGTCAAACTCGAATTTTGAATTTTTTAAAGTATCACTTCAGGCATTAATATTGTTTTCTCACAAATGTTTTTTAGGTAAATTAAAAGTAGATATCTTTATTAAATGGCTGGTTTTTATTATAATTTGTTTGAACGGAAATATAAATAATTTGACATCTTCATCAATAAATTCCGAAAGGAACTACTTCCAATTTTTTAAGCTTTCGTGCATTTTTTTACAGTTAAATTATAAGTAAATGAATATTTTTTCACATAACTTCAATTCTGTACAGTATTGCAAAATTTTTAAATTTAATATGAAGTCATTAAAATTCATACCTTAATCTAGTATCATTAAAAATGTAAAAGTATCTGAAATAAATAGCTTTGTTGCTACGCCAAACTCTTTCGACTGCAAATTTATTTAGTGAAGACCTTTAATCTTTACTTCATTAAGTTATAAATTTGTAGTTTAATTCTTCGATAAAGTAATATGTGTATTTAAAAACGGCGAAACTACAAGGCAAAAAATATTATAAACTTTTAGACAGCCTCTTCTTTATACAAGGTGGTCCACCATTCCTTGCTTGGTCGATAATCTCTTTGTTACACAAATTTTAAGAAAAATGCATTCAAAATAATTGTCTGTAGTCCCAGGGTTTACAATTTAAACATACTTTCCATTATACAGGGTGTTCCGTTTTCAAGGGACAGTACGTATCTTTGTACACAATAAAATGTTTTCTTCCAATTTGAGGAACAAATATGCTACTAACCAAGCATAGAATAATGGATCACTCTCTATAAAAAGGTTAGCTCATTAAACAGATATTTTCTAATAATTTAAGTGGAAGGAAAATATTTCAAAAGTGATAGAAGTTAGCAAAACAGTTTCATTTTGATTTTGAAACCACAAATATGTTATTGAAATAGGGTAAGTCGGGGTGAGATGGACCAGTGGGGGAGATGGACTTTTTATGTTAAAATTAACTTAGAGTGCCACCTCTCGCAACAAACGTTAATCTTGGTGTAACAAGTTACTACAAGTAGCTGCTTCAAAATGTATTGCCGTTTTGCAGAAAAAATACTTTCTTTACGCTAAAACAGTAAATAGTTTTTGGTGCCTTGCATATTTATTCCTCTAAAAACATCAACGGTAAGTTTAAACTTTTTATTCAAAGCAAACATAACATAACTTGTTGGAGATCATAATGTAAAAATATAGTTAGATTTAAATTTGATCAGATGTAATTAAGTGGTCCACCTCCCCTCTACATTGAGGACAGATGGACCACTTCTATGGAGGAGAGATGACCCAAGAATTTCTTATCTTTTTTTCGTTGCAGACATGCCCACAGTGTATATTAGGAAAAAATGGACTGCAGAAAATTTACAAAATGCCGTAAAAAGCTTTGGGTGTAAATGAGGCTTGCACAGTATTTCGTATAGGTACCTAAAGCTATACTGTTAAGAAGAATAAAATCTAATAATTTGATTAAGCAAGTTCTTTGGACCACAATTAGTTCTAGGGAATGATGCAGAAAGAAAATTAGCCGCTCACATAAAGAAACTTCAAAGAAGTGGGTTTGCTCCAAGATGAGAAAAAGTACGCGTTATGGCTTATCAGCTAGCTGTGAAATTAGGTGTTAAACCTAGGTTTGACGTTGTTAAAGGTAAACTAATTTATTGCACATTTACCTATTTGAAAATATCCTTTTTAATACCCATGTATTTTCTAAGGTAAAGCAGGAACAAATTGGCTGCAATCATTTTTACGAAGGAATAATGACATAAGTATTCGAAAAGCTGAAAACATGTCGGCTGCTCGATCAGTTGCAATGACAAAGGCAACAGTTGAAAAATATTTGTTTTGACAAATAGTGAATTGCATGGTAAATCTGGCAGCATCTATAATGTTGATGAGATAAGGCTTACAATTGAATACAAGGGCTGGTATAGTCTTGGCGGAAAAAGGATCTAGAAGTGTCCCATCTATGAGTCCTGGTGAGATAGGCGAAACAATAATCGTCGTAACTTGTTGCAACGCAGAAGGTGTCTTCTTACTTCCTCATTGCATTTTTAAATGTAAAAACTTTAACGTGCACTATTGGAAGGTATACCACCTGAAGATTTGTGAAAGCAAACACTGGACGCAGTGGCGTGTCGTGGGGTTTGAGTTTGGAGGGGCGCACCAGAAGTCAAACACCAAATAACCTACCAAAAGTTACGGGAAAATTTGGAAAGAGCTGGAACAGTTTGTAACAGCTTTATATCTGGCAACGGCCTCCCCAGTTCTTTAATTTTAAGTTTATCGGCTAATGGCAGCCTATCAAAATTTATTTGAACGATATAATTTACACTATTTACAGTATTCATTATCACACGATCACACCCTACAGAAAACCACACAACAGCAACCAGCAACACAAAGTTGATAACACCGATAAAACAGTAAAACACGCGGAAAGCACTCTATTATAATTATAAGATAACGCAACGTTCTGTGGTGTGGGAACTAAAAGTTTTCAGGCTTGGGCGCGGTAAAATCGCTGCCTGCAGTAACTTATACAATCGGCTATTATCGGCTAGTCTCCGGAGTCGTTCGGCGGCAATGTATAATGTTTGTTAAAGGCCGCAGATTTTGAGCGACCTAATTTCTCACGCTGTCACGTTGGTCGAGGACGCGGATAATTAGAGATGTCAACGAGGACGGACAATTAGAGATGGGAGCGGATGTTTGGATAGAGTTGAATTTTTTGTTGAAATTTGAACTTAGTTATAGAATGTATTTAAAATAAATATTAATAATTTAGAAAAAAATTGTGTGTTACCTTAACATTTCTTAAGAGGGGCGCGCGGTCGCGCGGCCTTATGGAGCAACCGCTACTGACTGGACGAAAATTAATGGGACTGAACTTTGGAAAACTCTTAGGGTAGTCATGGAATAGAGCTGCTACAGTTGAAAATGCTGTTTCAGCATTTAGTGCCACTGGAATCGTGCCGTTTATCCCTGAAGCTATTCCGGATTATGCATTCATTGCTAACATAAATGTCCCTGAGGAAGCAACTTCATTACAAGCTCAAGAATCCAGTGAGCAAACAGAAAGCCACGAGCAGTTAGTAGAAAAGTTACAAGAAATGAATCCAGAAGAAGTTTTAGAAAACAAAATGGACGAAACGCCGAATATAGATATAGATAGAAAAAGTAAAAAAGGGATTAGTAAAAAAGATAAAAAGAAAAGGGTACCCTTAAAACGTAAGAGAACTTACTCTCCCTCCACGACTTCTGAAGAAATTATTTTAAATGATGTGTCACATGACGACCTTATGAATGAAGAAGCCGAAGATTATGAAAATGAGTGCGAAGGTTGTAAAGAAGATTACAGAAAGACCAATAAAACCGAGGACTGGATCAAATGCATTATTTGTGGCCGATGAATGCACGAAGGATGCACTAGCTACACAGATAAGTGCCACCAATGTGGAAAACATGGTACAAACAGATGTTATTAACTATATGTTGACTGAAAAATTCGGTCCATCTGTCCTCCATCCATGGTCCATCTTACCTCCATTGTGGAGGGGAGTTGGGCTTTTACATGACATAATAAAATATTTTTTTAAATGTTTTCCAAATAATGGATTTTTATTTTGTCTAGTTTGTAAGTTGACTTAAACTATATGTTACTTGAAATAAATTTAAGGTCTTGAATTTTCTCCAGTATATTTTTTTTACAATAATATTTCCAAAAAATAGTCCATCTCACCTTACCCTACTAGAATATTTTCAAAAATTTGAAAGTGCTGAACAATATTTTTCGCCAAACCCTCAAAAGAATTTTTATAGGCAGTTGATGCATTAAAGAAGTTTTCATTTACTTAATTTCAACAAAAAATACTTATGAATCATCAGATATTAACTCAATATTATTAATTATTATATATGTGAAAATTATAAATCATTATTGAAAGCTAGTAATCAATTTTTGTATTTTGTTCGATTATTCAATCATTTCTTGTTTTTCCATTTTCTACACGAAATTCTTAACTTGTTAAGGTACTTAGCCAGGGTGGCGCAGTGGTAGAGCGTCAGGCTAGCATTGCGCTAGTCCTTGGTTCGAATCCCCTTGGTGACCATCCGTCGTTGGGCACCTAATTATCAACGCTCTCCTCCGAATACAGGTCTTAAGAGGTAAAGTAACAAGGTCTTACCCATACATACACACACCACCCTACACATGGTGCAGCAACTTCCTAACCCGCAGAGACGAGCTGTACATTACACGCGTAGAGCCTCATACGTTAACGCACAGATATTACATACATCCTTGTTAAGCTATCCTTTTTCTGAAGGCGGGATTCTTTGATCTCTAAATTTTCTTTTTATTTAACTCAAATAGTTTCTTTAATTCGAATAGTCTGATTTGGTTTATACTTATAATATGTATGTATAAGTATCTACAATTTTTGTTATACTCGAAATTTATAGTAGTTTTCAGTATGTTTTAAAAGGGGGATATTAGAGTTTGTCGTACATTTTTAATGGTTTTATTTTACTAAGAATGGATCTGCCGTTGTACGAAAATCCTTTGGAATTAATTAATAGTTAAAAATAAACAACTTAGTACGAGAGCTAACCGAAAACGCTTTTACTGGTAATAGGGTTTTAATAGCGTGTGTATCAGATATATCGTGAGCGAGTGAGTTTGGTTTGAAATATCTTACCTATAAGCTAAGTTCGGATAAGATTTGTTTCATATTATAATGGAAATCGCTAAGCGTGAACCACGCCGCATGTCATTCTATGACTAGAGTTTTATTTAGAAATCTGCTTTCTCATGCGTTTAGTTACCTTCTATTGTATTATCGAGGGAGTGCTAATGTGTATTGTTGCCATGTTATGTGCCTCTGATATTCTTAGATTTCTATCGATTTTCATATTTAACGTATTTAAACCGGAGGTAACAGAGATCTGAATGGGGAAAATCTCTGGCGAAGTTCTCGCAGCAAGCAAGGCAAGCGACTCAATTCGAATTTGTCTGAAAAATCGAGTTCTCTTCGGCCGCGAAGGGTTCGCTGACGAAACCGACAATTACTTACTAACTTATCGGTATAATTTCAGCAGGTGCGATCATCGAGCGTGTTGTTACAAAGGTTTTCTGATGTTTCCCATCACCGGTCTCCACTCAGACCATGTAACAAAACACATCCTGATTTGACAGCCTCCACGGGCGAGTTAATGTCACGGATGGCCGAACCGAACGCGTATGCTCGACATACGCAAGCAAGGCTTTCATGTGTGACGATCATTTATTGGTTCACGTCTTTTGTCAGATTCTTTGTAATCTCACTTTGATGGAGTCGGATTTCGAGATTAACTTTTTCTGAAGTTTAATTGCTTTTCCCTCAGTGACAGGTTTTAATTTTTAACCGGTGTGTGAATGTTGGATATGTAAGCAAATTGATCCGGCATTGTATATGTACAGCTATTAATTACATTCAACAAAGGAAGTTCGTTTTAATTTAAAATCCCGGTGGAGTTTACTTGTTAGTTGGAATGAATAAAACAGTAAGACTTTATCTATTAATAGTTCGGTTTTCTGCTTTTACATTCGTACCACAATAAAAATTAATAAGAGTTTTTTATTTCACAGACGACTCGGCGTTTTACAAAGAAAATTATAGTGTATTTAACCTAGTATAACATGGAACTCTTGATTAATTTCTTACAAAGTAATTACGGTAATAATTAAAGCATAAAAATATTAGCATTCTCGTATAATTCAGCCAATACATAAAGTTTTAGGTTTTTGATAGAACTGATGAGGAGATATTTGAAAACTTCATTTAACATGTGTAAATAGGATTAAATACAGCGTAAGCTACTTAAAGATTAATTAGCTATATGTTTAAATTTTCAGCATTTTCAAAGCATTATTTTTCAAAATTTATATTTCGGGCATAAATTTAATAATTCTGACATATTGAATGCATATTTAGCTTGTCGACTATCGTGTAGCTATATAGTTTTTATTTTATTAATAAATATGCAGGGTTAACGAATTCCTCTTTTCAAATTAAAAAAAAACAATTGAAGTTATACAAATAAAAAGCTCGACGTATATATTTACATTTAAATCCACAATAAAAATTTGACCAGAACTCTTGTTTTACCTGTAAATATATGAATATAATAGATTGGGGAAAAAGTATCGGGTTTTTTCGCTCTAAAGTCACATATCTCTCGTAATATTAATCAGATCTGGTAATACTTACCTACGTTTGGAAGGCGACATTTCGTTAAATCAAGTTAAAAAGTGGTGACATTTGTTTATTCAATCAAAAGTTATTACATCTTGAAAATGAGTGAAATTTCAGAAAAAATTCGATACATTTTGCAATTTTACTTCGATAAAGGAAAAAATGCTGCGCAAGATCATGAAAAAATTTGTGCTGTTTACGGTGAAGGTACTTTATCAAAATCAACAGCCAAGCGATGGTTTGCTTGATTCTGTTCTGGAAACTTCGATGTCAAAGATGCACCTCGCTCTGGTCGACCAATCACTGAAAAAGTCGATGAAATCATGGAAAATTTCCATCTGTGAATCGCTACTAAAACCACAGAATAAACTCTTACAGAAGCGACAAAGTGCAGAGTGTGGGGTGGTCAAAATAATGGGAACGGGGTGAACTCGAACACGCCCACTAGCAAGTAAAATTTCCTATTTTGCTGTATATTTAAGTGCAGCGCCAAAGAGTTCGGGTATTAGTTATTCAAAATATTGTTTCAATAAAACATAAATACGCGGAAATAAGTGGCAAAAAAGGTGGTAATTGGTGTTCAACGCCAAATTGCAAAAATAATTAGTAGGTATATAATAAATCAGTACAAATTTTTATAATGTCAGCTTCTGTAAGTTAATTTGTTTTAGAAATTTCCGTTAGTAGTACTCAAACATCACCTGCAGCTGTGCCTGAAGTCAGCAGCACTTGCACCCCCCAGAAAGCAGAAATTACGATTAAAATTGAAAACCATACAGCCAAGTTACTTGCTGAACCGATCTAGCTCCACCTTGTGCTGGCAACGTTAGCATCAAAGTGCTGCTCAGTCTTGTCGCTTCTATAAGAGTTTATTCTGTGCTAAAACGGAACGAAATCGAGCCATTTTTGAAGAATTGATTACGGGCGATGAGAAATTGATCACGTACGACAATAATGTGCGAAAAAGACGAAGCGAGGGGAAGCTCCGCAAACGGTGGCAAAGCCCGGATTGACGCCAAGGAAGGTGATGATGTGTGTTTGGTGGGATTGGAAGGGAATCGTGCAGCATGATGAGGTGCTGCAGGCTGCAGCATGGCCAAACGATTGATTCTGTTCTCTGTCAGCAATTGACAATTGACAAGAAGCAAGCGATTGAAAAAAAGCGGCCAGAATTGATCAACAGAAAAGGCGTTGTGTTCCATCATGACAACACCAGACCACACACGTCTTTGGTGACTCAATAAAAAATGGAGAGAGCTTAGCTGGGAAGTTCTGATGCATCCACCGTATAGTCTAGACCTTGCACCATCAGGCTACCATTTGTTTCGGTCTCTACAAAACTCCCTTAATGGTGTAAAGTTGACTTCAAAAGAAGCCTGTGCAAATCACTTGCCGCAGTTTTTCACCCAGAAATCTTAGAAGTTCTGCACCGATGGAATTACGGCTCTATTCGAAAGATGGCAAAAGGTTTTCGATCAAAATGGAGAATATTTGGTTTAATAAAGTTCGTTTAAAATATGAAAAAAAATTGGTTGAATTACAAAAGGCGCGATACTTTTCCCCCAATCCAATAATATATTATGTATGTGTAAGTATACTTACATATACAATCGTTAAATATGCCTACTTAGGTTTTCAGTTTATTGCAAAGCAGTAATGTCTCAAAAATGCATATTAAATGCTTATATTTAATAATGATGACCAAGGCACGGACTTGTATGCACCAAAAAGTGTTAAAATATGCGCATATATATATGCTCAAATTACATGCCAAATATGCAGTGGTTTTCATGAAATATGCTTTAAAATATGCAAATTATTGACCTTAATTATTTTATGTATATATTTAAAACAGAAATTTTTGGATGAAACGAATTTATTTATTTTAATTGTTAACACATTATTAAATACAAATAGCAAAAGGAAACATAATTAATACTAAACTACCTACTTATATATTTATAGAACTAATGGTAATTTTAGAGAAAAATAATAAAATAAATCTCAACTACCTATTTTCATTCAACAGTGTTAAGCGAAACTCGAAAGTAAAACAAAAACTAACTAACGAGTAAGACCAACAACGGTTAAAAACAAGAAAATCCCATGGTATCAGTGGTTCATTAGTCACTTCTTGGAAAGTGAAACTTTTGTATGCCTGTCACAGCCCTTCCAGATAAAGAGATAAATTTTAAGCTGGGATTAGACGCCTGGGAAGTGGGCAGTTTTTAAAAGTACATAAATATTTGTAGGTAAATACCTCATTTTAGAAATTTCCAACAAAAATAGACATTTACCAGAGAATTATAGTTTCTCCGAAATTTAGACATTCGCTCATTTTTCTACATTTCTCGTATTTTAGTGAAACTACTACATTGATCTCTAACCAAATGTATAAAGAAATATCCTTTAATATGCTCTTGAAACAAATTTATGCACGAAACGCCTAAAATTTGCAAAATATGCAAAAAAAATTCATTCCATTTAGGTCTGTTTTATTAGATACGCGTAAATACAAAAGCTCACTTAGCAAATATTATTAGTATAGGATATGCATTTGCATAAAATCCGTGCCTTGATGATGACATACGAAAAGTTTAAGCTAGTGCATAACAAGTTGTATTTCTGTATTTGTATAATAGTTTCAGAGTTAGACTTAACCAATTAACTTTCTGGGCAATAAAATTGAACACAAGTTTATATAAATTATTAAAATTAATTGATAACCTTTGCGTTGTTCCCGTTAAATCTATATAAATGCGATATTCCGTCATTAAAAACATTGTTTTTTTTCACAGGACAAACTTGATAGGTAAACGTTTTCTTTAATATGTTGTAGTAACATCTGCCTAAAGTAAAAGTAAGTAAAAACTTCAATAGTTTTCTTCTCGCTTTCTGAAGTAAATATAGTGAACTATGAAAGTAGATCCATAAGAATATTAAAAAATTTGCAATACATAGAACACCTTCTACTATCCAACATGTTTAAATATTGGAAATCTAAAATAAGAATGAACATTTCTAAAAATGCTTTAGGTACATATTTATGTATTTTTGGACCTCCACATTACAAATGGATTTTACAAACATAAAAATGTTCATATGTATAGGTACCTACGAGAAAATTAAGATCCATTGTAGACTACTTCATCATTGATAAAGGATGTAAGAATAAAATGAAGAGCGGAATGTGGTAGTGACCACAGGCCTTTAGTGGCGAAGATAGATTTCCCATGAATAAAAACAACAACCACAACAACAAAGACGGGAAAGGAAATAGAAGAAGATTAATCCATCAAAGAACTATATCAAAGAAGGCTCGACCAGAAACTAAACGAATTCCAATTTGTAAACCTGGAAGAGACATGCGTACATAAAGAACAGCATAAAGGAAGCAGCGAAGGAAGCTTTCAGAAAGATAGAAAATAGAAACAAAGAATATTTGGACAATACGAATGAGGACACTAAGATTTGCATATCAGAAAAAATCAACTATACCAAAAGTGGCTCAATGTAGACAAATCTGAAGATCTTGAAAATTATAGACAAAAAAGCAGAGCAGTTAACAGACTTACTACTAGGGAGAAGAACGAAATGTGGGAGGCGACATGTCGAAATATAAAACATGTAGGAGGAGCTAGGGGCACGGAAGCTTGGCAAATAATGAAATCATTGAGAACAAATAACATAGATAAATTATATCTCAGAAAATGATTGGCAAGATTTCCATACAAGATTGCTCACGGAAAATCGCCACAGGTTCATGAAGACAGATGATGATAACAATGAAAATAAGATAGATCGACAAAACTGAGAGGAACAGTTAAGAGTCACCGTAAAAGAAATAAAAGAGATTGTTAAAACCTTGAAAAAGAACAGATCTCCTGGACCAGGAGGTGTAACACCGGAACTTGTAAAATACGGATCCGAAAAGCTATTATGTACGATCCAAAGAATGTTTGAGGCTATTAATAGAGAAAAGCTACCACAGGAATGGACAAAAGGGTTTACGACGGGAAGATCTTGTATAGATCACATATACACAGTCCAGCAGCTAATTGAAAAGAATGGCTAAAAATAGATCGGTACATCTTGCACTCATAGACTTAAAAAAGGCCTATGACCCAATCCCAAGGAAAAAGCTATGGGAATCTATGAAACAACTTAAAACATCCCAAACAAACTGGTAACAGCAACCAAAAATTTATACGAAGAGTACATGGTGTCGGCTGAAATGAAAAATAGGATCAGACAAGCATCTAAAACATCCAAAGGATTACTATAGGCATGTGCAACATGCATGGAAATCCCGATTATAAATAATATACACCTCTGTCCTCTACACCTTAAGTTTCACTAATGATTAGGTGGTAATAACACAGGACGAAGAGGACCTTAGCTACACGGTTCGCAAACTTACTGAAGAATATATATTTGTTTGGCTATATGTATAAATATATGTGTAAATATTTGAATGTACCTACCTCTTACAATCTTGTTCTTGTATGATGTATTGCGATTATTTGGAAGGGTGGTCCGTATATTACAAATAAATAAATAGATATTCAAAAAACGGATTGGAAATTAATTTTAATAATACAGAATACCTAGCCACAGGAACGAATGATGTCACGGATTTGGAAATCACAGACGACATTAAAATAAAAAGAAAAAAGAGTTTTATGTATCTAGGATTTACTATTTCAAATGAAGGGACAACCACAGAAGACATGAAGAGCAAGCTACGGCAAACTAGAGGACGCAAAAAGGACGATCTTTAACACCATAATTAAAAGTATCATAGCATACGGTGCAGAGAATTGGATTATAAAAAAAGAGAGCAGAATAAAATTACTGCTATCGAGATGGAATACTGGAGAAGGTGTAATAGATTAAGGAAGGATAATGTCTACAATGGTACGGTCACGTTAGAAGATCAGCACCTCAGCAACGGATAGCAAAGGTGATGCAATGGAGTCTAGCAGGAAGAAGAAAAAGGGGAAGGCCCACAAGATCCTTTAGAGATGCGGTAGATGAGGCCATGGAAAGGAGAAGCCTAGGAGAAGGAGACAGGAACAACAAGGAGGAATGGAGAAAACAGTTGAGAGAGGGTAGACAGCGACAACTGTAAACACCCTATCTATGTACAATGTGATTTTTTAAAAACTCAATTGCAGCATGCCGTATTCTGACTTAATACAGACATTTCTAAGGTTATTAAGACAGAATACGGCCTGCTGCAATTGTGTTATTAAAAAATCACATTGTATGTATGTATATATAAAACAACTTTCCTAGAACGGATGGTGATAACATCTTTTGCATATTTTTGCAGTAAAGCTTAGTTTCACAAGTCAAGGAATAAATTTTAAATTGCAAGGATTAAGAAGTCTCAAAAGTAATTTGGTTTGATAATCCATATAAGACAGAGTTTCACATACAAATTTATTTTCGCGGCATATTTTCCGCCAAAAAGTAAAATTTACCCAGGAATCCCGTTTAATTTGAAAAATAAAATGTAGAATCAGATTCGTTATTCAAAATGATTTAATTATTTAAAAATTTGAAACGAAGTCTAAAGAAACCTTCATTTTCTAAAATGTCTTTTGTATATTTAAATGTATTTTTTTGGCATTTTTTTTACAAAAAAATGGAAATTATTACCATAAATCTTGTTTTATCTGAAAAATATTTTTTAAACAGGATTATTTCGAAATCTGAAAAGCAGTTTGTTTTTTACAAATATATTTTATGTATATTAATTTGATTTTGTGGCATATTACCACCAGGAAAGATAAAATTTAAATGGAATATAACTTTTCCCTAGTTAATTGAGTAAATGTTGAATTTTAACTGAAACTGGGCACATAAAAGAAGTTAAGATGATAGCAAAACGTAAAATAAAGCAAAAGAAATAAATAAGTTCGCCTGTAAAACGAAGTTAACGAAATGCAGTCTAAGAAGGTATCGAACGTATCTGCATATTACGTGAATTGCATATATAAAACCAATTTTCAAGATGTTCAACACTGACACCAGTGAATGAAGGCCCCAAGGTAGCAATCGGTGTGAAATGACTACACGGCGTGCATTCGGTGCAGTACACGTCTTGTAATATGAAGGTTAAACAAGTATTTGTACTTTTAATAGATAATTACAGGTAGCATAACGTAACAGGCAATTTACGAAGATCTTGTATGGTTGTATACTATGTAATTACAATAGGTGTGTGCATGAGAATCGAGGATAATTCAAACATAGGTTTATACGATGCAAACGTTAGTAGGTAATTAGCGATTGAGTTACAATAAGTTAGCTCAAGAATTTCAGTCTCGCTTGCACTTCTAATGCTACTGACATTAACCTTAAAGTAGCTTTTATGAGCCTTAACGGATTATTAAAGATCCTCTGGTCAAGACGAAGCTGACCCTTTAAAATTAACGTTTAATTTACTTATTCTCTGTAACTACATGTTCTTAATGAAAGCATATCCGTAGCAACATTTTAAATGATACCCAATAAATCTTTTCTTTGTTTTATTATACCGCATCGAGATTGATTAATGTAAAGCTTATCATTAAAACTTAAGGCAAATTTTATTATCTATACTAGTAAGATTTTGACTACTCCCGAATTTCATTAATGTATTAATATTAAGACAGCTTTGCGAAAATAAAATAAGATACACCAACACTCATTCTACTTAATTTCAATATAAACAACCGCCTTAAACTTCGTTACGTAAATTATTTGAATACAAAACCTTTAAGGTATTAAGATTGATAATAATAAAGTTAATTAGTTATTCGGCAAGTGTGAACTACATTAGAGTATCGCGTTGTTAAACCGTGTTTAATAAAGTTAATAAATAAATAGTTGTTATATCAGTAGTACTCACTTGATCTTGAGTTGGAAACGGAATTTACTAACAAACAAACTTAATGATAACCGGAATGGGGTAGAAATGTCAGAGGTAATTTACTATCGATTTCATAAAAGAGATTAGTAAATTAGTAAAATTATAAATTCGAACTTTATACATTCTGGAAGTAGTTTGATATGCTCGTATATTTTGCATACATTTATTTTAAATGAGATTGTTTATTATTTTAATAATTAGTAAAGCATTGAAATTATTTAGTCAATCAGAAAAAACTCCCTGTTTTTAGGGCTAGCAATAAATATGACAAGCTTAACTTATTTAGAAAATCTATTTAAAAAAATAAGAGTAATTTCAGTTTTAGTTGCTAAATTTAATGGCTCTTAAGAAAATTTCAGCAGGCAGTTTTAACCTGTGCAACTTGTAGGTGTTTTGACTTTTAAGCATTATGTTTCTGCCTTTATTTAATAAGTTGGTATACAGAAATTAATCACATAATAAAGTAAGAACATTTTCTGAATAATTTATTAAGCATATAATGGTTTCAGTAAAGAAACAAATTAAAGCTCTGAATTTTTAGTATTTGAATTTTGTTTTATAATACATTAACGCCCGTCTAAGTTAACTGATCTTCCAACCCACAAAGATGCGGTAAAAGTGCATTAAAAATTGAAATTAGCTATTCGAATAAAAGTAAAGGACGCTTAACCGAACCAGAATATTAACTACCCCAGCTTCTTTATTATGTTGAACATTTCGAATGGTTGTTTAGGCAAAATATATTCAGTGTTATAATATGCCAGCAGTCTTGATAAGCCGGATTATTATTTATTAATTAAGAACTAACTCCTGAAAATCTTACAAAATAAGAAACTTACATACCAGGGTTTTAGATGAGTTATCCACCGATAATGTAAAGATCTTCACTGTCCTGAAAAAAATCAGAAAAACATAAATAACCCTATTTTAAAATTATTAACACAGAGTTTACAAATTCAGTGATGTTCTCCATAAAATACTTAATCCTGTAACTATGAACGAAATTATTTCAAATGATAAATATTTTGTTCCAAGAAGTTTTCTAATTTTGAGACTTTTCTCCAAAAGAAGCTTAGTTTTCTTTCAAACTATTTTTCTAAAAAAGATTTTTTTTTATTTTTCTATTTTCAAAATCTCAAAAAAATCCTATCAAAAAGCAAAAAGTTCTAACTCGAAATTATGCCTAAAAGAAAAATCTTTTGGGGAAATACTTCCCCAATTTCGAACTCGCTCCCAAAAAGGAATTCACTTTTCCGTTTTAAAAACATTCTAACTTAAAAATTTCAAAAACTTTTTCAAACGAAATTTAATTTACCATAAAATCTAGTTGGAAAGTAGGTATCTCTAAAAGAGATTTTTCTGAAAAACTTTTCTAATTTCGAAATGACGAAATTTAATTTTGTTTCAAAGAAATTCTTAACATTAGAATTATCTTGGAAAGAAAAAGACTTTTTGATTTCAAAATGTTTTTTCAAATAGAAAATTAGTTTCTTTCAAAAAAATTTCTAACTTTAAAATTATTTCTAAAATGCATAATCGTTGTTATTGAAAGACTATCTGATTTCAAACTGTTTTTCAAAAAAGAATTAGTTTTCTTTTCAATAATTCTTTAACCTTAAAATTATTTCTAAAATAATAGTTTTTATTGAAAAATTATTCTAGTTTCAAAAACCTATCCAGAAGACATTTAATTTACAAACAAATTTAGTTCGAAATTATTTCCAATAGAAAAATCTTTTTCGGAAAACTTTTCTAATTTCGAACTCTTTTCTAAGAATAAATTTAAATTTTTTTCAAAGAAATTCTTCCTCAATTTTTGAAAAAAAATAATTTTCTTCTTGGAAAAGTGTTCGAATTAGGGGTTTTTCAGAAAAGGATTTTTCTTTTGGATAGAAAATAATTTTTTTAAGGACTTTAGAAAAAACTTTAATTTCTAGAAAAACCTAGTTCGAAATTCTTTCCTAGGAAAACCTTTACCTATCTGAAAAACTATTCTAATTTCGAACTCTTTCCAAGAAGAAGTTTAATTTCTTTTCAAAGAAAGTCTTAATGCCAGAATTAGTTTTCATTCAAAAACTATTCAAAAAAGAGATTTATTGTCAAAAATGAAAACATTTAGTTCAAAATTAGGTATTTAAAAAATCAAAAAAATATCTTTTTCGGTAAAATTTTTCTAATTTCGAACTCTCTTCCAAAAAGTTCTTTTTGAAAGAGGTTTTTATCTCTAACTTCAGAATTATTTTCAAAAGAAAATTTTTTTAATCCTTTCTTATTTTAAGACTTTTTCAAAAAAGAATTTAGTATGGTTTCAAAAGCTTTTCAACTTTAAAATTGTTTTATTTTTTAATTCAAAAACTATTATGATTTCAAAACTTTTACCAAAAATTGAAATTATGTCAATTTATTTTGGAATAATTTAACTTTAACAAAAAGAAATTTAGCTTCCAAAATTATTTCAGAATGAAATTTATTTACATTCAAAAACATTTGTCAAAGAAGAAATAGTTTCCTTTTAACATTTTCTGTCTTTAAAATTAGGGAATGTTTTATCTCAAAGTTTGTCTAATTTCGAAATCTTTCCAAAAGAAGTTTTATTTTCTTTATTGAATTAATAAATATAAAATATTCCTATTGCAATTTTCTAGAAAGCGTTTTTATTTTTATTTTTTTTTGTAATTCACAGAACGGATACTATGAGCATCTTTTAATTATCTGGATTTACCCAAAAAACCAAATAAAACCCATCCAAAACTAATACACCAGATTAATAATTCAATTGACCTTAAATTTTTCTTAATTATGCCATACGAAACTTAATCATAGCTACTTGCATTACAACGTAATTGACATTTAATGCAAAGAAAGGTCAAGCAAGCCTTATAAGACCGTAAACTTGTATCATTCGACTTCGAATTTATTTGTCCAAGCAACTATTAGTCCACAAGCGTTGTTAAATATTTTATTCTTCTACTCATCATCTAAATGACCACCTGGAATATTCATGCGAATGACACAAATAAAACGTTATAAATATTAAGCCACTTTATATAGGACAACCTGTTCAATTTTATTTTGGGTCGTTTCTGACGAATTTCATCAAGTTAAAATGCAAAAGTTGGTTAAATTTTCAAGAATAATCGCTGTGCTTCGATTATCGTACAAAAACTTCCGCATATTTAGTTTGGCGGACGTTGGTTATTTAAATCGTTCCTGCAATATTTTATTGGATTCAATTGGGGGGAACTGATGCTTTTGCATGGAAATGTGAAGTCTTCGGACATTTTTGCACCTCTGTAAATGACATCAATCGTTCAAGCTAGACTGATAATTTGTGCAAGTTTTTCAGACACATGTTTTCACTGTATGAAGTTAATGCGTTTAATTTAACATTCGAGGACGTTCAGGTCGTTCAGCCTTATAATTCATATTTTTAATGTGTACCTAGTTAGTTAGTGGATGGTACTACGATCAGGTTAATGTTTGGGGTATTTTTACTTGTGATGGTGACGGAGATTATTTCAAATACACAGCATTTTTCATATTTTGGGAATCCTTCTTTTCTTGCCGACCAGAAGAATAGGTTTCGTGTTTACTCCGTTTATATTTATTATACTTTAATCTTACGTTGTTCCTTTGAAAGTAATCATCGAAAGGATTTTTTCTTTAATGTCTGTATATTTTCTTTAATATAAAAATAGGCAAAATATGTGCTTTTAACTCACTCTATTTCAAACATAACGCATTTAATCATTTTTGTAAACTCGTACAAGTCCTTTGTTCGCGATAAAATACTAAAAAATTAAAAACAAGCACGTCCGGTATATTTTATGTAATCGAACGGCCATATTTATGTGGTATTTATACACTGGGTATCTACGTAAGCGAACATGTCTCGTTTGGGCACGATATGTCCGAGATGTTAACGTTATCGATATTACCTGTCTTAACAACTGGACCTGTCGCATGCAGAGGCTTGTACAAATTTGTTCCGGTGAGAAACGGTTGACGTATCCTGGCTCCGGTATTGTTATTTGCTATACGTTAGGCCAGGTATATCGATGCTAATTTATTAAAATGGGCATAGTCGAAATCAATATGAAATATAATTTTGGGACTTTTACATTCATTTTTAAACTTATGACGAAATAAATTCCAGTGGATGATCACGTGTTATTATTTGTTGATTATAAGAAATTACTTGACGTTTAAGCTAATTTTGTTTAAATTCTGTGAGGTGATAATTTCAGGTTTTGTTCTTGGTATTCAACGTGTGGGTCCTAACAATAAATATCTCCAAATTTCTGCCTAAATTTCGAACAAAGTATTCTTCCTGTAGGAAAACTAATGAGTAAAAAGTCTCTTAGTTGCAATCCCAATCAATCAGTTGTTAAAAATAACCCTTTTTAGGAATTTAGCTTTGTTAAATCTTGTACAAATCCATGAGTCTTGTATACGAGTGTACAAACTAGACACAGGTATGTGAATGCGTGCCGAATATGCGAATTCCTCGGTTTGTTCCTGCAGGAACGTCTGTCCTTTATCAGCACAAGTCGTTCTTAAGGGTAGCCGACTATCTTTTTCTATATGTTCGCTAACCTCGCAACCCACTTCGCTATTACCGCTGTCTCTCTGAATAATGGATTGTGTTTCCCCAAACGTTCTTTCTTTTTGTGTTAACGTTCGGGATGCTATTTGTTCGTGTGTAATATGTAAGCTAATAGCCAAAATTTTTTTGTGCCTGAAAACCGTTTGAGGGGATAATGAATTTATGTAAGGAGTATTCATTTAAAAGCAGTTAGGTTTTCAGAACTTCTTGTATACTTGGATTTTTCTTCGAAGACAGAACTTCATGGCAGCACCTGTTGTTAATGCTTTTGTAGATTAATTATTTAAATAATTAGGCATAAAATTAACAAATGGCAACTAAAAATTTTTAAAATCTTAACAAGAAAATTAAACAAGTAACGCTTGCTTCTGCACTCAGGTTTTGAACAAGTATTTCCCCAAAAGACTGTATTCTTACAAATTTAGTTTATAAAATGTAGTTTCTGAAAATTTCTTTACCTTTATTCAGTATTTACTAAATAAACAAAAAAACCAAGCTAGGTGAGCTAAAGTCTTGAAGATTTCTTATTCGCCAAACTTGCAGCGATTTACTTTATTTTTTAAAATTTTTATTTTACAAAAATAGGGAACTAACTAGTGCCAATAACATATAAACAGATTACATAATAAAGTTCGCAAAAAATACGTGTTAAAAAACTTTATATTCGTATATAAAACCGAATTCCAATCTTTAAATGAATTTAACTAGTTTAATAAATTTCCTTCGCATACTTCGATTGCATCCCCTGCTGTTCTTATTTTGGCGTATAACCCCACACATCTACGCTATTTTTGTTTACTAGCCTGCTGTATCGACAACAGTAGTATATTTACAGTATGTCATCGATGTGTTTTATCTATCTCGTTATCAGCTCGGTCAGAAAAGACATGGGTTTGTTTTTACCATTCGGAACGTTCCACGAAACAGGAGGAGCAAGGAAAGCCTACGTAATCAAAATCCTCGTTAACTGATGCACATTTCGGCAGGACTTAAAATATACATATGTATAAATTTCAAAGGCTAGTTTTATATCTTATATGTTTATAGTAATAACACAAGATTTTACAGAAAATTGGAAAATAGATGTTTTTATAGGTGAAAATCTTTTATTGATTTGTTATTTAAGTTGGAAGTGAAAATAGCAAGCCGGTTCACGTAAAACACGAGAAATTATTAAATTATCTAATGTGAAGGATAAAGCATTTAAATACACACTACAAGAATGCAGGAAAAGGTATTAACAAAGGGCAGCGAAGTCATATCCTGCAGAAATGCAAACATAAACTTAATTCTAATTAATAGGAAAGTAAAGGCTTTTTTCTAATAGAACCAAGCATCGATTAATTATTTTATTGGGCTTGAGTTAATGTGTTTAGTAATAGGTTATTAAATTGCATTTTAAACGGTTGCGTACGGACATTTTTTTGATTAAAATTCATTTTTTAATTTTATTTGTTTTCAAGGTGCCTACGATAGGCTTACGAGGTTTCATCTTAGAAATGGCATTCTCTAACCGTAACACCATTCATTCATCGATAATAATTAGAAATGAATTTCCGATAAAATATCTTAAACCCAAACATATGAAGAATTTGTGCTTGTAAACTGTTAGGGTGATAATATAGGGGATGACGTCACAGGGTAGTGGCGCCAGCTCTATGCCTATACATCACTCCGACAGGTGAACATGTGATGTTCAATTATGCGAAGGTAAGTCAGGGACAGGTATTTGTGTTTTACCTGTCTTTCCGAATTTTATGGCTGCGTTGCAGTTAAAGTGCCATTCAAACCTTACAAAGCTGTTTCCGCTTTACTTAACGTTGGCCAGTTCCCCAAAGCTTGTTTATAATCCTTATTAGATTTAAATACGTAATCCTAAGTCACTTTTACGATTTATAAATAAAAACATGAGGATTTTCTTAAAGATTCTGTTAACATTTCAAGGTAAGTAAGAGAATTTGTAAAGAAATAAGGTAGATAGGTAGATATTGGAGTAATCAAAAGCTTAGCTTCAGGATTGTCAGAAAAAAGTCTTCAGTAATTTGCATTTCGGGTACTTCTGTCAAAACCAACAACTTCTTTTTATTTATTTGTCGTTTCTGTTTTAATAATTATTTATAGAATGAGTATTTTTAAAAATCGATTTTATGAAAGTCAAAATACATTCCTGAAAAGGAAATAACGGAAATCGTCGTTAATCTGGTTCGTTATTGTTCATCCCAACAAGAAATTTGTAGAGTGAAATAAAATTGAACAAGGATGAACATAAATCTCAACGAGTGCGAACACATTCCTGTAACGATGTCTACGTTGGCACATTTCTATTAAGTTTGTCGATAACTTTAACTTAACCCTGACCTTAATCTTTATTGTTTTGAGCACCGGAATCTGCGAATAGCTCCTGAAAATTTAACTGTTTGTGCGTCTCTCACAAGGCGTTTTTCCCTATTTAACTGTTTATGTTTGCGCACATTTATGATTTAAGTGATTTTGCTTCGTTTTTACGTCTTAGTTACTTTACTATGATAGTTATTTGTAAAAACTGGCATTTGATTTAGTTAGTTGTGCGAAAGTCGAAACTTGAATTGTTCATTCCGGAGTATCTGATTTTTGTATGGGGAGTTGTAACCTAGGCAGAAATTTTTAAAAATCAAGGAAATTTGTAGTTGCTAATATACTTGTATGTATAAAATGACGTTTTACTAAGTTCTGAATGTATTTAATATTGTACAATCCTGAAAATGTGTACGACGTGTCGAAATTTAAGACAATTTAGAAATCACTAACACGAAAACTAATTCTCTTGAGACCACTTCCATATTATATTTTTGAAGATTTAAGCTTGTCTTAAAGATAAACCAAAACTTCTTATTTCAATTTTTGACAATTTATGTGCAAATATATTCGTTTCCTTTTTATTAGAACCAAGTTAGCTGTGGACTTCCAATCGGGTATAAAACTAATCTGACGATTAACATAGTTTGGCTTATAAATTACTTTAATAGAATAAAATATTTTTACTAATTCGAATTTTAATGCATATACTAGTAATTTGAGTTTTATAACCCATTGTTACTGGTTACTGGATTATTTCGGGAACAACATTCTCAATGTACCTTAAAAATTGATAATGTAACCCCTGGTTCGCCTAGAACAACATTGACTGGCAATAAAGTTCGCGTCACAATTAGCTGATTTTTCCATGACCAACCATGGTCCAAATACAGATGAAATGGACCATACTTCCGAGTTTTTAAATACACGAATAGTTTTGTATTTTTATCTTTTTAAAACCAATTTCATGAAAGAGATATCATGGTCTGAAAGTATCTTTAGCCAAACTGTCATCCTTTTGGCGGTTTTTAAAATTTTATCTTTTTAAAGTACGAGTACATCCTAACCATGGCGCTCTTACACGAATATTAGTCTATCTTAAGTGGTGTTCAACAGTATATTTTCAGAAAATCAGAATAAATTGTATAAAAAATTGCAAATTTACCTTGAAAACCATTTCTTTTAAAATTTAAATTTTTGCTGAATTCGATTTTGTTGGTTTAAGTTAAAAAAATTAAAATTACTTGATTTTAACCAATGTTGGTCCTTCTTTGAGTGATTGAATGGAAGTTATCCATTTTGCTTGAAGGACTAAGAACTTTGGGGAAATCTTAAAAGTATCGACCAGATGAAACCTCCCTTCATCTCCTTGTCCAATGTCCCAGACTGTTTCTTCTGAGGAATTGTCTATTTGGTGCCGGTCTTTTAGAGCCCGATAATACATGGAGCGCCTCTATGGACAAGATCATGGTCTTTGGGCAAGGTGGCGGTCTATACGAAGGTATCCCTTAATTTGCGGCGAATGCACAATGGGCCTAGGGCCTGAGTGCTGCTACTTCGCTCCACCGAAGGAAGAAGGAGAAGAAGAAGTATCGACAGATTGCTTGCCTGCTATCAAATACAATTTAATTTTACTTAAAGCTGAATTTTATAAAATCTCTGACAATCGTGTATTAAGAGGATATACTTTAATTAAAAGAAGACCTTTATTTTTCAAAATATCAAGAAAGGTAAAATCAAACTACTTATATGAATTCCAACGTTTAAGGGGAATATCCCTGTCATTGTTGATGTATTTTCAAAGTTTCTAGTTAGCATAAAGGATAGTACCTTCTTTAGTTTTGAAAGCAGCGATGACAGTCTGCTTTCACCCGATGATGGTTACGGAACTGTAAATAAATTGACAAAGAGGAATATCTTGCTCTTAGTGATAAGACTTTCAGTGCTTTACAAGAACCATCAGCTCTTGACGATTAGGAGGCAGAACCCAAACAGTTAGTAAAATTTACTGAAAGCAGTAAACATTTAGAACGCTTTAGAGAAATTAATACATATTATTAGACGACTCCACCTGGTGTTTACTGGGTTTAAAAGAAATTTAAAAAACGGAGATATTTTCAGTTCTTAGCTTTTATTGAATGTCGAACAAGTTTGGCAGAATTTGGACAACAACAATCACAACACAGGCAGTGATTTAATGACTTTTCCTTATTTACAACATCGACACAAACCCATCTATGGATATTTCCTTTCCAGATCCTTTAAAAATTCTGTAGGACTATTCCATCTGCTCCCTATGTACTGCTTCACCTTCGTCAATCGAAAATGTTTTCTCATATATTCAGCATTCTCTTCTGATTCCAATACCTCCGGGTTTATCACCGATGGCAATACCATCTCCCCATTTAGACATGCATATCAAGTACATTGGCCAAGTATGCCACTTGATTTAGTACGATTTATCTGAGTACATCTATCTCGTATTACATGGATGAGGCTTACGCATTACCACCTGTCTTAATTAGCTCATCAACAATTCAACAAGTTTTTCCATTAGCTCATTAATTTAATTTCCAAGAATTGGAAAATAGCAGAATTAATTACCAGAAAGAACAGCAGCAAAATAGAACCGATGAAAACCCCGTGTCCTATAGAAATGGATAGTTCCATGGACAAGAAATATTCGAGTTTAATTAGCAATAGGGAAAAATCACGACTTATTAATTTAACTTAATAGAACGCCGCCTTAGTTCGATAACTATTATTAGACTATTTTTAAGAAAAAGAATACCTACTAAAGAAGAAGTGATGGACAAGAAAATCAACACGATTTGATACTGAAAGTTTGATTTTATAGTTTCAGAATTTTTAAGTAAGAAATTACAGTGTGGTATCAGCGGTAACAATGCTTAGAAAAGTATTTTAAATTCGTCTTGAGATACATACAAAGAAGACCAAACAATTATTGTTACAGGTAGAATTTCAAACTGATAAAACAACCGAAAAACAGCAGATGGATTGGTAAAACGTCGTGGTTTGTTGAGCCAAAAGTCTCTTAGAGTCCAATTTCGTGCTTGTGGCTTCAATAGAACTTCGAATAGTTTTAACAAATAATGTAGCTCTATCAGCAGTTTAATTGTAGAGAAGAAGGAATAGTTTCAAATATATATTGTGGATGGCTGTTGAGCAGACTTTTTTAATTTTATACCTATTGTTTGCAAGATGACATGGATTGAATACTTTTATAGAAGGTGCACTGCACACAAACGTTTGCTCTTGTTTTCTTTTAAAAACTTAAATGTATTTATTTTTTCATCATCATCATCATCATCATCAATTGACATTGAGCAGATCCCCGTGGATTAATCCTGGATTACGCCAGGCCCACTCCATGCCAATAGGTTGTGGAGAGATTTGTTATGATAAGTGGGGATTGTTATTAATTAATAATTAATACTGTTAGTTAGTATAGGTTTTTAGCTTCAAAAGTTTTTAGTTAAATTAATATTTTTATCGCTGTCTGCATACATCAAAACAGATGAGTTCATTATTTTAGGAGTATTCTTAAGAATATTAATTTATTGCTTCAGCGAACATCCTTCACACCAGACCAGACCACAACTACAACACAAGTATACTTTAGTATTGTTGAAAAACTTGTTTGAAATGGGTGTTTTTGAAGGTGCTTGCTTAATTTAAAAAATAAATGTATATTTTGAAAGTGTATTGCTTGAGCCAATTAATAAAAGCACCAACGTTTATAGGTTGCATATTTTTACCGCTTTGTTATAAATTAACTTCAGCAAAGTAAGCATTATTTAATTAGGTATCGTAAAATATGTTCTTTTTTTTAATACAAAAGAAAACCCCTGAAAAGGTTGATGCTTCATTAGTGCATGCTAGTGCAATACAACATATTCGCAAAATTGAGATCAATGTTTTTGTTAAATTCATAATTAGCACTTTTTTTGTAAATCAAACACAAGACGATTGAAGACATAGTTCATCTGTCCAATAATCGGGGTGTTCATTTTGTTGAAGGTTTTTGTTTAAAGAGCTACGCCAATGGTTAAATTAGGGAAATCTGATAATTCATTCAGATTTGTAATACAAAGATTGTAGGACATTTTGAAAAAACGAAAACTGACAGAATTTTTAGATTAATGTATTTTTACATTATAACAGTTTAATTCAATCTTATATAGAAACTAAATGCTAGGAATATCGTGGTAGTTCAAATAATTTGTTTTTTCTTCAAACGTCAGAAAAACACGACTTTGTGTCCTTGGATACACACAGTTAAACATTCACTTTTACTCCTAGGAGTAAAAGTGACCAAATGAGCCTATGGAACTCGTAATTTTTCTGTTTTTATTTTTTATAACAAAGCAACCCGTAGCAATGGCAGCTGGTATGACGCTCATTTTTGACTTTTTTTTAATTTTCTTGCTGAATTGCTTTTAATTTATGCGTTTGAAGAAAAAGTAAGATGTGCTATTCGGAGTAAAAGTGTCATTTTGGGTGCCGAGCATGACGTTTGAACGACGAGCGCAACGAGTCGGACAATTTCATGCGAGGCACAATAGGCTATTGGATACTTTGTCGGTTTACAGTTACCCCGGCTCCACACTTGCGTTGAAAGTGTAGATGAAAATGATTCGTATTCGTATATACAAACATACAGACTCATGGCTAACTATTAAGTGAACATTTTTTGTGTGCAAATTTAGGAATATCGTAAAAAAATAAAACTCCAGAACTTCCGGATGAGTTCTGAAAATATACAAAGAAACTTATTGAATTACGTGCCACAGTATTTGCATGAATATAACAAAAGTACAGACAAATGTTCAGAGATCCTTAAAAACTTGCAAGGTTCTGTAAATATGAATTCTAAGTTCATATACTAATTTTCAGAATCAAATTTTACATAACCAAATTTGCCATTATTTTTCGTCCTTAGTCAGAAAATACTGATAATAATAATACTGACAGTATGATACGCCGATATTATTAAATATTAAAAGACAATACTTTTAACCCCAGGAAAATACTTTCGTTACTGTGTTAGAAGAAGTCACAAATTTTAGAAAGACTTTCAACCCAAAGTTAAGTTACAAAAATACTTTTTTACAAAAAGAGAATGTGCTACTAGAAAAAATGTGTATTCTTTTTAGTCTCTGCTGATTGATAAGCCACGAAAAAGCTGTTAACTTACCTCATATTTGAAATAAAATTTTTGAACGAAACTAATAAAATTGCCTATACTATTAAACAAGAAATTGTTGTATATTTTGAATTGTATTTTTGTGAAAGCTTAATAAGTAATTATAAATAATAAATATTTTATTTCTACAAATTTTTCTCGGGAATTTGTTTTCTATTTATTCAAATAACACCTCTTGTATCACATAATTACAAACTTAATATAACTTTAACTTTTTGCAGTTTACTCTAAATTTATTTGTTAGAACTAAGGTTTCTAAAATATAATATTCAAGTTGTCCCCACACTATTATATGAATCTTTATATAAAATTTTTTGAAGATTTTCTAATTTTTTGCCTCAGAAACTAATTTCTACAAAGCCCTAATTATTACATTAATGTTTATTAGTAGGATCCCTCCTGCAGCCTGTCTATGCTTTTCACACTAAACATAAATCATCTTTTGTAAAAATTGTAATATGTTTTTAATATAACAATTTATTATTTTCTTTATTTAGGACAGAGTTTTGATAGAAGTAGTGAAGGCCAATCACTTGTTCACAAAAAAATATCTAGATGGGTTGTTTATACGACATCTGTATTTTTACAATTATTTTATTTATTGTAATAATTATTATATTAATTTAACATTCATTGTTGAATTTAGTATGGTATTCTCTTTTAAATTCATAGCTGACTTGTTAGTAAGATTTTTTGGATACTTGTTGTAAAGGCAGGCAATAATGCAATTGCCAAATTTATGCATAGTTAATTTTTTACGTACAGTTCAATAAGGAAGTAAAGAGAAAAACGTAAACAGAAAATACTAACATCTGAGGTTAGATGTTTCGTTTCCTTGCTGATTTCAATCTGTTGGGTATAAAAAATACAGACACAATTTGTACCTTGTATATCAAAAACTTATACTATGTATTACTCGAAAAAAGCTTTGTATAGTGAATCGTACGCTAACGAATGAGAAGTTTTCTTCTGGATTTATAAAAAAAAGCTTTGCTGGGAGCGGAGCTAGCAATTAACAATGATGCTTGATATTTCGAAAAGGAACATTTTTTCGCAAATATTTTATATTACTACTACTGATAATCGCCGGAGTAGTCGAGTCGTTAAGGCATTCGACTACAGCGCGGACAGTTTGGGGTCAAACCCTGGTCGGATGCTCAGCTGGTGGCCTACTCAGGCACTGAAAATAATAGACAGAAAAAGCGATTTCAAACAAAAATGAATGCCTTGTAACACAGAACAAAACTAAATTTTCTATAGGACCAAAACTTTAAATGATTTGCATTTAAAAGGGGTTTAGGTTAGGTTGTCCGGAGCGTACATACATTTGAAAACGCATTTGCACGTCAGATTTGCAACTGTTTCTACTTGGTCTTTGCTTCTAATAAAATGCAGTAGTTTTAAAAAAAGTAGTTTTTCCTTAAATAAACAAACGAAGAATAATAACGACCAAAAGAAACATGAGAAACAAACAAAGAAGCGTAATAAAAACGAAGAGCAAAGAAGCAAATACCAGGTGGAAACATTTACAAAAATCTGATGTGCAAATGCATTTTCAAATGTTGTAACATAACCTAAACCCTTCTTAAACGCAAATCATTAAAAAATTTTGCCCTATGGGAAACTTAGTTTTGTTGCGTTTAAAAGGGGTTTAGGTTAGGTTGTCCGGAGCGTACATACATTTGAAAACGCATTTGCACGTCAGATTTGCAACTGTTTCTACTTGGTCTTTGCTTCTAATAAAATGCAGTAGTTTTAAAAAAAGTAGTTTTTCCTTAAATAAACAAACGAAGAATAATAACGACCAAAAGAAACATGAGAAACAAACAAAGAAGCGTAATAAAAACGAAGAGCAAAGAAGCAAATACCAGGTGGAAACATTTACAAAAATCTGATGTGCAAATGCATTTTCAAATGTTGTAACATAACCTAAACCCTTCTTAAACGCAAATCATTAAAAATTTTTGCCCTATGGGAAACTTAGTTTTGTTCTCTGTGTTACAGCAAAAGTAGTCCTAGATGCGTTAAATATCTATATTTATTTGATTTACATGGCATTTATTTTTGACTGGAATCAGTTCGCTCGTGCTATGCGCTTGTGAAGTCACAAACAGTGGTGGAGTAGGGAAGGTAGGCGGTTGTTAAAGGCGTGGTGCTTACCACACCACTCCATACGTATGACGTGCGAAACAACCGAGGCATGAGATGCGACTTAGGAGGCCTTAACCCTCCACGTTGGCGGCCATGCTTCCTCGTGGGGTATTAGTGCCTATACCTTACTGATATGCATTAACGAAGTACCAACGTATTCAGTAGTTTTTTTGAATTTAAGAAAGTCTTTGGTGGGGGCGAAGCCGGCAAAAAATTGATAGCTGATATTTTGAAAGCGAAAATTTGTTGAAGCACTAACCTCTTAGGAGGGTTTGTTTTAGAATTAAGGGAAAAACTTGTTGCTAGGCGTAAAGCTAGCAAAAAAAAATATTTAACATAATTTAAAAATGTGTATTTTTCTGATGTTAGTTTATAGAGCACTAACGAAGCATTGACGTAAATTATAAATGTTAGTGCGTTTATTAATTTGCTTTGCGTAGCTCACATATCCCATTGCAATTGCGTTTTGATTGCGATTTTTAGTAATTGAAGATAATAATATTAATAAATCAATTAGAAAGGCATTTAAATAATTAACCACGCTGTAAATTTAACCAAAATAACTTAATACACTTCTTAATAACCAAAGGCGAATCTTTTTAACCTTACAATAATAGTAACTCCAAGTTTAGTCCTGTATTCAGCAAATACTTTTTAAAATTTAAGTTTGGTTTATGATAGGTTACTTCCTAACATATATTTGATATAATTTCGAAAATAAGAATGAAGAAGACATACAGGAAACCTGTTCGTTCTCACTCATATTTCGAAGGGAAGTGCAATACTGCGGTTCTAATACATCTCAATTATATCACGATTCCGCGTTGAACCGTTTATGAGTTTTAGAAGTGGGCCAAATTGCATTTGCCTTAATGTGATGACCTTTAATGTGTTCATTAGCTTGCTACCAAATTAGGAATAACTTCCTCGTACGGGTTTTTCTCTATTTTTCCTCTTAAGATCAACTATCTTACTCATCGATCTTAAGAAAAAGAATTTTTAAACTTTTATTTAAAATAGCCCCTTTTTATTATATTTATGTCCTGTTTTCGTATTTAAAATAAAGTTCAGCAATCGCATTGTGTGATAAACCCGAGAAAGTTTTAATTTATTAATCCAAACTTTTTCGATGTAAGATATTTAGCATAATTCGCGTTAGTATTTAAAATTTTCCACCGAAAATTTATTAAAAAATGTGCTAATCGTAAGTCTAGACAGGAAAGGCTTAAATTTTATCTAATAAACATTTACATATAATCAAATAAATAAGGTAGCTGTATACGTCACATGTAACTTTTTTAAATATATCTCTCGTCTGGTGGAACATGCAGGAAAGTGCCAGTCCCAAGCTTGCACGGCCCATGATAATTGCATGTTTTAAACAAATTTAGTCGGCAGGTTAATTTGTATGGGACGTAAACGGATCCACTCATCTGACTATTGTTAATCTGCATATAGCCGTCCTTGTTCCACTACCGTATTCTAAATCGATGACAAAGAGGCAAACGTGGAGTTATAGCAGAATGCTTGACGATCCCCAAGTAATTTAGTGCACCGATCGGAGCGTTCACTCGCTAAACGTTAACTGCTAATAACATTAGTTCGATAACAGTGCATAGGAACGTTCTATCGAACTTGCTATTATTATTTTTATTATTGCATGCAACTTGGTAATTATTGTTATTGTATTCTGCATTTTGAAAGTTGCGAGTGAACGCTGAGCTACTTCAACTTGCGGTTTGTACTATTAATGTAATAACATGCAGTTATGTTTATCGTACGACACCAATTTATCGTAGAAAGGTATTAAATTTAAACGTTTTACATATTATAACGTCGCTTTTACCTATAAGGGACGATTTTATGGGTGTAATCTTTTGCTTTTTTACCTCTTTTATACCGAATTTTTACGTGCATTTCCGTTTTACAAGTTAGTATATCAACGTCGAAACATGCTTAATTATTGACTTTCATTGATTTTCTTTTTTAGTTGGAAAATATTGTTTTCTAAACCATTTTTTTTAACCATTTCTAACTTTTATTATTACATACGTCTCCCTTCAGTCCTGAAAAAATGTCATTCTTTAACAGTTTCTTAAATCTAAGGTTATATACTTAGTTTTTGATCTGAACATATTTGGAATCGAAAATTATTAAAGGGAGCTTCCTTTTAATTTCTAAATTACCTTGGTTTTTCAGTTTTTCTTAAATTAAATTTTATATGTTTTTTACCCCGAAAGACGGTTTTCGGTTCTGATGGTAAATATTATTTTCTGCCGAAAAACGAATTTTGTAATAATTTTTGACTCTGAAAGAACTTTCACAGTTCTAGTTATATTCCTGAGATAAAAATATGTCTTAGAATTTTAGAAATAAATTTTGAATACTTTTCTTTCCATTCCAAAATATTACGATTTTGAACATTTTTGCAGTGGTGAAATACCGAATGGTTTTTAAAGTGCGTTTAAAGTTAAAAAATGTCTAAATTTTTGATTTTCAGGGACGTGCCCTTTCATTGCTGACAGGCCTTTTAAACAAGATTTCTGTATTAATTTTTGAGTTTAAAAGAGGTTATCAATTCCAAAAAAGCGTTTCGGTTCGTTAAACGTGTATTCCATATTTACCAAAATATTTGTGTCGCAGATTTGCCCTCTCAAATCTGAAAAAAAGCTTTTTAAAAGAATATTCTTACTATTTACATATTTTCTTCCATTTCTGAATATTCTCAAGTTCTTTCAGCATTGACTAAATCTCAGAAAATACGTTAAGTAGCTATTGCATTTTAGCCCTAGGATTTTTTAGTTGGAAATAAATAACTAGGCATGGATTTAATTTTCACAAACTTTTCATTGCCAAAAATCATGATTTTGGGCGTTTTTTTTTCTTGACTGGAAACTTTGCCTTAATTTTTAATTCTGAAACGTTATTTTCACAAGTGAACACCTAACGCTTTTTAAGTATGGTTAATCTCGGAACATTCCTAATTTTTTATTTTCATGGGCGTATGTTTTCATTCCTAAAAGAGACTTGCGCTTCATTTTTAGTTTTGAGAGAGAACCTTAAGTTCGTTAAACATTTTATATTTACATAAATATTACTGACCTGCTCCTTCAGTCCCGAAAAAAAAATTTTAAGTACAGGTTTTCTAAATCAAATCGTATATAAACATTTAATTTCTACAGATGTCCTGAAATTTTGTTCCTTTTAGTTCTGATAATGTTCATGGTCTTCGACTATTGACTAAATTTCAAATTTTTAACTTAAACATTTGGCTTCGAAAACACTTATTTTAATTTCTGGCATTTCTCGTCTTTCAGTTTTGTAAAAGTAAAAGCTTTTTTTATACACTTTAAATTTCGCAGACTTTTTCTTATTCTGAAAATTCTACGAACTTTTGAATTATATTGACATCTGTTTTGTAGTTATGAAAATGTTTGTTTGTTTTAAACAAATCTTTCATAAATTTTTCACTTCGTCTATGACGTTCTTTAAACATTTCTTAACTTTGGTTCGGTATAAATGTAAATTACCTACCCTTTAATTTTCAAGATGTTTATTTATAACACTTTTTTATCAAAAAAATTTAATTTTGGTACTTTTGCGTTCTTTGTCCATTTTTTAAATCAACGGAAACTTAACTTAATTTTCATAGACGTTTCTTTTTGTTACTGCATGTTTTTAAGGGTTCTGCAAATTGAATGTTGTATTAATTTTTCTTAAAAACCATGCAAACCACAACAGGTGATTAAATACCAAATACGTATTTCGGCAACTTTTTAGGATTTGCTTATGTATTTCTACAATTCTGCAATCTTTAAGCATATTAAGTGTTTCTCTTAAAAATAGTTTCAATTTCAATTTTTTCGTATCCTACTGAATTTGCAAATTAATGAATTCAATCCCTTCTTGATATAAAACTCGTTTATATTTTCAAGAAACAGCCATATTTAGAACTGATTGCGAAAGAATACTGAATTATGTAAAAGTCTGCCCTTTTTCGACGCAAAGCAATGTGTGAAATCTAAATTTAAACAATTAAACCATAAATATATCCCAGAATAAAAGAAGCAGCCTCTCTATTATCCCTGAAAATGCTTTCTTACTTAATTTTCAAGAATTTCAAGAATTCATTTTGAGGTATTTCAAGTTTCCTTGTCGTCACACCCCTAATAAATTTTAGAGTTTTCTACAACCTCAGGTTTGACATAGTAGCTTAGAATATATTACAATAACATGATTAAATTTTAAAAAGATAAAGCTACCCCGAGGATTGACGTTTGAATGACGTATTCAACGGATGCAGAGTGACCCTGGGCGTTATAAAAAAGTCCTCTACGTTCACTAAAAAATTCAAACGGTATTGATTCCTTTTGAATTACCAAAATTTTCTGTAATTACTTTTACATGCAATTTTTATAGAATGAAACCTACTTGCACCTTCTTACTTATGATCAATAGTTAAAAATTGATTTTTTACTTAATATCTTTGGAATATCAAACAAAGTAAAAATTAATGTGTGATAGGAATACCGTTAAGGAAATGCAAAAGGGAAGACTTTTTCACAAGTGATAAAAAGGCAAGTTTACAAAAGCAAAGAATATTTTTAAAGGCCTTTAGTTTTCAGATCTAAAATTGGGAATTGTCTGTAGCGTTTAAAAAGTATTTCCAAGATTTTGCGAAACTCAAAGGCCACACTTATAATAATTAAAATATGTGCAGAGTTAATTTTAAGAAGTGTTTGAAACAGAATTAGATATTTAAGTCAAAATTTTCAATTTCGAACTGAAAAAAGAAAGTTGGTTAAGGGGCTTTATATTATTTAATACAGTTAAAGAAGATAAGCTGATTTGGCACTTGTAAGGTAAGCATATAAAAGCCAAAAATGTGTCAAAATATTTATATTAAAAGGACCAACCTATGTAATATTTATTACATAGATTTCCAATTTCCAATGACGTTTTTCAAAAGTGATTTTTTTAGTCACTATAAAAAAGTTTAAAAGATTTTTCATAAATTGAAGCAAGAGTCTAGAAAAATTTAAAATCTCTGTAGGTATTGATTTAAAGAAACGTTAAAAAAAGGGAGGCTACAGAGGTTAAAAAATTGTGTAAGATTTAAGTAATTTTTTCGAAACTGTAAACAAAACTAAAAATCCCTGGGATGTTTCTTTCTTTGTTTCTTTCTCTGTTACCCTCTGATACCTTTACAGCGGTGAGGAGGTCGAACACACCGAGCCGCAGAGCGGCCACCCATCCAAGTTCTGGCCAAGCAGGCTCTTGCTTAACTTTGTATATTTCAGCATTACGTGCACTCCCACTCTGCCGTACTGCCGATTTTTGGTATGTTTAAACACAATAATTTTCAAAATTTGAAATATTTACGAAATTCGAAATGTATAAAAGCTAAAGGTAAAATCTTTCAACATAAAAAATTGCTTTAAGTTTAAACTTATAAGATTTGAACAAGTTGGGAAATCCCGAGAATCTTCAAAATTGTAACGAAAGAGTATAAAATTTTCCAAGATTGCAAAACTTGATCTACGAAAATCAAAAATTTGCGTAGATTTAGAAAATGTATGCTCAAAAAGATTCAAAATTGAATTGCAGGTCCACAATAGTTATTTGTATCACAAGGCTAGAAACTGCCGCTTTGCAAGTGCGAGTACGTTTGTAGGCCGAGTACTTGCAAAGCAGTTTCTAGGCATGTGATACACAATATTTTTTCGGCCGATAAAAATACGTTAATTATAAAAATGAATTTTTTTTATTCAAATATTTGACGCTAGAGAACTTATTTTTCTGGGCGTGACAATGAGAGGGCGGAGTCAGTTCGGTTCAGCGCCACCAATCAAAAATCCTAATTTTACTTTCAGGCCTAGGCTTGAAAGTAGCATTTTCCAGACGATTTATACGCATGAAAATTGAGTGTTTCTAGACGGAGGCCGAAAAAAAGTATTTTATTTATGTAAATATTACAGTGGTCGGCGAATTTTAAACTTGCAGAACTGTCTGATGATAAAAAATGGACATTTCAACTTTAAACGTATTTAAAAACATACATTTTCCAGCATTGAAAAAATCAGACAAGAATTAGTACAGAATTCAAGTGACGAAAAACAATTTCAAAAGCATGACTCTCGGGGATGAAAAAGGAAATTGAAATTTTGTGTAGAATGGACTTCGAAAACGTATACTGAAGAATCTTTTTATGATTGAAAGGGCAAATATTTAAGTAAATATATGCAATAAAGAAATCCTTGAACATACATCCTTTCGGAACTAAAAAGTTCTTTCAGAGTCAAAAATTAATACAGAATCCCTAACAGAAAGAGATTTTCAGTAATCAAAAGAAATGTCCAGGAAAATAAGAAATTAGGCGTTTTTTGACTTGAAAGAAGAACATAATGTTTTCTAGCAGTGAAAAAGGTCGGAATTAGTAAATAGAATTTAATAGTAATTATAAAAAATAGTGGCTTAATAGTTATTTATTATACATGCGGATTAAATTAATGTTTAATGAGCGGTACGTTTATACGCGCGAGCGGCGGTAGCCGCAAGCGCGTTAATACCGCGAGTTAATACATTAATTTAATCCGCAAGTGTAATACAACTGTTTATTCAATTTTGACATTTACTTGACATTTTTAAAGCGATTTGACATTTTTAAAGCGCTAGCGGAATAAAAATTTTAAATCGCTAGCGGAATAAAAATTTTAAACGATTGTTTATAAAACATCAACTTTTATGGGCAGGCCAGAAACAAATAAACGTCAGTTTATACGGCAAAATTGAATAAAAATGTTTAACTAGATCTATAAAACGCAACTTTTTGAAATAAAAAGGTAAGCTTATGGAAAAAATATGAAAATCTGCAATAAAGGCATGTCAGTTGGATTTAAGCTTTTTCGAAAATGAAAAACCATATTAGAGCCAACAATTAACAAAATAAAAAACTGTTCAAAATCAAGATGTTTCAGGAATGAAAATATCCGTCCCTGAAAATTAAAAATTTGGATATTTTCAGACATAGAACACGTTTTAAAAACAAGCGTTTTCAGCACCGAATAAACTTTCAGCAAATAAATTCACAAATATGATTTTTGGAAGAAAAAGGGAAAATTTGCATAGTTTTTACATTTCTTTAACCTTAAAAATATAAGCGTTTTCAGCACTGAAAAGCCCCCAGAGTCAAAATTTAATTTCGGTAAATAAATGTTCAAACCATGGCTTTAAAAAAGTGAAAAATGAAAATTTACATAAGTAGTATTGTTTTATCTTAAAATCATAAGCGTTTTTAGCACTGAAAAAGCGCCTAGAATCAAAATTTAATTTCAGTAAATAAATGCTCAAAACTATGACTTAAAAAGAAGAAAAGTGATAATTAACAATTTACATAGGTTTTTGTACTTCTAAAATATTTTTTATTATTCCAAAACAGTGAAAGTTCTTTTAAAGTCAAAAATTAATAATTACAATTCAAAAACCAATACTTAGGGAACGAAAAGAAGCGTTCATGAAGATCAACAGTGTACCTAGCTTTCGATGCAGCAAAACTTTTAAAGGACATGGTTGTCATCAAAACTGAAAACTTATCTTTCAAAGTAAAGGTAATACCAAATTTAACCCAAATATTTCAGGAATGAAAGTGAATTTCTATGAAAATCGAAAATTTTATATATTGAATATACACCACTCAAAAGAAAAAAAGTAGTCACTTTTTCAAAGTGGCATAAATTTACTGTCAGTTTAGGAATTTTCTTGAAACTTGGTATATATGTAGATAAATTGTTTATTTGGATAATGCTACAGGTTTTTTTAAATATATACTTAATTAAATTTGTAATCTTCGTATAGCTTAGAGCTTATCGGTAACAAAAACTAAAGTAATCTAGGAAATTTCTGATAACAAAATATCATATCTTAAGTTAGTTTCACTTCATTATTTATGATAATAATAAATTCGACAACTTCTTGCCATGCTTCGAATTAGCCTACGAATCACATCCTCTGGGATGCGCTGCCATTCCTCTATCAGAGCTTTTCCAACTGAACAAGGGTTGGTGGGGGGTTTGTACGAGTGTAAACAGCTCTTACCAGCATATCCCACATGTGCTCTATGGGATTCATGTCCGGACTACATGCTGGCCAATTCATTGTTTGAATGTCTTGATCTTGAAGATAATATTTATCACTATGTTTGCGACGTGTGGTCTAGCATTATCATGCATGTAGACAAATTCCCGGCCAAAATGTTGGGCATACGGTCGAACATGTATATGTAGGATTTCATTTATGTATCGCTGTGTATTCAGAGTACCATTTCGAACAATGACAAGCTCAGTACTGGTATCTAATGTGATGCCGCCCCATACCATTATCGATCCTAAACCAAAAGGAATAGTATCACGCATTGTATTGGGAAGGTAACGTTCTCCTGGTCTTCTCCATACACGTAAACGTCCATCATTACCTGACAGAATGAACCTGGACTCATCTGTAAACATGACACGTCGCCAGTGCCTCAGTTGCCAGTATAGGTGTTCTCGGCCGAATTGTACTTGCATTCTACGATGGTGTCTGACCAATTTGGGCACTTTAACGGGTCTTCTGCACCCTAGATTAACTTCATGCGGTCTATTTCAAACAGTTTAGTCACTGATTCAGCACCCAGTAGCTTCTCTGACGTCTGCCTGGAGGTCTCGTGCTGTAGATGTACGACTGCGAAGAGCTTACAAACAAAGAAAACGGTCCTCACCTGCAGTAGCTTTCCTGTTTCGACCACTACCAGGACGTCTAGTGACAAGCCCGGTCTCCCTGTAACGTGTCCAGAGCTTCCACACAGTTTCTTGTGCAATTCCCAATTGTTGAGCCACGTACAGCTGGGATCGCCCTTCTTGTATGAAAGTTACCACTCGCATAACCTGTATTGGCGTTAATTGCCTTTTTATTTGCGGCTTGAATGTGTTGTTCATCCATAATGTTAACAAGCAGTTTTAACAAGTACACTAGCATGTATGGACGTAATAATAGTGTACAGCCTACTTTGATTTTTGTTACTTAAGTTATCTAACTTATTTGACATAAGCACACTTGATGATATTTTTGTATTACGTAGAAATTATTAAAGAAAAAGGGCAAGTGTTCACATATACCAAGCTTCAACAAGATTCCTAAACTGACAGTAAATTTATGCCACTTTTAAAAAGTGACCACTTTTTCTTTTGAGTAGTTTAGAAAACAGTCTTTCAGAGTAATGCAATAAAGAAATATTAATTGAGTTTTAAGGATTTTTTTTAAAGCCGAAAAACTCTTTCATAATTAATACAGTATTTCTATTTATAGAATGCCTATAACAGTGTCCCCAAGCGCAAGCTGTGGGTGGCCAGCAATGAGAAGACTAAATATAAAAGAAAAATGGATAAATCTTGTAAAGAAAATATATGAAAAAGACCAAGTAAGAATTAAAATAGGACAGCAAACTACGATGGCAATCAATCTGTCAAACGGCTTAAAGCAAGGCCGTAGTCTGTCTCCTTTACTATTCAATATTTATATTGGTACCAGGTTTCAAATACTCAAGAATGGGAATAAAGATAGACGAAACCACTTTATACTCTCCATTATATAACGACGATCCAATAATATTTACTCAAGGAGACGAAAACGTGGAATACATGTTGAAAAAGTTCAAAGAGGAATCCGAAAGATGGGGGTTTAGCAATTGATTTCCAAAAACCGGAATACATGTGTGTGGGAGGAGCAACGCAAGGTTTAGTAGTTGACGACCAACTAGTGAGATCATGTAATACCTTCAAATATCTAGGCGCAATAATAGCTGATACAGGAACATGTTAAAGAGATATTAACACCAGAATCTCAAAGGGAAAACAAGCGACAAGAGCACTAAATGAACTACTGTGAAATAGAAACCTTAGTAAGGAAACAAAAAAAGACTTCCACAGCATAGAAGAAAATGTAATGTTATATGGTGCTGAAATGTGGCCATATGGCCTACTATGTTAAAATCGATACGAGACAAAATAAGAACGGTAGAATTGGATTATATGAGAAGATGTCTCCAGGTAACTAGAAGATAAAGGCTCGGAATAGAGAATATTTGGAGGCAAATAGAAATAACTTGCTCAATAATTAAAATGGTGGAAAATAGGGCCCCCAATGGTATGGACAGTGGACACGTTAAACGCATGTCAGAAAATAGATGGCCGAAGATAATAATACAATGCTCTCCGGAGGGTAAAAGAAAAAGAGGAAGACCAGCAGTCTGGGAAACATACATAAAAAGTGCAATGGCAGAAAGTAACCTCAAAGAAGGAAACTGGGATGATACGAAATTTTGGAAACAAAGAACGACAAACTCAAATGGGTATTGGTCGTATAAAGAAGTAGAATGCTCAAGAGCTAAGACAATTCGAGAATAAAAATGAATGCCCTTGAAAAGCAAAAATGTGGGCTTTAAACGCATTTAAAAAGTTTTTCAGTACAGAAAAATCCTTTGAATCAAAAATTTATACAAAATTTAATCAAAAAAGCAAATAATCTTGCGGTGAAAAGGAAAGTTTATAAGTTTTTTACCGCTTTTTATTTAAAGGAAATAAGGTTTTTCAGAACTGAAAAAGCTTACGAAATCAAATCGTAAGCATAAGTTTATGAAAGTTAACTACTGGTAAAAGTTTTTAGGGTAAAAAATTAATTGTATTTCCAAAACATCTTTATTTTTCAAGAATATAGTGCTTTTCGGAACTGTAAAATCTTTAATTCAAAATTTAATAATTAAAGAAATACAAAGTTGATTTTCACAAAATTCTTTATTGCTGTCCCATGACAATTGTTTCGCCAAACGTTGGCATCTTCAGATTTAATTTAAAAAAATGTTGAAACCCTAAGTAAAAAATCGAAAACTTGTAACTTGTAAGATTTTCGACTTAAAAAATAAAACTAAAAACAAGTCCTTTTGCATTTTTCTGATTATTTTCAGAGCACTCTAAATTTCATAATTCTTCTTGGTCTTATATAAAGAGCAAGATCTCTGAATGATAGTTTAAATCACTTCCTAGCCACGACCTGATTAGATATAAAACTTAAAAACCAGGTAGTGAAGAGTCTAAAATTACAATGAATATCTAACATTAAGCTCCTGGTAGTGTTAAAGTTAGAAAACCAGCACTCATTTACTCTACACTATTTATAAAATTTCCAACTATAAATGTTCACAGTCTCCTGCACGATCTTACGTTAATTTCCAGTATTATGTTATTTAAAATTATTACCTATTCTAATAATGCCCTTGAATTGAAAAAATGAAAGCGCCGTTTACTACCCAAGGAAAGCATAAATATTGTATTGGGAATGCTTTTTGTCAACGGAAAATTAAGTACGGCAAATAAACTGTGTTCTCTGTCAATTTAGAATGCGAATTACGAAACTCATTATTTATACAAAATAGATATGTTTCGTGTAGTTTATAATACGTGTCGTATTTTGCCTGTAGGAAATTATATGTCGATCAGATTAATTGCATTAATGTTATTAAGTCGTGACGTTGCAGGTGTAAGCGTTACTAATGTATAAATAGATTATTGATAAAGATACTTGATGGAGGTGTAATTTATGTTTTGAGTTAACAGAAGCATTAAATTAATACTTTTTAATACCTTTATTAGAAATATTTAAATTTAAATATCGCGGAGCAGCATTCATATTTTAATTAGGAAACAAAAATTAAAAATGGATAAACGTTACGTTTTTGTGGATTATTTATAGTTAAATATAACTCACAAATCGTCATCCTTGTATTTTACCTTTAAATATGACATACTAAATTAATTTATAATCGCTAAATCTGAATCGGACTCTTTGATAAAATATTACTAATGGATCCATCTATAAATGGCAATTTTGTTTTTATTTGACGTTTTTTCCAATATTCTTTGTAAGGATGTGTGCCAAAATACTCCCGCGAGTTAGGGATTCATTTTTTAAGCTTAGATCTTGGGTTGTCACGCACGTAACGTTCAATTTAAATTATTTTTACTTATGCCCCTATCGTCAAGGTCTGTTCGCAAATTATTAAAAAAGGGCAGATTTTGGCAAATAAAATATTTCTAAACTGACAGATTTCGCTTCCAATTTATTAACTTGCAATTATTATCGGAGCTTTTTAAAATTCTATTTTAAGTAAACTTTTTAAATACGACATTTTAAAATTTTAGTTATTAACTTGGCCCAATTTTGATGCGGAAACGAAGGCCGAGCAAGCAATTTATGCATTTAAGATAGAATTTTTTAATTGACGTTTTGTTGTGCACAAATTTTCTTGATTTGGAAGACGTGTTTTACACTTTTTATTTTAAATTATTTAAAAGATTCTAAAATTCGAGGGTATGTGTCAACCTTCTTCAAATGTTACTGATAGTCACATGCTGGATAAAATTAAATTTCGTTTATAAATTTTACATAAACGCAGTGTGAAACACGTAAAGCAGTCTTTTTTATTCATATTTGTAATTTGTCCGTACTTTGACCAATGTTCTTCGTTGCCTCCTTAACATATCTATTTAGTATTACGTTTCGGCTAAGGATATTTATTTGTAGGATCTTTTATCTAATAACAGCGTTCTTATCAAAATATGCCAACTGAAGATATTCGCACAATAAATTAAGTTTTCATCACATAAATAAAAATGCATGAATTATAACTTTATTAGAGTGATTTATTTAGTTGTAATCGTACATGTCAGTCGTGCACTCATGTAAAAGGATCACCTTTAGAGCAAACGTTCTGATTTTACTTATCTTAATTGGTTTGTAAAACCTAAAACGTGGAATTATTTCAAACACCTTGATATTTAACGTAGTAACAAAGTGTTTGACAAGTAAGCATATATTACAACGAGCAGCAGTACGCTTAGCTGGTGTGTTATTATGACATTTCCACATAACATACAACATATTAAATGTTAAAGCCTTAGAGACTCGGCCATAAATCTCATTATTTTATTCCACATGCACTTTGTTATCTAAATATCATCATAACTGCATGAAGAACTGTTTATATACATATATTACCTTTACTAACATATTTCAATATTATTCCTATAAATAAACGTTTTTAAAGGTAGAGAAAGGTGTTTTATCAACCTTGCTTTTCTAAATGTCTACGTGAAATGTAAATGTGAAAGAACGAGAATTTAACTTCAAATGTTTTTCAAAATTAATGCTTTAACATCCTGCTTTGTTATTAGTGACTCTTCGGAATATATTTAAATGAAAATCATCTTTAATATTTAATCTGATTTTTTAATTTTTCTGATCCGACTTTAAGGACATTTTTAAAAATGTATTTTTAAATAACCTCTGTTTTTAGCTCGATTTGTAACATTCTTTTAATAAGTAATAATTCTAATAAATTAACAAGGTAGCGAAGAAATATACAAAATTAAATTTGAGAATAGATATTTCAAAGCAACCCAAATATACACTTAAAGTAAAATAACTGGTTGCCTATTTGCGTTTATTATAAAAGTATACATAGGGGATATGTATACTAAAAAGTAAAATTCCCTGTATAGTTAATGACCAGAATACGTCGAAAAACATTATAATAGGTAGGATGTAAACGCAAGATATTTATTTTTCAGTAGAAGAGAAGAAATAAGAAGAATATACATGCTGCCTAAAGGTACTTAAATTGTAGCATCATGTAAGCTTCAGTATGTTAAAATACTGCAACGTAGTGGTTATCATCAAAAGTAACTTTAAAAGTTAGTAAAAATAAGTTAGTTAAAGTTAGTAGAATTTCTGATAATTCTTAAGTGCCAACAGAGTGGTGTATTTAACCAGCTACGTCACGTGGAGTTTAGTCAGAGACTTTCTATTAAAATTCGGGTTCAACTAACATAATATATATTTTCCGACTTTGATTAAGTTTTACAAAATATTATACTAAGACAATTTTAGAGGTAAGTTACAAGTACACACAAACATCAAAGTTAATAAAATGCAGCAAGTGGTTTGATCAGAACTATTAGCAAGTCTTATTATGAATTGAATTACATTAAATTAAATGCAGAAAAATAGTCTTACATAAAATCGTAGGAAACTTCACTAATACGAAGGACCTGACTTCTTAAGAACATGATTCTCCGACGACCACACCAACTATAAAGAGCTCTGCTGAGCAATTCCTTATATAAAAAGTCAGTTCACACCTTCCGTGCTGGTACTACGTGCATTCGCCTTGGCCATGGACATGCTGAGCTGTGCATTTTACAAAATGTTGCTTTCGCATTTACACAGCTGTGCACTGTGCAGTATCATCTTTCCGCTTCACAGCGGTCATTCGCGTGTATGCTTGGTCATATTAACGAACGTGGCGATTCCTAAATATCACTTCATTACAATATTTAAACATATATAACAAATATGTTACCAAAGTAATATGTAGAATCTACAAATCAAATTACTATAGAGCGTTCATACCTTAGAAAGAAGTACAGGTCTTATTGAGAACAGAATTGCCACGTGCAAAACTACGACCGCCAAAATACAACGCATTATTGTGCGCATAATAAAACTGACAACACTGTTTTATTAAAAAAGGATAGCACGGTTGAGATAACTCAAACTGAACTAAGAAAAACATAGACTACTGAAATGTAAAAACTAGATGTCAAGCTAATTATTAACTAAAAATAAAAATGACGGAAAAAGCCCTAACAGATACTTCCGTAACTCAACTGATTACGTAGGTATACTGATGAGTAGCAAAATACTGCGAAACTGTGGTCGTATATTGCCCTCTGATACTGTTCAGTAGACTTGCGAAATTATTTGCTTAAAATTTTAATTTATTTTTAGTTTGAATAATTGGTTTTGTAGAACAGAATTTCCCAAATATTATTCTAACTGAAATATATGGCAATGCAGGTTTTTTGTGTTGGTTAAATAATTTTCATTATAATTATTACTAACTACTTATTATAACTTCAAATTCAAAAAATTAAAGACTATTAATTTTTTGAAAAGACAATACAGATGTTAATACTTGTATATAAATCCTATAAACTTCTTTCATAAAATAACTAATTTTTTAAGTTTCAAGCATATTTTAGTTTTCATTCTATGTTTAACATTCTTACATTATGTAAATGTGTTTGAGAAGTATTACTGAAAGTTCTGAATCCTCGCCTGAATTTAACAGTGGAATAAATCCGTAAATAAAGAATAAAAAACTAAATTACAAAGGCTTGTAGGCAAATTAATTACAGGCCGCAAAATAGATATGCAAAGTGGGCATGGTAAACAGTAAAACACCCAAAACTGAACCGAATCAGTTATAACTTGTAATGTATTCATCTTTATACGAATGGGAATTAACATTAGCGAAACACAGACGTTGGTAAATTATAAATTATTTTTTGATTTAACTGATCACTAGAAATTTCGTTTAAATTCTGCCAAACTATGAAATGTATTGATATTTATTTTTGTTTTTAAAAAAGATAGTTTTAAATAAAGAATTTCAATTGCATTGTGGATTACTGTTGGTATACATTTTTGATGAACAATATTTTATAAATTAGGTTTTGGCCTTTTGAAAAATTTGTACATTTGTACATATTATTGTTATTATTATTATCAGCCCATAAAAGGGAAAAGGTAACTGTATTACTCAAAGGGGGAAATATACAGGCTGAGTCAAGCTATACGACTTTTTTTTAATGAGTTTATTATTAGGATATTGTTAACCATTGTTGGTATCCGTATGTTTAGAAGGGTGCTCTACAACCTGGCGTAGTAAGATTTTTGATTGAACGTCAAATGTCAAAGTAGCGATTTTCAATTGTTTATTTTTAAAATTGAATAGTACACTTTATTTTGGTTTAAACGAAGGTGTAAGATGTTCTTAATATGACCCTAATTTGTTTTTCCCACCATTTTGAACCTGTGCGCTTGAAAGACCAGCAACAATAAATCAAAGAATCACAAAGGCTTATCAAGCTGCTCATGCTATACTACCAACACTACATCAGTACAAACTGCCTCTGAGATTCAAGAAGGTAATCTACACAACCAGAAGCGGAACAGCAGACCTACACGAACTAAAAACCAACGAAATCGCAAAGGGAAATAGAGTGGCACTACGAATAAAATTGCAAACTTTCCAGAATAAGGTTGAACCAAGACAAATGGGAAGTACTAGAGGGGAAAACAATAACTAAAAAATTAACAGAAGCACGGCTAAAACATTGGGCACATATGTGGGCTAGAAGAAGATCATATATTGAGGAAGGTATACAGATATAATGAAGATGGGAAGACCTTGCTACATGTGGAAAACAGTACTGCAACAACATGGAGAGCGATCAGATATACCACAACCACTTGGGAAGAATGGGCAAGAAATAAAATTACGATGAAGAGGGAAATAAATCGCATATTTGACTCAATAGAAGAATCAGATAACGAGGAAATAGAAGTAGAGAAAGAAGACATAAACCAAGAAAAGTGCAGAAGAACAGCCAACAAGCAAGTATCATAATAATAACAACAATAAAAATAAGGAAACAAGGAATATAGGTGCCAATGAAAATATTAATAATGATAATAATAATACTTAATTAGCATAAAGTAACATGTAACATGGCAGGCATGTCTGTGCTAAGGCGTTTCATATAATAGACGTAGGAAATTAACTGTAATACTGGAAATATTGCTAGTATAAGATGATAAAACATATTTCATAATTTCAGTCGTATAGGTATCCAACTTCCATTGAATATGTGACTTACTAACTACCCTGCTCTGTAGAAGCGGTGACTAGCGGCTGGCGTCACAGGCATGTTATAGTGCTTCGAATCACCACCTATCATAAAAAATTTCTTCGCACCTTATTGGCATGGGGTGAGCCTGGTGTAATCCATGATTGATTCACGGGGATCTGCTCCATGTCAATTGATGATAGTTTTAAATCACACTTAAACGAAAAAAAAACATAATCGTGCGTTTCAAGTTGTCCCTAATTACATAATCGATAATTACCTATAAATTATAAATTAAATTTAATAAACAAGGAACTCAAATATTAATCTGTTGGGAAATTTCTATTGTTACACATTATATTTAGAAAATCCGATCGTAACTGTAACTGTAAATAAACATACAAAATAGGGAAAAGGTAACTGTGTTAGGTAGAAGGCTAAATACACCTTACATGCATGTTATAGCTCAGCGCCTGTTATTCTAAATGATTGTACAAATACGTGAAGCAGTAATAATAACTCAAAGAAAAACTGAAATCTTGAATTTATTTTTGATATGATTAGCGCAATTTTCATTAAATATGCCCGCCCATACAGGCCTTACAAATTCCGCAGCCATATTTATTGACTTTTATTTTTACCAGAGATACTTTAAAGTCGTACTTTCAGAACATTTATAAAAGACAAGAAGCAGAGATAATCGGCGGATTCAATTTGTTTTGAATTAAATAATCGATTGCTGTAACTGAAAATTTTTTATAAAAAAATTATAAACAATACTTTCGCCTGTAGAGAAATTTCTGTCCTACATATTTGACTTATAAAGATTCGATTATAGCTGTAAATAAACATACAAAATCTGAATTAGGCAGAAGGCGAAATATACATACATGCATAGGTATAATGTAACTCAGTGTTTGTTATTGTAAATGATTACACAAACGCTGAAGCAGTAATATTAATATGCAGGAAAAAATTGAATTTATTTCTGATGTGATGAACGCAATTTTTATTACACTGCCCATAAATTTTTCTATTAAATGTGCTAATTTGTTTTGCGGATAGTTTTCAGTGATACTTTCAGAAGATTTATAAAAGATAAGAAGTTGCAGAGATCTTCGCTCGATTTGATTTGTCTTGAATTAAACAATTGATTACTGTCGGTGAACATTTTTGGTGAAAAAATTATGTAAACCAAAACTTTTGTCCTTAAGGCTATTGTTGCGCATTAGACTTACAGAAATTCGATTGTAACCGTAAATAAATAGATAAAATAGGGAAAAGGCAACTGTGTCAGTTAGAAGGCGAAATATACATGCATATTATAAAGCTTAACGCTTGTTATTGTAAATGATTGTGCAAACACGTGAAGCAGCAATATTAATTCAGGGGAAAATGACGTTACATCGAATAGATGCGGGTTTCCACGGGATATGAGTTAAGTATACAACGATAACTCATATTTGAGCTCTGCTAAAAACTTAAAAATAATAAACAATAGTTCATGTATGCATAAAGCGAGCGGACATAATTTGTAAGCACGGAGCAAGCAGCCAACCGTGGAGACCTGAGATACTTGCACCATGTAAGGTTGGTATTACACCGTGCTCTCGCCAGTCGATCGCTTTCCTGATTTATGGTACGCTACACTTAATGGTGTATTTGTAGAATGCTAATTGTGGGACTTTAGTTTTACCTAGGAGATTATTGGATTCTAATGCTAACCTTCTTATTTTCACCCTTTAACATTAAGTCTTCACTTAATAATAACTGCGACCATCTATTCTTAAACAGATCAGTTTCTTAGAAAGGTCTTACTTATACTATATTTATTACTATTTCTACCTGATGAAAACAAAGTACTACATATTTATGGTGCTTGGAAATAAATTCTGAAAGTTACAGTACCTAAGCTAACCTAAATGTTCGAAACCAAAAAGGGGGACTCTTATACTAGTAATTTTCCATCCTCGTCCGTTTATTTATTTATTTACCCTGAAAGTAATAAAACCTACGCCTTTTAACCCTCAAAATTTTCAGTAGGTTGTAGATTGACTTAGCATAGAAGAGTAAACAAGAAAAATATCCAAAAATTAAGCTTTTGCATTTTTTTGAACTGTTACTGAAAACTCCTAAGGTAAACGAACCCAACTAAAAAAGAATTATTAACTTCCAGTATCGTAAAACAAACCTCCAGCAAGCAGCATCACTGATATTAAAGAGAATCGAAGTTAAGTTGATTTATATAATAGAAGCGTAGTACTCGTATATTAAAATCATAGAAGCCCACGAAGTTTTCCAAGCAGCTCTTCCATATGCAATACTCGATGTTGCGTGGAGAGAACACCCGGTCGCTAATATCTACATACATGCATAAATGTATGTTGAACCGTGGATTTGTTCATGGCATTTGGAGTATGCACATGGACGCCTTTTATATGAGTATGTGGGTGTCGTCCTGAAATTGCCGATAACGTCTTAACCACGATTGTTTCCTTTTCCTCGGCTGTGTTTATTATTTTCTCTTATTTCTCGTTAAAGACAATTAAACGATTATTATAAAAACTTCAGACTATCTTAAGCAGAAGTTTTTTTGTTTGAGGTTAATAAAAAATGAAGAGTTTTCCTCTGTGTTCTGAAGCCATAGGCATTTATGATATAAGGTGGAGGAATAAATTCATTGTGGAGTGCATAATTCGGGCTTCACTACGTAACTAACTAAGCACACAAAATTTATAAAGGAACTTAAAAGCAATTATAACGATTAGGGGAAGGAAAATAATACAAAATCGATAACTTAATAATTAAAAATACATAAAATCAGAGAAATGGGGAAGAAGACCCTTCTATATGTATGCGGACGTCGACCTATTTTAAATTATCAACGATGGGGCGCTTTAAGACTGCGTTTTAAATCGGTCCTCGTTCTCTTCTTGATGGACTAACGAAAATAATGACGTTTGAACATTTTCTTTCCTAAAGTACTCTCCTTAAAGCGTGTGTATTTTGGTAAATCGTATTCCCGGTTCCCGGACGCGAAATTCGAATATAAATTGGTTCGGTATTGAATAACTAAATAATTTTCTAATAACGATCTTCCATTTAATTTTTGTACTAAGTAAGATTACATTCGGCGCTTTTCCCACCCCGGATCTTTCTTGATCTTTCTCGTATGCTTTTATAATCGCAGTCGATTATTGTGGAGCAGAAGCAAAGGGGCGTAGGGAAAACAGCCAGCCTTTTTAGCTCAGAAAATAAATAATTAGCAGTTCTTTGTGCTCGGCTCGTGAATTATTGAATGTGCCTACATGAGCTAGAGTCGAAGCTTTGCCGACGTATTCCTTATTACTAGTACTCGACACAGCTTTTAAATTAGAAAATTGTGTAGGGGAATTAATAAAGGATGAAGAAATTACGTGCACCAAAATATTTCTTCTCTGCTATAAGCATGGAAAACAATCAAAGCATTTAAAATGCCTCGTTTCGTCTTTATTATAAAATGTTTTTGTAATTATGGCCGTCAATATGAATTAAAAATTAAATTTTAAAAGCGAATCGAGCATTAATTTTAAATTATACCAGATGAACGCCCACTACATTTTAATTTATATCTATACGGATTAATTAGTTCACTTATTAAGGCCTTATATCTAATTAATTCCTTTGCTTTACATAACAAAACTATCAGAGTAGTTCATTAGTAAACCTGTTAAAATTTTTCGTTTGAAACAATAACACTTTTTAATTTAATAAGACGGATAAATAAATTAACAAAGCTACTTCAAGTTATTTTTGAAATGAAAATCTTAGTGCACAGACAGAACTTTTGTAAATGGTTAATATTTAAGAATTAGCATGAAAATTTCAAATAATCTATCGAAGTATTGGCCATCCCAATAAAACATATCGTCGCTTGGCGGGCAAAACCAAAACCTTCAAGGAGGTGCAAAAAACGCTTTATAATGTTCATAACTTTAATGTAATATTGTTTTTAACAATTTTTATACACCATTTAGCACGTACTAGGTTTTACCAAACACTGCAGAAAGGCCAAAATAATCGAAATTGACAAAAACCCTACTTCAGAACAAAATGACACATAGCAGGTTTTGCCCGCCAAGCGACGATATTTTCCCTCAAAATATTATTTCTATGATAATTAATTGAAAATGTTCCTGTTTTATAAAGATCAGTAGGTACTAACGAAATTGGAAATTTCTAATTTTAAATCATTAAAATTGAGCACTGCCACCATTTGTACAACTTCAACAGTAAATAATTAATGCTTTAAGCGAGCCAGGTTATATTGAAGTAGTTTTTTCTTTTAGTTTTCAGATATCATTAATTATTATATAAAATTAAGTAATAAAAACCGTGGAATCAGACCATCTTGAAGAGGTACGCTTAAGCAGCTAAAATCCGTTGTGTGATTTTATTCAGAATTTTCGAATCGGTTTTTTGAGGGAGTCCTGTGTGGAAATGGATTTTATAAAGAAGAAGTTTGATTTTTCCCAAAATCGCACAAACTGAACGATATTTAACACAGATAGCTCGAGCTTTTGTAATTTTCTTATATAATACCATTGGATTATAAATTTGCGAAGGTCTTTGGGAAAACTTAACGCATACATTTTATCTTATAATAATAAATATCGAGCCGTGCAAAGAACATTAGCTTAAATCTGCGAAATATTCAGGAATTTCCTCCATCACCTGTGAATTCCAGAAGCCGTAATGAGTACACCGATACACGTAGAATATTTAGGGAAAGACATTGAAGAGAAACTGCCTCCTGTATGTGTGTAATGAAAGACTGCACGGGTGTAGAAAATTCGTTTTCGCGAGGGGAACTTTAATTTCGTCTCAGCCTGACGTTACATTTCCATATAGGAGTAAGGAAGACGGGCGCACGAATGAATAAAAGGCGAAAGAGAGAAGGAGCATTACTAATTAAGAATCCGAAAGAAAGGGGCCGATGTTTAAAATGCGTGAGCCGAGAAAGTATATACGTATATATGAGACAAAGGAATAAGACTCCTTCAAGACGAGAATTGAGTTAGAAAATGGCGGATTGTACATTCTTAGCAAGAATTTGCATGTAATTAATGTATAAGGAAAAATCAGAGCGCGCAGATGTACAATATTACGTTAGGGTTCAGTGATTTCGTTAATTTAGCCGAGGAGTTGCACGGTTCTTTTGGTCGTCCTTTTTCTTAAAAGATCGTTACTCACATGTTCGACCTTATGTGAGACCTTTGCTAATGTAAAGGGAAAAAAATTCATTTTCCTCTTCAGTAAATGAAAACTTGCTTTTATGGAGAGTTATCGATTTCGTTCTTAGATAATTGCTCGTTAATTATATTTGTTCTTTTCCTAACAAAACGACCTTGGAGAATTAGGGTTTATTACACTGGACGAGTTTTTTAAACATAACAGTTGGGTAATTAAATGAAAGCAAAAGAACGTAAATTCCGATATTATCGGATAAAACCGGCTCGCGGCGCTAAACATTTATACTCATGTAGGGATTATTTTCGCTGCAGTTTTCACCATTTCACTACTCTGAGAATAGGGCAAGCCGAAATTAATCAAACATGTTAGCAACTTAAATTCGCTCCTGGCAAAGTATAATTTTAGCAATCTAGGAGGCACCTCAAGAAACCAATTCAGTTTACCCCATGTGCTAACGTAATTGATTTTGCGGGCTTTTAAACTTTCAATATAAACAAAATTTTTGTGTATCGAATGTCACCGTCCAATTAAGAATTGATACCTGCCTATAATTAACTACTAATGAGTGTACCTTGTATCAAATAAACGAATAATACAAACACTGGTAATGTAAATCACACCTTGAACAAACTCAAAACCATTTACACAACCTTCTTTACTAAGGAAGTCTCTAAGAAAAAGGTGTCGGAAAGGTGAACCTTTTACTTTCAGGCTACCTGTTTGATAAAAGAAGAATTCCACCATGTACGGTATAAAAATAAAAACTTTCTTTAATTAAATGCTTTGGTTTACTTGTCTAATTAATAACACAATTTATGTAAAAGTTTCAGCAACTGATAATTTCAGGTTTGGGTAAATAGCCCTTATATGTATATGTTATATGCATATTATGTATCATTTTAATAAGAAATGCAGTAGGTATGTAAAAAATACTTCACACGGCTGCTTTATAAAATTTTAAAGACAATATTGACATTTTATAAATATGGCAACCCTTTTATGGTAACTAAACTGGTATTTTTAGTATAAATATTAACATTTAAGGCATACTTTCGTATGTAGATCGAACCTTATAGTAGTATTATGCCTTTTCTCAGATGTTCAAATGTAAATAGAACAGAATTTTCGGCAATTTCCTTTCAAATAATAAATTTTATACGTAAAGTTGAAATTACAAAAGCATTTTTAAAGATACATTTTTGAAAGATTTGCTGCCTTGGAGGTATAAGTTATAACAGAAGATTACTGGTGCAAACCCCGGCGGGGTTGACAATTTGCTATGTAGTACAAGCTTTTCACAATTTATTCAAAATCATTGGACATTTTGTATTTGCAATTAATACCTAAAGAATGTTTAAGTGTATATTTAGAAGCATATTTATAAACTTATTGTTTATTTACATACATATAAGAAAGTTTTTCGGTGCTTTTTATTGCCGTAGCTCTATGATGATGATTTTCAATATACAAATGTTTCATAGCCTATTTAAAATTATTAAAGAAATTTTTATTTACAATTTATACCTAAAGAATCTTTAAGCGAATATTTAAAAACATATTTTTAATGTTCTTACTGTTTATCTAGTCTAGGTGCATATCAGAAAGTTGATGACAATTTTCTATATACAATTTTTTTTAGTTTATTCAGAATCATTAAAGAAGTCTTTATAATTTATACCTAAATAATTTTTGTGTATATGTTTAATGTCCTTATTGCCAATTTACATGCTTGAAATAATTCTCTTTAGTGTTTAATTTTGTTGAATATTGCTATAGCCACAACAATTTGAACTATTTTTTGAAGGAAATTCTATAACATGCGGAAAATAAAAAACAAGGAAATCGAAACCCTTCTCATGATAATACTCATGCAACTACATAACACGTTCTTCAACTTACACGGTTTCCCCCGTCTGTCACACGCTTAGATAAATCGATCAAATAAGTAGCTTTCAAAGCTATGCTTGTATCTCTTACGTTACTGAATTATGACCCTAACAAATTTTATTGCAAGATTTTCAGAATCGAATTTATATTTTCTTCTAACAGGGCAGGTTTCCACACTTACGCTAAAATTACGAAAATATTTTATACGGATGAAAAGTTTTGCTTTAAAACCGCGAGTAAGGGATTCGACAACAGCCTGTATATAAACACTCTTGTTAATTGTTATTTCCTAAATGTCGTAAAAAATTAATAACTGCTGAAAAATTAAATTAACCCCAACCAAGTTTGTTTTTGATATGCATTTATAATATATGCAGTTATGTACATCAAACTCACCGTATAATAAATTAACTTTACACCTCAACTTTAATATTCATATCATGTAATACGTCAAGTGCCTTTATTTTTGCACCCTTCGTAACAGATGACAGCCCAGTTTATTATTGCCAATAACGTGGTGTCTCAGTAAATAGCCACAACAACCCCTCTGATGCACTTCTACAACTCTTACGCAGTTCTAGTTATTCCTTTGTGTGCAATGTTTTTCAAGCAACTTCAAAGATGCACAATAGGGGGTTGATAAATGTAGTAAACAGTAATAGTGCCACGTGTTACTCCCATTTGCTTCAATAAAATCAGTGGAGTTTTACATACACACACACGCGCATTCGTGTTAAATAATGCTTAGAGAAAAAAAGTTGTATGCTAATTGCAGTGACTATTTTATTTTTAATTTAAACCAGGCTTGCATAAATTAACTAAATGATTAAAATCTAAGTTATGTGTCTGCGTTTTACTTGAAAGTATAGAAACTCACGAAAATCTGCAGGAAGTTATGTTACCTTGTAATTTGTTGATTTAAATTTTAAGGCCATTAAAAATTAACTGTATTAACGAAATCACAAAAAGTGCCCCATTTTTAGTGTAGAACCCCAAATAACTAAACATTAAAATTCACATACTTAAGTTGGGTATGCTAAAAGGGTAAAAATAAGTACTAAAACATTTTCTGTTTAATTTAATTTTATTTTTATTTCAACAATTGCATACATTCAGAAAAGAACAAGCTTATTAAATATATTCTTTTGATCATAATACGTTAATAAAAAAAACTCCAAAATTAAGCAAATGTTAAAAAGTTTAAAAGGAAAAAGGGAGTTAATCACCTTTGTTTGTAAGTAGTTTTAATTTTCTTGTTTTCTATTAAAGGCTTGGTAGTACTGAGAATTTTATGAATTAGTAATAAGCTGCAAAAATGTTTTAAAGTTTGTTCAGTTCATTCTGATTCATTGTGAAGTATCATTTAATATTAGGCTTATGTTGTAGTGATCATTATTTTTATGATTACTTGTTTATTTTTAATCATAATTATTTTTTGATTTTGTAAAATATTAAAAATAAAAACATTGGAATACCAGAAATGTAAATATTTTAAGTCGAGGGCGTCATTTGTAATTTGTATTGTATTTACGTGTTATAGTTTTATACTGTACTTAAAAGATGAATAAAGTAAAATATTTGTGAAGTCTAAAAGGTTATATGTACCTATATCAAACTTATTAATAAACTCACGAAAATTTGTCATTAGTAGGAGATCCGAATTTAATAATAATAAAAGCACAGTTAAAAAAAAAAGGTGGGAATAGTTTCTTTGTATTTTCTTTTATCTACAATAAAATGTTGTATATCAAATTATGTCATTAAATATTTTAGACTGAGAAAAATATCAAAGTTCAAACATAAAGAAAGAATGGCAATTTAATTTACATTGATGTGCTTCTAAAAATAAAAGTTATTCTGCCTGTACTTAGTAATTAATGTGTGTTCCTTTACGTCAGTTATAGACATTACGTGCATATGTAATTCACTAATTTTTTTTTGTTACACATAATAACTTCTCAATAATTTTGATTTCGAAAACATGTTGTTATGATTGACGGACAAGGCGAAATAATTTTTTTCTACACCTATTTAATTATATTGCAATTATTAGCATTTTCTTCGTGAAAAATAGTACCTATAATTCACTGCAGTGAATTATGGATTCATAATTCACTGTTTGCGGGCCAATCACAAATACAAATCCAAAAATCACTATTTCACTGATCCAATGATATTTTAAATAGTCCGTGATCAACTCTTTCTGCAGCTGACAATCGACTCGCGTGACGCCCAAGTATGTTGTCATATTGTTTGTTTACGTTTTCTAACGTATGCACTTAATTAATTTGAGTCTAATCTATTTGTTTAATAGGTGTAGAAAAAGCATCGTATTACATTCGCGATTATGGCCATTATTCGCTCAGATGATTTGCGCCACTCGCCCGGCGGCTCGTGGGCTCAAACGTCATCTCTTAACAAATTAAAAAAAAAATGACTAAAGCAAATCTAACCTACATAGTAATAAGAAATGGTACAAAAAGGAAAAACAAGAAACAGATTTGCAAGATCTATGTGTAGCCAAAAAGGAACTGTAAACCCTACAAAACCTTGTGGATGCGATAATAATGAAGAAAGAAGGTATTAATTTCGAGTAGCTTGTTGTTGTACTTAAAAGGAAGAAAAGAGAAGCATTTTCTTTTATAAATAACAAACTGTACAAGAAGAACTGAATGAAATGCAGAAAATGAAAAAGAGGAAACGAAGAAGGAGCAAACGGAAGAGGTGATGAAAACGGTTAAGAAAAGTAAGAGGAGAAAGAAGAAGAAGAAGAAGAAGAAGAATGTGAAGGTTATAATGTTGATAAAGGCTGCGAAGATAAAAATATTAATGATTATGCTGACAATGTGTGTATATAGTCATCAGCTCTTAGAACTTGGTCGCAGCCTCAAAGCTGCTTATACTAGGGAAATGTATTCTCTGCAGCGATTTCCCCTTGCCTTCTGCAGAGTTTGTGAAAGTATATAGTGCATGTGTGTGAGAGAATCGTTAATTGTAACTTAACTATTAAATGGCTCCACTCGCTTAAGTACCGACCACGAACAGTGGGAAATTCTTTGTGAAAATCCTTACCACTGCGTGAAATTCGAACCCAAGACTCGTTTAAGAGCCCAACGCTATTACCACTGCGCCAACGACTAAATGTATTAAAACTTAAAAATGTGCAGGAAATTATTACTGAGTAATTCGTTAATACGAATTTTTGTGTGTTAACCGATTTTACAAAAGAAGAACGTATTCAAACCAAACCAAGCTTTGAATGTGCAGGTTAAATTTTACATAAATACAATAAAATAAATTGGAATCCTTTCGTCATCAGAAATTGGAAAAAAGTGAAAAATAAGAAACATATTTATTACATCAAATTACACAAGAATTCAGGAGGAGAAATGACCATAAATATTTAAAAGGTACTGAAAAGTCGACGGAATTATAAAAATGAAAGAAGTGCTCCAAAATTCAGAAGAAAATATAACAGTCAAAAGGAAGAATAAAAACAGAAGGATATTCTTTGATATCAAACGATCTATAGATGGGGATCGGGAAACTGAAATTGTGTAGGCAGAAACATACAACAATAAGAAGAATAAGGCACAGAAGAACAACAACAAGCAAACATATAACAACAAAGACGACGACGACGACAACAACAAGAAAAAGAGAAAAGAAGAAGAAGCAGCAACAAGAAAGTGATCAAGAACAGGAAGGATAACGAAACTAAGACGACAAAGAACGGGAATACGAAGAAGATGTTAGTAATGCCGACGATGATTTGATGACTGCGGTTTTGGTGTTAACAAAAATAATAATGTTGAAGTGATGAGAAGAAACAGGTTGGTTGGTCAGTGGTTGTTTATATGGTATTCCTATCATTTAGGAAACCATTTAGTTTTCAAGGCATTCCTTCTGAGTTAGTTTTCGTGCCTACTTTAGACTCAATACAGAATCAGTTGTTATTCTGTATATAACCAGTAATTACTGAAAAGTTCTGAATATTTTTTTTAAATACGTACTTAATTGATAACTTTTAGTGAAGATGTGTCATAGTATCGGATTTTGCTGACACAAATTCCAAGGTAATTACTGAGATTTAAAGAAAAAAAAACTTAATATGTACTACTTTTTTATGCATTTTTTTAGCGTATTTTCTTTTAAAATTCCTTTTGTCAGCATTATTTATTTGACTTAATTACATAAAATACCAACACTTAAAGGTCAGTTAAAATTTAATTCGGACGCCTGGACCACGGACGTCTTAATTCGTGGACTAAATACAAGGGTAGTTGTGGGAACATCATAGGTGTTCGTGTGAGTGGTTATTTGTTTATCCCGAGATAGTAAATAAGTTATGTAAACCCTTTAGAGACCGCTAGTTCAGAAAGTTTTAGAATGACTGTGCAGTTTTATAAAGCAATCCCGCCTTATATCTAAAGAACAAGACGCCTACTAAAAACACGCGGATCGATTAAAAATTCCTCTCGATTAATAATTGAGAACGTTCTTTCGGGAGTGTACTGAAGGGGTTGAAGCTGATGAGGACCGCGGGGACGGGGGAGGCCGGAGGGAGGGGTGAAGAAGACTGATTGTAGTCAGTGTGTGTCAGAGTAAAAACAGTAAGAGAGTGCGGGCGAAATGAGATGATGTCCCCCGCACACCGCCTTTCTTCCGTTCGCACTGCCCCAACCCTTATGAGAGTTTGCGTACGGACCTGCCGCTCGTTTCTCATAAAATCTTGTCCTAATAATTTGCATATGTTTAATTTTGTTATTTCGTTTAATTAAAGCGAGTGCTAGGTGTTTCGCCCAAGAGCGACAACAACATTAAGATTTAATTAGATGCACATACTAATTTTATTAATTGCAATGACAGAAATTTGTTCCCGGCGTTAAAGAGCTCAGTGGCGGAGATTCCGCAGGATTTTAACGGGAACATTGTGTTTTCATTATTGTTGTTTACGATAGTAAACGAGCAATTTGACTTACAAAATAGAAGCTTCTTAGTGAGGTTCTTCTGTTTTTAGAAAAGTTATTGTTCTAGTCCCCTTCTTCGCTTGGGGTACGTTTCGAATGACATTTTTCATAACTTCAGTAAATTGATTTGAGGTTTCAAAATGCTTTTAACAACAAACGAAATGTTGTTTCGCATTGGAGGTTAACTTCCGTAAGCTTTTCAGGACCTTTGATTCAAACACGAAGTCACATTGCTCGTGCTCTTCTTTGATATCCTTAATCAATAGTTAAGGGTTGTAAGTAATCGTATGTAAATTAGAAATAAGACAGAATAAGGGACAAAGAGAAATGGGACTGCTCTTTTGGCAAGACTATATATATGGTTTGGTGTCTGAAAGACATTAATTTTCCATAAAGTATTGGTATCTTCATTTAAACATTTAAAAATAATACACTATACCATGGTGGTATCAAGCTTGTTTGGTAGTGGTCTTGGCTAATTTCCATTTTTATCTAAAAATACTGGTCACTCTACACACAAAATCGATTTTTAATTAGTTTATTTGTTTGAAATGGTTAATCAAAACTAAAAAAATATATGTAAAATCTCAAGTGAGTAGAAAAGAAAAATTATGACATTTTTATGAGCATCAGCTTGCATGAAAAAGTTTCGCGAGGGTCTTAGTTACCCTCCCCACCGCAGTCTCATACGCGACTTGATAATTAACAAAAAAATCGTTATCGCAGGCGGCCGTGCCGTGATGCATAAACGGAGGATCTCTCCTTACGTCGTCCTACTCGCTCCTTGCTCCCATTCCCCACCTCGTCACACACGCTCGCTTCCAGGGGCAAGCTTGATTGTCATTATAAGGGAGTTTTAATAAGAAAAAGTATTGATGTTCGTTTTCTATGCATGCATTCTTATTCTTGCCGTGCTCTCGCGTCTTCTCCTCGGAGTATAATGTTCGCTCCGAATACACCCTTCTCCCCTTTTATTACACACGCTTGTTTTTGAAGCATTATTGAATGTCATTAAGTGGGTGGCTTAATAAGAATAGGGCGCTTTAAAAACATACTCATGTCTGAAATTTAATTCGTACATTCTTTGGGAAAGGGGAAACTTGGGCTATAAAAATTTGTTCGGGCAACCTCTTTTTTTTTAAATGCAATACATCCTTATGTCTGAATGGATTCCCTTTCAGGATTATGTTTTTTTTACAGAACTGAAAATTTTGGCTTAGAGTACCTAAGTCAAAATATTGCGATGAGAAAGTTTTATATAAATTCAATGCAGGAGCAGAATCTGAGTTCGTAGTTTATAGGATGAGATTCTTTCAGTCTGCTGAACATGGTAGTACTAAATAAACAACTGATTTTAACGACATGTTCTAACTAACTACTTTTTTCGAGTTTATAAGTAAATGAGCAGATGCGTGTAAAATTAGTTGGTTTCGTATTTTAGCTTGGATTACCTACATGTTAGCGTACCTTTATAAATTATTTCGTTCACAATAATTCGTGCGCGAAATCAGTCCTAATTAAATTTATTTTTCGGAAAAACTCTGGAATTCTTATGTAGGACGCGTATGCTATTAAATATCGTAGTGGATCTTATAGCCAATTTTGCTTTGACTTCTTTGACTTTTGGTTGTTGAGCTCTCTTATCCTTTCTGTATTCAATTTGTTAATAGATTTATTAATTAAATATGCATGCATTTTATCACTGGTTTTGTAAGGCGATGAAAAAATCCACAAACATAATTAACGAACTTTTAATATTCCCCTTTAGAAATTAGAGGATTATTATTTTTTAGGTTCCTTGCCATTTTCTAGTAGGTAATCAAAATCAAAAGTCGTAAAACACACGAACGTAAAAAACATACAAGATTCACATTAAAAATAATTACTGTGTACCCCTAAAATATTATTCATACTAGAGTTATAATTGTGTCGCATACATCTAGTATAAAACGGCTGTGTATTTAAAGCGTATGAATATTTAAAACGTTCGAAATTTTGGGTTGTTAAATTTGTTTCATTTTTCATGCACGAAGTCTACTATACTGCTCAAATTATACAGCAATTAATTCTGAATACGTTCCGTAGAAACCACATATAGTATTCGAGTGGTTCATTATTACCGCTGAAATAGGTACTTGAAAAACGTCTACGAACAGACAACTTTCTAGTTTTGTATCCATTACTGTTATTATATCCTTTAAGGATGATATCGTTCTGTTGTGTTGTGAACCCTTGTATTAGGCAGACATAAGCGCACTTAACTTTAATAACTTTTGAAAATTCAGTCTTCGATCCAATCGAATGCTGTTTTAAGATCCGTTTTGTTTTAACTTACGATTGATTTTTAAAACCGTAAACATGTCAGTTTTCCATACTTCGTTATCCCTCCGCTGCCTAGCAATTTAAAATAGGGGGAAAATCTACTCGACTTCCTTCTCTTTGCATCGTACCTGAGCAATAATTCAAATAAATTTTTGGGAAGTTATCTGGCTGTGGTCCAGGACCACAAGCAAAGCAAAGTGTTTTTACCACATCAGTACAGGATAACATTCCTGATGTTAGTTACTAACCTCTTCGTCATTCCTGTTGTTTACCTATGAAACATACACCAGTGCGGAAATGGTTTGTTTTATGTTAGAAAACTTTTCAAACTAGCAGAGTATTTTCAAAAACAACCGAGACGCGAGATAAATACGTATTCAAATTTCCGTTTGCTTAAACAATTCCACGAGTATGTGAACGTAAGGGTAAAGAAGGAAGATAATTTCGGTATATTTTCCTAAAAATATGCAAAGTATGAGCATACAAAAATAATATACGACTCAGAAACAATTAAGTGTTAAATGGAGCGCGCGAGACATTCAGCAGGGATGAAATGAAGTAGCAGGAAGTTGCAGCAGGAACACATACGCAGCAGGAGGGGCTTAAAGGCACACAGTGCGTGTAGGTAAACGCGTATAATTTATGTCTCCTCGCTCCGACACTTCTGCTAGTTGCTTAGGGCAGTCGACCAAATGAATCGTGAGGTAAATTTGATACGTGTACTTTCATTATCCTGCGGGGTTCCATTTTATTTGTAAACGATCTTAACTGAATCTTCTTTCAATAGGTCAAAATCAACTGACATGTTTACCCATTGTACGCGAATTTATGTATACGGTAGTTACACAGAAAGTCGAGTCGTCTGGCGATGTACCAGGATGTTTTATTACGGAGGTGAAAGGATAATTCACAATAAGTAAAATTTTTAACCATCAGCAGATCGAATCCAATAAATGGGAATTGTTTGAGAATTAAACAAGCGAAAATCTGATAAAAAAATAGATAAAACAGATATTCACTTTTTGGTTGCGCATTGTACCGGACGAATTTTACAAAGTGGACAATCTTGTTGGTATTTTAAAAGATTTATCGTAAGTGCAACACCGACCTATAGTTGATTTAACAAGAATTGAGGTAGAATAGAAATAAACGATTTAATAGATTGATGCTGCTTTACACGAAGCCTAGTTTACGTTTTAGGTTGCAGTTAAAAATTTGGCTCATTGTACGCGAATTTATCAATATAATGGTTACACAGAAAGTCAAGCCGCCTGGCGATGTACTAAAATATTTTGTTCGGGAGGTAAAAGGATGATTCACAATAAGTAAAACTTTTATACTTAAAAAATTGTTTGGGAATGAAACAAGCAAAATGTGATAAAAATTAGGTAAAACAAGCATTCGATTTTTAAGGATCTTTTGGTTAAACTGGAGATGTTTTAAAAAGTGGAAAATTTTTATTCGTTTTTTAAGAGTTCGTTTAAATATTTTAAATTTCCCGATTTATTTAAGTACAAAAACAAAACTGTATTTGATTCAATAAGAATTTAATTTGCACAAAAACACAGAGTTTTATGGATTGGCACTACTTTACACAATATCTATTTTACGTCGCAGCTGACAATTTGTCATTTGACATGTTTACCCACTGTATGATGGTTGCACAGAAAATCAAGTCGCCTGGCAACGTACCAGGATGATGACTAATGGCATGTTAATAAAACGATAATTTGCAATAAGTTAAAATTCAATACCTAAAGTTTACCTAATGTTTAACAGGCCGATTCCAATAACTAATGGGGATTGTTCGGAAATTAGAACAAGCATTCGATTTTTAAGGACTTTTTGGCTAAATATTGAACTGGATAAGTTTTAAAAAGTGGCAAATTCCTAATTGCATCTTAAAAAGCTATTTTAAATGTTTTAAAGTACGAAAACTAAACTATAGATGATTCAATAAAAATTGAGTTAGAATAGAAACAAACTGTTTGAAAGGTTGGTACTGCTTTACACAATGAATATTTTACGTTTTACGTCGAGACCAACAATTTGAAATATTTTAACGGTGGCAAGCATCGTAGATTTCACACTGAATAGATTAAAAGTAAGTAAATAAATTTGTCAAACGGACAAATGTCATGTAAATATTACTGCTTCGTGAGTGACTAACAATAGATAAAACTACATAAATAATAAATAGGTAATTAGGTACCACAGAGTAAAACATCCCGATCTATCTAGGCTTCATCGATTTTCATAAAACATTTGACTCTGTTGAAACCTGATTAATTTTAACAGAGCTAGACAACGCAGAAAACGAGGACGATCTGCAAAGACTAACACATCAGTTCAATATAACTGCCAAACAGTATAACATGCAAATATCATCAGAGAAAACAAAATGCATGGTTATATCCAAGGACCCTATAAGATGCAAGATACAAATAGAGCAATCAATAGTCGAACAAGTAATGAAATTCAAATACCTAGGAGTCGAAATTACAAGTAATCGAGACCACCTTGGAGAAATACAAGCTCAAAACACAAGAGCACTACAAGTGGCGAGATGAATCTACAAGGCCATAGTGAGGCCGATATTGACATATGTCACAGAGACCGGGACGCAAACAAAAAAAGCAAAGCAAAAAATACGAACATCAGAAATTAAAGTGCTAAGATCAATAATAAATGTGGCCCTTCGAGATAGGCAAACGAATAATTCAATCCGGGAAAGATGTAACACACAAGACGTTGTAAAATGGTTGAAAACAAGAAAAAGAAAATGGAAATAATACGTCGAACGAATGGATGAAGACAGACTGGCTCGAATAACTATGGAAGAACGACCGAGAGGAAAAAGGCTACCTGGACGACCACTTGCAAGATGGGCTCAGAGCTGGTTCTCTTCATCCACAGAATGAGGCAGAAGACAAACAGGGAGTCAATCCCTAGTCGATGGTAGAAGAAGAAGAAGAAACGCTGGAATTGACTCTTGGGCCACTTATTGAAAAATCTACAGATTACAACATCTGGATTTATCGATTTTCATAAAGCATTTGACTCTATTGAAAGCTGATCAATTTTAACAGCGCTAAATAACGCTCTAATCGACTCAAGATACTCTAAACTACTAACGTTTATCTATAAAAATTCTACAATACGAGTTAGAATGAACACTGACCTGATAACAGATCAAAATTCAAATTGAAAGAGGAGTTAGTCAGGGCTATATCTTATTGGGAGACATATTTATAAATCTCCCACGGGAGGGAAAAGATCTGAATATCGATGAAACCTAACGAGTAATCTCCGAAAGACGTTGTCTTGATAAGTAGTGATCCAGAAGAATTAAAACGAATGCTAACTGCTATTCAGAGGAACAGAAAGCGTCGGTCTGAAAATAAACACTCAAAAAAACAAAAATCATGAACACAGCGGAAGTGGGTCACCGTTACCAACATGACTCTAGAGGTAGTCAAAGAGTAGCTACATAATGTATATCTAGGACACAAAACTAAACTGAAAGGAAAATCAAACTGCTGAGGTATCGCGCCGAATAACCTTGAGTTGCATAGCTTTTGGGAAACTAAACTAATGAGGAACCTTGATCTCCGTATTTGCTTAAAAAAGAAAAGTTTGTGAAACTTGTGTTCTCCCTGTAGCAACATATGGCATAGAGACGTTGACACTGACCAAGAAGAGTATGACTACATTTAGAACTTCCCAAAGAGCTATGTAGGGAATAATGTTGGGCGTCAGCCCAGAATAGAATTAAGCACGAGGAGATTAGACGTAAACCGAAAATGATTGATATGTGAAAGAATACTGAAAATGAAATTGCAATGGGTGGGACAGGTAGTTCGTCAAGATCCAAACCGCTGAGACACAAAATTATTTTATGGAAACCAAGACTAACCAAGAGAAGCACTGGAAGACCGCAAGGAAGGTGGATTGATGACGCCAAACAAATGGTGGGAAGAGAGTGGTTACAAGTGGCTCATGACTGCAAGAAGTGGGAGTGGAGAGGCACATGTCTAACAGTGGATAGATCATTTATTGAATATGATATTTACGAATTTTACTTAAAATATAGAGAGACAAATCTATGCTCAACCCTTCTTAAAATTAACATTAAGGACTCGTAATGGTTAAAATTAAGATTATTGGTTATTGCGGCAACTAATCACAAAGCGTCTTCGCGCCATTCTCAACAACCATGTGCATCTGCCTTTTTTAATTCTAGTTGAATTAACTGTAGCAGTTTTCTCACTAAGTTTCTGATAAGGCCAAGAGGTACAAAAACTAAAATGTTAACTGTTAATTTTCTTTCATTCTTTCTCTTTTTACCCTCTAGTACCTTTACAGTGTTGAGGAGGACGGGCACACCGAGCCGCAGAGTGGTTCATCTATTTTCGTTCAGGCCAAGCAGGCCTCTGCTTAACTTTAAATATGTTAGTTTTACTCTGCCGTACTGTTCGTTAACTATTAATTTTAAAAATGAAATTATTAGGGATTCGCTCTGAGAATCGGCTTTCAGTGAATTTAAATTAATTTTGATACTGTTCCGCCTGTGTCATTCTGTTGGAAAGTATTAAAACCTCTGTATATTGGTTTGAGATTACTGTGTTACTGAAAATTCGAGTTTTAATCCATTAACCTCCTCTACTGTAAAATTAGTCAAACTTGATTACGATGAATATTCGTTGATGATATGTTATTTTTATATAATTTTGTAACTGTTTATCTGGTTATTGCGCTGGAGATTAAAAAAAAATGATTTTTTTATACAATATCTATATCTTAATTATAAACAGATTTTCATATTACAAACTTTAAGCATTTACACCTTAGAGGTTAGTATATTTTATGCAATCTTAACTGGCAGTCGAATCTTGGAAATTCAATCCTGTCTTATAAACGCGATTTAACAGACAAATGAATAACATTTTTCTAATGCGATTCGTAGTGCCGAGTGATACTGCATAAACTGAAGCATAAAGTAAAGAGGTACCTAAATCTTGTTTACTTAATAAAATCATTACTTTAATTTAAATTTTTTTTTAGATAAAGTAGATGTTTTGCATAAAGCCCTGGAATTTCATCAGCTTTAAATTAGTGACATCCATTATATGGTTCAATATGTCTAAATTTCTAGTACCACCTACATTTTACTCAAGCTATAAAGTTATTTATTAGAATAATTTTAGTTGCCTAACAAAATTTCAAAACAGTTTTATATGCCAGGTCACGAATGGTTTATATTTCAGGAACGATTTACTGACAGTTAGCCTGATTTTACATGTAAATATTATGTTTTTGTGATAATAAAATACAAACCTAGTTTATAAAGAAGCTACACTGAATTATGTGCTCATTCTTTGTTTTTAAATTGGTGAAATATTGTAATCTTTCGGATTAAATCTGTGTAAAATCTTTAGTGTAATTCTAATTAAAAAGATTTGTAAATTATATCTCCCTGAAAAATTAACAAAAGATTAGCAAATGCACTTACCAGTACTCCTTTTCGTTCAAAATCCTTCGGATGACATTCTGAAAACAAGAAAATGTTATAGTTAACAATCCATCAGGATTAAAAATAGTTTAATTTGTTTTATAAGCCTGTATTAAACATTTAAACAAAAATTAATACACAATTTTTAGTTGAATCATATCAGTTTGGGTTGAAGTTAAATATTATTAAACTATCCAAAAATGTTTTAAATGCATCTTAATTGAATTACGAACGCTCTGTTTACATAAAAAATGCTTTACCACAGGACCACCTTAAAGGACTATTAAAGCAATCTTAAGCACGTTTGGTTTATTAGTCGTCGTTCAGAGTTCGAACTGAAATTAAATGTTGTTGAATAATTATAAGCATCCACCCTTATGTTCATAAAATTAATACAACGTCCCTTATTTAACCGAAAACTTAAATTATCCGCATTTAAACTAAAATGAAAGGAAATATGCTAAATTTTATTTTCGAAAGAAGTATTAAAACAAGTAAGCTTTGTCCTGAAATCCAATATAATAACAATAATAATAATGAGCTTTGAAAAGGCAAGCGATATATTTAACCCCATTTAATAATTTCGCTGATCCCGAATATCAGGGAAAACAGAACAAAAGTTCGGGAATATTTCTCAGGTCGACTGATTCTTGGAGACACACATGGCCCGTGGGGTGGCGTACGCATGCAAAATGTACGCAGATACATATATTATTTTTGATGCTCACCAGATACGCTTTAATTTAATTCTCTACAGGAGGCACGCGATGCTAAATATGCATAATTTGTGGGCCCATCTCGAATTTTATTACTATAATCCACTGTATTTTAGCCTGGTTTATACTGTTACTAATTTTATTTCTTGTTTGCCATGTAAATCAATATAATAAGTACGAGTACGTTCGTAACGCTTATTATTTTATTCGACTTTAATATACATCCACGTACAATAAAAAAAAAATTCAAAGTAAATAAATAAATAACAAAATTTTCCTCGATTTAAAAACGTTTTTCTTAAATTTGGGGCCCAATAAAGAAAATCAGCGTAAAATAAAAAACAGAGTTTTAGAGATGCAAATCGTCAATTAAAAATAATTCAATTAATAGGCAAACCTGTATCGTATAAATTAATCTTTGATGCGACCTGCTCTTGGCTTGCGGTTCATAATTCAATATTAGTTTATTTTGAACTGTTTGCGAGTTCTAAAGTAGTAGTTGAACTTTCAATTCGAGACTATAAGAATATGAATTTGTTTTAAATTGAGTTAGTTCGTGGTTTTGCTGATTGTGGAATCTGAATAATTACGTATTTAGCGTTGAAACCAACATCTAGCCGCAGTTTTAAAGAGAGAACTTTATTGCAATTTTATTAAAACGTTAAATCCTGGGATTTTATGATCCCGGCAAGACCTAGAATATCATTATGAATATGGCGCACCAAAACACATTCTTCTTATTCAAACACGAAAAGATTGCATGAGCGAATCAGAGTTGAACGTTTTTCGTGTTGTTTATAAGAAAATAACTTTTGATTTACTCATGAACGGATTACAAGTTAAGTTTAGTGCTCGTTATTAAAATAAAGCCACTGCAACGTTTCCAAGTAGGAGTAACGAAGAATTTCAGTTTTATTTTTTTTTGTGTTAGGAATCTGTAAAATTGTGCCTCGTAAACAGATCTTAATAATCGGAGATTTTATTAACTTTAAGAAAACCAGCGGCCCATAACTGTAGTTATAAATACTTTTTGTTCGATATCTAGGGAATTAAGCACGGATAAGTAGACAGCAACTTTTTAATGACTTAATGGTTCTTAGAATAACTTGTGATGCACTGTTTTATAACCTAATGTCAATGTTAAAACTTGTATTGTAAAACCATAACGACCTTTTTTTACATACAACAAACAAGAGCGACTAAGATTCCAATAATTGTAGATCGTGACTTTAATCAACCAAATCTAATCTAAATCTTTTATGTTTATTTCGAATTATTAACATGCGTCGTGTCGCTTTGTCTAAAAATGTAGGCAGTTCGTCCATAAATTTGGGAACTGCGCTTGATTTATATTAAAAAAAGTAGTTTAAAAAAGAGAAATTATTTAAAATAATTTAACAGTCAGTTGGCAGACGTAACCTACTAAGATTTTTTTAAATTAAATACACATTTGATTAATGACCGCATTTCAGGTATCGTTTAACACATACATGAAATATATCTTGAATGTATTCGGAATTAAGTATTAATAATAGAGAAGAGCGGCGGTATTGTTGCAAAAATATCCATCATTGTGATATTATAATGAGCGGAGCGAATGTTTAAGGTTAACATGTGCTTTTAAATTAATGGGTATTAAGGAAATTTCTTACAGAGATATTCTTATTTTAGAGAGACTTGAATGTTTGGTTTCTACTTTTTGGAATTTTAGTCGTTAAGTAAACATTTTAATTTTAGAAAGTAGGCCTTGAAGGTATTATTCCAGGATTAACAGTACTGGGAAAGGTTTTAAATCCTTTACACATGTTTTAAAAATCTGCATATTCAGGCAGGATTTTCTAAGAAGTGCATTGTACATTTCCTGTCACTCTATACATATTAGTAACTTGGAAACAAATTCTTACTGAAGCCTTTTTCGGGCGGTTTTCTTTCAAAATTTAGTAGAAAATTATTTACAAATCGAATAAAATTACAGCAAAGATTTTGATTTTTACTCCCAAAATAGCATACTTCTTGCTTTTCAAGTTCATTGGTTGTCCAGCACAAAGTCATTTCATTGTTATTAAGGTTCTTGCTTTGTCTTTTCGAAAACAATGCACTTGCACTCTACACGAAAACAGGTACCCATACTTAAAAAGTGTGTGTTGCTACAGCTATGTTAATAATGTAAAGTCACGTAAAGTTTTTTGCTTGTCGTTTTAATTTAGAATCCTTAAGAATTATCTTGGTGCTTTGAAGGTTAAAGTAAGTAATTATTGGAAGGTACTAAAGATGAAGATAATTTTATGTTAATAACAGCTACAATTATCCACTTATTAAATACAAACGCAGAGTTTAAGTTGAGTCAAAGATTTATTATAGGAGACGAATTGTTCGACTATTTGAAGCAAAAGGTTTTTCTGTAAACTCTCAATTTCTTTGTTGCTAATTTCTGAAGTAGTGCTTTTTCATACTACTTTTGGAGTCAAGTACTTTACCTTTTTGATGGAAAGAATAGAGCAAAACAATTTAACGGCGGAATTCTAAGATGTGTATAGACATACATAGAAAAGACGCACAATACTCTTAAGCAACATATTGGGGGGTTTCATTTTTGCCATTTTTAATTGTAGTTTATTTATAATATTTTTCTATTCTTGCTTATCTGGTGAGAAGGGCACCCTTAATTAACAAATTAGCATGATTTTGTTTTGCCCTTTTGACCAGTTTAATTAGTACCTACTAAAAAAACTGTAAAATGATTTTTAGGTTTTATTTAAAATTCACCTACTTATACGTGAAATTCGAGATGTTAATTGAGTTATTAATTAAACTTTATAAAATGGATATTTTCATTAATTTTAAAAACACGAAGCAGTTTGTTTTCAAATGAGGCAATCGCCTTCTTGTAGAACAACTTATAAAGAACCAACTAAAACGAAATTGCATTAATTAAAGAAAAATTATATTCGATGTACATCAGCATTTGTTTTTAAAGCAGAAAACTTTGTTCTTAGACATTAAACTGTGGAGAAGCAACTAAAACAGATTTGGTGCAGATAAAGAAGTTCCATTCAATGTCTACATTCAAATAATGCTGAAAGGTTTCATGTCTTATTATCATTGATTTTGATAAGCGGCAGGTTTTGTAACTTAAAGGATGAGGGTTTTGGCTCCATTGCTCAATTAGATTATTTTTGGAAAAAGTGTTTTCTTGCAAAGATAAATTTTTAAAAATATTGTTTCGATGTTTAAAGCTGACTCATATTAAAAAGTATGATGGCAACTACTTTACGAATATTCGAAAGAAATGATTTTGGTTTATTGTGCTAAATTAATTGAACAACTTGAAAATGTGAGCATCGATTCCACGGAGGAAAAAGTGTTTCTTTGTAAAGATTCTTTAGATTTATATTTGATTGTTTAGTTTGTGGCTTGGTTGCTTCATTACAGTATCAGTAGAAACATCTTTATTTTTATTATTTTTAATGTTTAATAATTTCCAATGTGGTCAAATTACCTTTCGTTGAATCCAATCAACGTCACAATAACAATGCAAACTACTTATTAAATTAAAATTTCAACCAATTTAGCAGTTTTTATTTGACGCTTGTTTAGGTTTTCATTAAGAAAAATGCTGTAAGAATCCAAATTGATATTCCAAAAGATCGTCGAACTTGTTTTAAAGATTATTTTAGCAAGTTTTTTATTTATACTGCTTATTACCTGACTTTCAAATAAAATAAAAATAAAAGCTACCACCATTTTGTAAATAAAAAATACTATAAATTTGGAACAATCTTAGATGAAAGTAAATTATCGATGTCGTTCATGCAAGAATCAATATATTCGACGGTGCAAGAACTTGGAAATAAAATTAACTTGGTACATTCTCTAAAATTATTAATTAAGTGACATGCAAATCCCATCAAGGTTTACGTATCACAGACAAAAATTTAAAGAAAATAGATAAAAGCCGTAGAAGAAGAAAAGGTGGATAGCTCCAAAACAAAAACATTATAAAACTGAAATAACACAAAACGACTTTGATTATTTTTGGAAGCCATCCAGTTTCTCATTTTATTTTTATTATTAATACTTTCTTGTGTCTCGATGGTTGGTTGATCAGCGGAGCACAATAAAGTATTATAATAGAAATAATTAAAATCATTCAGTAGGATAAGAAAAAAATGAAATGAACTTCTCGATGAAGTAAAAGAAATATTGCAAATTGCAAGTTTAGGGAGTACCTATTATGTTACTGAAATGTGCAGAAAATACAAGATAAAAATGAAAACCTGAATAACTGCAGTTAAGCATGGAGCCTAAGGAGAACTAAATAAATTAACGGACATAGTAAAGTTTCAAACAAAGCGTCCTTAATTTTGTTTGATTTAAAGACCTTCCACCCTTAGTGGGATTTTTTATTGTATCTAACTACGAGGGCGTTTTTTTATGTTATTATGTTATCTACCTATCCATGAAACCAAAAAGCAACGGTGTCAAACCATTTATTAAAAAATATCTGTGAAATTTAAAAGTATATGTGTTAAGTTGTGTTTAATTTGTGCGGTTTATAGGGATTTGGGAAGGTTTACTTCTTGATAAAATTAGTGAAATTAACGTGCAACATCGCAGTGCCATCCAGCAGATTAATGAATGACTCTGGGTTCATAGTGTTATATAAAATATAAGGTATCCACCTTATACCCTGACCTAGCTCCGTCAGACTTCTTTCTATTCAAACATTTGAAAAGGCATCTCATCGGAAAACGTTTTGCATCTGATGAAGCACTCAAAGAAGCTGTTGAATAATATTTTGGAGAATTGCCGAGGGAATTGATTTCTGAGGATAAGTATGGGACAATTGGAAAAAAGATAACGTGTTCAATTCAAACCCTTGGTTAGAGAATCACAGTTTTAGTAGCTCAAAAAAACAATAATAAAGAGTTACACGGTATCTAAGTTAACTTTTTTTGTTTCAATTTGCCGAAAAGATTAATTTGTAGGAATGTAAAGAAAAGCTAACCAGCAAAAGAATTGTTTTGGGGGTTCTCCAATTCTTGTTTTATTATTAACACTTTTTCAGAATTGCAACAACTTAGCTTATCAATTACAATTTCTAAACAAATTCCATAAACATTTTCAAAACTTTAAAAACTTATGTTAAAGGAGATGTGAATCACTAAAATTAATAAATTGAATATTATGTTATTATTATCCTTATTCGTTTGATATTTGAACATTGACAAACTTAAAAAAAAAATCAACACTATGTAAGTTTCAGACTATTCTGACCACTGACCACCAAAAGATATTGTATTTCGCAGTACGTTATAGTCCCGTTAGGTCAAAAAAGGACGTTTTAAAAATTGACGTTACTGCAATTCATTTAACGGATGTATTGAGAATCTTTAAACGTAATGTTTTCTAAAAGTCCAAGGTCGTTGTATGAGCTTTTGTGTTGCTGCATTTGCATTTCTACATACAATACTAGGATTTTAGGCACTGTTATTCATAGATACCCTAAGTCACATTTGAATTCACAAAACTCAAAAACAAACATTGCTGAAAAGGTAGAACATCATCAATTAACTGGTAAGATTTTCAGAATTAATATAAAAGCTACATAATGCATTTAGCAAAAAAAAAACTAGTTGACAAAGTTTCTAAATATCATCTATTTCCAAAAAAATGTTTCAACCGGAAGTAGGTACATTTTTTAAAAATCATGTTACTTGAAATTAATTTCGCATAAACGGTGTAATGGAATTTCTTAAATTTCCTATAAAAGCTGTAGGTCCAAGCCCTTCGCAAAGCTATTACATTGTTACATGGGTATTACGCAAAACAAGAGGTTCCTAAGAATTTGAATAGAAATTCTTTTATTTGTGAATACACTGCGACGCAATTAAATTGTGGAAACTCAATAGCAAACGTTAGAAAATCGAAAATCAGTACCTAATTAATTGTGGAATTTGCTAAGGGGTAATAAATATAAACCCAATTCAACGTAAGAACAGTATATTTAGCAAAAACAAGACCATTTTTTCTAGTAATTCCTCCAAAACTTGTTTACAAATTGATCTTCAGCTTAAAACCTTTTATCCCTAATTGGCGCAATTAAAAACATTTGCTTTTAATAACAAGTGCAAATGAAAGGAAAATAATTATTCATATTATTTAAACTCACCAAAAATTTCCGTATTTGTATGTCTGAAACTGTATGCAAACACTCCCACAAAACTATGACGCACAACGTTCTTCACTAACTCGCAATGGACACTGCAAGTACCCCAAACCAACCTGATGGTCCTTTCCTATACCTATACAGTTTTCTAAGAACGAACGTATAGAAACGGACGAATGTTTAACAAAATAACAGTAACATACAATAATACGCATATTCCTACCGGTCAGGGTGGACAGGGTAAGTAATTCCGGGTAAAACCTCTTAGACCTGCATATCTTTAAGTCAAACATATTTACACGGGGCTTATATTTATGACAGCCGCAAATCCTCATGCCTAATAAAAATAACCCAACTAGTTTTCTTTTTAAAACTTCGCTTAAAATTTGCAAGTTTTATATATGGTACCGGGTTTGTGTATGACATCTGGAAAGTATTTACGGTTGTAAAACTTGCATTTCGAATAAATACATGCGTTTCAAAACTTGAAAACTTTGGTGCGTATTTTGATTTGAAATGTCCCCAGAGAATGTCCGAGAAATATTTTGAAATACGTATGCCGTATGCTTTCTAATGCGCATAATATATGAAAATTAAGTGTGTGCTTATCGATAATTAATTGAACGTAACGAGAATGACATATACGTTTTGTTTTGGATTAACATACATCATAATTTGTGTATTATTGTTTTCGATTTCTCTTCCGATAAGGTATTAGCTAATGAGCTTTATATCTGACTCACAGGTTTTTCTATGTTAACTCCTAAAGAATTTCCAAACAAAACAAATGTGAAGTCTTCAAATCAGTTCTGCAGCAAAAGAGAATTTTAAGAAAGCATTCATTAGGGTATTAAGGAGATTTGGTTATTTGTGAATTAGTTTACGTAAAATTTGTAATGATTCTAAGTTATGACCGATGTACAAATTGGTTATCAAGTTGGGATATAGTATTTTACATTACAAGCCAGGTAAAATGGTTTTTACTGGCGATAAGAGGATATAACTGGCGAGCCTGTTACCTCTTTGAGCCAGTAAAAACTGTTACCTGGCATGTATTGTATAATATTTTATTTGTTACTCATTTGAAAACGAAATTCATAAACAAAAATTACTACTGTCCATTTGCGTCAAAAAAATTAAGCCTTGCCTTGAAAGACAACACATATCGTTTGTTTCAACGTAACTAACGTGTTAAATCAGCTGTTGATACGTAACTAACGTGTTAAATCAGCTGTTTATTTTAAAAGTTAGTAGCTTGTAAAGATTAACTTTCAAAATGAATAGACAGCTTTGTAATAGTAATTTACGATACTAGTAACGTTATGAAGCATTTTACATTACGAGAGAAAAGTTTGAAAGAACGAGCGACGAAGGAGCGAGTTCTTTTAAATCTCGAGTAATGTAACAGCAAATAACGTTACGCGTGTCGTAACACGGTTTACATCATCCTATAACAATTTTTTTCAAAAAATAAAAAATTATTTTCAGTGACAGTTCAATGACAGTTCAATGACAATTCATAAATAGTAACGTAAAACAGCCATAACAGCACTTTATACGCTTTACAGCACTAGTGCTGTTAAATGTATCATAACATAACTCGTTGCTAAGGAGTTATTACCATGATAACGTTATAGGATGATGTAAAATGAAGTTTACAAGTGAGTAACACATAATAGTTATTTATGTATCAAGTGTGTAAAATTAAGTTTTATGGCATGAGTTCGGGAGTTTCGTGATGAGACGAAGTCGAATCACGAAAAAATCCGAACGAATGCCATAAAACTTATTTACACACGTGTTGCATACATTATTTTTTGCATAGACGCAGTATAAATTCAAATAGATTATACCCAAATTTAAAAATTTTTTATACGAGAATTTATTAATTTCGTTTTCCATATTGTAATAATTCATTTCATCTTTTTCGGAATTATTAATTTCGTTTTCCATATTGTAGTAATTCATTTTAGTAAACTGAAAACAGTTTTTATACTTATTTTATTAATTCGTACAACATTCGTACGTACGTATTTAATGTGACCAGTAAAGAATAAAAGAGAAAACATTTGCCAGTACGTGACATCGGATTGGCCGCGACTGAAGATGCACATCATGAAAGTTCATTATGCGTTCGATACCATCTTTACGTGTTAGTTACGGCAGTCGTTTTGTAAACATCGACTTTTGCAACTGTTTAGAATTTGTAAAACGTCAACTTTAGAGGCGACTGTGCAAAAAAGTATAAATTTATAAGTATCTCGTATCCACGGTAAAACAATTCACAAAATGAAATGAGTGCCAATTAACTCGCTGTTCGATGAATATTTGACAATTCAATTTATTTAGCATTTGATATTAAATTATTACAATATGTCATACATTTTTCAATTCATGGGAATTTTGATAATGGAACTCCTTGTGCGGTGTTACGTTTAATTATTAGGAACATTACTATTAAATAATTTTTTTTTAAATTCGCCTTTAATAAAGGCCGGAACCACAAAACATGTTTCTATCTTAGTTTTTATAAATTAACTTAAATCCAAGCCTGTAGTCTAATTTAACAGAGAGTCAAATTACCCTACAAAACCACAACCAAATACATATTTTGTTTTGTTAACCAAGTTGCCATTTTCATAGGAAGACATTCTGACCCGAGTGAGTTGGAATTAGATTCTGAAGACTTATAAAGCATCGTATTTTTGAAATCATTGTGGCGGCACTGCTAAATTTATTTCTTAAACCACGATTAAAATGTCAGGAAAATAGCTAACAAACTTTTGAAAGTGTCGTAGTATAGGTACGAAAACAGAGTCCAATTCGTGCAAAAACTTCTGTTTTAGTTATCAGTTATCACAATTTGGTTTATGTGGGCACTGCTTCCATAAAAATGGCAGAACCCTAATTTTATATAGGTATTAAAAAATAAAAAATAAATAAATCTGGGCCCCTAAAAATATCTGGGCTCGGGGGAAAACACCCCGTCACTAATCTCTCCTCGTCAGGCCTGGGCTCCGGTGCCCTCACGAAGTTGTCGCTTATATGTGAAGATATTTTCTTTACTAAATCACAGCAGTAACATAGGTTTTATTTTAAAGGCAGAATTCTGAAAGACAAATAATAGAACAATGGCAAACAGTCGTAAACAGAAAGCGACGACTTCTGAAAGATATGAAGAGAAATCTCTACACCATTTAATCATAATCAAAACATTGATAGTTACAATATTGTTTAGTTGCCTTAAAAAAGATCATCGGCTTTTTTAGTGCATAGGTTATAAGCAGTTTCTAAAATTTCCAGCCATATTTTTGAAAATATTCTCCAATACTTAACAAAAATAAATTTAAAATAAAGTAAGAACCTACTTAATTTTTTGCGTAAAATATAAATTTTTACTCTCAGAAGATTTGCCAAGTTTCACTGAGAAAAATCTAGCATTTTATGGAGGTGAACCATATGAAAAATCATTAAATTGATGAAGTATAGATCAAAAGCGGCGAGAGTTTCATAAAATTCCAGTCGGGTTGTGTTAAATGACCAAAGCAGTCGACGCCTACATCTTGCCCAGTTAATAACTAAATAAATAAAAACAAAAGTGAGGGTAGGAAAATTCTTTCTGTACTTTTTTGCGAAAGTTTTCTTTTTAAAAAAATTTCTAGCAATCCCATGTGTAGAAACTGTCAGATTTGTCGAGATCAATGAGAGGTTAACCTGCTAGAATAAGGATTAAAGTTGCATGTGGAAAAACGATACTAAAGTTGATTTCCAAAAGACAATCAAAACTAAACGATTTACTGTATTTCGTGGGGGTTATTTTGTTTGGATGGTTATAATTACTATTAAATGTATGTAAGTAGAATATGATTATATTAAAATAACTTTTTTTAATTTCAAGGAAAAACTCTAAAATGCGAAGGAGGTTAGAAAACTACAGCATTATACGTGTATTTCCCAACCCGATTTAGCCATTTTACCACTTTGGGCGATATGGAAATTCGAGATTCGTATGACTAAATTATTATTATTTACTGCAGCATTATTTATTCGTACTTTTCTTTTATTTATGGAGTCCTTCGTTGCAACTAATTTGCTGCTTCTTATATTCTGATATCCTGGATAAGGGCCCAGCTTCCCTTTCCCATTAGCCACTGTCCAGCATGAAAAAGTTTGTTGAAAGCTAAATTAAAATGTTACAGATGCAGAATAAGAAAATTAGTAACACCTCATTATATAATACCTTTCTGCTTTTAAATGTTCTGAAAAGAATTAGCCAATTTTGAAGACAAACTGAAAAGATTCCTATTTCCTTCAATATAGCAATCTATTAACCCTACGTTGGTACACCTTTGAAATTTTAACATCACTGTTACACTGGGCGATTGGGCGTATCACATACCCCATATTATTTAAATTAAATAAAGTAAAGTATGAAATGAATGTAATATTTGAAAGGTTGTCTGGGATTGTTAGTCAACAGTTTCTAAGAAAAACCACTTTAAAGTGTAAAAGCACCTCATCCATTTGAAAGGAAGAACATTATTTGCCAGTAACACATTTTTCTTGTTTCAAAAAATCTAAAGTTTTCAACTGTTTAAGAAAAAAGGGAAGCTTTAACATAATATTTTTATTTTTGAAATGGAAAAACATTGACTAATTTCAAAGACTAAATAAAATAACAAAAATGAGATACCTTGTGGCTTATCTAACGAGCAACATTCCTCGTAAATTAGTCTGCCTTGATTAAGGCAAATGTCGATACCAGTTCCATCTGAAGTCCACAAATCCTCCAAATTTTGTCTTGCCGATCTGAAAAGGCCAGCAAGGTACAAAAGGCCCAAATAAGCATTCATTTCTGTCGGACAAGTTTCTTTCGCCATATTTTTATCCGTGTAATTTTCAGCTTTTCGGGCAATCTTTTCATTAGTGCACTCGATGATTCAGTTCACAATACAGTCATTAAAAAGAAGCTTCCAACACTCTAACGGTGTTTTTGCTTTTTTTCATCTCGTTTGGGGCCAGCTAGATGAATTATATTTTATCTTGTAATGCGAATTGCAGAGTTATCTGGATTTACAGTCCATTTAGTTTTTCTATCGACAGCCGATGAATACTATTCTCTTCTTTTTACGGCTTCTTCAACTGACGATTCCTTATCAGTGACTTCTTCTTCTACTTCTTCATTACTCGGAATTATGTTTGGAAGCTCCTCTTTGGAGTCTGAATGATAAGAGCAGTGAAATATATACGAAGTATGTATTTCACTGGATAAGAGTGCTCGCTTACGTGATCCGGAGGTTCGCTCTCGGAAGCCGAGCCAATGTTCGACTCCTCACTGTCTATTTCTCCCCACAACTTCAACAGTGTTCTTTGATCTTCTTCATAAGACATGATTGCAATACAATATATGTTTGATAGATAGATAGATAGTGTTTGAAAAAATGCAGTAAATTGAGAAAAAAATATTTTTTACTTTCGCATAAACTTGTAACAGGATTAGTACGCCGGGGTATGAGATACCCCACGACACTTTATTTGCTATAATCAACGCTAAACAGGTACTAACAGGCAAAATATCGGTAAGCGATTACAACCACATAGTTATTGGAAGGTAGCTGGGAGGCGGCGCCTCAAGAACTTCTAATTTTTCAGAACTGTGCTTTTTAATTCAGCTGGGGTATGCCATACCCCACTGTACCAATGCCGGGTTAAGAACGCCATTTATTTTACTTATCGTTAAATGAAAAGGCGGTCGTGTCTCAGTTGGTTCAGCGTACGTCTGACCACTGAGATGGCCCGTGTTCGATTCCCAGGGTCACATATACACCGAAAATACCCGGCCGCTTCCCTCGGAAGGCAATGGCAAACCACCGAGGTGTATTCTGCCTAGTAAAGTCCTCTCTGGAGTAGAAGTGCAAGCACTTCTGTGGTTCTGAGCCCACGTTAAGCTGAGTCCCGTATGTCTGTAGGCTACTTGATACGCACACCACAGGCATATGGAGAGAGGACCGGCAACGCCCTGTAAAGGGCTCTAAGAAGAAGAAGAAACGCAAATTTAATGTATTTATTTAGATTCGTCGAGGAAAATAGATTAATAGTTAAGATATTTAAACATTAAAGAAAATTTCAACTCGCAGAAATATCAACGCTCTTTTGAATCCGAATATCGGGTTAAAACTGGTAACAAGAACTAAATGTGGAAACTTGTTCTTTCCTTTTTTACTTTTTGTTAACTTATCATAGCATAATATTCACGTTTTAACATGTCCCTTGTGGTTGATACGCCCTTCTTTCCTTGCTTCTGAGAATTTTTCTACTGTCGTGATTGACATGTTTAGTTATGCTCTCTTTTTTAACAATCCAAATCCGAAGGATTTTGCCCACGAAAGTCTTCGTTGTTGTTTATTTCAATCCTGAATTTAATTAAAATTTAAAAGTCTAAACCATCATGCTAACATAAACATAACCAAAGAAATTTATAATAGATTAAAACGAACTGTAAGGATAAGTGATTCAAATGGCCCTTAATTAAAAGAACGTTTTGGATTTGTTTACTAATCAGCGTTAACTTAAAATTCATTTATTTATTTATCTTTCATAAAAATTTATTCGTTTGTTGTTTGAAAAACAGCTATAAAAAGATATTTCTTTCTGCGACTGGTTGAAAACATAACGATAAAAAGATCATATTTAATCTTCACTTTATTTTGAAAGTTTCAAAAATTATTGTATACTCTTGTTATATGTATATCCTAATAATCAATCTTTCTCTTTGGTTACACGTTTGATAATCCTCAGTATAATTATTATTAGTATAAAAACACAGCAACAAGGATATAACAAATTAACTTTTTTATTTCGAACGTTAAATAATTGCGGTACAATCTTCAACGGTATGTTATATTGAATGTTGCATTCTTAAAGAAAAACAAGAAATTAACTCTTTTTATCGTACAAAATTAACCGTACTCTTAACTAAAAATTAATGCACGACACGCTTTGATTACTTTTAAATGAACCATAAACATGGTATAAAATTAAAAATCAAAATCGAGCGAGTTATATAGGCGTATTAAATAATTTTCACCCCAAGGGCCGAAGTCATATTAAGAGGTAGACAAATTTACGAACTCATTAATTAAGAACATTGCACTTTATTACCCTGGTGGTATTTACATATGTGATAACTCAATGACATGTGAAATGTACGAGTTAACATTTCATTCTATCGCCCAAGTAAATCTGAGGATTTCTGCAGTTTCACTGCACCACGATATTAGCTCTTGTCTCTTTTTAACGCTTAAGTAAAACGGAACTGGAAGGAAAACAAGCAATACTAGTTCAACAAACCTCTTCGAGTGCATACATAGATCTCAAAGCTCGTGCTTGCGTTGCGACAATCTTTGATTACACCACAGTTCTACGTTTCGAGACAGTTTTTAAAAATCTTTGAAAAACTAGTCTATTACAAAGAAAAATAAGTTGCAGAAAAGTGCATTCTTGCCATTTAACGAACTATTTTGGTGTTAACAACTTAACTAAACTAACTGAAGAAGCTGAATATTTGTAAAAAATTTTAATGTATTTCTTGAAATATGCATCTGCATGAATTTGAATAATTGAAGTGCCTTTCTCGGTTTACTTTAATCATTTATTTCATGTTTTATGTTTACTTTTATTTAAATTTAATTCTTATATTGGAAGAGTTCAACATAAAGAAGGAATTAAATATTATCAAAAAATCAGAAGCACATAAATCGTAGGCCTTCTGTTCTTAGTAAATTTAACCAAGAAAAAATTTCTGAACTTAGTTTTGAATCTTTTACTGGCTTTAATAAATTATGGTTCAAGAAGAAGGTAAAAATTAAATTTTCAAAAGGGTATTCAAGATCTTTCAACGAGAGAAAATAAATCTTTAGAATAAGTTTATTTAGTTGTGTTTATTTACTTTACCTCAATTCAACGTATGGATTTGATTATAGACTGCAAAAGAGTCGTCCACAACAAAGAAAAACTTTATAACAAAATATGAAAATTAGTAAATTGCTCATTGTGTTAAGTTTCAACACTAATCAAAATTGAATTACTAAAGTAAAGCTTCGAATTCTTAAAATTAGAGTTTAACAACGTTGTATTCGAAAATTTCATTCTTCAAGTTGGTCATCCAAATCTTAATCCTTCGCCCTTCTCCTGATTCAAAATTTCAAATTAAAAACTATAAATTTCTCTGTTATATAAAATTCGGAATTCAAATACCTCAACTTCACATTGTTGTAAATTTGTGGTTAACGAGTTCGAATTTGTAAATTATCGAAGAACTAAGTTCCCAATCCATATTGTAATTAATGCTTTGATTTTAAATATTAAACTTTAAAATTGAAGTACATATTTTAAATTCAGATTTTGAAAGACTTTTAACAGATTTGAAGTCAAATTAATAAAATTCTAATATTTTGAACTCCCAATTGTTACAGAATTTTCAAGTTATATTCGAAACTAAAACGTTCAATTATTAAAACGAACATCAAACGTTGAAATCTGAAACTGGATTCAAATATTTATGCTTTATATCAAAATTTCCTTGACAAACATTTAAAGAACTTGTCCGAAATAAAAAATGTTTTCGAATATCAAGGAATTAATTTGAAAATTAGGATTTAAAGATCTAGAAAAAAGTAAGGCTTTTTCAATACAACCTCAAAATTCAAAAGTTGAATTGAAATTAGATTTCAGTATATTAGAATTAAAATTAACTAATGTTTTGAAACTAAAATTGCGTTCGAATATCAAGGAATTATTTGAAAATTAGAATCTGAAAAAAATGTTAAAGCTTGAATACAGTTTCAAAATTTGAATTTTCCTTCTGGTATTGCCTTTTATTTAAGCAATAGATTTCTAAACATGTTAGATTGTAGTTTTTATACATCATTGAGAAATTAATTTTTATTTACTTAAATTTAAAGAATAACCTAAAGTTATTTGTATAATGCAAGTATTTTCAATTGGATATTAGAATTCCTGCAATGTTGGTTTTTAACGGCACTGACTTTAAAGGTTCATAAAAGTGAGAATCTGGGTGGAATGCAAGAGCATCCTTTGATAGATGCAAGTACTCGTGTTTATGGAACGTAGTACAATCTTTTATGGGCATTGTTCTAACAATGTAGAATTGCTCTTTCAGTAAAATTATTACACAATGCTTTCATTTATCATAGACATGAACAAATGCATATGCGCAATGTGAATAATTAATTATTAGAACCTACTTAAATGTGACTTCAATGTGAACTTTATGGTGCCAAGTAAGAATTGTTTTATGCTGTGACTTGTGTGGTATTTCGTACTTGTGGGTGTTTGTGTTTACAATGAAAGTCGTTTGTTTATTTTAATAACCCGAGGAAATTAGCAACACCTTAATGTTCCCACTTATGATTACACTACGGACATTAACAATCAAGGACGTGCTGGCTTAAATTTTGGGAAAACTCGCTTAAGACATCAACAAAAAAATGGAACGCTATTATTATGTACATTTTGGTAGACTGCATTTAAAAAATAATTATTAATATATGTCAAGAAGATGACGGAACAATGAAATCTTGACACAAGCCAGTTACAAACTTTCAGATGACTTAGCAGGTGGATTTGTTTGGTTAAAATCGTATTTTACAGTGTTTAATCGTCCAAGTATGGAAATATTTTTGTAATTTTTACCATTGAAAAAAGTTTACATCCTAGATGATTTCATAAAGTATTATTCTGTTTTTTAAATATAGAACTGAAGTTTACTATGTTAATTAATTACGTATTTCGCATCTCATCTCATAACTGCACAAAAAAATAAAGATAATTGCGAAAAAGCCAGTCTTTCTTAGAACAGTTTCTCGAATAAATTTTATTTACGTTAAATACAAACCAACCCCCTACGGTTTTAAATTATATACGTCAACTAAAACACGCTCATTCACCCTTGTTATTTATTAGCAGTACTTTAAATTTGTATAATTTTAAGTAGTTTGTAGGAGATGACAGTGGCAATTAGTATTTACCTAATAACCACGCACCAAGACGACCATAGTTGGTGCACGCACTCCCAAAGTAGCAAAACAAGGTGAAGCGGTAGCGCGTCATTAGCCTAATAGAGGACCCAACTCCATTGTTTTAGAAGCCCAATCTCGGCTGCATCTCATCAACGGGTCACACGCTCACATATGATGTGTGGGAAACTGATTTAATGATCTGATATTAAACGTAAATTGTTTTAACATTTTTATGTCTTGTACTAAGCGAAAAAATCTCGTGCACTTCCTTTGTGCAATTTGACTCGAGGAATAGGTACGTGTCAGTTCCTTGGTGATTGATGAACTGTGGCAGGATCTGAATTTGTTCTTGTATAAATGGACAAAATTGTCACTAATATGAGAGCTATTTTCGTTAATATATCGTAGGACAGGATATGCTTCCGTTACCAAAAAGTTGAGCGATTATTTGTTAAATAAGAGTTTCTTTTTTGTTTTTGTAAATCATACTGGATGAACTGTTAAAATGTCACTTTAAGAAATATCGGACAACTTGAAATTAAAAAGATACATATCCGAACATAAACTCAGAATTAAATTTGTTTAAAGTGAATGACGAAAAGTAGTATAATATAAAGAAACGGGAGAACCCCGTTAATAGCAAGTCTACCAACCAGCAGCAGTCGGGAACACAGTGGCTTCTGCTCATCAGGAAGGCCTATGCAACTGTGATCAACACCATCCTCAGCAGGTCAAGTTTTTGAAAATATTCATTGTGAATAATCCTACATCTTTTGTCGGTTCATTCTTTACATTTTACATCAAAGTTTAGTCACTTTATCAAACGACAAAGCACTATTGTGATTATCAGCTTTTAAATTGAAATGTAAAAACTTAATCAGCAATTGCACAAACTGTATTGTGACTGTTGTGTTCAATGATGAGGAGGCTTCACACTGATCTACGTTTTCGAGCTTACTTATAGTGAAATTTTATTGATTGTTAAATACTACCAATTAAAAATGTAATAACAACTTTATAAAAATAATGGCTATTTATTTATAAAGTTTTTAAGAAACAAAGTACGAACATGTAGCTCGAAAATTGTTTTTAAAGAAATTCAGATCTGTTAAAATTTAACCGTAAAAAGCTGCTAACAACAATACAACTAAGACCTTTTTATACGATTTAACTCCACTAACAATTACTAATCATAACTCACATCTATAGTTGAAAGCTTTTTGTTAATCAAACTTGAAAATAGTTCATTTAACAACGCTTCACATAAAGCACAAAAACAACATTTATTAAAAGATGTGAAAACATAAAATGCCTACACATTATATCTAATAGTTCAAATAACAGTTATTAGTGGATGTACTTAAAAACAAGTTACTCTGATGATCCGTCTGAAATTACGTTGTTTCCACTCGCAACGTATACACATTCGTTGTGAAAATGAAACTTTCTGTTTAATTATTCTTTAGATTGGACTGTTCAAAATTAATATAACGAACCATTGATAAATTACGGGGAAAAAAAAATCAGTATTACAAAGCAAAATAATTCTAATGGTGAATTACGTCAGGGTTCGTCGTTTAATCTACCGTTGAAGTCTCCAGTCGGAAATAATAGAATTAACTGAATAAAAGGCCTGATACTAATCGTACAATTTTTGTAACTAATATTTTTCAATCATTAGAGGCACAATCAAATATTTTACAAAAAAATCGATTGATTGCGCTTTTAAAAATTAGAATTTGTTACAATAACTTTAATTTAGATTAGACATAAAAATGAAATAATTCGTATACGATGTATACAGCATGCATTATTATTCAGTTCTAAAATAATTTTTCTCATTTCAGAATTGAAGACATCCTGAAGCAGTAAAATAAAACTAGACGTTCTAAAACACATTACATCTGCAATTAAAAGGCAATAAACTTGAAGGCTACATACGCATATGAAAACCCAGAGGTGAGTATAATTGCGATTTCTTGCTGTTTAATTTACACAATAATGTGAACATAATTTACAGTACCATAAGAGGAAATGACTCAAACTATTGCAAATTATTGTAATTTATAATGTTATATTAATTACTTGAATAATTTTGCTGTCTGTTATTCCGTGCATCTAATACGGCATAACTGAGAATTGAAGAAAAGCACTCGTACGTCGTTAGGATAAAGAAACTCTAGCAATTATTTAAATTACAGATAAAAATACCTTTAAAGCCAAGAATATAAAAAATAAGAAACTTTGCTAAAAGATTCGCATTTAATTTAAATAATTTAATTCTTAACGTGAGGGCAACAAAATGTTCTAGAAATAAGCAATAGTGGGAGCGCTCAGTGCATGCAATTGATTGTGTTCAATATGCATCTCGTTTTATTGTATTTAATCAGCTGTTTAAGTACCTCTAAACGATCATTAATTAAAACTGTTAACTGTAAATAGGTTATTTTCACTTTATATCAGTATTTAATGCATGCTTGATGCTTTTATAATACTTGGTTGTAATTTAAATACATATTTGCCGTTTTTTGAACTGAACATTATGTGACAATTACTATTGTTTATTTTTGGTATAAAACTACAGATTTTCAAACTGAAGTTGAGACCAAATGTTTTATATTTCTGCTTTTTGTCAAATTTTGCCACTCTGTAATTACTTAGCGTTGGCGAGTATATTCAGCAGAAAATGTTCAAGTGTTGAATCAATTGATTGTATCCACTGATAGAAAAATAAGGTAGAAGGAGTCTTGATCCCGTCTTAATTTTGCAACTGATGCTTCACATGATTTAATTTTGTGCAGAGCTCCAAAAACGTTAACTTTGAACTTTATTAATAAGTTTCAAAAGCAAAATTAAAGCAGACACAGTTGGTGGCAAAATGGATTGAGAGTCCGCCTCGCGTCTGCCTGACATAAGTTCAAACATTGTCAAAGTCAAAGCAGTCGAGATAAGATAACTACTTGTTAATTAGTTTGAAATTAAATTAATGTCCAAACTTCGCCATGGGATTTCGTAGTCACCTCTACCTACATGTATGTATTATTTTTTTTTTCAGAATTCTCACAGTTCTGAAATATTTTTTTCAACTCAACAATTAGATTTCGATTTCGCCTGAAAAACATTTATTTAAAAATCTATACAAAGAACACGTTTTGATAATTTTCAGGTTACAGAAATATTATTTTCCTACCTTATTATGCTCACCGTACTATAAAAAAAACTAAATAATCAAAAAATTTAAGAATTTCTGATCCTGTAAATGTCGAACTTGTTTTTGGTTTATTTTATTTTAACATCGTTCTTCTAACTTATTGACAAAGTTTGATTCGTCTTTTTAAAAAACATGTTTCGAAAATTTAGTTAGGGTTTTCATTTGCTGATAACTTAACTTAAATGGAAATAAGCGTGTTACTAAGGTCTTTCCATCGCCTGACAAATTGAAATTGTAGATATTAAGCTACGGAAACAATTGCATTAACAATGGTTACCAAGGAAGGTAACTGGCAGTTAATTTATGGGAAGGTGGGAAGACTAGTCTTTAAGGTAAACTAAAATAATATCTAGGAATTCAATTTCTCAGAAAATTGAAAGCCCAGCCTCTGGAGTGTGATGAATTCCAAAAGAAGAACGAAGACGTAGATAGTTATATATCTAACACAGACAGTATAAGAAACATAATATATATACCGAAGTACTCTGATTTTTTCACTGTAAAAATTCAGAATTTTTTTTAATGTAAGGCAGCTTCACAGAGCTTATTCATTTCTTTCAAGAAACCACAAACAACGACCGAACAATTAATTTCACTTTACTTTTTCAAGGTTACCAATCGTCCATTTACGTAAAAATACGGCCACACGTCTGTTTTAAAAGTGCGCTGTATTCAATTAATGAACTTTGCGCCATAATAAAGCGTAAATCATAGATATCCAATGAACCTACCGCGGTGAACCACACACCGTACTGCAAACCCCTGCAGTCATCGCATCGCAGCACCGAGAACAACTGCAACAGTTAAATAACCGTTCTAATTACGAAAATTAATTAACCCATCGTATTTAAAGGACTCAAAAATGTGTATGTAACCTACTAATTCAAAGCTCTCCCGTGCCTCACTTAACTACGTATGTATATTATTACTCGGGCGCTCCAGTTATCCTGCTGGAACCGCTATTTGTATCCTGCTAAGTCCTGCTCGGGAAAATTGAAGACTTTACATGGACGAGTGCTAACCACGCTCCTCCTACTATTGTGTGAAATGCCATTAAAAATTTCACATCGCACTTGCTCTTTGTTAGATGATGGCATTTAAAGTGGGGGCACCCCACTTGGGAGTTGAGCCGCTGTCCACGGCGATCTACGACACGAGTGAGCTTCTTTGATTCTAAATTCGCATTACGATATTTATGTCGAAGGGGAGATTCCACTTACTTTATGCCAGCTATTTAGATGTAAAGGGTGAATTTATCATTCCTGGACGAATTTATATTTGAATGTAGGTAATTCGCAGGTTCGGTCTCACTTTCATTTTCTATTGCGATTTTTAAGGTATTTTTTTAAGATCACGTACGTTTCTGTAGCCCATTGTTGTTACTAATTATACAGCTTGTAAAAAGGAGATCGTTCAGTGATTTAGGAAAAGCTAAATGCTTCAGGAAAAGTTACCCAGGAGCTTGCTGGCCTATTAACATAGCGGGATTTTCCCGATGGACCGTTGTGAATTTGGCAAAGATGGTCTAATTGTCTTCAAAGGGCGCGGCAGTAATTGTTATCTAAAAATGTAAACAAATTTTCTTGTCCTAGGAAAAAGGGAAATCTTGGCCTGATCTTACAGAGCTTCACCCCGTTATATGTATAAAATAATTAAATGTTTGTAATGTTGCAAATGTTATCATAAGCGAGAATAAACTTTAATTAAATTTCGAGTTGCACAAAATAATGCAAGGGTTTGGTCAAATGTCTTGCTATTTATTGTTTTAATAAGAAAATCTTAGAAGAAGGTTGGAAATGTTCTGATTCAAACTGATTTTTGGAAGAATATTTGAATTCGAAATCAATCTGAAGCTTCTTCACTGAACTTTTCTGTTTTGACAGCTGAAATTGCTTATCTTCTTTATTAGAAAGGTTTATTATGTATTAATCATTAATAAGCCAGAAATGTTTCCATGATCATGGGTTAACAAGTAAATTATAAACAGCTGTTAATTCGGAATCGAAAGTTGCAAATGTACTCAAAAAATAGACTTTTTTACTAAAATGATACAATCTATTTTAAAAGCTTTGTGGAACTAAACGTCAGCAAGCTTTTTGGTATACACTCAGCCTACTTTCTTCTTCTTTTAAGGTTCCCATCTGCAGTTTCAGATGTTAATAATCACGTTGCCATGTAGTCCGTTTTATTAATTTGACGATATTCTTATGCTTCGCCTATAACATCTTTCCTCTTGCATGTTTTCTTCTTCTTCTTTATGAACTCTGTCAGGTCATATTTTTTAGGTTTGTTGTAGATACGGCGCCTTCATTTATTTAACAGTTTCAAGCAGTTCTTAATTTTCCTCCACTTTTAAAAAATATATGCTATTTATTGATGCTAATTACCCGGAATATTGGGCTAAATCAGTTGCAATTGAGCTCTACTAACACCCCCTCCAAGATATACGTTTATGTACCAGTCACCCTAACCAATTATTGCAAATGCTTTTTATATCTTTATTTTGAATTCTTACTTCTAGAAAATTCAGTTCTACCAATTTCTACATATTTTGATTTTCATTTGTCAGCCAGTATTCACATTGTACGTTAAACCAGCAGACAAGGTGTTTGCTTTTTTACATTACTGGTATCTGTCTTCATTGATGGCAGGTTGCTTATTCTATTAAGTTTATTAAATCGGAATAATTTGATATAATTTTGTTACTGTATTGCATGTCATATTACTCTATTCTTCAATTTTCTGTAAGCTTCGAACTTTTTCTCCTATTGTATGTTACTTTGCCAGATATATTTTCCTTGTTCTTTTTTTTTCATCTTCTTCTTCTTTTTCGTTTTTTCTTTCTTCACCTCCTCTTCCACCTACTCCTTCTTCTTCCTCTTCCTTATTTTTGTTCTTCTTCTGCTCTCTCCTTGTGTTTCATCACCTTTCTTTTTAGCCGAGCCATGGGTTGTTATTATCTTGCAGTGCAGCCTTTACGAGCTCTCTTTGAACGTATGCCGAAGGCTAACGTTGCCCATCAAAGAAGCAAAAGACCCATCCTATCGTTAACAGCTGCGAAAGATGTAGGTGAGATCGCCACTTTGGCTAACAAAGACTTCGTCCATTTCTGGAATTAAACCCGAGATACCGAAGTCCAAAGCCAATTGACGTGTCGACCTGTCCACCAACGTATGATACTCGATATATTTGACCCTATTGTTAACTTGTCCGTTAAAAGGTTACTACATTGGTGTTTACTTTTAATTGAAGTTTTGAATATTTTACAAATGTTAGTGTTCAAGAAACTATATTTTTAAAACAGCAGCAAGGAATTTTCGTAAATTTGTAGGTATTTGGAATATACAGTGTGTCTCACTTTAGACGGCACCACCCCAGTATTTTTTTTTATATTGAGATGATATTTAATTGGATGTATATAATTAAGGTTAAGTTGTTTGTTTAATTTATAAAAGAAAAATATTAATTTGCCAAATATAAGTAATGCAGATCTTAAATTATTAATAAAAATTGTAATATAATTTTAAGATAGCTAGATTAGATTTAAGTTATGTGGAAATGTAAATAAGTTATTGTTATAATGTTTGTTAGTAATAATTAGCTAAATTGGTAGTTATAGAAATGTAAAATAAGTTACTATTAGAAACGATGTAAATAATTTTAAAAGTGGAAAACAAATGGGGATAAAAATATCCAGGAAACAGAAAAAACAAATAAAATAGTTAGTTGTAAATTGGTAATCGACGAAGCAACATCAAATTTGGTTTGCTCCCATAAAAAGAGCAAATATTCGAGAAATAATCAATTACAAAAGGTGAAATCAAAAGGAACCAGTGTCCAGTAAAAGGAGGGTGAATTTTGAGAAGAAAAGTTAAATCAAAAGAAACCAGTGTCCAGTAAAAGGAGGGTGGATTTTGAATAAAAGTTAAATTAAAAGAAACCAGTGTCCAGTAAAAGGAGGGTGGATTTTGAAGAAACGAAAAATAAAGATTGAGCTTCAAGCAATTAAGTGAGAAAGCAGTTCTAGTAGGAGAGAATCAGCAGAAGAAAATCAACAGAAGGAGTTCGAGAGGGAGAAATTCAAAAAGGGGGACAATTTAGAGCGGGGACAAGAAGAACAGGGGAAGATTGGAATTTTGGTAACTGGGGAAAATTGGAATTTTGGAATTTGGGGAAGATTGAAATTTTTGGAAAAGAAAAAGGAGCCAAGAATACATAGTGAGTTTAAAGGATAATGTTAAGTTAATTTTAAGGCAGGGTTGATAGGGAAAAACGATAATAAAAATCTGCATTATAATTATATGAGTAAATTTTTTTATTTGGGTAAAAATAAACTTAGAAAAATAACAAACAAGGAACCTAATCAACGACCTGAGATAAGAGCAATGCAAACAATTAAGTAAATTAAAGAGCAAAGCAAGGGATAATTTTAAATATTGATTGTGGGTTTAAAAATAAATAAATTAAACTTAAATAAAATCTTTTAAAAGAGCAACACCATAACAATATATTATCGATTAAAAAAATTTCTTTTTTCTGATTATACCACTCACTAAATTGTACTTTTATGGTACGTTACTTTCCCTTCACGGTAAAATGCTAGTCTACTACGATTTAAAATAAACAGCAAAATTGAAGAAGTCGTATTAGGGATTTTTTTATCAAAAAATCTTGTTAATAAAAGTTGTTCAGAATCGTTCAAATAAACTAAATCCGAAATTTCATTAAACACTTTTTTTGAAAATCCAGAAAAGTCCAGAAAATTTGAATAATAATCTCACAAGTTTGTCATGATTTTTTATTTTATTCTTCTAATTCAATGCAATAACAAAAAACGATGCTTAATTACTTAAATAGCAGTATTTACAACTAAATCACCAGCCTACATCATATGCATTTTTCTATTCGTTTTCTAAAATACAGAGATTTTCAAATTTTTTTGTTTTTAATGAAATTTCGGATTTAGCTTATTTGAACGATTCTGGACAACGTTTATTAACAAGATTTTTTGATAAAAAAATCCCTAATACGACTTTTTCAATTTTGCTGTTTATTTTAAATCGTAGTAGACTAGCATTTTACCGTGAAGGGAAAGTAACATACCCTAAAAGTACAATTTAGTGAGGGGTATAATCAGAAAAAAGAAATTTTTTAAATCGATAATATATAAAAAAAATACTGCGGTGGTGCCGCCTAAAGTGAGACACACTGTAAATATAAATTACGATAGCAGCGCTTCTGGGGTCATTGGCCAACCAATTTCTGGCAAGTATTAGGTACGCTATAGTTTTATCTAAACACGGCCATATTTTCATAACTGATGTTACAATTTATTCATTATTTCGCCTTTACTTTTACACCTTCTTCTATATTGTTTGTTGCCGGAAAGAGTGACCGAGAGATTAAGGCATTGGATGATTGGTCTTGGGATCAATCCCGTGGCCGGATGCTCGACGGGTGGCCTACTCAGACACTGAAAATAATTGGGAACTGAAACACAGTGCTAGTAGGGAAAGTAGGCGGTTGTCGAGTACGTGGTGTTTACCACATCACCCCGTACACATAGTGTAAGTGCCGATACCTTTACCTGTATATTGTTTTGTGTTTCTTGAAGAATGTATTCCCAACAAACACTCAGTAACACAATACTGGAAATATGCAACATAAATGTTGCACTTCCCTGTTGATATTTATTTTCTGCAATACACATTTTCTTTACTTTTAGTTACTCGATTATTAACTAACATCTGGATTTATTACAGGTTTAGGTTTTTATTAGATATTTATGTTTCACTATGTCACATACTTCGGGAAATATGTATTAAATCACAAGGCCTGGCCTTTCTTTGTCATTTCTGAAATAAGTCTGCCTCTTTTGTGATACTTTCTTCCATTTGTTATGAATTTATTTCGAATTATTTTCAAAATTTTAATTCATAATCGGGCTGGCAAGGTTCTACCATGCCTGAAATTCTTATCCCGAATCCAAGAAATTGAATTGCTGATTCCGAATTCAAAATTGGAATTTTCATATTCGTATTTTATAGTCAATTCAATACGTTGTGTTCAAGATACGAATTCAGATGTCAAATTTAGTAGATGATTATTCAGTTCAGGTTATAAAATTTCAATTTTTAGGTTAATACAGTGTGTCTCTAAAATGTACAATACGATACCACATATTCCTGAGACCAAAACAGGACGATCTAACCAAACTTACCACTATCCAAAAGTTATTCTACAGTAAAAGGCCTTTAAAAAGTGTTATTTTATTAAATAACAGAAGATTGCTTTTAGCAGAAGGGCTTAAATTTGAGATATGAATCTGTTCAGGAAAAAGGTGTCTTTTGTCATAATTTTTTTACACGTGGGTGTAGTGGTCAAAGGTTTAGATGATCAACTTTTCCAAAGAAACTTATCTTTTAATGGTTTGGTCAATATCTTTAAAAAGTTTTTTACAGGCAGAATTTTAATTCGATTGGCACTGTAAATAGTAGTATTAATTCAATATTGGAAATTCAATTCCGGGACAAAAATTTGGGAGCGAATCCAGATTGGGAATCCGGAATTCGAATCCAGGTAAGTAAACATTCGAATTCGATTGATAGCTCTAGGCTAATTAGTGGGTAGTCGTTACATAACTTGAATTTGTATTCCTTTTGGTTAATAAGATTGTAGATGGTCTTGTGGAATACATATTTACTTGTTATTTCATATATTTTTCTAAATTTTTATTTTAGGATGTTCATTCTATGGTATTTAAATTTCGGGAATTGTATGTAAGGTAGCAGCCCTGTGGATTTCTTGACGTAATTTATTTGCATCTGTTCCTTCGCTTTTATTGTTATTTATTTCTTGTCTTTGTTTTGTCATCATAAAACGTTTTATTTAAATACTCGTTTCATGAATTATTTTTTTCAGTTCCTCCCTGCCATTTTTATGATTTTATTAATAATATTGACTTTTCTGATTTTATGGGAGCTCAGTATGCGATAAAAGTATGATAAATATACCTTAATATATGCATTAAAATATATGCTTTAGACCTTGACTTGCAAGCAAAAACATGTGTTTAATACTTTAATCTTAGCAGACTATTTAATTTAAATTTAATCGGTGATTTTATGTTCTGTGATTGTTAATACAATGATCTTAATACTGCAAATGTTAGTTGCTGTTTATAAAATGTAGGTACATTTTAATACTTTATCTAAAATGTCTAGAAATGATCTAAGTCTATTGATAATATAATCAGAGAAAATCAAATAAAAATCGACTAATTTGAAATAAGATTATTTCTTTCTTGGAAGGTTTTCAGATATGTATTTACATCTTTGGATATGCATGTTACATGTTTACAATCTAGCATATGAAGATCTGTCGACCGAAGCAGTGGCACAGTTTGGAAGCATTTTTAGAGGTGGTTTTTAAATCAGTGTGGATATTTTGACGCTGAGGCAATTAGAAGCATATTAAATATGCAATTCACTGCAGTTTCAAAAGTATTTTCGAAAAGGGAATTCTATAAAGTTCGGCGCAGTCCTAAGAGCATTCCGATGCATTACAAGATCTCTTGTCCTAAGATTTAGCCATAACCAACCCTTCGTGCCATATTTAGAAGATCTTAATGTTCTTTTACAAAACTATCTTCGTTTATTGTATTGGTCCCACATGCAAGTACAGTAAATAAAACAGCCGGAGCCTGTAAGCCATTTGTGGTTAATCAACAAATTGGTAACAAATTAAAACAAATGAAGTGGGTAAAGCATGTCCTGTTATCATCCAAAATCATCTAATGCTTTTAAGTTTTAAGTGTAAACAGTTAAACATAGAGCGTTTATTGTTTTCAGTGGCTCTGGTTTGTTCGAAGCTCGAAGTGCTTGTCACGGAGATTTAAATAGTAGCTGACGATACAAATTGTTACTGTTGGAGATGTGAGTCTAATAGCGGTTAAAAATTCTCACGCATGCCAAAATTATATAGGACTTGAGGCGTTGAGATTGATAAAGCGGAAATAAATAATAACGTCGAACATATTCAAAATATGAATGCATTGTTTTAACATCGAAATGACTGCGTATGAGAAATAAGTAACTACCTCGTAGAGACAAAATAGAATGACGTGGCTAATTATAAAATTTTTAATACGAATTTTGGGTGTTTCCAAGGTTTTAGACCAATTATAACCGCTTTACAACGTTGTGTTTAGGTAAGTACACTTAAGTACTTGCTTGTATTATTATATTTTATGGTTTTGTCTGATAAATTGAGATAATTTTCTGAAACTGCAAATACTTTAACTTTAGAGCTGAAGACGCAAAATTTTGGACCTTGAGATTGAACAAAGAATAAACAGATAAGAGCATCCAAAGTTGCCTTCGCAGAATAAAATTTTATAAATTAGTATAAAGGCTTGAACTGACCTCGGTTTTCATATTTTATAATTACAAGTTGTTGATGTTTCTTGGGTCATTTTGGACATCTTGGCTTGTCTGAAACATAACAAAGGTTAATTAACATTGTAATTGCCACCCTAGATTAAAATAAAAACCTTTTCATGGTTGTTAGTGTAGAAAAATGAGCAAATTGCGGACTTCATATGTTAAGATTCATAATTTATATTTTGTTGCTTCAAATATCACTGTAGTTAAATTTAATGCCCTGGCATTTTACTGCCAATTTTACTAGAATTTTTCATCATTATTTGAATAAATTTCGAAAAATTCTCAACTTATTGTCACTTTTCTTAAGAGCGGTTATTTTATGTAATAAAGTTTCAGAGCCTACCTTAATAATGCTTTCTTTCTCGTCCCTTTTTAAACACCACAAAATACAAAAATATGAACATTAAAAAAAACCTAGTTTATCAAAATTTATTCATATTTAAATTCCTTATTGTGAATTAGATTAATTTAAGTAAACCATGTTACTAACAAAGAACATATTGCTGTTATTTTAATTTTTATTAGCAACGACGGAAGAGGCGAATACATTCACGTTTAATATTTCATAACCTTCTGAATGTGTAGTTATTCGAGAATAATCGAAAATGTCAAACGTAACACTGGAAATCTCATTTCAAAATTATATATCGTGTGATCATATTAAATAAATTTCTAGGTATCACAACAAATCCAACAATTGTGCAAAAACAGAAATTGCATTCGTATTTGCATACCTTTAATAATGTGGCAGGAATAAAAACGTTAACGTAAGAGATTCCAGCTGGAGCTTTAATTTTTAGTAGGCATGTTTTTCCCAGTTTCGTAGCAAGAAAGAACGAACCGCGGCTGTATGATGTGAAAGATGATGAGTTATGGTGATTTAAGAACTTTATTAAGTGTTAACTGCAGTTATGGTAATTTTTGCAGGTATATTGACTATGTAAGTTACTGTTAATGACTAGTTTCTTAATGGAGCACTTCCGACGACCACCTGGCGTTGTTGATTTCAGATGTAAAGTTAATTTCAGCATTATGTGTTAATCATTAAATTTATCCGCAACCGACTATTACTTTATGCGTTACTGCATATATGCTTTTAATAGTATATCGACCTAACAGTATAAATTAAATTGCGCAATTACTCTTACACTTAATTAACACTAAATTTCTATATTTATTGCTTCAGTTTTAAAACCCGTACGTTTGTAAAACCTTTGTAATTTTAAGCCTCGCGTATCCATGCGACATGCTAAACCGAAAATCTGTTAGTTGAGATTAAATTATTCAGTACGCTTACGACTGCACAAAACTCACAGAAAGCCAAACCAAATACTTTCACCACATACGGTTTGAAATACAAACGGAACAAATTTAGCTTTTATTCGTCTCCTTTTGCTCGAATTTCTAAAAGACATATTTCCCTTAATTGGTTTAAAAGCATATACGCAAGGAAGAGTAATTAATTTTCTTAAGGAATTTCTACATCTAAAACGTTTGTTAAAACTGATTTAACTAATCTCTAAAGCACACGTTTTCTTTTGTGTTACTTCTGAAACTTGTACAGGAAGATTTGAGATAATTAAATATGCATATAAGTATGCATAAGAAAATATTAAAAATATACATTTAGATAGACACTAAAGGAAATGCATTGCTTATACATAAATTTTACATAAGTAAAAACATGCTCTGCCGCTATTAGTTTAACCTGAGGTATAGCTTATTTAAATATTAACCACAGTTGCGATTTTTAATTCTAACAAATTCTGAATTATTAAAGTCTTAATGAAATCCCATTAGTCCTGCAGATATTAATTAGGAACAATTTAGGAAATATCCACGAATGCAATTAGGTTTCATTCAACCTTAGATCATTTGATGTTCCTAATTCATTGCAAACCTACAACTATGTGGTTAATAACTCTGAAAGTTTTTAAATTGCCATTATATCGAAGAAACTTAAAATATGCATTTGAATATTTATAAGTAAATCATAAGCCTAATGATTAGGTTCTATCACATGCAAAAATTAAACAAATAAATAAAATGTATAACCACGCCACCAGACTTAGGCTAAAGACGAATTAGATAAATAGTAAACCTATACATGCAAATCACACCCACGATTACGTAAAGTATCGATACGTGGCTATTATGCGGCTTTATCATCTATATTATTATTGGAACAAGTACATATGTTACAGGACCACTCCTAGATTTTGTCTTGTATAGGCTATATTATTTCTGCCCACAACTTTAGTGATATCTATTGTTTATATTTATTGATTGTAATAATAGATTCTCGTTTGACCGATTTTAGTATTGCATTTATTCTGTTACAGCTTCACAGCGGTTACCAAAATGTTTCGGGTGATTTATCGCCTTTGCTAAAATATTGTCACGATTTACGTAATGAATTCGTATGAATAGAAATCAATGATAGCCAGGGGCATCGTAAATCTACACATTGTTTGATTTTGTAATCATTTTTGTGCGTAGAATTTCAGTTAAACTAAAAAAGAACAATTGGGAGTTCACAAAGCCTCCTTAGGAAACTATAAAATATTGCCAAATAATAAAAATATGTAAATAAACAAATAAAACCCTACCACCTGTCAGTTCTTATTCTTACAAAACTAAAGAAAGATGTGTTACCATTACAAAATTCAGTAACGTGCTAAAGTAATATTTACGCATTTGGTACGCAAATGAAAAATTTAGTGTTGTCCTTCTATTTGTCTCTTTTGTTCTTTCTTTTTTTTTCCGTATAATGTTGATTAATAGTATAGGCAAAATAAGATTGGAGACGGTAATAATTATTAGAAAGCTGATTCCTTCTAAAGTACAAGTAGATCTGAGTCCGCACCACTACAATAGCTGGTCGTCCTGACTCCGTCTCTGTTTTCGCCGTTTCAACAACCAAAACATCCGCGTCACTAGGGACGTGGAAAACGGGGAACTTTGCTTTCTTGAATTCTGTGCTCAGGAGTACCTATCAAAAAAATTTTTTTATTCTCAACGTTCGACAAGAATTGCTCTTGTGCAATTATCACGGCATTGGATGGAACTACATCAACCCTCCCAGCTGATTTCCCTACAGCTCGTCCCATATGCACTGCATCTTTCGTACTTGGTTAAACTTGGTTCATATCCGTCGAATACTACGATGACATTAGTTCCGTAATTTCGGTTGACGTAATCCAAGTAGGCATTGAACGCATTACCATACGTTGTTGGAAGGGGCCAATGTAATCTGTGCAAAAGATCCCCACCGTCGAGAACATAGCTTGCGTTTTCAGGCAATGTTTTGCTAATCTTGCACATCTTGTTGATGACTTTAATAATGTTCGATTTTGTTCCCGTACGAAGACCAACGTCGTCGAACAAAGACTGAGGGTAAGGTGCCAATTCATACTATAGACAGTCTTCAAGGTCGTCCGCACTTCTTACAACACACGCGATGCGGTGGAACAGTTGGTTAGGGTTGACAACTACAGGATCCTTAGCAATTGTTATAGTCTTTCCCATAGCGGCCAGTGTGAACACTTGCACCTTCCTCTTCAAAGTGACATCAGCAAATCTTTTTCCCACGATTTCTTTGACAGCATTTTCGGCAAGTTCCTCGGCTGAATCACAATTAATTCTATCGTTGGTAACAATTCCGGAAGACAGGGAAGTGAGCTCTTCGGGTTTGTGGAAGGGCGAGTGTTGATTCAGCCAAACTCTAAATTTCTTCAAATCAGTGGTATCTCGAGTCTGCCGCGATCTTGATAAAGAAATGTGCTGATCGGAGGATTGACCTGTCACTCCGGCGAAAGCCTCCACTGCTTCCGTCACCTGGAGACTTCCCGACATGGTGCAAATCCAACGCGCTACGACGCCATCAGACATATTTCGGCCTTGTGTCAAGCCACTGCTAACCTTCATAGATCGCATTAAGACCTACTTTACGGTCATGTCTGTCCAAACGCCGCACCAAAACTTATCCGATCGCCGAACTGTAAAACAACCCTGACAAAACGTTCAAACTCTTGATCCGACAAAGTAGTCTTAAGTTTAGACATATTCTGGAGGAAGAGATAGGCTGATTTAGTGTAATGGATATGGCCAGTTGCATGGAGATGAACTAACATGCGTTGGACGGAGAAGATATTTTTCGAAAAAGTCAGTTTTTTGTTGAAAATCTTATTGATTTAATTAAATTTTTACCCCAAACTGGACTTCCTTTAGAAAAGACATGTTTTAATCCACTATACTAAACAAACCATGCATTTTAGCGCAAAACAGCATTTTTCTATGATTTTCCATTACTGAGTTATGGCATTTTTTTGAAAAATCCAAGATGGCGGCCGTTTATTCAAAATTTAAGTGTGTTTCCCATGCAGGATTGTTTGGGATTTTTCTGGTGAAGTACAGGGGGATCTAAAGAACGTATTTCATAACGAATTAGCTTTCTAATAATTATTTTTGTTTTGAGCCAAATTTAAGTCTAAATTGCCTATTCTACAAAGAAAACAGCTTTTTCGATTTTGGATAACTTTTTTAGATCCTACTAAATATTCGCGTCTATCTTAAGGGGATATTCGAGACTTTAAAAACAGAGGTTCAGTAAATTCGTTCCTATTTTTAAATCGTTTGACATATTTTAATGCAATTAGTTTTAGTTTAAAGGCAAAAGTACGCGGAAGTGCGCTATGATGCCTATTTTGCATTTTTACATTAAAGCAACTTTTATATTTGTTATAAACAACCCTATATTGAGTTGTAAGAATACCGCATTGTACACGATTGAACTTAAATTTGAGATCATAGCGCAATAGAACAAAGCTTTAGGAACAAATATACGTTTACAGTAATAACTAATTTCAATTAATAAACCTGTAGTTTGTCAGGGCGTTACTGCAAATTAGAGTAAAATAACGCATTGTGAAGTGGCGCCGCGTAGAATCTGTTGATAGAAATGCTAGTGAACGAGCGATACACTGTAAAAACCTACAAAATGATTATTCTACGCAGTAGCATGGGTGTTTACTGCTTCATATTTGTTAAATTGTTTGAAATAAATTATTACCTATAGGCTGTTATAAATAATTATACTGTATGGTATTCAAAATATAAAATTCAGTATGTTTTATACTTTTATTAATAATAAATAAAAATATTCATATCGACCTTTTTTGTGTAACGCCTACTGATTACAATATTTATTTATTTATTGGGGGATAACTAGGTTTGCGGGTGCTGGGGATCTCACCTTGCGTCGATTGCTATGATTATTAACACTACTATTTATTTAAAAATTAGAAAAATGTTACGCTGTAAATATCGAAACTGAACGACTTGATTGAATATTGAATTGGATATTCATAATATTCAAAATTTCTTTCTGCTACATCAACATATTCTTACCTTAGGTACGTAAATATTTTCGAGTTTTTAGGAATTATTTAAAATAGTCTAAATGTTTACTAACAAGGATTCGAAAATTCACTGTCGGTGAAATATCCCGCAAAGACGTTCCCCGAAGCAGGATAATAAAAAATAACAGTAAAATGCGCTTATTTCTGTAGATCGCTTACCGCCTATTGTTAGCCCTATCGGTTTTGTATGTCAAGTAGTTAGTATTTACAACAACTTAGAAATTAGGGACACAGACCGTATTATATCGTTTGCACTGAGTGGAACCAGTAATTCCAAAGTTACGGTGTTTGGAACTAGAAGGTATTTTGCAGCATTTTGCACACATCTACAAAACGATTCTAATATAATTCAGGGCTAATTTAACGATTAACCTGCAATTAATTAAAAAGTTTATTTGACAATTCGGAACGTCGTACGTTTTTGACTAGTTTATTGTTGACGTTTTTGGTTGCTTTTACAATAATGGGAAAAGCAGAAAAATGTAAAAGAATAAACCCATCTAAGCGCAGAGTCAGTTTTAGAACAAGAAATAGACTTCTCGCAGGCGCTAAGATGGCAAAAAAGAAGTCTTCTGCTGTAAGGTAAGTAAAGTAATAGATATGTAGCTAAATTTGAAAGATAATGCACAATCATTCATTTTTAACTTCAAAAAATAAAATAGGTGTTAAATAATCTATATTCAGATACAATTTATTTTGTATATATACTTATTATGTTTGTAATTTTGCATTATTATTTTTAACAGCAATACAAAAGTACCACTAGACACTAGTCTAGAAAACTCTTTGTATAATGAACAAGTGGATATATCTATGCTTCATGATAGTGGAACTGGCTTAGTAGCGGTAGCTGTTGATACGTAAGTTCATAATAAGTGTTAGTCAAATAATTGTTTTTATGTAATAGTTTTACTTACTGTTCACAAATAGGATGCAAGGTGTATTAGCTGATTCAAATATCTTTGTCGATGAACTATCATGTGGTGTTCCTTACCAATGCAACAAAGGATCAGTTTCCTATGACGAAGCAGTTATCAATGATGAGTAAGTTATGCAGCATATGTACCTATTTATATGTAATGCAAAAAATAATCTTTTTATCTGAGATAGTTTTTAAGTATTCATGTTCTTGACATGAAAAATTAGAATTTTTAGAAAAAATCGAATCGAACATTTTAGAAAAATCGATATATGTTAAAAAATAATTTTCAGTAAAACTAATGGTAACTCGGAATCCCCTTTGCAAAACTTTTTTCCTGCCGGAAGACGAATAGTACATATTGAACATTTATTTAAACAATTATTTTCCCTTGGACAACACCAACCATTTAACTGTACTTTATCAGATATGTACTTTTCAAAAAAAGAAAAAAACATAGGGCTAGCCAATATTTTTACCTTAAAGTGTAAAATGTGTGGTTTGGAAGAGGATATATCGACTGATACTGACCAAGACACAATGGATATAAATTGTGCTGCAGTTTTAGGTGCTATTTCAACAGGAAATGGACATTCGCAATTAGTGGAAGGCCTTTCAATAATGAATATCCCTTCCCTTTGCTATTCGAAATATACTGCATGCCATGAAAAGTTAAATCCCATAATTCACAAAACAGCATGGCTGGTAATGGAAGAAGCGGGAAAGGAAGAATATAAATTAGCCAAAGATACTGGTAGTGTAGACTCTGATGGAAATCCACTGATAACAGTAATTGCAGATGGTGCATGGTGCAAACGTTCGTACAGGACGAACTATAATGCCTCATCTGGAGTTGTAAGTGTATTGTTTTACCAATTGTAATTTTATATAGTAATTTTTTGATATATATATATAGGCTTGTATTATTGGCCAACAAACAGGCAAACTATTATTTTTGGGCATCAGAAATAAGTATTGTACTACTTGTGCTAGAAGTGAATCTAAAGGCACTAACGCTGATCCCCACACCTGCTTCAAAAATTGGTCTGGAACGTCAACTTCCATGGAGGCTGATATTATAGTAGAAGGTTTTAAAAGTTCACTTGCCCTTCATGGACTAATTTTTGCAAAACTAGTTGGAGATGGAGATAGTAGCGTGACCAAAAAACTTCTACAAACCCGACCTTATGGAAATCGGCTTGTAGAAAAAGTGGAATGCAGGAACCATCCCTTGCGTAATTATTGTGGCAAATTAAGGGATTTAGCACATAAAAGATTTAGCGGTACAAATAAATTAGTTCCACCTGCTACCCGAAAACTTTTGGAAGGAAATATTTTCCGTCTTAGGACTGCCGTCACAAAAGCTGTTAACTTCAGAAAAAGTGAGGATAGCAGCATGGAAGAAAAAATTAGAAATGTAACTAAAGATTTATTAAATGGACCAAGTCACGTCTTTGGTGAACACAGCAAGTGTGTTGAGATAGGTTACTTTTGCAAGCAGTCTCGAAAACAGAAAGACATTAACAAGTAATTATTATTTTCTTGCTCTATTTATCTATACGATATAATTATAGAAGAATAATTACTAATTTTTTTTTATTAATATGAAGAACTTTCTCAGTTTATAATTATCACAAGTCTAAAACTTTTTAAATGTCCTATTTTGTAGGGTACCAGAACTACAAGCTTGTGGTTTGTATGAAGATATCATGTGTGCCATTCATAGGTTAGTTCATAATGCCTCTAGCTTAATTATGGACATGGACAATAATTCTGCTGAATCTTATAATTCTGTTGTCTGCAAATTTATAGGAGGCAAAAGAATAAACTTTGCCCAAAAAGGTTCTTTTCAAACAAGATGTGAAGCAGCGGCCGTTTGTTTCAATAGTAAGGGATTGCACCATTCCTTAATCCATAAAGCGTTAACCACAAAGAGCCCTGGAAAATACACCAAAAGATTTTTGGAAAAGTGTTCAAGAAAGAGAACATATGCGGCTAGGAGAAGATTATTTGTAGAAAAAGTCAAACGTCGAAAAATAAATTTACAAGCAGATAAAGACTATGGTCCCAATGCCGCCGAACAACCTGATCTACCAGAAGAAATTATGGAAGTTAGAACAGCAGAGTTCCTGAAGTCTTTGGAAAAGGACGAAAATGGTAGACTAGAAATCGAAAGAAAAACCCGGGGGCAAAGTGGTAATCCAGTGTGGATCCAAGAAAGGTCATATAGGATTACGGCATCACTTTTCGGAAAAATTTGCAAACTGCGACAGACAACGCCAGTTGGAAACACAATCAAGTGTATTTTATATGCTAATTTTCATGGAAACAGTGCTACACGTTATGGTCAAGAAAATGAACCAAGAGCTAAACGCACTTTCCAAGAAAAGTTTAAACTCCTAGTGGAGGAATGTGGTCTTTTTATAGATGAAGCACATCCTTACTTAGGTATTGTTGACACCGTCTCCTAATATAAATCATAACAAACTTTTTGTAAACATGGGTTAATGATTATTACCCAATTTTTAATATTACCAATTAACTACTTTTAGGTGTCGTATTCTTTATGCAAGTGTATTTATTTTAAGGTGCTAGTCCAGACGGTTTAATCAGCGATGATGCAATTGTTGAAATAAAATGTCCTGCAAGTGCATCAAATATGACGATAGCAGATGCAGTTACTGACAAAAAAATTAACTATCTCTACATAAATGAAGAAGGAAATTTCGAGCTAAAACGTAATCATAATTATATGTACCAAATTCAGGGCCAACTGAATATAACGAAAAGAAATTATTGTTATTTTGTTATTTGGACTACCAAAGATATGCAAATACAAAAGGTAAAAATACATAATAGTAATTTTATTATTTAGGTCCATTACGTTGGTTACGACAGTTTTACTAGTTATTTAAGTAACAATTATGTTTTCCTTGTAGATCGAACGAAATGAGAATTTTTGGGAGGAAAAAATGTTACCACATTTAAAAAGTTTTTATTTAAAATGCTTGTTACCCGAAATTATAGATCCCAGAGTTCCACGCATGATGAAAATAAGGGAAACACGATAGAAATAAAGACTCATAACGCGGCCAAGAAAATTATTTACATATATGTATTACCATTATATTGCATAATGCATATGCAAAAAGGCATAGCACATATTTCGGTTCTTTTCGGTCAACTTGATGCATATTGTTTTGTACAAATGATTAGGCTGTAAAATTCGGCTTCATAAACGGGATAATCCGATTTTTCAAAAATTTTTGAAAACCTGCAAACCTTCAAAAATATTTGGTTATTTATTCGTAATGTAATTTAATGATTAAATAGTAATTAAGTCTATATTGTACAGTTTTACGTGTTATTTTTATATTATATATGTCTAAAAATTATGTTCGATTTTTGTTTATAATAAAAAAAGATAAATAAACAAATAAGAATTTTAATTTCACATAATAAATAATGTTTTATTTTCATGCCTTACCAAGCAATACTGTTTCATGTATACAGCTAAAATATTCCGGAAAAATGTATGAACTAGTTATAATAGTACACCAGCAAAAATCTAAAAGAATGCCCGCTTTTTGTAGATGAAGCACGTCGTTACTTTTATTATTGACACCGTCTGCTAATATAAATCACAACAAACTCCTTCCAGTTTATAAAATAAAACGAGTACGTATATTTTTACCTAAAGCTTTGTTATAGGGCGCTACTAGTTCAAATATAAGTTCAATTATATACAATGTGGTATTATTACAACTCAACGTAGGGTTGTTTATAACATTATAACAATTATAAAAGTTGCTATAAGCTAAAAATATAAAATTAGACTTCATCGCGGCCTTCCATGTATTTTTATCTTTAAATTAAAACTAATTTCGATAAACTAGATTAAACGGTTTTTAAAGTCTCGAATATATTTCTTGAATGCCATCGTACATAATCATTCGCATCACGACAAATTCTGACTGTGGTCAAAGACAAGAACAGAACACTGTAGTGTCGAACAGCGTATCATCTCAGCCTATGTGGAAGCCCTTCTCTATCCCACTAGCGATGGTTAACAGGTACACGGCATTAACACGTCAGTCGCATTTGACTCAATACAATTTATCCTCTTTGTTGTTTTGATGGGTCTCACCAACACTTAGGTGAGCAGTTTTGCGAATGTCCCCTTTTCAGTGATCCGGTGGATTACACGTCTTCTTTCCATCCAAGAGAACACAGATTCGAATACCAGTCGTGGCAAAAATTTTAATTCGGAGGGTTTGAAGGTAAGGTACGATAGAATACGGGATATATTATTAAAGAAACATAAAGTTCTTCCATTTTTATACCATTTACATGAATCGAAGTACTGTTAATTGACACCAATATTTGTTTACATATTTTGCATACCATCTGAGCATATATTTCATACTTGAGTTTCTGATTCGTTTTACTCAGAATGTTAAAGTGAATGCGTATATAGGGTGTCCATTTTATCTCGTAACCCTTACTGGTTCTGATTAGGCAACACATATTACACAGCACAAGTAAACCTTATCGAAGCAGGATGGATGGTTGCATCCTGCATTTTGTTACTATCTTACGCATATCGTAGTTGTCCGTACATTTAGTAAATCTTCACTCTTTCCGCGATTTTTGCGAAGTGCCTTTATTAGTTTCGTATATAAAAGTCGCCGTGAAGGGGATCAGAATTAAAATCAAGAATTGGTTCAAAATCAGACTAACAAGATACTATTACGTATTTCTTAAGTGTTTTTTAATTGAAGATAAACTACTTTCATGCCATTTTAAAGTATGTCCTTCGAGGGTTTCAAGTAATGTAAACACATGTATAAAATGATTAAAAATATATATACAGGATGCCTGTTTTAAACTTAAAACTCAAAAGTTAGGGAATAGGTGAACACTGGCCATATCACTAGGTTTTTAATTTATAATAATACATATTTCTAATAAGGAAAACTAATACCAAGGCATTCTTTTTTAAATTTATTTATTTATTGGGAGAGTCCTGGTCTTGCGGGTGTCAAACATTACAATGTGCAATGCTCAATGCTGAAGGGGTTTTAATCTTGCCAAATTTCAAAAGTGTTATAATTTAAAAGAGTAGTACTATGCTAAGTAAGTATATGGACTATTTTAAAAATGAGCACACTAAATTGTTCATTACTACTTTATTTAGACAAAATTCAGCATATGTTTCTTACGAACGTGCGTATTTGCAATTTAGATGCAGTCAAGTGCATAAATCGCAAGCAATGAATGTCGGTCGCTGCAAATTAATTAGGGAAAAAATTGATAGCTACATTAAAAAATAGTTTGTCTGAAGTCAGGGCAGTATTGTTGCCGTATTTGTATGCCCATTGAATTAATTCTTTAGACTTCATTTTGATTTCATAATGGTCTATTAAATAATCATTAATTTCAGGGGTAATTTATGCTAAAACCGTTAATTATAGACACTAAACATAAACTATAACTTGACAATTACATATAAATTTTATTGTCAACAAAAGGGCCTATCAAAGTATTTTCGGGTATAAAAAATTAGTACTCGTAGAAACGAAGTCTTGATCTCAGTACATCCTCCTCCTCCGTGGTGTTGAGTCCAAGGACTAGTTTGACGCAGCAATCCATTCTTCCCTGTTGAAAGCTTTTCTCTTCATTTGTTCATAGCTTTACGTCTCTTTTGAAGCACCACATTTCGAAGGATTCTATTTTTCTTCGGTTTGCCGATGGTCCACGTTTCACATCCGTATAAGTGTCATCAGCTAAATCTGATTGTTAGCAGCCTTCCATTCTTCTATATTTCTGGCGTTTACTTTTAGTTCATAGTAGATGTCACAGCCCATATATGCCATGATTTGACGTATACGAGGGCGACACTGAAAATTTTTAGAAAATCAAACAAGGATTAGTTTTCAAAAAATTTAAATGATTTTATTCTTTTTGAAAATATTCCCCTTTAACATCAATATATTTTTGCATTCGATGAAACCAGTCCTTAAAGCAATGATGCCACTCTTCCTGAGACACTTCAGAAACTAGGTTTTTATAATGTTCCACTGCTTCATCTGATGACAAAAAAGTGATTCCACGCATTTTATCTTTAATTTTTGGAAACAAAAAGAACTCGCAAGGTGCTAGGTTACCGCTGTATGGTGGAGGGTCCATGGTGCTGACTTTTAGGGCATCTAGATCTAGATACTCAATTGTTAGTTTTTCTGTATGCGACGATGCGTTGTCATGATGTAAAATTATTTTTCCTTTTGGGCGTTTTTCACGAACTTCTACAAAAATTTGCGGTAAACAGACATTTGTGTAGCAATCGGCAGTAACGGTACGTCTATCTTCTAATGCTATAGTAGCAATATGGCCCCTTTTAGAAAAAAAAACTAGCAATCATCTTCTTACCAGCGCTGCTAATTCGTCGGACTTTTGTAGACTTGGGTTCTGTTCGAAAGACCCATTGAGTCGATTGACTTTTCTTTTCAGGATCAAAACAATAAATCCATGATTCATCACCAGTGACGATATTCCAGACCAAATTTGAAGTGCCGCATTGGAATTTTTCCAGAGTTTTTCTGCACCACTTAACGCGTTGTTCTTTTTGGACGGGAGTCAGTTTATGTGGAATCCATCGACAACAAAGTTTTCTCACGTCTAACTGTTGATGTAAAATGTTTTGGATTTGTCTCATACCAATGCCCAATTTCGCCCGAATAAATTCATAAGATGTCCGTCGATCTTCCTCAAGCATTGCTCGAACAGCGGCAATATTCTCATCAGTAACAGCAGTTCTTGGGCGTCCTTCATGAAATTCATCACTAAGAAAAAACCGATCTCTTTTGAATTCGTTGTGCCAATTATAAATTATTGCCTTAAATGGGGCTTCTTCGCCAAATGCATTTCTAAGCCGATCTTCACATTATTTAAGCGTTAATGACGATTTAAAATCATAAAAAATCATAGCTTGGAAATGTTCTCTTGTAAAATTTTTGGGCGAACACAAAATCTTTAAATTATAATAATTAAAAAACTATTAGAGCAAATCGAACAAACTAAACGGCAATCATCTCGCTAAACATTAAAAAGTAGCTGTCAAATCACTACGTAATAATTAAATAGAGGACTTTGCCACAGCTCTTATTCAAATGTAACCTTCTGCATTATACACATTTCAGGTATATACGGTCTATAAGGAAACTGTAAATGGTTATATGGACAGTATAAATACCAAATTGAGAGAGATTGATATAGTACGTACAAATAAAGTTTAAAAAGTTCAAGTTTAGTTCTTTATAATAAAATACCGATTATTTCACTTAATATTAGTTAACGTCATTTTAAATTTAAAGAACCAAAAACCATTCTTTAGTTTTACACTTAAATTCTACAGTGCGATCAAAAAATATTGTTTATAATAAAATGTTTGTATTGTTGACAGTAACATTGGAAAGTATACATTTATTTAATAAATACAAAATAATAGCACCTAATTCGAGTAGTCCTTTAGACTAGACTATTTTTATGCAGTGTGTTTCCTAACAAACTCATGGTTTTTAATGTTTAAAATGAAAACGGCAGACATTTAAATGGTGTCATTTTTCAAAATATATATTTGTTTATCGTTGTTGTATTATCATTTAATAAATTCCCATGTTTCTACTATTTCAAATGTATTATTTGTTTTATTTTATGATTAACCCATAAAAAGGTAGTAAACATTAAAAATCGACAGTCTTGTATTGGCAGTAATAAAACCACGGTTTTTTCTGTCCAAATCCTTGTCAATTGTTATATAATAATTAATAAACTAATTAGTTAAATATTAATTGACTCTCTTCCAAATTAAGTAACACATCCGGTTAACAAGTTACTCCAATCGATACTTACACAAAAAATCACTACAGTCTTTATTAAAACTAGATATGGAGAGAGGGATGTTTTATGTAGGTAGGGTTGAAGCAATTGTAAAAATTTATCACAATTCAGTAGACAGTTGTTAATAAGAAATATACCGTCCGTTCGTTCTCAAAGTCGATCATATGAATCTAACATGGTATCAAACGTTTTTGCTGATTGTTGCTCGCCAATTTAACTTACAGGAAAGGTAATGGTATCAATAGAAAAAGAAAATTATTGCGATTCAAATGATACTACTAACAAGACTAAAAGTGCCATTTCTATTCTAAAATACTAATTTAAAATTTGATAGTTTTTAAATATGATTACCCTTGATGTGAAAATTCGACAGCATTTGTCAAACAATTTTTTTAACTTGTTGGTTTAAATCAGCAAATTTCTGTTCTACTGTTTGTTTGTTTGTTAATAAGAATTCGACGTTTAGGCGTGTGCTAAGGTTTATTTACGGAACGCTGAATAATTATACCAACGAAGAAAAAGTTTTTATGGTGAAAACCTTTTATAGTGGCGTTAGTTTGCGAAGAGTTCGAGATCTGTTTGCAGTTAAATTTAAGACAAGACCTATACTATCTGCAAGTAGGTACTATTCAAAAATACGAGTATGTACCATCGTGTTCAAAGAATACTGGTACAGTGTGTTACTGCAGACACTTCCAAAACTCAAAATTTGATGTAGACACTTCTTTTGTGTGTAAATCGGATATGTCAAATAGAGGTTAAGTATTTTTCAAACTGACAAGTTTTTTATATTTTTCATTCATAGAACTGTCACGTTGATGTTTCATGGTCATAGCCTGCTAACGCAATTGATTATGCGGCTTCAAACCAAATTTAAACAGCCAAAATTTCGCTGTACCAGTATTCTTTGAACACGATGGTACAACAATTTGAAAGATGTGCAAATATGTTGGAAGAATCGGAAAGTAGGGGTGGTGAGTAATAACAATTTTTATTGAAAAATAAAATGTTCTTGCAGTTGGTTTATGTAAGTCGCGGGTATGGAAGATATTAAAGGAATATAAATATCATCCCTATAAGCCACAATGGGAGTGTGTTTTGTTGTGAAATGCAAGAACGCGCGTACAATAATTATCGCCGCTTTCTATCGTCGAAATGCTTCACCGACGAGTGTACTTTTACCCTAAATAATGAACCAACTGTTTAAAACACACGATATTGAGCTAAGGAACACCCTAAGGTTAATATTTCGACCAGAACTCAGTATCATCAAAAAATTAATATCTGGGCTGGGATTTTTAATAATAATATTATCAGCCCATTAGAAATTGAAGGAAACTTGAATTCAGAAACGTATTTAGATCTTTTAGTAACGAAGGTAGAACCTGCATTGGAAGAAGTTGGAAAAGAAAATTAGGAGATCTGGTTCCAACAAGACGGTTGTCCCTCGCATTTTGGTTTAGATGTTAAAATTTTTTTAAATGATTAATTTCCAAATCATTGGATTGGTAGAGGTAGTGCTATAAATTGCCTAGCAAGATCTTCTGATTTAGCACCTTGCGAAGCAAAATTTACAAAAGACGCCACCCAGATACCAGGTGATTCACGTAAGACGCACCCCTTAAAAGCTTCAAATGCAACCGACCATGCGAGGATTAGCATAGATCAAGGTTATTTATGAAATTGTAAGTTGGGTTGCCTATTCCAGTTGTTAAGGGGCGCGTCTTACGTGAATCACCCGGTATTAATTCTTTGAGAGAAGCAGTAGTTGTTGAATGTGCGTTAATTACTGACAGACAGTTGGCTAACGTAAGAAATAGTTTCTACAACAGACTAGGGTATTGTTTAGCTCAAAACATTTTTCCTTGCTACTGTTTTTAATAAACATTATTTGAAGCCTTTATTACTTGATACTTATTTACTGATTTATTATAAAAATAATGCCAAAAAACCTAAGAATTGAATATACATGTTAATTGTCTATGTTCGACTTTGAGAGTGGACACCCAGTATATTTGAGCACACACACAGTGTTCTTGAGAAATGGCCATTTCCATTCGGATGAATTACTCCACTCGCCTTTCGGCGCGTGTCGCAGAATTTCATCCTCATGGATATGGCCAACTTTCTCAATCGTTGAACAATATACTATTCTAAATTCAATATTTCACTATTACATACGATCACCTAATATTATTGATAAATTACTTCGTCCATTTAAATTTAGTATTTTATTTAGCAGTACACAGTGTATTATACTACATTTGTCATATATTACTTCAACCTCCATCTTACGACCCATATACCGGGTGGTGCATTGCCTCACGCACCATAGGAATGGTACATTTTTAATTTGTAAATATTTCTTTCCTTAATCATTTTAGACCAAAAGTGCAAATATGTTTTTTGTAGAAAAAAAAATACCCCATCCAATTATGCTATTTTGCAGTTTTTCAATTTTTCCGTAACAGAAAAACTGTGGAAATTAATTCTTTTACTTTGATAAAAATCACTAATGCCTTGGAATTACTGAAACAGTCTGACTTGTCAGTTACTTACGCTTGTTAAAATTGTCATATAAAATAATTTTATTTTCCGTTGAGTTTGTTTTAAAAAGTAATTTCCCTTCCTGTTGAATTTGTTGAATAATGGTTATTTGTTTACCAAGGCCAAAAAGTTACATTTTTCGAATTGAAAAATAATTTCAAAATGTTATTATGACAGAGGGGTGGAGCCATGACAGTGTCATAGCTCTACCCCTCTGCTTCAAAAATTTCATGGCATCATTGATTTTTGTCCAGGTGCACAAATTAATCCTCGCGGTTTTTCTATTACACGAAACTCAAAAATTGTGTAAAATAGCATCATTGGATGGATTATTTTTTGCTCTACAAAAAACTTAATTACACTTTTGGTCTGAAATAATTAGGGAAGCAAATATTTACATATTAAAAAATTACCATTGAAATTCCTATGGTGCGTGTGGCAATGCACCACCTGGTATGTATAAGTTATATATCAGAAGTGGTTCTTGTTGCAATTTCTTTTTCTTCTTCGCCTGTCTAAATGTATACAATGTGTTCAAAAATGAATGAGGTCAAGGTCATATCAACCGCAAAAAATTCGAAATTGGGGTTGGTATAGGTATAAGAGGTTACAGACAATACGTACATTAAAAAAATATCCCTCATATCCTACAGCAGTTATCAAACCGTGTATTAGCGTGACATCTTTTCGATTTTCGTTTGTTGCTGTTTTTTAGGTTTAATCCATGGAAAATCAGTTCTTTTTTGAACTACTGAGTATTTTTAGTTGAATGAAATCAGAGGTTATATGTCAATTTCAAACCTACAATTTCTTTAAATTACTTTTTCGTTTACTTCTTAACAAAACGCTTTTATTTTAATGGCCCAGTATCACAAAGCAGCTCTAAATAATAATTAATTATTCTACAGTCTTTAGTAACCTTTCTAGCGACTTTTATATTATGAAATACCAATCTTGTATAATCGGTTGCCTACACTACCATCTCAAACATTAATGAACACATTGTATATAAAGACCAAATTTGATTAAGAACTCGTATGTTTGTTTTGTTAGTTCTTTCTTTAATTATTCATTACATTTTTTATATGACCTCTGTTATCCTATGATTATTGTAGGTTCTCAGAAATTACTAGATTCAGAATTTTAACAAATTTTTTTCTTTCCTTTCAACATTTTTTTATCTTTTGGCAGATTTAAATAACAAAATGCCTATCTGAATTATAGAAAAATGGAAATACTATGGTACAAAAATATTAACACGATTTTTTAATTTAATTTAATCTAAAGTTACGGTATTAATATAAAGAGCTACAGTTAATGCACTACAATACTTGTAACTTGCAAGAATTACAGATTAGGCGCATGCTAAACACGTCTATGTGAAATAATAATGTCAATCAATTTTACACTGTCACATTGTGGGTACCACTGCTTATTAGTAAATATCATAAATATATTAATAGAAAAACAGGTATTCACGCAATTAATTTTCCACGAACATTAAGTATACCAAACCATTAATAAACAAGACAAGATTTGTAAAAGCTTAACAACGAACAAGTATGTTAATTGATTAAATTACTACAATATTTAAATTTCTGTTTTTTGACTTTGCACGTTATCGTAGATTGCAAGTGTTCTACGTTTTTTATTCGCCGGGGGTAGTAAAAATGAATAAAATAACAAGTGTTAATTGCAATTTTCTACAATTTGATAGCTGTCTGTATTAGCACAGCTCCGATGTGGATGGAACAAGAATTAATAGCAAGCATTGAAAGTCATTTAAACATAAGAATATGTATTTATTAAGTAAAATTTACTGTAGTTTTGAATTCTATTAAAATATTATTTTATGCGAAATGGTCTTGATAACAACAAATAAATGTATGTCGTCCGAAAATAAAGTATCAAAGCTATCATTTTCCAAATTAAACTTGTTAATCCGATAAATTTTTGTTTAAAAGGCTGGAGAATAAGATAGGCTCTAAAAGACATGACAACGGGTAAAGTAATTAACTTTTTGTGTCTAATTTTATTCGACATATCTTCGTCTAATATTGTGATCTAATTTTGTGATTTATTAAAAACATTTTGCAAAAAATTACAAAACCAACATATTATCTATCAAACAGCTTTAAGTAGTAAAAATCGATTAATCTCTCTGAAAATTGGCTGCAAGTTCGAAGTTTCTTCTTGGACGATTAAAATTTAAATACCTACTGTTGAAAATTCTGTTTATTACACCAGAAATTTTGCTAATATACCAGACCGCATAGAGCCTTCTGAAAACCCCAAATTTGAACCAAAGGTACTAGTGTGGGTGGCGATCTCACAATCAAGTGTTGGGTAAGTGCATGAGTCCGCAGTCGGAGCTGGTACACTATATTTGAAAATGTTTACTTAAATTAAAATGTTTTATTTTTTACATCACAAAAATGATAATTTTATATTTAATAAGCGCAGAAAGAATTACATAGAGAATAGGAAAAGTAGGAAGGTTCTACAATATGCTCAGAAACACGTTCTTCGGAAAAAAAGAGATACCTACCAAAAGAGATTAAAACAGAGGTATACCAGAAAGTGGTAAGACCCTCCCTAACCTATGGCTGCGAGTCCTGGATTTTAAGAAAAAGAAATAGAAGCAGAATCAAGGCCACAGAGATGAGGTTCTTAAGAAGAATTCAGGGGATTACTAGAAAGGACAGGATAAGAAACACGGTAATAATAAAAGAGCTGAAGGTAAAATCCGTAGAAATAGTAATAGAAGAAAGACAGCTGACTTGGCTTGGTCATATACATACATAGAATGAAGGACGACAGAATAGCCAAAGAAGTATATGAAGCCAGGACGCAAGGAAGAAATAATGTAGAACGATCAAGAATACGATGGGAAGAACAAGTTAGACAGATGAACAGAACAGAAAAACGAGGAATACACTGGACTGTAGTAAAAGTGAAACGCATGGAAAAGAAAAATTGAAAGTACATTAGATAAGATTTGAATTGTATTATGTAAAATTGTAAAATATAATATGTAAAATACAGTACAACACCTAACGGTATACGGACATTAGATTAACTAAAATTAGATTGTTATAAATAAAAAATAGTAAGCGCAGTGTGCGAGAAACGTCAACAAATGCTTCGATAAGAACAATGAACAATATACTTGTGGTGCTAAAAAAAAACATGAATCCACCCCAAATTGCCCATGACATTCCAATCGAGAACTTTTGGGTCATTTGTTTCAGAAAGTGTATGAAAAGGCTGGAAGGCAGAAAATGAAATGCAGTTTGCACATAGAATTAAGAAAAGTCCTTCAAATCATGATAATACAAGTTGGAAAATAGAAAGAAAAGATTCTCTTTTAATTCACAAATAATGTTTCGCCGTTATAATACATATAGATACTTCTAATTAAAGGGGGGGGGGGACGTGCAATTAAATTCCTCTCAAAACTGTGTATAAATAATTTTTAATTTCGTCCATTTACTTATGCGTTAGGCCTTATTAACGAATAAAAAAGGTTTTAGCTGTGTCATTTAATAACATTGTAGTAATTCAATAGATATTTGATAGTTAAAAATCTACGCGTATTTTTAAAACGATCGAATGGACCGAAGTCTATAATTCCTGGTAAATTATAATTTAGGTCAATGAAATTAAGTAAGCTCAAAACACCAAGCAAGGAAGACTAGGAGTAGGAGGATAAACAACTGAGACTAGAGTTACTTGTACTCGAGATTTAGAGAACCTCGAATTTCCCACAGTTTCCAAAATATTTTAATTTGAAAGCCTTGGTTTTGCAGAAGGTGAAACAAAGCATTTTTCTGCAAAGAATAATATAAAAATCTCTAATTAGGGATGTTTTATTCTTATAAATCATATTAATATACGTCTGATACAAACACAAAGCCTGTTCTTTTTTTTATAAAATAATTTTATTCTAATCTTCCTCCATAACCGAGGTCCCTTAGAAGTAATCCGATAAAAATTCCAGAACATGCGAACGTCACGAGAATAACACGGAGGAGATGAATTTGATTTCTTGGATTGTTGTACGTATGATGTATGTATAGAACGTTAACTAGCATCGTAGTAGGATCTCAAAGTTGTTCCCCGGTATTAAACTGTCTAATCCCGTCCTCCAACCTCCAGACACACACAATGGCACTGACATGTGGTCAAATTGGAGAATTAAGCCGTTTTAACCGACTGAGTTTTGATTAATTCGAACGTGATTGGAGCAGCTACTAATTGCTGATGTTTGTTATCCTTTCGTCAACGGAACTCAAATACATGTTTCCTTTTGTGCCGCTGACAAGCGCCTGTCCTTTTTAAAACCCTTCCTCTCCTTTGATGTGGTGATCGTGTTGAGTATGCATACCTGATGTTCACTATTACAAATTATAATGATTCTGTCGCATTATCTGATTACGAGCCACAATATTATTTTTTTCTTCGGCCGAGGAGGGCGTGTGCACGTAATTATTTAGATATTTACATTGTTATATAGACGCTTTACAACTTTACGAGTTGAAATTTGAAACTTTATAGCGACGTCCGCAAGTTTATTAACTTGTAATTTGGTTTTTATTGTATCCGGCACGAGTAGAGCGCCGCTTCTAGTTGTTTTGTACATTTTTGCAAATAAGATGTTCTTACAAATAGGATTACGGCATCTGCAAATTGTCAAACTTTAAGAACGCCTTTGTTAAACAAACTGAGTCCGATATTCACTCCTAACAATTACATAAAATTGTGAGCATTGTTTTTTTTAACGCAAACTTAAACGAGACTTGCGAGAAGAAATTCACAACATTTCACGAATGAAAATGCTTTAAGCTCGATGTCGATCATAGAAGAAATTTATAATTTTACATAAGAATAATTTTATAGTTTTTTTATACGACATTTATAGGCAACAACTAACGTTTCGTTCCTTTCTTACTTTTTGTCTTATAAGTAACGTTGCAAAATAAGAAAGCCTAGTTGCTTCTGAATTTTCTTTGCTAAATTTTTTTTAGATGGCGGCTGTGACGGAACCCACTAACAGAACACACTCAGAAATATTCTCTAAAAAATTTGCTTGAATAAAGGGTGCAGAATGTCTGAAATTTTGAAGTACCAGCGATAAGTAAAAATGAAAATAGAAAGCTAAGGCATAAATAAAAGTAATAAAAATACTAAGAACCCGATTGAATACAAAAATCACCCTTAATTGTAGTTTGAGGTGAGATCATTCTCACTAAACAAAATACTTTAATATTGGTTTGTAATAATAATAATATATTAGCCCAATTCAAATAAACATTAAACGATATGGATTCCAGCTGAAACCCATGACGATTTATTTATACCAAAGACCACCTTCTGCACTGTTGTTTTCGTAAAAGCTATGTTTTATTGGTTTGTCTATTTACTGGGCGAGATCTAGGTTTGCGGATGCCAACAATCATAAACTATGTAACTACAAAATATGCAGGCCGGAAGTACGAGTATATCAAAGTTGAGTTTTCTCATTGTTTATGTTGTAGTTGAGGAGAAGGGCACAAATGAAAAGGGCCTAACGATCGTTATAGTACTACAACGAAATAAAATTAAAACTAACGCATTTTATTTACAGTGGAATCACATCTAAAGTGTTATCTGTAGTATCTCTTGTATTGTCAATTAAACAATTTAAAAGCAACGTAATTTTATTACCCAGAAGGATTGTGATTAATACGGAACTTGCTCAAATTATTCCATTATGGTCTTTCTTTAAACAAACAGTGTCAGGTTGCCTTTTACGTGTTGTTATCTCGGATCAATCTGCCACGTGTTCAGCGAATTAAATAAATTATAAACTTGTAAAGAATTAAATTAAATTAAACGTATTAAGATAGTCTTTGTATATACACGACCGGCAATTAACATCCCGCACATATGTTGTGTTAAAATTGGCGAAGGTTTTCTATTTGCGAGAGAGTCCGTGTGCAGAGAATTAATTTGGACTTTCAAAATGTAGAAATTAACTACAAATCGAGTCTGTTGTCTGTTGTAATTTTATTATGTTACGGCCACATACAGAACAAGTAGCTAAACAATATATTTACAAGTAAATGCCGTAGAGTAAGCTCTCAATGGATTAATTTGACGATTGAATGACACAAAGCAGCGTTTTAAGGCCCAACTCCGCCCACGCTCGGTCCTATAACAACCTGTTGATGATTAAACTTATCTCAAAGCTTCATTCAAACAGGTATTGCGATGTTACTGCATGTTATGCTCTACCAAATCTGCATTTAGATGTTGTTCCTGAATTGCGTAAACCTTTGTTTTAATTTTAACTTTAATTCAGACTTTAACACCTTGTACAACTAATTTAAAATTTTAACAGGATGTTAATGTAAATTAAAACATACGTTTTTGACTGCTATTACAGGCTGAAATAGAGATATAAAAAACAAAATTGTGTAACTGAAGTTTGCTTAAAATGGAATAATTGTATTAATGTTAGATTAAATCCTTGATATTTAATTAGAGGAGAAAATAGGTGAGTTAATTGTGCTTAACGATAATTCAAAATTTAATTTAATGATTTTATGTTTTTGTTGTGGTTACGAAAAATTTCGATTAAGACATTACTGTTTTAATAAAGTAGATATCCGTTTGTCCTTAAGATGGTTTAATTTCAAGGTATTCGACTCATCACTGAATGTTTTAAGTATTTGAAATAAATCTCTTCAGAGATTCTTTCAGTAAATCAATGTGCCTTTTTAATATAATTTTTCTGTCATTTTTCGATTTAGTTTTACTGAAAAAATTTATTTTTAAAATTTTCAAAAAAAGCTAGTTTTCTTTAATGTCTCCCTCCAGCTTCGTGTTTTTGCGTTATTTATTAACTTTTTGAGCAAATAAACCACAATTTTAAGAAATAAAATACTTACAGAGTAATCGTTGCTATCTAAACGAACTAAGTTATTGCCATATTAAATATTTCCACTTTCATAAGTTAAGGTTATTTCAAAACGAGAACGTCCTTTCATTTTTTTCCCGATTTATTATTGTATTCCATTTTCAAAGAAAGAATAAGTAGATCATACTAACAATAGCATTAGGGTTTTATTAAAACTACCGCTTTATGCACAATCTCCTTGTAAGTCCTTGCTCTGTGCATGAATATGAAAGTTTTTATTAAACTTTCAGTAACATTTCACGAATATAGACCGCAACCTAAGTATTGGTATTCCAATAAAAGGATATAAAAGGGAAAGCCCGAAAACATCATGCGAATTTTGTTGAGATTTGAAGTAAGTATGTTTCCTTCAATTATAGTTTGAATAATTTATATTCGAGGAGAACGAATGTAATTTTTATTATTATTAACTTGGGATCGAGGCATAAACTTTATGATATTTTAACACGGCTTAAAAGGCTTGTTAAATATTTAATTTAAAATTTTGAATTTATTTTAAGCCAGCAAGTCTGTATAGCAACTTGATGTGTTATTTTTGCTCTTTTAATGCAACCAAAGAAAATTGTACTTTAAGGCTTAATTGTTTTTTTATTATTAAGTAAATTAGCAGTCGAAATACACATTATTTTATAAGTTAACGGGCTAACATGAAATATAACTATTAGCTTATCTGGCGTGATGAGATCCCCTCCAGTGATGGGATCTACTGGTTCCTGCTAATGTTGCAGGTCAATTGGCCACAGTTTATTAAGTCTTCTTATTACAGTATTATCTAGCAGCGCATGCAATAGAGGGTTTGTGTGGATTTCTAATTTTTTATGATGAGTAGCACTTCTTTCGTGGACGATATCTTTTACTGTTGGTAGGTGGAGGTCGTCGTGGATCATTTCGTTGGTGACATACTAAGGGGCATCAACTATTGCTCGTAGAATTTTAGACTGACATTTTTGTATGATGGCTATGTTGGCCTTGCTAGCACAACGCCATAGTTCTATACTGTATGTCCAAATTGGCCTTATTATTGACTTGTGTAATAGAACATTACTACTTGTACTTAAGTGTTAAAGGACACTTTCGCCCAATTAACCAATAGGTATCTCTTTCCACCGTAAGTCAATTTTCTTTCTTCTTTTTTTTGCGGTTGTGTTCCTTCCAATTCAGTTCCTAAGTATTTGACCGATATCGTCTGAGGAATTTATTTATTATTTAACTGGATTGACGGACATGGATCTTTTCGTCTCATTTATTTTAATATTCGAGCTTGTGAGCCACATCTCTAGAACATGTAAATACTCTTGAAGGGTAAAATGTGCTTGGTGAACTAGTAAATACAGCAGTGTTGCCAGCAAACGTGCCTAATGAGATGTTTGGCGATGTTGAGAGATCAGCAGGTAAAGTAACGGCCCTAATACACTGCCTTGTGGTACTCCAGAGTTAATAGGTAGCAATCTGAAATTTCTCTCTTTAGTCGCGTTCTGAATTGCCGATTGCTTAAGTATGATTCAAATAATTGATATAATTCTGGCAGATTTTTTTAAATTTTGTATGATATTTCTGTATGCCAAACCCTTTCGAAGGCTTGGCTTATGTCGAGAAATATTGACGTACAGTATTCTTTATTATTTGGGCACGCTGCTGGATTGTAAAGTGGGCGCGAAGGAAGCCAAATTAATGATGGAGTATCCAATCGTGGTAGGTAAAGTCAAGATCAATTCTTCTAGTTTTTCTAGTAATGTAGATACAACGGAGAGTAAACTAATAGGTTGGTATGATTTGACACTAGTTGCATCTTTCCAAATGTTAAGATTATTTCCGCTAGTTTAAACTTTTGAGGCCAGTACTGATGTCGAAGAATTGCATTAAATATGTAAGTCAATAGTACCATACCTTTCTTTGGCAATTCTTTTAGCATCTTTGGAGTTATGATATCCATCCCTGGATGGATTGGTGGGTTTGTATATGACGGTGATTCCAGAAATTCTAAACTTTCTTCTTCTGGTACATTATCGTGAGATTGGAAGACATCGGCAAGATATTTTTCAAATGTTTCCGTACTCTTCTTGTCGCTTTTAGCCCATTGTGTTTAAATTTGTGTTTCTACGCGTAGAATAGGTGACGTTGTTGTAGGTTTGCGTACCTACAAATTTTATTCGATTCCAAATGGAATTATCATAGCGATTCAGATTAGACACGTAATCTTTTATTACTCAGTTTATTAAACTCATTTTTGCCGGAAGGAGTATGACTTTTTTGCCATTTTGCTCGAGCATTCCTCTTGCCAGTAACAAGATTTTTAGGTTCTAATGGGATATTGGTGACATTTTTTTTGTGAATTATTTCAGGGGTGGCTTGTTGGGCTGCTTCTTAAATAAGACTAATAAAGCTGATGGCGGCTATTACCGATGAGTGGCCAGAGGATAAATCGAAGCTTGGTATAATGCCTGTGTACGCGGGAGACTGTTGGTGACAAAGAAATCTATAAGAGACCTGGTAATTTATTTATATCTGTCGGCCAGTATGTTGGCGTTCCTGTCGATAAGAATGAATAACTCTTTTCTTGCATGAGCTTTAATCTCTCTGCCTTTGGTGGTAGTTATCGCGATCCCCAAATTGAAAGTTTAATGTTGTAGTCGCCTCCTGCTAGGAACCATGGGCCTAATGTGTTTTCAAATTGTGCATTGGAGGACAATATACTGCAGTAACGAATTGTTTGTTTGATTATAATGGCTGTACCCGCATGCGCAGTGCCATATGGAAGGTTGATGGAATACACGGATGGAATAGACTTGATAGTACGGTATCTTGAAATAACATTTATCAGTAAAATGAGGCTTAATTCTAAGTCGAAATAAAATGTAAAAGTAGCATGCTAACTTCATAATTCCGTAAAATATATTGACAGTGTTAAATGGAATAATTTAAAGTGATTCTTGGTAAGCGCAGAAACCATACTTTTATTTTAAAATAAAACCGCTTAACTGTTATAATGTTCTTTAAAACTTAAGTTAGCTGTAACTTTCATGAGATTTTTGACTTAAGAACAATTTACTAAACTAATTTATAATAAACATGAAATGAATTTCTAATTGGAGGCTTACTTATAAGAGTTATAAGCATAGATTTTAACAAATAATTTAATTTTAAATTTTGCAAGTCTGCTCAATCAACTATCAAGTTCACAATTCTGAACTTTAATTTTACCAGCCACTTTTACTTTTCAAAACTGAGGCCTGAAATTATATTTCAGATTTCTATTGATTTGAAACAAATATTTCCAAGGTTTTGTATGAGTTTTTGAAAATTACTTTATGGCTAAATAATCACGCGCAAGGTTGAATGGGCATTGCTTTATTTTAAATTTAGTTTTTAAAGTTTTGAATTTAAGATTATAAGCCTTGCTGCACATCGCTGATTTTGTAAAAATTCTTCTAGTTAAGAGTTTCTGAGACACTTAAAATTTAAAAACAAAAAGCAGGATCTTTATTTAAATGTTAATTTTACTTTCCTTTACCTTGCCTATTTTAATGATTCATTATAGAAATATTTCTAAATAGGTAGTGAGATTATAACTCAAATTTTGTTGCTATAAATTTCTTTTTGCATTAGTAATGTTACAGTTTTCACCTGCTTTTCTGGTACGCAAAGAACTTAAAACTGTATTCCTGCAGACAACTGAGAAAATCTTTTTTATTCTTTTGTAAGACTGGTAAAAGCGAATCTGTAATTTTACAAAAATATACAGAAAAAATTACAAATTGCGAACATAACGGCATAGTCATTCGTTAACTTTCTACATCGTTATATTTCATGTTATCTTGAAAATGATCGAAAAATTATTAAAAATTTAAACAAATATTACTTAGTTACGTAAATGGCGAATTTTTATTAAAACCAACTCGAGTAAGAAATGCATTTAAGCTAAAATTAGAAAATGAAAGGTTGGCAGGTTTTCACATAAAAGTTAACCTTTCAAATATTTTTTATTATATTTCTAGTCCCATATAAGTAACTGTATTTAATACCCACATCATTAAAACAAACACCTTAATTATTTCTACTATTACTCAAATTTATTAATCAAACAGAATCATCTTAACACTTAAGACTAAAACACTCACATCTGTAGTTGTACTGTTAGATTAAAAAGGAGGCCAGTTATTCCAAAAGAAATTCTTACATATATAAATTAGCTAATTCAAAATTTCTATGCGTTGCCTTTTTATAAGCATACGTTTTTACTTTGATGCAAATTTATTCTGGAAACTGTCTAGACTTCAAACAATGTATTTGATTGGTGATGTATTACTGCAAAAAAACTCTCATTTTTTACTTGATTTAGCTGTTAGGTAATCAATTTTTCACCACAAAATACCAACGCATAATTTCTGATTTTGAACTGACATTTTTATCGTGAAATCGTAGAACAAAGATACTTAATAATCACACACAATAGCTATAATTATATTATTAAGTAAAGAAATAAAAATTCCTGTTCGTATTTGATTACATCGCGTATGAAGCTACAAAACGAGAACTTCATTACGATACATTTATTCATGAATTATAATGAAATATACAAATTATAATAACGAAATTACAAACTGCTCGTTAATTACAACTGTGTTAACAGTTTCCTCACATATTATTCTATATGACTTTTAAATTACATTGTAGGTATTTTTATGCAAATATTTAGTTCACACGTCAGCCGTGGACGAATTATAGATGTTAGTGTTAATTGCATTAAAGAATACCGCGGACGTAATTAGAAATCACTTCTTATTATTTACGCTTACACATCGGTCATACATGATGAATATTTTTATAACGCGCGATCAAAAATAAACTAGCCTGTGGTTAAATAAATTCATTATTAACTGTGATTTTTTATTTAAATGACTGGAATGAATTAGAGAGAAATCACATCAGTTGGCTCCTTTGAGCAGTTTACGTTTGGGCTTTGTCCTATGGAGATATAAATTTGATGTATAATATCAAAGTTATATTAGTAGAATTTTGAGTAGATAAAATTGTTTTATTTTTGAACATACATACATATATCTTGAATATTAAGGAATTTGTGGACATTCAGAAAAATATTGTAGGGAGATTCGCCTTTCTAAAGCTAAGGTTACAATTTATATCAAATTTGTTAATTAGTAATAATATGACGACATGAGTATATCCTAGATACATATGCACTTAGATTAGAAAATATGCCGGTTAATATGCATTTGGCAGTATACGTTTTTTTAGAAAACATACATATATTTTCAAAATGTTTAGCAATATAAAATTTATCTACATAGCTTTTAATCAAGGCGACGCGACGCAATCAACTTTATACTTTTAACATGTTTAACTTTATCATTGCCCTTTATGAATGCAGCTTTCTTATAATCACATAATACTTGGTAATATTCAAAAGCAAACGATTTGTTAAAACTTTAAAAATTTGGCTGCAGTTTTTAGCTCTTCGAGGTTAATCCTAGTGCTGATTGAAAACAAGGTAGAGACTTTCCTTTCAATAAGTAAAAGAAGGGGAAATCGTTCCATCAAGTTAGGTATGTTAATTTTAAACCTAAATCAGCAAAATAGATTTTAAAATATTTAAAAACTAAAACAGATAGTTTTAAGGTAAAACTGATAATATTATAAGCAATATTGTGCTGATCAGCTAATAATATACTTTTGATAAAAACGTTTCTAAAATACCCAGAAAAACCAGGGTTGTAGTCAGAAGGGTGCCAGATCTACCCTACTTGATTAAGAAAATTAACTAACTTATCAAAACGCTTCAAAACATGTGAAGTATCAACTATCATACGCAAAGCTTTACACTGAAAACTTTGTGATCGATGTACAAGATCATTTGTGCATTTATTTATGGATATGGCCCTGTAAAAAGCAAGCAACTGAAACAGTGGATATACGCAATGCATGAGATCAAAAATAAAGTAGAAACAAGGCTGATAAGTTTTAAGGAAATAAAGTTATAAATATTTTCTATAGGTTTTGTGGGGACTACTGTGTCCTACATCAACCCTGATTTAATGTATTGTAAATAATTCATTATAATCTCTTTCTTTCTTCTATTTCTATCCATCTTAACCACATACTTTACTAAATTCCTTACAATTCTTGTACTTGTCTTTCGGAATTTGCAGCGTCCGCATTACATAAGATAATGCACCAACGGGACCCTTCCTAGAAAAACCTTTCTTAATACATACTTTGCCTACGCTATTATCTTTTACTGGTTACTTAGCTTTCTTCGACAATTTCATTTTTAAAAACGACACTTCTTCCACTCTTGTTCAGAGCCCATTATCCACACTCCTCAAGGGCATAAATAAAATTAATATAAAATTCAAATCATTGTTACTTACTACATAGAACACCCACAGTTTGTTGTGGCGAGTGTGACATTTTAGAAGTAGAAAAAGGTACTTATCATTTTCGAAAACGTAGTTTCATAAACCACATAAAAAGTCTGTTAATTTAAATTAGCCATTAATTATACATCAAGGTATTTTTATAACGTGTGACCAAAAAGTATCTGAAGAAGGTAAAAAGTATTATTTTTAAAGGAATCACCTCCGCGGAAATTATTTTTATATTTTGGAAGGTAAGTCTTAAGTAACAATAAATCTTAAGAAGATGCATTTTTGTATGAAAATTGCCATTTGTAAAACTTGAGGTTATAATTCAGAGTTATGCAGAAGCTCATTTTTAAATAATTTATATAAATATATAAATTTCCATTCAGCATCAAAACAAAGCATTACTTTTTATTTTAATCAAAATATTTAGTCCAGTAAAAAAAGATATTTAGTTAGGAAAAAATCTTATCTGAGATTTTTCTTCGGGAATCGTTAGTGGGGATATTAGGGATGAAAAAATCAGAAAAATCAGTTCCAAGGGTATGGAGCAACTCCCCCAAAAAACCACCCCTTAGGTAAAAAGAACGGTTTTTCGCCTATAACTCGTTCGGTTTCAAAGATATTAAAAAAGTACCTCAGATAAAAAAAATAGTTTATATAATTTGCCACAAAAAAGGTCTCTTGCGATTTTTTCTCACATGCCATATTTTTTGAGATATTGAAAATTTAAAAAGCTTAAAATTTGCCAAATTTCTTTGGCGCGAAATTTCGCTTTTTCAAAAATTCTCGCTCGCCGTCTTACAAAAAAATTGAATTACTCAGGAACCATTAAACATAGAACCAAAAATCAAAATGTGTTTTGAAGGGGAGACTCACTCGAACATGTTTTTGATATTTACATTGACTGAAAATAATTTCTACATTGATAACATAACAATACAGTATAATTTTTTGATGGTTTTTGCGATTTTGGCTAGTTGCTGTCCCAATGGCAGTAATTGATTTCAATATAAATTATAAATGGATTATCTTTTAGTTTAAGGGATCACTTCAAGTCTCCAAAAGAATAGAACAGTAAAATTTGCTTTTTGTAATTTTCCCAGCATTTTTAATTTGCAACATTTTGACCAATTTTTTATTATTTTATTAAAGCAAAGAAAATAAGTCGGAAATATTATGAATATATACAAAAAACAATTTCTTTGTATTCATATACACTACGACAATTATTCCCAGTCATTTATATGTCAATAAATTTCATCAAAAAAAAAAAAAACATAAAAAACTGCAGATGGGCCATTTTTTTCGATTTTTTTTTAAATTGTTGTAGTGTCCTCAGTTTATAAAATTTTTAAATCTACGCGGTCCAGAAATCAAGGCAAGTATATATAGAATACGATCATACTATTAAAAATTATATTATATGTATCTGGGTGGAGTTAAAAGCTATTGAAAGAGGACCGGTTTGATGACCGAAGTCATGTCATTTCTGGGTTGCATAGGGTACGTCATGGCCGGAAGTGGAATTGAAGAAGTGCTTTCTGTTTGCTATGCTTCATGTTCAGTAAAGAAAATGCTTATGGGTCACGCATATGCTAGAGCTGTTCGCGGGCATACGTTGGTCTTATTGTCATTACCTAGTTAAAATAATTTTATTTGAAATGGAAATTTCTGATGCAGAGAAAGAAGAAATAGAACAAAATTTAGACGATTTTTTGAAAGGTACCGTTACATACATTGAAATACACAGTCTCACTAATTTATCAAAATTCCAAGATAAATTTTGCGAAAAAATTAAGGAGATTGAGGATAGAGGAAAAACGGCCAAACTGTGGATTGCCTATATGAAAATGGTCATCTTGGCAACATCTTTCATGAAAAGTGAAAAAATGGGTGACCTGAGAATTCAATTACGTATAATATCGCAGATGTTACCATATTTTCATGCAACGGGACATCATAATTATGCGAAATCTGCTCACCTATACATTCAAGAAATGAAATTATTTATGGAGCAAATGGAGAAGCGTAAGGATGCAATGATGTTTGCTAACGAATCAGATCCTGTATTAGAGGAATACGAGAAATTTGTCAATGACGGTTTTTGCACTGTCCGTCGTATCGATGCGTTTTGGTCTGGTAATTTCACTGATATGACAATCGAACAAGATTTCATGAGAGTCATGAAAACTGAAGGTGGACTTATTGGAAGAGGAATTACTGAGAGCACACAGATGAAATTTGTTCTAGGAATGCCATATGCGCATGATGTATGCGAAAAAATTGAACAATTTTGCCACGTTCGATTCACGTCAAGTGAACAGCATATTGATGCACGGGACAGTCGGATCAATCGAGATAACGACGATGTTCAAAAAATCTATGACTTTTTCATGGACTATAATCCGTTTCCATTTGAATCCGAATTAAAATCAATTTCCAATGGAACGATTGGCACAGAGGATGTTAACTCTTGTGATGTTTTTGAAATCGGAAAGAGCATTGTCATGAAATTAACTGGTCTGAAATTTCACGAAATCAAATGCAGAAAAAAAGACAACGTTGTGAATCTAGCTGCCAAAACATCCAGTATTACAATAGCAGATACAATTACCCCAATTGATCCATATATGCTTTTCCAGAGAATATCTGTTGTAAAAAAAGATCAAGAGTTAAAGTCATTCTTTCATTACGAATTATCACCATATCCACTATCGCTTTTTTCTGCTGGCTCGTTTAGAAAGACAATGAAATCGAAGCTTTATGAATTATTCAATCCAGTTGATTATCAACCTGATCCGAATAAAAATGTTTTCATATTAGACGGCGGAATGTTACTTCACCGAGTTCCTTGGAAAGAAAATGAGCTTTTCGACGATATTCTTAATAGATACCTTGCGTACGTCAAAAAACATTTTACGACAAACGCAATCGTCGTTTTTGACGGTTATGAAAATTTGGCCAACAGTATAAAAGGAACCGAGAGAATGGCAAGAGTCAATAAAAATCTCAGCGTGGACGTGCAATTCTCTTTGAACATGCATTCAACGATGTCATCGGAAAAACTGTTGTCCAATATACATAATAAAAAGAGGTTCATTGCTTTGCTGACTCAAAAACTTTTGGAAGAAAATATCCATGTAGTTCAAGATTTAGATGATGCTGATGTTCTCATCGTACAGACTGCGATCAATGTTCAGGAAAAAGTACCAGTAATAGTATGTGAAGATATCGACGTGCTAGTTATATTGACTGCATTGGCTCCATCAGAAAGAGAAATTTTCCTCCTCAAAATGGGAAGAGACAAGATAGCACAAACAGTTTATTCCTCAAAAAGCTTGGATCATATGCCATTTTGTAAGAAGAATGTCTTGTTTCTACATGCATTATCTGGATGTGATACGACATCGTGTTTTTATTTGAAAGGAAAAAATTCAATATTTAGGTCATTTGAAAATGCAGGAACTGAAGTGAAAAATGCAGTAGAAGTATTCATGCAGAAAGATCAATTAGCTATATCGATATTAGAAAATGGCATTTCTTGTATTTTACAAGTGTATAAAGCACAGAAGAAAATTAAATGTCTCAATGAGTTGAGACACGTAATTTTTATGAAGAACGTCGTAAAACAAAAAGCAGTAAATCTTGGGTCTCTTCCTCCCACCAATGATGCAGCGATACAACATTGCTCAAGAGTATACCTCCAAGTTCAAAAATGGTTGTCGAATGATTTAATTCCTGAACAGTGGGGTTGGAAAAAAGATAATATTTTAACACCAATTATGATGACACGACCAGCAGCACCAGATGAAATTTTAAAAATGATTTTCTGTAACTGCAAAAAAGGATGCGGAAATGCTTGCTCTTGCAAAAAAGCTGGCTTATTTTGTAATGATGCTTGTGGATCTTGCAGAAGTAATTCATGTAATAATCAAATACCAGTTGAACCAGAAGAATCAGATTATGATGACATTATACATAACGAAGAAGAGAATAAAGTAGATTAATTTTGTAAAATTAGTATGTATATGTAAATAGTAATAATATGTTAATAATAATTGTAATGATAAGAAAGATTATAGTAATAATACCATATTCGTAAATAGTAAAACATTATTTTTATTTCATTGATTACCTTCAATTCCTTCAAGAAAAATTCAATTGACGTTGGTATGATGCCTCAATCATGCAATCTCTGCAAAACCGATTATTTTAAGCTTTTTAAATTTTCAATATCTCAAAAAATATGGCATGTGAGAAAACATCGCAAGAGACCTTTTTTGTGGCAAATTGTATAAACTATTTTTTTTATCTGAGGTACTTTTTTAATATCTTTGAAACCGAACGAGTTATAGGCGAAAACCCGTTCTTTTTACCTAAGGGGTGGTTTTTTGGGGGGGTTGCTCCATACCCTTGGAACTGATTTTTCTGATTTCTTCATCCCTAATATCCCCACTAACGATTCCCGAAGAAAAATCTTAGATAAGATTTTTTCCTAACTTTTGACAAATTTTTTACTTTACCGACTGGACTAATTTGGAACGATTAAGCACAAATCTCTCACATGTCTCCTATTTTCATAAAAAAGTTGTTTAGAATTATTGCTTGTTTGGTCCCTAACGCTTTATTACAATTTGAAGGCGTTCCAACACACAATGCTGTGGTTTACGATAAATTTCAAACCAATCCATTTTTATCATTCGGCCAGAAATAAACTAGATTACGATTAAGTAACACCACAATTTCATTTGCTTTATCGCTATGATCAGACATATAGACTTTAGGAGTCGGTACTTTAGTACAGGTTTAAGCTGTAACTTAGCTAGAGGCAGGTTAAACTAAGGCTTAAGTGTAACGAGCCTTAGCTTAGCTCAGTGGCGGACTGGCAAAATTAACCGGCCTGGGAAATTTGGTAGCGACCGGCCTCCTCTCACTATTATTAGAGTGGCCCATAAAAAATGTCGTTTTTTGTGGAAAACTTTATTCTCTTCTTCTCGGTGTCCTCCTTTTGCCCATAGAGCGTCGGAGTTTTATTTAATAATAAAACAACAAACATCAACTCTTATTCACTAAAGTATAGACCATTATGAAGCAATGTCTTTCGCCATCTTTCTGCAAGAAACCCTATGCCGCGACGGTACCATGCTGGATCTTTCGACGTAAAGAATTCTCGGCATGCAGCCTTAACTTCTTCAACTCTGGTGAAATTTCTTCCACGCAAGAAGTGTGCCATCGATCGGAATAAGTGGTAATCTGAAGCTGCAAGGGCTGAACTATAAGCTGGATGACGTAGAAGCTCTAAATTCAACTCCCTAATTTTCTGCCGGGTTTCAATGGCAGTATGGGGTCTGGCGTTATCTTGCTGTAGAATTGCGCGCCTACTATTTATCAATCCAGGTTAACACCGTCGTAGATCATCATGCATTCTGTCCAACTTCTGACTATAAAGGTTGGCGTCAAAGGTTCATCCATCAGGAAACAACCCAAAATGAATAACGCCTTGAAAACTCCACCATACACACAACATCATCTTTGTCTGAAACCTTTCTCGTTTTGAGACAGGTAACGCAGGTTGTCCGATGGTAATCCATTGATTTTCTTTGTTAGAATTATTAAAATACTTATATCCATTTCTCGTTGCAAGTAACGATTCGTTTTAAAAAAACGTTCGTCCCAAGGATTTGAAAGCAGCCGATTGCAGACCATAACTCGTCTTTCTGCCATTGCTGGTGTCAATTCATGTGAAACTTCTCTGGCCTCTCCAATTTGATGTAAATGCCGCCTTATGGTTTCTTTGTAATAACCAAGTTCTGCTGACAACTTACGAGTACTTGTAGATGGATTAACTTCAACGGCGTCTCGCAGTTCGTTGTTACTCAACAAATTAAGCCGACCAGAACCTTGTTTCCTCTTGAGACTTGTATCTCCTTTTCCAGTAAATGTATGAACCAGCGTTGTGCCGAGCGAATGTTCACTACTCCCTTTCCTTCCAATTCACATATTTTTTTAACTGCGGCGGTTGCAGAAACGTTTTGTTTCCAATAATGACGCAAAATTATCAAAATTTTGTACTTTTCGTACGTTTGCTATAGCTTAGAAACAAAAGAATAACAAAAGTAAATCGGACAGAGATATTCGCCTATTTGACTAGTTTCTACTAGTGTATAACAATAGAACATTTAATGGTTTTCAAACCCGAGTAAAAGAGCTCTATAAAAAACGCTGAGTCTACTTCGTAATACTACGTCAATGACTAAACCTTATAAAGAAAATTAATAAATAAATGCACGGCGTATTAAAGTAGATAGGTACCAAGCAAATAATACCAGCGGCATCGGCATGAAACATACTTAATAAAGTTATAATTAGGGAAACAATAATAAATAAATACGGCGAACAGGTCTTTGAAGTCGCCGGGTGCGGGTCAGTAAACGATTTACCTGCAGTCAAAACCATAGAAAGAATTTCTGATAATATTGGCCGGCCTCAGTACTACCGGCCCACCGGGAAAGTTCCCGGACTCCCGGCGGCCCAGTCCGCCCCTGGCTTAGCTTAGCCTACTCAAGCTAAGCTTAAACTTAAACTTGTAGAGAAATATCGCCTCTTAACCTATAAAAAGTTGAACAGTGCTATACGTAAAGGCCGGAAGTGCAGGTAGGTACTAAAAATCTTTGAAATAGGCAGGCATTTATGCAGTTTAAAAATATAAGTTAGACAGTAAAAACCAAAGTTACTTGTTTTACAATCAAGATAATTATTAGAATTGAAATTTTCATACATTTTTTTAATTTCCTACTTTAGACGGGGTGTTTCTCAAGTAAGTGCAAAGATTTTAACTGAGACTCCCTAGCTGATTCTAAGCAAAAAATCTTACACAAGTACATATGGGGAAACGCACACTTCCTGAGATACAGGGTGTTAAAGACAACTGCCAATTACTGTTTTTCTCGAAGTTTCTATATCAAAACTGCGAGCATTTCTTTACTCGCAGTTTAAAAGCCGTTAAAATATGGCTCGACTCATTGATATAAGCTCAAACCTAAATTATAAATCTACTAACTAGTAAAAAGTTCCAACATGATAAATTTGGCAAATTTTACAATTTTTCGAATTTTTAAGATATAATTTCTCTACAATTGCATGCAAGATTTTTTAAAACTTATTTTAATAAATTTTAAATCAAAATACATGTCGAACTTAAGCAAAGAGTGCAGCTATGCGTGTTAAATTTGACAAAAAGTAAGGCATCCTTCGAGCTATTTAGAAGGATTAGCAACTATGAAAACAAAAAGGAAGGTTGCTGTGAGAAACACGTTGAAACTAACAATCGTTAAAATTCTTTTAAATTTAAATACGGTGGATTAAACATGCAACCAATTTTAAAATTAAAAATGAGGCAAAATATTGTTACTGCAATACAATAATTATCAAATAACATAGTTTAATCTAAGGCATGCGGTAGTAGATAATAATAAATAATAGCAGCTAACTTAAAATAATATTTTTCTTTCATATTTATTTCAAGTGCACATCTACAGAAATGTTAGACGACTTGCACTTGAATAAGGTAATTACTTTGCTGTTTGTAACAGCATACTATGAAATACATTTTGTAAATTTGAAAAATAATCTTTATTTACAATCATTATTGTAATATGTCGATTCCTAACCTTTTAGAGGTTGGGAAATACGTCGTTCCTAACTGTAATGACAATCTCTTGGTTGGGAAATAACAGAAAACACTTCCCACCCACGCCCACGGGCGGGAAATGTTTATGTACGGTTGCCTAGCGACACTGTCATAGATCTATATGTTAAAGTAGGCCAAAATAAATTGTAATAGAGCTGTCAAAAAATATTGATAAAATTAATTTACAATTCCATGATTAATAATTCCTCGGAAGGCAATGGCAAACCACCGAGATGTATTCTGCCTAGTAAAGTCCTCTCTGGAGTAGAAGTGCAAGCATTTCCGTGGTTCGGAGCCCACGTTAAACTGTAGGTCCCCTATGTCTGTAGGCTACTTGACACGCACACCACAGGCATATGGAGAGAGGATCGGCAACGCCCTGTAAAGGGTAGCCACTCGAAGAAGAAGGAGATTAATAATTGGGAATAAAATAGTATACATATGATATGTCTGACCACGAGGCTTCGCCTCTCGGTCATACATAAGCCCTCGGCTGTAATGAAACATTTCCCACCTCGGATATAATATACTATTTCATCTTTGCATACACATATGCGCTATGTCTGACCACGAGGCTTCGCCTCTCGGCCATACATAAGCCCTCGGCTGTAATGAAACATTTCCCACCTCGAATGTAATGCACTATTTCATCTTTTCATACACATATGTTAGGTAAATTCAAAATTAAATCAAAAACAGAACACCCTTTGTAAATTGTGGATTAGGTACGAAAATAATAAATTGTAGAAAACGTTAAGCTGTTTTTTAAGCTTTATTAAAATTTTACTACAAAATGATACAAGAAGGGATTTAGGCTTAACAGTGGTAATTATGGTAATACGTGCTTTGAAATAGTGTTTAGGTACTTTTAAATGAATTTCATTAAAAAAATACAAAAAAATGGACATTTTTACTTAAAAGCATTTCGTGTGAAAAACTACCAGAACTGGCATTTACAAGCATTTTTTACAGGTATTTACCTGAACTTCTGATCTTTAATATACAGGGTGTAACAAAAATGTGGGCCTCTACTTCAGGAGCGTTTTATACACTTCAAATTGCAGAAAAAAGTTTATATAAACATAGGTCCAAAAATCAACCCTTTTCATGTTACAGTCATGTTTGTGTTTACACTTAAATGATATTATAGCAGTATACTTAGCAAAATAATAATAGAAGGTCAAAATTCTTATGTCTTGACCTAGATGAAATAATTAAACAACAGAAATTAGTGAAATAAAAGTAGCCTTACAGGAAATAAACAAAAATTTTATTATCCAGAATTACTTGTCAGTTTGGTGTTTAGTAAGTTCAGATAGTTGAAAATGGAAACTTATTCAAATGCAGAATTGGCAGACATATATTTAATGTATGGTCTAGCAGTCTAGCGAACTGCAATCGGGCTGAAGCATGGCGGCTTTACGCGGAACTTTTTCCTAATCGAAGACTGCCTGAAGAAAACCTGTTTCAAAAAATGCATGCACGGTTAAGCGAAGCAGGATGTTTTAAAACTGGCACATTGGGTCGCGGTACGCCAAACTCAACACGAACTCCTGGACTGGAAGAGCGTGTGCTTAATCAAATCGGTGAAAATTCTGGTGTAAGCACAAGAAGACTTGCCATGATGGAAGGTGTACATCATATGACGATCTGGAGAATCTTAAGGTCATACCAACTCTATCCGTACCAGCTGCAACGTGTTCAAGTACCTACTGCAGAAGACTTTGCACCAAGGATAGCATTTTGCAATTGGTTTCTGGGAAGAATTGCAAATGACCATAATTTTGCGTCTATTGTTTTGTTTACGGATGAGGCAGGTTTCAACAAAGATGGAGTAATTAATTTCCACAACGTCCACTTTTGGCAGGACGAAAATCCCCATGCTATCATTCCATCGAGGCACCAGTAACGATTTTCTTTGAATGTTTGGGGTGGAATAATAGATGATTTGATAATTAATCCCTTCTTTCTGCCAGGACGGTTAACAGGCGCGATTTACAGACAATTTTTAGAAAACGATTTACCTGCCTTGCTAGACAATGTTTTTATAGCAATTAGGGAAGTCATGTGGTTACAGCACGATGGTGTGCCGGCGCATTTTAGTAGAGTGGCCAGGGAATTTCTGGATAATGCTTTTCCTGCACGATGGATAGGACGCGGAGGACCGGTACCATGGCCTGCCAGGTCGCCAGACTTAAATTCAATGGATTTTTATCTACGGGAACATCTAAAGCAAATTGTATACTCCCAACCTGTTGAGAACATCAATCAACTCCGTCAAGGCATTGAAGGCGGTTTTTATGAAATGCGCAATACCCCGGGTATTTGCGATAGGGTTAGAACATCGTTGCGCAGACGTGCAGAGAGATGTATTTTGGCTAGAGGCGGTCACTTTGAACATTTGCGCTGATATTTCTTTTCTTGATGGATTCAACAAACGCTTCTTCGTCTAAATATTGTATCAAATGTTCTGTTCAAAGACGAATCTACTTTCTCGAGAGAGGGCATGTACCTACAATGCCTACAATTTACATCTTTGGACTGGCGAAAATTTACAAACTCCATGTTAATGTCTATATTGGCATTGTCAATGATTTTTTAATTGGGTCCTATGTATTACCTCGTCGTTTAAACCATAATAATTACTTGGTGTTCTTACAAGATGTGTTTTTGTGAGGTTACATGACGAGTTATTATGATTTTATGTTAATGAGGTAGCTATTAATTTCCGACTCTAGGTTACATAACAAGAAGTTTTTATTATAATCTCTTCTACTTACCCTAGAAATTTGCAAAAGGAAATTTTCAGCCCCTTGTATGCTCCAATATTTAAAAAGGAATATTTAACAACTAAAAAAGTAAAAAGGAAGCAAAAGAATCCCAACTTTTATTGGCAACGATATAAATAAACAAATTATCAGTCGAGTATAAAAATAGTAAGAAGAATGGACCCTAATACGCAGCCCTGTGAAACACCCCAAGCAAATCAAGTTCATTGCAAACATAATGGTGAGATTTTGCTAATAATAACTACCGGTTTATTTAATATATCAAACACTTTACTGTAATTCAGTAAAATCAAGTGAGATCAAACAGGTTACTTTAGATAAATCTGTCGTTGAAGTGAGGTTATATCAGATGTTATTTAATGCTGTAAACGTACTGTTACTACAACGAAATTTTGGAGAATTTTTAAATTTTCGATACTCTGTTAATTAATGGCACACCACTTTTTCTAATGCTTCAAACTCTGAGTCATAAATTAAATAATTGCCTTTTAGAAAAGAGAGCAAGAATTTCAAATAAAGGGCCTTACACTATTTTTTAAACTATAACTGAGAACATACCTGACTGAATTAATAAAGAATGACATTAGATACTAACCATCTGCAAATTAACAGAGGATTTTACAACCTAAAAATGAAATTCTGCTAACAAACTTGGGCGTCTCAAAATAAAGGCTACTTCTATTAAACTATTTTGAGCACCACTTATGGGATACTTTATTGTTAATCAGAGTTTTTCGGCTTACCAGCTGAAGATTATTTATGTGGTAAACAAAAAAAATATTATACTTTTTGCGGTTGTTTATGTGACAAGTGCTTTAATTTACAATTTTTAAATTTAAAATTCTCTAATTTGGCGAAGGTTAAGGCAACGAATTGGTGTTATAACACAGGTTCACTAAATAAAAGTTGAATACTAGTAATCTTTGCTTAATTTTTTTAGCATATTCCACATTTTCCTTTAAGTAAACTAAAGTTTGACTGCAGATACTTCATCATGATTTTTATTTCACACTCTGTTAACAGTGACAAGTATTTTAACGAGAATACAAAACAAGTACGTAGATCTTGTTTCTGCCTTTCTTCTTCCTTAAGTTTAATTTGCAAATATGTGAGCTATGTGATATTTCTAAAAAACTGTGTTTACTACAATGCATATTGTAAACATGAACGTATAAACTTCCTTGCGTTCTACAAACTCAACACTTAGCACTTTCCCATTCTACCTATGCCTTTTATGCGATCTATAACTAAATTTACCACATTCACAGCTTCCAAATGAGTTCTCACTACCTTGCTACTTTGCTAATTTAATAGCATCTAATAGGTGCGCATGCAAGATGTCTAATAACACACCACGTATTGGTACAAACATATGTTATCTGTGTCGAAAATTCCAGGTTAATTGTGCATTAGATTGTAATAACATATCACGTTGCGGAGATCATTGCTTCGATACAACAATGAGAAAAAAGCGTGATGTAATATAATGCCACGAAGTGTCGGTATAGCTAAATTGGATTTCATAAAAATTTATTGTATTTGATGACTACATCTTCACCACATAGGAGAGCACAATAAGAAAACGTAAATCACTTTTAACGGCATTGCTTTCGTACCGACTCGAATCCATTATTATGTATAAATAATAGAAGTAGATTATCGTTAGCCTTTTATGATATTAATTTCGATTTAGAAAAAAGAAACTTTTTCTATGAAATTACTTTTTACTTATTAGGTTTACTACAATTACAATCGAGACTACTTTGTATATGAAAATTTAATTAAGTACGTTAAGATGTTGAGCTCTGTTTGTTCGTTTAATTTAGAAAATCGGTATGATTTTCCTTCTTAAGATGTTACTAAAGAATGTGATTTTCTACTTTCCTTAATTAAATTAAAGAATACGGTTTTAATAATCTTCAATAAATACAGATTTTTCCCTTTTATAAACGGACGATGAATAAGAGACGTAGTAACATTTCTTAAATTGATTTATAAAAGTGCTTTTCTTCGATTTAAAATATTTTGTGATTAATGTTGAACAATAATTATTAATATTTGCAGACTTCTCATACATTTTTAATTAAAAAAAGAGTTGTAATTAACAAAAATTGTAAGGTACCTACTGACATTCGAATTGGTCATTTTATTTAGTATGTTCATTGTTTGGAATTATGTTTTAAGTTTCATAAGTTAGTTTCAGGTTAGGAAAGTATACGAAAGGAATTGAATGTTCAATCGGGATTTTTTCGTTTGTGTGCTTCGCTTTTTGTTAGCCTTTCGCGTTATTAAAACTTTTAAGTCAACGCTTATTGTTTAAGAAGTTAATTGATCAGTGCTACATACATATAAAATGCATTACACTGCATACTAAGTTGCATTTTTTTGTGTTTATTATCCGACGAACACCATAAAATGTGCTTGTTTTTTAAGGATAATTTATTATTTCGTGTTACCTAATGTTCAGAATATAGAATTTGGTGAAAAGGGCGATTTAAGGTCCAGCTAACCTATTAAATCGTCTTCATACAGCAAGACTCTTTTAATAAAATTTTAAATCCTCGTCGTTAGATATTTTTTATTACTTCTACAAGTATATTTGCCATATTTGTTCACGAAAAGGACAACTGGAAGGATGACAAGTGTAATTACTAAATTGAAAATCACTGAGGTGATTCCAAATATACCACAAACGAAGGTCCTTGTAGTAACAGACGTGACTTAATAAGGACATATGTAAAAATAATACGCCTTTACGTTTAACGTTTTTAAGTACTGATTAAAATCACTTTTTTTATTATTTTCTGTTTTCCAGCTAGTAGTTTAAGTTTAAAGCTTTTAGACGATCTTGCATTTTTTAAGAATACAAAAATTATTTTTAATTTTTCCTTTGTGAAAATAGTATTCAAGTATAAAGATTATTAAGTTGAAGATAATCTTTATACGTTGCAAATTTAAGTATCAATTAAATCTGTAACTGGTTAAGGTGTATGTTCTGATTTTCTCAAGCGAATAAGAATTAGAAGACACCAGCAATTGCAATTTCACCCTAAAGTGCAATACGCGATATCTGGGCGCTTTTGCACGCACTAAATCATTCATAATTAAAGGTGTTTGCACCTAACTGCTAATTATAACATTAGCAATCAATTACTACATGCCGCTATTATCTCTACAGGTGAGGCGATACTTGTTAAAGCTGCCATTAACTCTCGAAAATTATGTATAAGGCTCGTGTAAGGTGATTCATTTTCCATTGTTATTCTTTTTGTTATTTGGTGCACGTCTATAAAAATCCATTAACATTTTAATAAAGAATTATTAACTTGCGGTTTCGGAATCGTATAAAAGTATACGTTTCGAAAAGTTTACTTCTTAATCAAAATAGTTTCGAAATTAAACCGGATGCTGCCGTTGTTATTGCTACTTCCAATTATGGGGAAAACATGACAAATGCTTTTGAAGATTTTTTTGCGACCTTGCTTACGAAAAAATATTGGCTAAACGGTTGTTATCGAAATCAACTGAGCGTTTCAAAAATAAGTTTAATCAGCTTGTAATTATTGTAAAAGACTCAAAGATGAATATTATAAAAGTTTATAAAATAAATATATGAAAATATTTTAATTTTAACAAATTGATTTATTTAACAATTGAGAACTTTCGTATGTATAATATTTTTATAATTATGAAGTATAACTAAAGCAAAAAATAATTCTATGATGTTTCTTGATAAATTGTAATAGCTGGAAAACAACCCTAAATTTTTATAGTTATTAAGGTACCAAGGGCATTATGAGCAAAATAAGCGCCCAAGATTGTTAGTGTACAACCCGAGGGCCTTTGGCCCGAGGGGTGTACAACAATCGAGGGCGCTTAGCTCATAATGCCCGTGGTGCCTTCAACGTTTTATGTCCTACCAGTTTTCTTATCTAATTCACATTTATTTTGTAGTTTAGATTTGTGACATTAACTGAGCTGTCATTAATTTTCACTGTGACAGTGGGGCATTATAAAGTTGTATCCATGGAAACAAATAGTATTTATATACAAAATAACGCCCTAGGGCATTATGAAAAAATAATAGCCCTAGGGCGTTATTTTGTATATAACATACCTCAAAATAGAGTCATTATTGTCAATTGATATACCGGTAGGGCATAAACTAATTAAATGTTTGCATCAATTATAGTTTTTGGGGCAGTTCAAAAAAATAAAAGTAGGGTTTAACAAAATCTAGGCCCTTAAAAAAGAATCGTGTTGTAACCATGGATACCATGCGATCAACAAAATTTCACCTTTAGTAAGTCATGCTTTCGAAAACATTCGCCATTGGGAATAACTTGTTGTGTGATAATGATTGTTTGAGGTTATGCTATCAACGTTTGTTTGATTTTTACGTTTCACATCGGAGTTTACTCGATTAGAAGAGTTGAAGGCTAATAATAAATATTAAATTCATACATTTAAAATACGATATTAAACATCAAATACACCAGAATTTGCGAAAATATGAAACTTCAAAATGTTATAATGAGAGGATTCACACTATATGTTTTCAAAACATGGCCTACTTCAAAGCTTCACAACTTAAAAGAAAAGATCCATAAGGCAGCAAGGCGCCTACAAACTTAATTACAAATCAACGACGTTTCCTTTCATTTCAATGGTTTATCAAAAATTAGCTGTATCATTTTTTTATCTACTCTAACTTGTTGATCGCTTTATTAGCTTTTGTGGGAAAATTTAATATAAAGTCTTCTTAATCCCCATAGTTTTATGACGTGATATATATGCGTGTTGTAAGGTTAAAGTTATTAATTTGAATTTCAAGCAAGACAACAAATGTCATGAAAATTATCGCAAGCGTGTTGTTATTGAATTAAAGGCAGAATTTCCGAACACGTTTCTCCCATGTGTTTTCTGATGTTTAAGATAATTTTTAATAATGCTTTTTAAAGTACGTAGTTTATAATTATTGCAAATTATTTTGACGGTTTTGACCTTATATGCATTTCATATTGAGACTGTGCAAATACCTTTATTGGTTCTTTTTTGACGCTTACCAATAAAGTTTTAAAGATAAATCTTCAACCGGTTTAAATTGACTTTCATATTTAACATTATCGGGTTACATTTCAGCTCAAGTTTTTATTTAAGCACATACGATTTAGATTAATAAGTTCAATCTAAAAATTAAATATAGGTACGCACGTTTGCTGATATTAATGTCAATAAACTAACAACAATAACTTTCACACCTAAGCCAAATCGACCTCATTTTTAAATCCATTGTTGTACATTTATTAACAGTATTTAAGTATGTTCGAGAAATTAAAAAGTTATGTTTAATATATTTCTAATGCATTGTCAAACTGACTTGTTTTTATTATTTATTCCTCAGCACCTGCCATGGTATTCCGCGGATGAACCTAATAACACTAACTTTTAATACGATTTTCAAAAAATTCTTGTATTCTTCACAATAACAGTACCCTGACTAATCCAACTTATAAAGTGCAGGGGAAAGCTTTACGTTGGCAAAGCTATGGCAATATTCAGAAATTTTAATTGGAATAAACAATCTCTTCAGTGACAAACTAATCAAAATATATAATAATTTTAATTTAAAAATGAATATATTAGACTTTCCATTCTCAATTAACAAAATACATATTTAGTTCTGGTCAGATTAATTGAAACAGAGAATGTAAACCAAGATTACTGTTTAAGATAAATTTGTATTAAATCAAGTGCCTTTGTTAGTTAACAACATTGTCCGATGCACTGATATACATAAGCGACACCTGAAATTCCGTAAATCAAATGTTTGGCAATTTTTAATATTTAAATTATTTGTTGACGAACATTCTATTGGTTGGTGAAAGAGATGATATATTTGACTACTTGTACCACTCCGAATAGGTTTTCAGTGCTTTTAAAAAGAAATTGGCTTGAATTAGAATTTTTACACGGAAAGCTGATGCATCCTCAAAGTGAATAACTGTAGTTGCAAGCTAGTTTATGTGTATGAAAAAAAAATAATCAAAAGTATAAGAATTTGAAGGACAGAAAATATAAAAAACTTCAACGAATTCATTTTAAAAGTATAAGGAACATAAACTCAAAAACTCATGGAAAAGCTTTAGAATGAGATGTATTTTATTAGAACCGTAAACATATAATTTTCTATATGAAATGTAATCCTGAATCTTTCATTACATTATACTAATTAGGTACATGTAAGGCTGGTTTGGAGGCTTGAAAATTAATCAGATTGACAATTCTAATGAACAAATTCATGGCAATTTAAAATGCATCCTTTAGTATTAAACATAGAAATCATAAAATAATCTATCAGAAAACTTCCAGTTAAATCTAACCTCTAAAATTACAGAATGTCTCTAGGTTTTTGATAAATATGATTAAGAGTTAAACATTAGTAACACGAAAATAAAGCACATATTAAGTAAAGAACTTGTTAAATTCAAGTAAAGTTATTTTTGTGTAATTTGTAGAAGAATAAAGTGGTTCTAAACAATGCAATAAATTGTGAAATTCAAAGCTTTTTCCATATTTTTGTTAGCAACAGAATCGTTTTTGGCAAATCAGGTAATTTTGAAGGGAGACAGAAAAGGCACCAAAAGATACAGCTTTTTTGCTAACAAACATTTGATCAACTTACATATCAGTGCGATACGAGAATTATAAATGGGAAGTGATGAGATAATTGTTGATAACAATATCTAACAAACTAGATAATTGTATGTTAACGAATTACATATTAAAATTCTATATCTCTGAAAAATTCCAAAGATTTGCTATTTATTATTAACTTTTAATTTAATGAATTTTCTGCTTTCCAATTATTTATAATGTTCAATCAATAATTTGTTTTATTGTTTGGCCTTTTATATTTCATCGGCGTTATTCGTACTTTTATCAGGAAGATATTGATATCCCAACCTTTTCGGTATATATTCACCTATAAATATTTTAGTATTGGTCAAATGATGACAATGTTTTTAAATTTTAGAAAATTAACGTTATACGTTTTGATTTTATTTTTCAACTGGAAATAGTATTAGTCTCTCAGTTTCAATTTTGGTTAATTTATCTTTTTCGAATGGTTTTGGTATCTATGAGTAAAAATAAAACTAATTTCGCACCATTTACCACACAGTTCTGTAGTAATGAGTCATATACTAGATATTATTATTAAATTAATATTTGCTTTTATTAAAATGACAGTAATAAATATAAAGGATTGAATGTATTAATAAGGAACCAAAGATAACGTAAGATCTATCGTAAGCTCGCGAAACTAATGATTTTGGAAAATTCACTTATTTAATTAAAATATGAATCAATAAGCCTTGCCTAACTAAATTTCTGTTTACATTTTGCAAAATTTAAGCAAGCTCTTTCGCAAATATTAATTAAATGTTTCCGTCGTTGCTAATATCTAACTATTCATCTACAATTTATTTCTGTAATTCTTCAGATTGTCTAAATACGAACTGCTAAAATTGAGTAAGTGTGGTTTGTTTAATATTTACTTTACTCATGTAAGGAAAGTTTATCTTCAGCTGTAGCTGTTTGTAGGTATTCCATAATGTTTAGTATTCAAGAATCTTCATGGTTTGTATTAACATAGTACAACATAACATTAAGGAGATTAAAATTCAAATGTGTCGCCCTTACCTTCCTAAAACTTCCAGGTAAAACTTTCATTAAAAGTATTTTACACAAAACACACACTATTTTAAAACTCAGCAGCATGAAATTACTACATGCTAATCGTTTTGCACATTAGCTTATAATTCATTAAAGAAAATAACACAAACACTTCTTATTAGTTCCAGTAGCAGTCCATCTGAAAATCTTTATTACTTTTTCAGTTCCTGAAAACTAATTAAGACAAATTTTAAAGCCTAGGTTTGCGCATTGCCCGATTACGTTAGCGTTAGTAAAGGCATTAAGTTAGAGATGCGCAAAGACAAGACAGCAAAGCACGAGTGAACTACGGTAAATAGTTTTACCTGTCGTGGAGTTGGGCAGGTAAGAAAGCCCGCCTTCGCTGGGTTTGCCCGCTAGCTCGACCACTAAGAATTGTAGTCCGGTGTTTATGATTGTTGTTATTCTTAAGCGATTACCACAGTTTATTTTTGACTTGGTTAAGATGACAGGTATTTATCAAAGACACATCATTCTGCCGAAGAAAAGATTAAAACGTTAATCTTTTCGAAAAACGCTTTAAATGTTCATTTATTTAAATTTTTTCATGTGTTGACAGTTCTGAAGAGTTCTTTATAAAGTTTAATAAGGTTATAGGTTTCAGAAATCAAAAAAGCTAGGTACCACATTGTTTTAATATTATTTTCACATTATCACAATTGTCATGATTTTCAGTAAGATAAGGCTGGCAAAACAATTCTGAAAACCTTTCACACAAAATCCAACAGCAAATCTAGTAAACTTAATCGAGGAAGCTAAGCAAATAAATATACAAAAAAATTCCCTGAATTTCAAAGCCTCAAAGCAAATATTTACGATTCTTGAAGGGTTGCCTAAATGAATTATTTTTAATGTCTTTATATATAAATTAACGTAATATTACAGCTTTACCCAGTTTAGGATATGATGAAGAGTAGTCTATAAAACTTGTACACAGATGCAGTTGAGTACTTTTTTATAATTTTGTGGTTAAACTGAAGGTATATGTAAAACCATGTGGCATTAATTTTTATTAAAACAACCCCAAACTCTGACTTAACCAAATATTTAATTTCGTTTTTTTTAATTGTCCATTTATGCATCCAGTTAAATTGTAAATTCCTTTAAAAAAAATCCTTCAGTATTGCCCAATACATCATAATAACAGTTCAATGGTATCGCCCATAAATTATTCGTAAGTATATTTATAATAATATAACAACGACCTTAAGAAATCCTCACGTTCGTAACAATTTCTCAAGAATGTATTGTTTGTTGCCCTAAAAAACTTGTTATATAGGACTAAAAGTTATTTATAATTCGTGAGGTCCTTGTTCTCTAACAAAATATGCGATTCGGAGGAAACAAAGGAATAAATCCATTCATTCATGAAATGATTCGTTTCAGCACGGTTAAAATTTTCGATGGCAACAATTGCAAAAATTCTGCAACGCTCTGAGAACGTCACACTAATAAATTCCCTTCGGGGCAGGTGCACCTTCGCGATTGTTTTAAAATGCAGTATAATAATATACACCCTCACATCCTAAAAACGTACAGGTAAAAAATTCGATTGCCTAAACTGCGACCTACGCTAGAAAGTCACGCGAATCACGATGTGTAACTTTTTTTGTTAAAGATATGTCCGATATAATACCTTACAGATTAAGGTGGCGCAAATTTATCTTCCCTTAACAATGAGGGACTAACCCTCCTTCTGCACATATGTTCTTGAGAACCGAAATCTATTAAGATCATTATTTCTGTTAAACTCAGTTCCAGTTCTGCAAAGAATGAAGATAACGCAGAGAATCCGGGGGCTTTTAAATAAATTAGCAAGACGACGCTTTTTCTGTATTACAACCTGTCATAAAATTATCTTTGAGTAAATTTACGTTGTATTTTTATCTAGTATGGTAGTTTTAGAAACATCAATGATGCAGATTCGTTGTATTTTGGGCAAAATTGTGATTAGCACTTGCATGAGTGCGAAATAATTTGTTAAAATAGCTCAAACGAAGGTGAAGGGATTTTATTTTAATTTTATTATTAAACACAAGAAGATTTAGTTGAAATAAGAAATTTATAATAAAATGCACTTGCTTCTAAAAACTAAATAACCTAGGACCTCAAAGACTAACAAACGTAAGATCTCTAAAACGAATGGCATAAATAAATTTATATTTTATATTTATTTAATTCTCAAAGTCAGCTTTAAATTTAATAGTTTATTTAAAGGTTTGGTAGGAGTTTTGTGGCCCAAAACTAAATAACTGCCTTATGTGCATTTAAGAATTTACTGAAAGGGGTATTAGAAAGGATAAAAATGCAACCTCCGAAAACTCGCTTACAGAAAGCTTCTATCTACAAGCATATAATAAAACAATTTAAAAAACGTGCCGGTATATATTATCGTATTTGAGTAATAAAACCTACAATAAAAAAATAAATTTGGAGGCGAAAGTAAACTTTATTTCTATAACGGGTAATCTCCAGGATATTTTACTGACCGCTCCAAGTCATCAACCCTTGTGGTAGGACAGGTATACAACAGGTCGATGCACCGATTAAAAAGGTAAAACAGTCGCTGAAACAGGTAGAAGGTGGTGTTTTATTGAAAGGAAAATATGTGCCGTTTGTGGATATGTTTCTCAGAATTTTGAGGGAAGGATGTGTCCCTAATATATGACGATTTTACCTGTTACTCGTATGCTGGACGACGTGCGAAGAATGCTTTCGTTACGGTAAAAGTCAAGAATTGTATTGGAGATGGGAGCAAAATACAAAAGGCATGAGTGTTTCTTAAACATACAGAGATCATTCTGAATAACGTTTGTTTGATGATTTGGATGTTAGTTTAGGAGTATCGTGTTACTACTTTAATGGTCATGCAATCAAAATCGATTTTTACTAATGACTTAATAAGCATTATTTCTATTTTCTATCTTCAATAACCAGGAAAAAGGAATAATTTTCTTGACTTTTTATACAAAATCAATATACAATTTACCTAAATACATTATGTGTTACCTATATGTAAAAAGCGACATATAGAGCGGTAAAAAATGAATAGAACAGAATGTCGGAATACCCTTTTAGAAAAACACTAAAAAAATCCACTTAAATATGAGTAACAATAAAGTTTCTTTATGTTAACCACATTATTAAAAATGCACAATTATAAAATAAGAAGTAAGCACTATTAAAAATACATTTAAATGCAAATGATTTTTTAAAAAGGCATTTATAAAAAGAAAAACTATACTAAAAACGTTGCACCGATAAATTTCGATAGAAACCTCATGTCTGATATTTTGCTAGTAAAATTTAACCACAGTTAGTAGTTGTATAATTCTGTGGATTAATTAAAAACCAAGCGTGTTCATTGATTAAAATTGTTTCACAAAATCAAAAGGTACTTTTCCTGTTCGGAATACCTACATAATGTCAATCAAAATCTAACTTTTATAACGTATTAATATAACTTTAAAGATCAAGTTATTAAAGTTAAAGATTCACTCCGCGAAGGTGATATACAGATTTTTCAAAATTAGTTAAAATTGAAATATTTTGTTTAAGTTTTTCTCCGTAATTGTTTTTTCCTCTTCGCCAGCATCATTTTCAATTTCTGCTTTTTATTTTTCCTTTCTCATACTAGTGTTTTACCAGTAATATCTTCTTTAGAAAATTTTTACCTGAAAACTGATAATAAAAACACTTAGATATGATTTCTTTTAATGTAATTACAATCTCTTCAGTATATTCTCCAACAATAATTTGAATTAAATAGTTCAATTAATTAATATTTTTACATTGTCCCTTCAAAATATTTAATGGTTAATTAGTAGTTAAAATATTTTTCCGACATTTCTTAATAGTTTTTAATTTTGAGTGGGTATTTCCCCAGCAACTTAGGCAAGTAACCAACTGCAACACAACGTTATATTAACTTTTAATCTTCAGCGATCATGGCAAAATACCCATAAAAAATGCCTAGACAATCGCCACAAACAATAGTCGGAAAATATTTTCTAATATTTGGAGATCAGTTATATTCCAAGAAAGGTATTTTTGCAGCTTTTATATTTAACTCTTAATATTTCTGATATTTGTTGTGAAAGCAAATTTGATTCGAAATCTTAACAGTAGCACGACTCTGGACATTCTTTACTATAACTAAAACTTTCTAACACAAAAATTAATATTTAATTTATTCCTTCGCCCTTGCACTCGCTTATGGGCTGAAAATAATCTGTTTCAGGTTCAACTAGAAATCAGAAGGAATGCAAAGGAGATGAGATATCTAAGAAACCCACTAAGATCATGGTGGAAGAACAACAATAATTATGATGGTTCATCTACGTCCCTAGAATAGACTCAGTGAGGTTCAAATATCTCTTGGGAAACGAAGCAAAATGACCATGGCTGAAGAGAAGGATCACGGACGAAATGGGATCGGTTTGATAAAGAAGTCTTTAAAGTCATAGCATCATCTAGAAAGAACTAACCAACCTAGCAAAGAACACCTTAACACTGCATTATCGAAAGGAACGACTAACTAAGTAAGTAATTTATTCTTTCTTAATACCAAAATGTCTTACTTAAGAAACAAAACTTTTTGTGAAAACAAACTAATAATTTGCAAACAGTACTTAGATACATTCGGGATAATCAAAGTATGCTTATAGAAAATATCGTGGATTTTTTGCCCACCCAGTTACAAAAGCCTTAATTTTATGTTTTCTAATTGTATTTGAACAAACGCCATTACGTACCTAGCTGATGTTTTGTTCGTTAACAGTTTCCAAAGTAACTTCGTTTCAAGTGCATATTGAAAATTAGATATTCAGTCAAACTATTTTTTAATTGTTATGCAAAGTTCTATTTGAAATTAACTTAGAAGAATATAAAGAAATCTCCTACTAGACATTAAAAACGAACTCTAAATCAGTTTTTAAAGTTCATTATTGTTTGGAAAAGACATACAGGGAATTTTTCTTGTTAGTATACATATCCCCTATGTATACTTTTATAATAAACGCAAATAGGCAACCCACTATACACTATAAACATCACGTCACGTGGTGCGTAAAGGTTATGTTTCATGTTTGTAAATAAAAAATAAATCAAAATTAGTGGAATATCAACATAATTTTAATTCAACGATTATTCTAAAACATAAAATACCAACAATACAAAACAGAAAGGAAAATAAAAACAGCAACAGTTAAAGACTAATTTTTTGACGTTAACTTAATTTGATGATTTTTGCCACAGCATGCTAATTTTTTAACGTTTATAGTGTATAGTGGGTTGCCTATTTGCGTTTATTATAAAAGTATACATAGGGTATATGTATACTAAAAAGAAAATTTCCCTGTATATACAATATCACACAAATGTTCAACACGGAATGCACCTCGTGGGGAATCTAGTGAGTGTACTTTTGACATGTATTGAGAACAGTCGTTGTTTTGTAAATATCAAAAGTTCATTAATTAATGTTAATAAAATCACCAAAAACCTCGTGTTATTTCACCACATCAACTGAGTTACAGTCCACTCGCTCATTTCACAAACAACAAACAATTATTAACAATAAAATTCCAATTTTTCTTTAAAACTACTCCAATTATTATAATAGTTTTGCCTTAGTCGGTAATAAATGATGGTTTTTCACGAGATAAGATTTTTTTTCTGGTTTGACTACTTCTTGTTTTGTCTTATAGACAGGGTAAGAAACTAAGATTTTCTTCCATCGAAAATCTAGTTTTGCTTGCATGAAGCATATTTTCAGTTCCGGTAACGCCAAGGCGTCTTTCCTTGCTTTCCTTGCACTCTAATAAAATATTTGAATCATTGTAAAGTTCTTGCATATGGGAGAGATTTCCCATTTTTCTTCAATTATTTCTACGAGATTTGGCAGAACAATAATGAGGCTGACGACATTGTGCGCGAACCGAAAATGATGCTGCCCCCCCTCTTACACGGCAGTTAGAATAAATCCTGCCGTAGACTTAAGTCAAGTTTGAACATGAGAGCGTCTTAAGCGAAGCTGTGTTTGTAAGGTGCATTACGAAAATGAGAAAGTTTGAGCGCCATTGTGCTATAAAATTTTGTATAATGCTTGGTGAATCGGCTACTGTAACTTAAGAACAGTTAGAAAGAGCTTATGGAGAACATTCTTTATCCACGGTACAAGTGTTTAGATGGCACAAGGCCTTTTTAGAGGGCTAAGAAGAAGTAAAAGACGAACTTCGTGCGGGAAGACCTTCAACCTCAAAAACGAACGACAATGTGGCAAGAGTGAGGACTCTTGTGATATCAGACCGTCGATTGACGTTGAGGATAATCCGTAGTGAGTTGAATTTGAACCGGTTTATTATCAATCAGATTTTAATACAGGATTTGGGCATGAGAAAAGTGTGCGCCAAGATGATTCCAAAAAAATATCACGGCTGAGCAGAAGGATGGATGCGGAAGGATGTATGTCTTGATCTTTTGTACCGCCAATAAATCATGAATTTTTGAGTACGACCCCGAGACAGAACACCAAAGTCAAGAGTGACACGCTGCAAACTCTCCGCGTCCCAAGAAAGCGAGAATGAACAAATCGAAAATTAAATTGGTACTCATTTGCTTTTTTGAGAGTTAGGGAATCGTCCACAAGGAGTTTGTGCTGCCAGGACAAACTATCAATCAAACTTTTTATCACAAAGTCATTGAAAGGCTTAGGAAGAGAGCGACACATGGGCGACCAGGCATTGCACGTACTTGGATATTGCACCACGGTATCATGTCACACGGCAGTCTCCATTTTTGTTAGAAAATTTTTCCCCCGACCAAAAAACCATTCGAAAGGGCGCCATTTTGGTACTTTGGATAATATCCAGAAGAGTGTAACCGACGAGTCTTCCAGGACTATACGAACAATGGAAAAAACGCCTCCATCAGTGGGTAGCTGCCCAAGGAAACTACTTTGAAAGCGATAACCTTGATTTGTGAAAAGAATAAAAGACAATCAGTCTCAATATTTTTCTGCAAAATCTCGTATGATACTAAATTTTGAATTATTACACCAAGCGAGAGTGTAAAACTTTTTGCACTTTACTTATTTCTCTTGTAGAACATAACAAGAAATTAAGGTCTCTTGTAAGGCCTCTTCTCTGGTTTCACTCTTGCCTAATAAAATCTTGTTGTTTTAGCATGTCTTTCATGTTGCTTCTTTTTCATATTTTCTTTTGCCAAAACGCCTATAAATTCCTTGTTATTGCTTACCTTACGAAGCTCTTGCGCTCTTGTAAGCAATATCGAATTCAACGGGGGCAGAAGGGAAACATTCCTTTGGGTGGTTGGTAGTAAGTACTCCTCCAGCACAAATTTTACATAATATTTTGTGTTGTGTGGTCATCAGCTCTTACAGCTGGTTGGTCGCAGTCTTAAACTGCTTTTACTAGGGAAATGTGTTGTCTGCGATCTCGAATAGTGGGGAATTCTTTGTAAAAATCCTTACCACAGCGTGAGATTCGAACCCAAGACTCCTAGCTAGGAGCCCAGCGCTCTTACCACTGCGACAACGAGCTTTAATATAATAATATGTAAATAATGACATTTTTACATTAACATAAAAACACTGTTATTTTGTTAGTGAATAGCAATTTTTTATCGTTTTTGTTAAGTCTATGCCGTATAGCTCCTTCCTCCATCTCCCCCTGATAAAACATGCCTGGATATATTTCTATTAAATTTCGTAATCCGGGGATTCTTTCTCGCAACGTAACTATAATAAAACTAATTATATCGAGTTTTTGACTTAAGAGGCGAACATATGAAAATAGCATGGGAAATCGTATACAATGTGTCCCAAAAGTAAACGGCCATTCGTCAACCATAGATAAAAAATTCAATGCTGAGTAAAAAAGGTTGAACGAACTAGTGTCCTATTTGCCGTGGTTTAGAAGATATAGGTCAGCAAAGTATGTAATGAATTTAACTTTGTGAACAAATCAATTGTTGCATAATATCAACGATATGTCATATCATATTAATTTGTTTGTTACTGTCAAAGTTGCGGCAATACAAATTTAGTACTAGAAGCTATTTCGACATAGGTGTGAATAGGGAGTACGTCGAAATGCATTTCGTTTATGGTTCATGCAACAGTAACGCGAGACGTGCGACAGCAGAATATCAGCGCCGCTACCCAAACCGAAGAGTTCCTCATCGTTCTATTTTTGCAAGAGTGAACCGACATTTATTTGAAAATGTAAATCCCAGAACAATAGATACTCTAGGAAGACCTCACGAAAACATAGAAGATGAAGAACCAGTCATTGATGCGGTCGGAAATAATCCTGAAGTAAGTGTTCGCCAAATTTCGAGAGATACCTGAATTCCTAAAAGTCGAGTATGGCGCGTAATAAAACACCAACTGCTCCAACCGTATCACTATCAAAGAGTGCAAGCTTTACAAGATAGAGATTTTGCTGCACGCATTGCGTTTTGCCGTTGAATTTTAGAAAATCAAGGCACATTGAATAATGTGCTATGGTCTGATGAAAGTCAGTTTGCGAATAATGGAATTAAAAACTATCGAAATATGCATTTTTGGAGCGATGTGAATCCCCACTTAGTCCGAAGACATGATTTTCAGCAGAGGTTTTGTGTAAATTTATGGGCCGGTATAATTAATAATCAATTACTTGGACCATACGTGTTACCCGACCGTCTAAATGCTAACAGCTATCTCGATTTCATACAATTCCATTAAATGTCAGACGAAACATGATATTTCAAATGAATGGAGCACCAGCACACTTTGGAAGAAACGTCCGTAACTGGCTGAACGAAAACTACCAAGGAAGTTGGATCGGATGAGGCTGTTCTGCAACATGGCATCCCAGGTCACCAGATTTATCATGTTTAGATTTTTATCTCTGGGGCTATATGAAGCAATTGGTTTACCAACATGAAATTAATACGCGAGATGAGTTGATACAAAGAATGAATACAACAGCAATTACCATACGCCAAAATCTACAGGAAACATACAATGTAGTGAATTCAATCATTCGGCGCTCAGAAGCTTGCATTCAATCCAATGGAGACAATTTCGAGCAGCTGTTATAATAATTAAATATTAATTATTTGTTCTCGTTATGTTAAGGTGTCTTACATTTTATTTTTTATCTTCTAAACCACAGCAAATATGACACTAGTTCATTAAACCTCTTTTACTACAGCGGCATTGAATTTTCTATCTATGGTTGACGTATAGCTATTTACTTTTGGGACACCCTGTATATGCAGATTCCTGTTTGCCGTTTTAGTTGATAGGATTGATAGTGGTAACAATCGAAAGACCAAAAATGCGTCTAATTTGATATCTACTACTTTACTTGAATTTGTTGCTTGTTTAAGAAGGAAATAGTTTGAAAACTGTAATAAATAATTCGCATTTTATTCACAAAAAGCAGACCAAGAGCCCTATTGCACAATGAATTTACAAGTTACAAGTTATAGTTTACGAGTACTTAAGTATTAGCAATTGTAAATTTTTTTGTTATTTTTAGTAGGTTTTAGCTAAATTATTACTAAAACTGTTGATATTTTACAAATATAAAAATATAAATTTATATTTGATAATATGTAAGTAGTAGTAAACTATAACTTGTAACTTGTAAATTCATTGTGCAACAGGGCCCTGCTATGATCAAATTTGAAGTTTATTTATGCTCAAGAAGCAGATAATTATACAGGGTGGTAAATAAGTAATGATACACAGACTAACAGCAGATTTGTGAGGCCAAAATATTACGATTTACCTAAAATTACCTTAGCCCAAAAGTTAATATTTAGGGAGATACAGGGTGTCAAAGTCGTAATTTTAATTTTAATTTTCTTCCGTAATCTCTAAAGTTTTTGCAATATTTATATGAAAATTGGTGAAACTACCTTTTTTAGAACGGGAAACAATAATCTGTTCTCACTTTTAATGTAGCTCTTAAAAAAGACCTTACTTTTGTTACACCTAATACCTTAAAAATACTTCAACTTTTCTGCACATAAAATTAGGGCAGATCTAATTGAAAAAAACAATTGCTTCATTTTTTTTATACGAAAAAGGTATAATTTTTGTTGTTGTCTTGGTACGTATTTCCCGCTTCGTAGGTTAAAATGGGCCTGACACATGTCTTATACTCGTATATGGACTTGCTTTTTAAGGACATGTATTTGTTCCTGCATATAATGTTGCGTAGATATTCAGATACCTTCGCTGCCTTGTTAGTCTGGTTTTGAATTTCTTGCTTAATGTTTCGGTTGCTCGATGTTTCGATCCCTAGATATTTCATAACCTATTGTATGGGAGTATTATCTAGGGCTAATTTGCAACGGACAAGTTCTTTGGATATTACCATACATTGTGTTTTATTTATCGATATTTTCATGTTTCTGCTGCTATCGCTTTCAGTTTGACAAGCATTCTTTGAAGATCATCCTTCGATTCAGCTGTTACCATCATCTACGTAGCAGATAATTTTAATTTTGTTGTTTTCAGCTTGTAGCTATAATTTGTCTCTTTTACACTTTTTATAATTTGGTTCATTACTATTTTGAACAGAAAGGCACTTAAACTGTCGCCTTGCCTAATTCCGACAGAGACTGAAACCTTTTCTGGCAGTATGCCATTTATCTTTATATGTGTATTGTTGTGGTATTTAGCTCTTTTATAACTCTTTATTAACCTGTAATCTATCACACGTTCTTGCAGCAGTACTATAATGTTGTTAAGCAGAACCCTGTCGAATGCTTGTGCGAAGTCCACAAAACAAAACAAAAAACAAAGGTTTACTGTATTCTATCGCCTTCTCTATAAGTTGGGATATTATAAATATGGCATCCACTGCTGATCTATTTTGGCTGAATGCTTGCTGCTTCTCTGCCATACTTATACTGTCCAACAGCTTTTTAGAGATGATTTTTATAAATAACTTTGCTACACTGCACAGGAAACTTATTCCTCTATGGCTGGTGGGCTCTTCTTTGGATCCTTTCTTAAATACTGATGCCGTCATACCCGTTCTCCACTGCTCTGGTACGTCTCCTGTCTGTAATATCTTCTGGTACATGATTGCTAACTCTTCTTCTAATTCGTTTCCACCATATTTTAGCATTTTATTAGCTATTCTGTTAACACCAGGGGATTTTCTATTTTTGAGTTTTCTTATTGCTGTTGTGATGTCTCTATGGGTTATTCTTGCAGCTTCGCTATCGTTTTCTACCTGATTATTGTCGATTGTGTGTTCTCCAGAGGCATCATTATTAGTTTTGGGTTTTTGTTGGTATAATGTTAAAAGTGTGAGAGTTTTTTTATTTCTCTAAATTTAGAAAAAGGCGACTTCCTCGACAACGATCCTTATTTGGGGATTATACAGGGTGGTCCTCAAGTAAAGAGGCATAGTGCAACAGTAGATTCCTGGGGTCAAAATATTGCGATTTGCCTATGATTCTTCTTTTCTTCTTTTTTTAAGCATTTATGTCGTCCATCTTTGGACACAAGCCTCTCCCAACTCCCAACTTTTGCCATATTTCTCGATTTTGAGATCTCCTCATCCAACGGAACCCCACCTATCTAACTAGGTTGTCTTTTCACCTAATTTGTGGTCTACATCTCTGTTGCTTGCCTAGCGATGGTCTCCGTTGCTATACGGCTTCGTTCCACCTTCCACCTATCTGGCATTGTGACTAGCGAAGCTCCATTTCAGTTTTATAGCATATTCAGCAGCATTTCTTATTTTTGTTTTTTGGCTTACCCAGACATTTATGTTTCTGCCATTTAGCTTTATATTCAACATGTATCGCTGCATTGCTCTTTGTGTATTTTCGGGTTTATCGACGTTAGCTTTTGTAAAAGTCCAAGTTTGGCTACCATTGGTACCTAGTATGAACTGATCAAAAACGCCACTCTTTAGATACTGTCGTATTTTCTTATTTCTTAGGATGTATGCCAATTTCCCAAAGCTTGCCCATTTGGTAACCTCTGCATTCTGGTTTTCTTTATTAATTTTGATTATTTGTCCGAGGTAGATGTACTCCTAGACCCTTTCTAAAATTCTGTCGTTTACTATTATGTCTCTATTGTCATTTGTGTTCGTCATAGTCTCTGTTTTACTAAGGTTTGTCGTTGAACCTATATTTTCTGAAGCTTTTGCAAGTTGCACCATCATTTCCTGCATTTCCTCATAATATATCTCAGGTGGTTAATCTTCTTGCGATTTATATTGATACCTATGTACGTTCTGCCAGGGTAAAGATTTGAAAACATCAGATCTTCTAACGCTAGGGCAAACAACTTCTTTGATATAACGTCCCCCTGTCTAACACCTCTTCGTATTGGTATGTCCTTGGTGTTTTGTTCTAACAGTACTGTCATGGATGCGTCCCTATTATTCAAAGCTTGTTTAATTGCCTACAGTGCGATGGTGTCGAACACTTTTTCATAATCAAGAATGTTAGAAAAATGATATAATATTCGAAGGATTTTTCTGTAAAGTGCTGTAACTCTTAGTATATGGTCTGATGTGCTGTAACCTGTGCGGAAGCCCGCTTGTTTGACTAGTTGGTAAGCGTCCAGTTTACTGCTTAGGCGGTTGGTAATTATTTTTATAAATAGCTTGTGTGGTTGTGATAATAGCGATATTGGCCTGTAATTATTTAAATCGCTTTTGTTACCTTTTTTATGTAGCAGAACTATTAGGGCGTTGTTCCAGCTATCGGCAATTTCTCTTCTTTATAGACATTCCTACTAGGATTTCTTTTCCATCTTTGATCATTTCTATTAGGATCTCATCATTTCCGGACGCTTTACGATTTCTTAGTCTTCTATTACTGGTAGATCTTCTGAATTTTCATTTACGATTCCCCTTTTCAGATTTTCTTTAGCTTCATTGCTGTAGAAGTCTTTATGGTATGCTTCAAAAATTTTTGCTTTTTCGTACTTTCACCTTTGTTATTTGCCTTCTTGGTCTCTAAGAGATATTTTCTGCTTCTTCCCTATTGTTGATCTGAGACACTTTAACCCTCTATTATTTTCAATTGCCTTTTGTATTTTTCTTTCATTGTATTTTCTAATGCCTTCTTTCATTTTCTTACATGTGATTACCTTAGTCCAAAAGTTAATATTAAAAGTGATATAGCGCAGCATGCCAGCGTCAAATCTTCTATTGGTATGTGCCCTATTACTTTTGAACCACCGTGTATGCACATACCTTAAACAGACCCGAAAATAAACATACCTTCAATATGTTTTTAATGTAATAAACCTCTCCGCACTCTTTAATAAGAATTTGACTCTCCTTGTAAACTATAAACAGTAAGGTTGACAGGAATAACGAAGAATAACGATGACTTTTGTAATTTTAATATGCATGCATATTTCAAACTCGTTTGATAATTATATTCGTTTAAAGGTATGCAAGTTGTTTTCAATCAACTATACTATAACACAAAAAACAAGAAGTATGAAGTACGAATAGTTTTTGTAACATTAATATACCTGCATATTTCAGATTTGTTTGTGATTCTCATATAATGAAAGAACGTGACTTCCTTAGAATTTAATAGTTTTTCTAATAGTCATTCCCAAAACACATCGAAGTGTGTTTTTACGTGATTAGTAGAAGCGAATAGGAAATCTTTAATTAAATAGTGCATTACATGAAGCGTTCCACTGCGCGAGCAAACTTGCTTTGCGTTTTAAGAATTGCTGTTTTAGCACGTATTGATTGAAAGAAGCGTTTGCTTTTATTTTATTTTTGTATTCAAGCGGAATCGGTGCAGTCTAATAAATCAGAACGAGGAAGGTCCGTCTTCAACCGTGAATTTAGCTGCATGTTTATTAATTGTATTCACGCGAACTAAATAACTTGGAGAAAATTCAAATAAAATTTTCGAACCGTCATTGTTAACTCGCAATAAAAGCGTTTGGAAATTAATAAACGTACGAGCCGCTCGCTCGTTTTTATTTATTTAAAATTGTTATTTTTTTAAATTAATCTTGTATTATTAAATTGCTTCATATTGTTATTAACAGTCGCTCATAACACAGCAATGAAGCAACATAGAAAAATTTATTTAAACGAAATTTTTAAAGAATTTCATTCGGTTGCTTCAGAATAGAAAGAAGGCAACTAATTAAAGTTTCCCTATGCAACGTTATTAGATTTTTTAAGGCAAGTAATGAACATAATGACGTGCTAATAGTCGGTGTCCATATCTTCATATTAGTAACGTTCTTTTAAGATGGGTTGGTCATTGCATTAGCAAATTAGCGCGTTTACTGGACCGTAGCGGAACGACGAGTAACTCCAATACTCTTTTATCACTGATTGGTGATCTGATTTGATTTCGCATTTCGTATCGACCGGTAATGTAACGGAGTTAAATCACGGTGATGATTAATACATATTTTGATTTCTAAGAGACCGATTTTGTAATAATAACCCATGTTGACTTTTTGAGATACAGATGTTTTAAATTAAATAACTGTTCGTTCCAGAGGTGACCAGCACATTCTTTGTTTGAAATGAGATGGTAGGCATTAAATTAATTGTTCGGTGTTGTTTTTTGCCAACGACATTGTTTTAAACAGTCTAGTAAAATGACATTTTCAGTCAACAAAAAAAGAATAAACCTTAAACTTTTTACCACCGATCTAAACCTTCTTTATTTTAACGTCAAAAGATAAAGGTTAACACTCGAGCAACATTGTTTTATACATCAGCATTTTACACCACGAACAATCCTCTTAATAAATTGAAAATTAAGTTTATAGCAAATGTTAATTACAAAAACATAATACATGATTAAAGTAAGTGCAAAAACTGTTGATTAGTAATAAAGATAAATGAGATAAGGTTCACGAAGGCGCAAAGGCGTTCATTAAGGATTAAATAACTACAATAAAACAGACACGTTTTATTTTCGACTTTTTTAATAATACAAAATTTTAAAATCTCCGGAAATACTAAAACAACGCGCCTTTCTATAACTTTGAGGTTCGATAATTCTGTATCATATAAAATAAATTCTCACAATCCGTAACTACGAAACGTTCCTAGTTTTGTGTAAATCTTTTTGGAGCAAACCGGAAACTATAAAAAGCAAAAGCTTAATGTGACGTTTTCTACTTGAAATGGTTGGTTTGAAGATCATAATTTCGCGTCATGGATAGCGACAATATCTTTTACTCGTCGATTTACCCACAGTAATTGAATTTGCACTTTCATAGTTTTTTGTAAATAAACGTACTTAGTACCACTTGGAAGAGTAAAAGTGAGTTGCAGTCTTTGTTTAAAGCCTTTTGTTGTAGACGCTCTAGATTAGGGTCAACAGTTCACACGTTGATTCTCTTTATTATTTATTACTCGTTACTAAAATGTTTATAGCTGCATCAATCTTAGCGGTATGATTTTATCTAAATAAGTCTGTAATATGTGAAGTGAAGATAATAATCGTGGCTGCTAATTTATATATTTGTAATTTCGAGGTTTAACTTGCGGCTCCTTCTTATCTTCGTTAATTTGGTATGTGTAAAACACATGCTTTTGAAAGTTTCCTAATTAATGTCGATGTTGGTACCTTAACAGTGCAAAGGTATTTAAACCAAATAAATCTATAAGAACATCCATTAAAATAGATCCAGAAACGTATAGAAAGCTAACCTAACCGCCTCACCCAAAAGCAATTTTTTTAAATTTATAAGTTACATACATATTTCCATTAACTGTTGATTCTAATGAACAATGCATTTATGCAAATCAAACAATCCCAAACAATCCATTTTATTTTAACTTCAAACCTATAAAGTTAATGTATTCGTTTTGATAGTGGGAAGAACGAGTACAACCTATGTAATAATAATAACCCGCGTGTGTTACGGTCGTAGTTCTGAGTTTCACGTGGTTTATTAAAATTACACCGGGTTAATTTCGATTTCACGTGTCAGAAAGTGCATTTAAACTCCTATGTATGTGTGTACCTTAATTTTTGGGTTAAAAAAGGCCACGGTCTGGCAAACTAATTACATGTGACCAAATCTATGCAGGCATATTTCGGGTATTCATATCTGATTGTTAAGCACGTAAGCTGTAAATATGAGCATTCCAACATTGCTACAATTTGGGAATATTTTTTATAGCTGTTCGAGACAAACCATTATTATTGTTATTTTTATAATTAGTCTATAAGTAATTGGGTAAAAAGTTAAACTACCCAATATTGAACCTTGTTTAAATTACAATTTAACAGTGCTTGTATTTAAGTAATTGTTTGCTCTGTGATTTTCAGTACACATGGATTAAATAGAAAACAAAGTGCCAATTAATGTCAAAAGCTTTGCTCACGTTATCATTTTCCAATATTAAGTCATTTATCCTTTGCCAACGGGAGGACAAACTTTGGTATTCACATTAATCATATAATTTGTTCTGTCACGTAACACATAATTATTGCTTAGTATGTTATTATCATATTTACTTAAGATATTCCATTTACTCGTTAACTGTGTCTATTTTACGTTATCAATGAAAAGTGATCTACAAATATAAGGCTGGTACTTCGATAACTAGCTAGTAATTGCTTCTGTATTAATAGTATTCGTTTACAACTACAAATTATACCAAGCTTCATTTAATAAACTGTTAAATAGTTTAGTTTACACTGCTTTTATTTTGATTGTGATTTATTTAGATTTACGTTTTATTTGTATTTAATACTTCTTCTTCTTGCAGTGGCATACCCTTTACGCCGTTGCCGATCCTCTCTCCTTATGCCTGTGGTGTGCGTGTTAGTAGCCTACATACATAGGGGACCTACAGCTTTACGTGCTTCGAACCACGGAAGTACTTGCACTTCTACTCCAGAGAGGACTTACTAGGCAGAATACACCTCGGTGGTTTGCCATTGTCTTTTCTCAAAATCATTTCTGAATTTGCAGTTGAATTTGTTTTTGATTTGTTGTTAGCTGATGTAGTACTGCTAGGAAAAGTTAAAAAGTATAGTTTGTCCAGAGACCAGCGCAAATAGCTGGAAGCATTTTACAGCTTAGTGGTGGATTACGTGGTTTAAATACAACTATCGTAAATCATTTCTACTAGGCCGGACTCGAAAAATTTTACAGTTGCCGCAAAATAGATAAATTCATTTATAGAATGTTAAAATATTTTAGGGAAACTGTTTAAAGCCGTGCCTGGTAAAGTGTTTATGGCAGGGCTTACCACTTCTAACTATTCATAATACTACTTTTACTGCCCGTTGTATATGTAAATAATAATAGTTAGTCATATGGACTTTGTAAAAATAATGATAAAGAAAATATTAAACACACTTCTGCAACCTTTGAATAATTTAATTCGGAGGGAGTGTTAGTTACACCACTCGTTTACATAGCCGTTTGTAATGCCTCTTGGAAAAAATTACCTATATTTTAGTGGGCCCTCCTTTCAATATTACCAAAAGATATAATATAAACTAATTGAGTATTACTTTGCCAACAAAAGCCACATACAATATTAAATGTAAATGAAAAAGTTTCATTTTCTAGATTTTAAATTAGGAACTTTTTGAATTCGAAATCATTAAAATCTAATGACCTTAAAATATCTTTTTTTATAGAATTGATGTTTATACTTAAAGAATTAAAACGATCTTCTTATGTTATTAAGGGCAATTTTTGGAAAATGGGTCTTTTAACTTGGGCGACATGCAAACTTAAATAAATTAATAGATACGGGGACTCTAAGTTAAGAAAAACTGATGTAAGATCTTTTTCTCTTAATAGTCTAAAAGTATATCTGCTGTTAGTTTCTTACGCATTTTCGATTGGTTCTGCTGCTGAATTTTAAAATTTCATCTTATTAAGAAAGTTGTATCGTACTTTACGTCTCTTTAAATAACTGATTAAATTATCTATTAATAATAATAGTATTTCATTGCTGGTTTACAGCTTGCTAGTAAGTTGAGTTTACATATGTATATTGATATGGTTACCATCTTTTGTATTTTAAAAGAACAATGCTCCACACAATATCTCAGACTCAATAACTATGAATTTTAAAATATAAAAAATATTAACAATGAAAATTTTGACATCTCAGGGCCGTTGAAGGATTCGTTTATAATTTTGATAAAAATATTATTTAATTTTGAAAAATTAATAATATAAAATTTCAATCAACTTTTATAAATGCAAGCTTTATTACAAAAACTTAGTTCTAAACTTAAACTAACACAAAAAGCTAAATCTAGTTACAAACACTCATACACAAACAACCATTCCTTCAAAGTAGGTAATGTGCTAATCCAATTACTGCTCCAATCCAACTCAGTATTTATAATTACTATTTGTTTAACCAATTCTCCAATAATATTTTCCTTGATAAATCCAATTTGATTTATCAATAATTTATCTTCAATACACAATTATTCTTTATTGATAATGATTCAATATCTTATTGAATTACTCAATTATTATATCAGTTTTATAGGACATCCATAAAATATGTCCGTTTCCTTTTTCAAATTTCAATAACTGTTGTTTATTTCCTTTCAACATTTTCTATGTTCCCTAGTTATCCCCAAAATCTCTCGTTCCTTGATTTTGTTTTAACACAAACATCCTTCCACAGACATACACACAAAACATTACTATGGCTACTATTTACAACAAATAACAATAAATATAATACAAGTCTTAAAATGTGACTGTAGTACACCTGACGTTCCGGTTGGCGAAGGTAATTTGTGTGGACTTTGAGGGGTTGACTGTGATCTTCCATTTGTCGAGCCAATCTTGTATAAGGTGTGCTATGTGAAAGTTATCAGTTATGGATATTATTGCTGCATCATCGGCGAATGTGGCAATTGTGGTTGAAGTTGAAAATTAAGTAGAAAAGGCGACCCAGGACACTTCCCTGTGGGACACCAGACTTTATGGGGTAATAATTAAAGGTTTCAGGGTTGAATCTTACTTGGAAGTGAGGTGTGGGAAGGAACAATTTAAGTTTATTGAGGAGACCTTCGTGCCATACTCGGCCGAAAACTTCTTGTACGTCCAGGAAGGCTGCTGTACATAATTTTTTCTCTTCGAGGCTTATGTAAATATTTTTGACGATCATGTGGCATTGTTGTACAGTAGAATGGCTTTCCCTAAAACCAAATTGGTTATACCAATAACTGTGCTTATTTCAGTGTCCTCAGAAATTCTTTTGAGCAGCAGTCTTTCTAGGATTTTGGACATAATCGGTAGTAAGCTTATAGGCCGATACGAGGTGACTATATTTGGAGGTTTATTTGGTTTGTTGACCATTATTACTTGTGCAAACTTTCACGTGATCGAGTAGGATGCTAATCTTAGTACACTGTTATAGATTGAAGTTAATATGACTACAGCTTTTCTGGCTAGTTGTTTTAACGTGAAGCCAGTGGTCAGATCAAACCGGGAGTTTTATGATTATTACATCTTGAGATCTCTTGTTTCACTTTTTTTGGGGAGAAAGGCTTAATTGGTAGCATCATCGAGCAGGGGACATCCAAGAAGTTTTTAATTTGATAATCGTCATTATTGTTAGCTTCGTGCCCACTATATAGTTGTGACAGGTGATGTGCAAAGGTGGTTGCTTTATCTTGTTCAGTTTTTGCCCAACTTCCATCTTCTTTCATTAGAGGTGGAATGTGTTGCGCCGGTCGCGTAAATGTTTTGGTGGCCTTCCAGATGGTGTGATCTTCTTTAGACAGACTAGTGATATATGAATTCGAAAGTGGCATTTCGGGTATCCTGCTGTGCTGTTTTTAATTGTCGGGTTATGGAGTTCAACTCTGGGGTTGCGCAAAATCATCTAATACACAAATAATACAGAGAATTCAATCGAAAATACTAAGAATGATTTTTAATGCACCCTGGTACATCAGTAATAAAACCCTGCACGAAGATGCTGGCATACCGCTCGTTAGTGAAGAAATCATCAGGCTAACTAGAAACTACCTGCAACAGCTCCCAGATCATCCCAACGATGAAGCAAAACAACTTCATACTCAACCATTAGTCAGAAGAACACTAAAGAAGCAGTGGCCCACTGATGTTTTAAATCAATAAACAAGTCAAATGGATGTTAATTTAAGTCAATGATCCCTTATTATATTAGCTAGGAGACTTATTGTTGGATAATTTCTCCCTCAAGTGTAGCTCATTAATCTCATTTACATATAGCTTTAAACAGCAGGTTGTAAATTTGCAAATAAAATAGAAAAAAAGGTCTTACAATAGATAACAATAAATACTTAAAATTACCTTAACTTATTTACATAATTAAATTTTTAAACCTTGCATCCTAAAAGTGTTTTATTCCAAATTTATATCACTTCAATATACATAGATAGACATACATTACATCTACTAAGTACTTGTTACTAAATTTAGTCTTTCAAATGTCTTCTTCTATGCACCTCTTTTATCTATCCCACACCCCCACCACTCTTACTCAATACCCCTTTCACTGTATTCCCTGCACTTATATCCTGGGTTTTGTAGCATTGGCACACTAAATATTCTTTTTTTTCTGCCTCTTCGCCACATAATCTGATGTCATTATATACCTGTAGGTTTTATTGCTTGTACTGTTTTTGTACAAGGTGTCTCAGAGGGTTTTGCACTTTTCTTTCTCAGCTTGCTCAGCTATCATCAGTTTTCACAACTAACTTTATTTGGAACTTAAAACTACATTTATTGGAAATTCATGTATGGAAAATTATATCATCTAGATGTCGCCCATTTCTCCGCTGGCACTCTTCCAAGCGATGCCTTAGATTTTCCATTACGCTTGTGCATAAGTCAGGAGTAACGGCTTCAATCCCTTCCTGGATACGATTTTTAAGCTGAATGAAATTTGCTGGGGCGTTATTACAAACTCGACTCTTAAGATATCCCCAGAAAAAAAAATCGTTTGGGGCCAAGTTCGGGCTTCTTGGGGGTCAGTTGATGTCGCCTCTTCTTGATATCAATTTATCCGGGAACCATTCTCTTACAGCTTATAATGCGGTATTTGCTATGTGGCTAGTAGCCCCATCTTGCTGGAACCACCACTGGTCATTAAAATCATCAAATTCTTGGAGCGCAGGGCCAAAAAATTCACGGATCATTGCGGCGTACCTGTCAGAATGTACAGTAACTGTTTGTTCGTTGTTATTTTCAAAAAAGTATGGGCCTATTATGCCACTGGAGGATATTACTGCCCAACCAGTAACTTTAGGGCTATGGAAAATTGCGTAATGGAAAATCGAAGGCATCGCTTAGAAGAGTGTCAGCGGCGAAATGGGAGACATCTGGATGATATAATTTTCCATACATGAATTTCCAAAAAATGTAGTTTTAAGTTCCAGAGAAAGTTAGTTGTGAAAACTGATGATAGCTGAGCAAAATTAGAAAGAAAAGTGCAAAGCTCTCTGAGACACCTTGTATTTCTTTATCTCTGGTTCTGAAATTTTCGCTAATTTGTTGTTATTCTTGGCGTCTTCTTTCTACCTCTTGTGTGGAATAACTATTTCTACGGTAGTAGTTCCTTCTTTTCTTTTACCATTTGTTTAGACTGGCTTCTGTTCCTTTCTCTTCATTTTTTCTTATTTCTTTCCAGCACTCCACCAATATTGCGTTCTTTGTATTTTCTCTTATTTTGTCTTCATATTTTACTGCCTTGTATCACGCTTCTATTCTTAACTCTCTTCTTTTTGTTTCCTCCAGCACTATGCATGTTAATGAATTTATGTTAATTTCCAATAGCCATTTTACATATTTATCTGAATTTTCTCTACTTCTTCCCTCTCTTCCCAGCCCCATATTATTATATTAGATGTTTCCATTCTAAACTTATCAATTTCTTCCAAAATAGTATTTCCATAAAAAAATATTAAATATCTACATTTTCTCTTCATTTTATAACGATTTTCTGGAAATGCTTTCTTAAATCGTCATTTTAGATGAATTAAGGTATTTTTAAACTTCTCCACCACTTACTACAGGGAACCCCAGGGATTAATTTTAGGGCCAATCTTATATGTTAGTTTCACTAGTGATCTAAAATATGCTTAAAACATTGAAAAAAAATTGTCATTTTCAGCCGACACACAACTGTCGTGTAGCTTTAGTCCAAATGAAACGCAGGTCTCAAACTCAATTGTCAGTGAATACACAAAGAATCTTTCGATTATTCTAAAATGAATGGCTTAAAAATTAATACTACCAAGTCCAACGTAATGTTATTTGGTAAAGCTAAACTAAGAGATAATAACGTTAACATTTCTATAAGTACAAGTTAGTGGCTCCACTACCTAAGTCAAAATTATTTTAATTTACGATTATTTATCTGTGGTGCCGTTTTTTTAAATTTAAAAATGTAACTCCGTGATTTGCTCAAAAACTTATTATTATTATTAAAAGCAAATTTCGCCAGTCAGTATGGTAATATTAATTTTGAGTAGATTATGAGCCTTTACAGCAAAATGGGCCCCTACAATTGATGGCCCAATTGCCCAGTGAATAAAACTTCCCTACTCATTTAAAACAAGTATCTTAAGCCCTTGTCTGGGTTAACTTAACGAAATTTCTGTTTAAATTGACTTTTAGAGAATGTTAAGAACGAAGCATTTCTTTGCATAAAGTATTATTCAATCAGTGTCACTGTTTGCTGTTCATGTTTCTCCTTTAACTAAATGTTTAATTATAGAACCAACTGCATCCAAAATTTTGATTCTCTAATCTAATCTATTGAGAATAGAAAAACCTTTACGGTTACTTAAGCCTAAAAGCACATGAGGAGACGGAACGGGTAAATATAATACGCGGAATTAGACTGGGGTATACCATCTCACCCAAGCTTTTTACTAACTGTATGAAAGATGTATTTAAAACGATTAGATGGGAGACATTCCGAATTAACGTAAACGGAGAATACATGTCACACTTAAGGTTTGCCGATGATATTGTTATACTAGCAGCCAACATGGAACAACGATAATAGAACTGAAGGGAGCCTCTGAAACAATTGCACTAAAAACGGACATATTCAAAACGAAAATTATGTTCAATATACAAGACGTTACGGCAATACAAATGAATGAATGTGACACAATAGAAGTTGTCGATCAATAAATACACCTTGGACGCCAACAAACTTAAGTTCAAGTTAAAGGAGGCTCGCAGCAATTCATTCCAAGACTACATCTCTAATCTCAACAGATACGATAACTCTATTTGGCGTCCGGTTAAAGCAGTGCTTAAACCAGTGCAAACTAATCCTCCAATACGCAGATAAACTCTTACACCAGGTTCCTGGGCACTCAGTAATAAAGTAAAGGCTGACCTGTTTGGGGAACATCTTGCTGACATTTTTACCCCAAACGATGCCGTATCAGCCCAAAATATCTGAATATCTGAATAATGTTCCGGCTACTACTGATCCCATAAAAGTAGTTATTCCTAAAGAACTCAAAGATAAAATCAATCGCCTAAATGTCAGAAAATCGCCTGGACCTGACCAAATAACACCAAAAATGCTGAAGGAACTTCCAAGGAAAGACATTGTAATGCTAACTTATTTATACAATGCTATTCTGCATCTACATTACTGGCCACAACAATAATTACAGACCGCGGAAATAATTGATAGCTAAACCTGGCAAAAATTCAAATCATGTATCCCCCTACAGGACTATAAGCCCATTACCTACCATATCTAAACTCCTGGAAAGGTTAATACTCCACCGCATCAGCTCTATCCTGGATGCAATCCCTGACCACCAGTTTGGATTCCGCCAACACCACTCAACGGTTCAACAGTGCCATCGCGTCGTCCATCCAATAAACAATTCCTTCGAAGATAAAACATTCTGCTCTTCTGTATTTTTGGACATTAGCATGGCATTTGACAAAGTATGGCATGAAGGGCTGCTCTATAAAATTAAACTAGCACTTCCATCATAGTTCAACCTCTTTAAATCGTACTTTAGCGACGGCCAATTTAAAACCAAGGTTAACGGCGAATACTCGAACATCTTTCCAATTAAAGCCTGAGTGGCTCAGGGTAGCGTATTAGGGCCATCACTTTACACATTGTATACATCCCATCTATCCACCACAACTAATACTATAACTGGGACCTTCGCCGACGACACGGTCATCCTTACAAGCCATGCAAATAAATGCATCTTCATACGTACAGGACCACTTAAACCTCTTACAAGTATGGGTTAATAAATAAAAAATCAAGATTAATGAAAACAAGTCAGTGCAGATAACCTTTGCACTAAGGAAGGGTCTTTGTCCTCCAGTTTCTATCAACAACACAATCATTCCTGTATCATCAGCAGTACGTTATCTAGGATTACACGTAGATAAAAAAACTCAATCGGAAGGAACATATATCTAATAAAAGAAAACAAATGGACCTTAGATTCAACGAATTATATTGGCTACTTGGAAAAAGATTCCAACTGTCCCTCGAAAATAAAATCCTGATTTACAAGGCAGTTATCAAACCCACATGGACTTATGGCATCGAACTATGGGGTTGTGCAAGCAAGACCAATATAGCAATCCTCTAAAGATGCCAGTCCAGGATTCTTCGAACAATGGCCAATGCTCTTTGGTTTACATCTAACCAAATGTGAAAGATGTCATTCAAGAACGCAGTAACAAGCATCATGCCAGACTAGAATCTCGCAGTAATCCCCTAATGGCACCACTGTTACAACGACAAGAAATCAGAAGATTAAAAAAATGTTGGCCAGCCGACCTTAGAAGATAAACAAGTGGACTCCTCACTGGAAGTGTTCACGTCCTTCCAAAAGGACTCGTAACGTTTAGGTGCTATGCTATCATATTAGCCTACAGAATGTAAAAAATTCTGATTGCTGATTAATAAAGTTTATAAAAAAAATATACACCTTAGGCAGAAGATCTCCTTTACAAGAGATATTCAGGCTAACGAGATCTCGAGAAGAATCTAATTGGGATGGGCGGTTTTCGGCAAATTTAGGTCAATTTTTAAATCCTTCCCTCAACACTTTGTGTATGACATATGGTGCGGAGACATGGGCCCTAACAGAAATAACAATCAAGCGACTTAGAGTCACACAAAGGAATGTGGAAAGATCAACGTCGGGCGTACGATTCCAGGACAGGAGAACAATGAAATGGATAAGGAACCGGACTAGGGCGACAGACATATCAGAACGCGTGGTGAGATAGTTGCGGCAGTGGGCCGGTCACCTAACAAGAACAGCGGACGAAAGACGGACCAGGAAAGTTACGGAATGGAGACCCAGACTCGGAAAAATAACACGTGAGAGGCTCAGAACTAGGTGGAGAGATGACATCCAACAGCAGGAAGGCGTACAATGGATGGAAATCGCAACTAATAAAGGTGAATAGAGACGACGTGGGGAGGCCTATGCCCAAATGTGGAATATTTGACGCTGACCATGATGATGAAGCCATAATGACTCTATCTGAAAATCAATGTATTTACCAGTAATGGAGATGCAGAATAGCATTGTATAAATAAGTTAGAATTACAATGTCTTTCCTTGGAAGTTCCTTCAGTATTTTTGGTGTTATTTGGTCAGGCCCAGGCGATTTTCTGACATTTAGGCTATTGATTTTATCTTTGAGTTCTTTGGGAATAACTACTTTTATGAGATGAGTAGTAGCCGCAACATTATTCAGATATTCAGATGTTTTGGGCTGAAACGGCATCGTTTGGGGTAAAAATGTCAGCAAGATGTTCCCCAAATAGGTCAGTCTTTACTTTATTAGTGAGTGCCCAGGAGCCTGGTGTAAGAGTTTATCTGCGTATCGGAGGATTAGTTTGCACTGGTTTAAGCACTGCTTTGACCGGACGCCAATTAGAGTTATCGTATCTGTTGAGATTAGAGATGTAGTCTTGGAATGAATTGCTGCGAGCCTCCTTTAACTTGAACTTAAGTTTGTTGGCGTCCAAGGTATATGTATTGATCGACAACTTCTATTGTGTCACATTCATTCATTTGTATTGCCGTAACGTCTTGTATATTGAACATAATTTTCGTTTTGAATATGTCCATTTTTAGTGCAATTGTTTCAGAGGCTTCTTTCAGTTCTATTATCGTTGTCTTAAGGTGTTCCGTGTTGGCTGCTAGTATAACAATATCATCGGCAAATCTTAAGTGTGACATGTATTCTCCGTTTACGTTAATTCGGAATGTCTCCCATCTAAGCGTTTTAAATACATCTTTCAGAGAGTTAGTAAAAAACTTGGGTGAGATCGTATCCCCCAGTCTAATTCCGCGTATTATATTTACTGGTTCCGTCTCCTCATGTACTTTTAGGCTTAAGTAACCGTAAAGGTTTTTCTATTGTCAATAGATTAGATTAGAGAATCAAAATTTTGGATGCAGTGGGTTCTATAAATAAACATTTTGTTAAGAGGGAAACATGAACACCAAACATTGACACTGATTGAATAATACTTTATGCAAAGAAATGCTTCGTTCTTAACATTCTCTAAAAGTCAATATTTTAGTACCGATTTAAACAGAAATTTCGTTAAGTTAACCCAGACAAGGGCTTAAGATACTTGTTTTAAATGAGCAGGAAAGTTTTATTCTCTGGGCAATTGGCCCATCAATTGTAGGGGCCCATTTTGCTGTAAAGGCTCATAATCTACTCAAAATTTATATTATCATACTGACTGGCGAAATTTGCTTTTAATAATAATAATAATTTTTTGAGCAAACCACGGAGTTACATTTTTAAATTTAGAAAAAATTACACCACAGATAAATAATCTTAAATTAAAATAATTTTGACTTAGCTAGTGGAGCCACTCACTTGTACTTATAGAAATGTTAACGTTATTATCTCTTAGTTTAGCTTTACCAAATAACATTACGTTGGACTTGGTAGTATTAATTTTTAAGCCATTCATTTTAGAATAATCGAAAGATTCTTTCTGTATTCATTGACAATTGAGTTTGAGACCTGCGTTTCATTTGGACAGCTACACGACAGTTGTGTGACGGCTGAAAATGACAATTTTTTTTTCAATATTTTAAGCATACTTTAGATCACTAGTGAAACTAACATATAAGATTGGCCCTAAAATTGATCCCTGGGGAACCTCTATAGTAAGTGGTAGAGAAGTTTAAAAAGACTTTAATTCATCTAAAGTGACGGCCCAAGATGGTCCTTGATCTCAGTGTCGGTCTCAAACATCTTTAATCGTGCTGTTTTAGTTTTTATAGAATTCCACGACCCACGAGGATAGATGGTTGATTCCGACACTTATTACTTTATGTTGTGTCGTTAGGTAAGATTGCTTTAGATTTAAGCTCTGATTAAGTCAATGTAACTTTATATTATATTTTAATGCCTTTGTGAGGCGAAACCTCATCATGCATTTTTCTATGTAATATAACAAGTGGGAAAGACATTTTGTTTTACTCATCTTTAGTCATTTATACTCAACCCACTATAACTATCCGATATGGATGGTTTCAATACAATGGTTTAAGAAAGCGTTTCCAGCAAATCGTTATAAAATAAAGAGAAAATGTAGATATGTAGAAATACTATTTGGAAGAGATTGAAAAATTTAGAATAGAAACATCTAATATAATAATAGATACTTTAATCAGTTGTATAAAGAAACGTAAAGAATGATAGGTACAACTTTCTTAATAAGATGAAATTTTAAAATTCAGCAGCAGTTAATATATTTTATTTAATTTTTAATTTCTTTAACATTTTACTAGATAAATAAATTTATTTAAAACTATTTGGCCGTAATTATTTAAAGTTCCATAGAATAGTAATACTGGTAGTAGAATTTGAAAAGATAAACATAAAAGTATTAGCCTTAACGGAGACCAAGAAAAACGGAAAGGGGTATGTAGAAATGAAAGGGGGACACGGAGTAGATGAGCACACTTGGACACAGGTAGGAGTGGCATGCTTGATAAAATCAGATTTCATGAGTAGAATAAAGAAATGGAACCTATATTCGGAAAGAATTATGAGCGTGCGAATGAAATTAGATATGGTGTTTCATCCACACGTTGATTATTGCGTACGTACCGAACGAAAATGATAGTAAACAAAATAAAGACCAATTTTGGGTAGAAATGCAGGAAATAGTGGACGAAATAAATGATAAACTGATTATACTAGGTGACCTGAATGGACGCGTAGGACAGGACACAGAAAATTCAGGGGGCACGGTAGGAAGATTTGGAGAAGTCACGAGGAACAGCAACGGACAGAGAATAATTGAATTCTGCATTGCAAATGACTTAATGGTAATAAAAACTTGATTCGAACATAAAATTATATATAAATAATTCACACGTGAAGTGCTTAGAAATAATAAGAAATCGGTACTTGACGTAAGAGCAAAGCGGAGAAATGAATTGGGAACTGACCATTATTTAGTAGAGGCTGTGGTAGGAAAAGACATAAAAATGAAACTAAAAACAAGGAACTCAAAGTTGCTAATATTAAATCGTACAAACTTCAAGAGGGGGAAATCAGGGTACAATACGCTAAAGTAGTAAACGTCGAGATTCTAAAAGCAACAAGAAGATTGGAATCAGACGACTTGGAACAAATATGGAAAGAATGTAAACAAATCATTATTACAGAAGCAACAAAAGTTTGTGGGGTAACAAACAGAACAAATAAAAAGAAACAGACAGCTTGGTGGAACGAGAATACCAAAGATGAAATTAAAAATAAGAAATTGGTATGGAAAAAATATCTTAAAGACAGAACAGTAGCAAATTATCAGCTATATAAAGTCAAAAGAGAGAAAGTTAAAATGTCAGTCAAGGAAGCGAAGACACAAGCATGGGAACAGTTGGGTCAGAAAATGGAGTAAGGAAAATGAAAAACTGTTATATCAAATATTACAAAATATACGCAAAGAAAAGACGGAACCACTGAAATTTATGAAAGACAAACAAGGAAAATTACTAACACAAGAAAGTGATATTAAACGTAGATGGTTAGAACACCACAGGGAATTTATTGGAAACACAAGATAATGCAGCGAATCTAAGCGACATGGTGAGGCATCAGTTAGACCAAAATTTAGATAACATCAGCTTGAAAGAAGTGAATGACGCAGTTAAAAACCTAAAAATAGGTAGAGTGGCTGGAAACAATAACATCAAACCAGAAATGGTTAAATTTAGTGGGAAACAAGGAACAACATTACTACACCAGATAATCAATAGAGCATGGGTAACAAAGTCGATACCCGAAGACTGGCAAACAGCAGCTATTATACCTCTTTTAAAAAAGGGAGACCCAACTCTGTGCGATAATTACAGGGGGATTTCACTATTAAGCATACCAGGCAAAATGTATGAAAGAATTATAGAGAAACGAATAAGACCAAAATTGGAAGAATCATTACATGAAAACCAAGCAGGATTCAGAACAAGTAGAAGTACTCAAGACTGGATTTTTTGTCTTCGACAAATTTGTGAAAATACTATTAATCAAAACGAGAAGCTGTACATATTTATGTGGAATCGACTTACAAAAGGCCTTCGACAGCGTAAACCGGGAACAAATATGGGAGGTGTTAGAGAATAGAGGGATAAACGATCACACAGTGCAAGTTATTAATAATAATATTAACAGAAGAGTTCGAAACCACTAGAGGCGTAAAACAGGATAGTATACTTAGTCCATTGCTTTTCATCGTAGTTATGGACGAAATAGCAAGAAAGGCAAACGTCAAAGCTAAAACTGCAGTGTTAGGAATAAAAAAATTTGCTTCGTGTAAAATTAAGAGAGCCCTTATTAAAAAGTTTATAAACAAAAAAGAAGTATCCATAAACACAAAGGTGAAGGTATACAACACAGTATTCGTACCATCACTAATCTATGGGTGCGAATCTTGGGTCCGAACTAAAAGAAATAAAAGCAAAATACAGGCATGTGAGATGCGCTTCTTGAAGAATGCTAGGAAAGCAAAAATGGACAGAATCCCCAACACCGAAATAAGAAAAACCCTGGAAGTGGAACCCATTTAAATAAAAATAGAAAGAGGACAGTTAAACTGGCACGTAAGAAAGCAACAAAGTGTAATAAAGGATATATGTGAGATTCGCTACGACAAGAAGAAACACAGAGGCAGACCTAAGAAGTCGTGGAACGATGAGATAAGAGAAATCCCGAGGCAGAAAGGAAGTAACTGGACACAGACAAAATTAATGGCAAAGGATACAAAAAAGTGGAGGAAATTTTGTAGTTAAGAGTAAGAAAACACTCGACACTAATTGGTAGAAAAGGGAGCGGATAAGTAAGTACCTATAGAATAGTTACTAGTACTATTCTAAACCTGGAATAGCGGACTAAATGTTATCAATTATCAGCGAGCAAAAGTACATTTCAAAAAAGAAACTGAAATATACATTCGCATGATTATTTAATCCTGATTATTAGAATTTCTTTTTATAATTTAGCAATTTATATTTTTAATGAATTAATTTTGAAAAATCAGTATGTAAGTACAAAAAGTAAAAAGGGAATAATAATCCTAAATAACGTAATCATTGAAATTAATGATTTACTAGGTTGCTTGTCCCGGGACTAAGTAAGAAAACAAAAGTTTTATGGCAAAAATCATTTTTATTCTTCAACATAGTTTCCTTCCAACTCAACACACTTAGTCCAGCGACTTTCTAATATCTTTACTCCTTTAGAAAAATAGTCGGCATCGAACTCCTCAGAATAAGCGTTTGTGGCGGCTATAACTTCATCATTCGAGTAAAATCTCTTTCCAGGTTTCCAGGGAGCCATTTTTTCAAGTTTCGGATTAAATAGTAGTCGCAGGGGGCCAAGTACGGAGAATACGGTGGGTGTGGAAGCAGTTCGAAGCCCAATACGATCAATTTTTGCAATGCAACTTTGCACTTGTTAGGTGGTGCGTTGTTCTGATGGAAAAAAGTTTTCTTCCTCGCCAAATGCGGCCGCTTCTCCTTAATTGCTATATCAAAACGGTCCTACGGGCCTCCAGTGATGGTTTTGACGGTCTCAAGATAATCTATGAGAATTATGCCACGTGCATCCCAAAAAACAGTGGCCATAACCTTCGCCGCCGATTCTTGCATCCTTGGTCGTTTCGTAGCACTTCCACCTAATTCTACCCACTGTTTTGACTGCTGTTTTGTCTCAGGTGTGTAGTGGTGTATCGATGTTTTGTCTATCGATGCACAAACTCCTTGGGATTCCGTTTAAACAGCTTCAAATTTTGCTTTGAAACATCCTCTCGTTACAGCTTTTGGTCGATAGTGGGCATGCGCAGCACCCACCGCGCCCAAAGTATCTTCATACCCAAGTGCCGATGTACCTAATATCTTGAAAACCAGTTCTAATGAAATGTGTACCGCCTTCGCAATCTCACGCATTTCATTTTCCGGTCTTCAACAACCATACGATAGATTTTTTTGATCATTTCTGGCGTAGTCACGTCAGAAGGCCTTCCAGAGCGTGGTTCGTCACTTGTGCTCGTTCTAGCCCGTTTAAACTCAGAAATTCATCGTTTGACCATTGTATTCGAAGAAGCAGAGTCACCATAATATTTATCGAGCTTTTCTTTCGTTTGTTTGACCGTTTTGCCTCGCAAAAAATAATATTTTATGAGCACACGAGATTCACTTTGTTCCATGGTTCACAAAAATACTGATGTGATGACGCTTCGATGACTGTTAACACTAAACTGCTTGTCAGATGTTAATGAAATTTTATATTTGGCCTTTTGATGATTGGTACTTATTACCAAGACCCGCTGAATTAATATTGCATATAAGGCCTTACCACTTCATTTAGCCAAGACGCAATTAGAAACAACAGTGGCGCCATTTGCAGTGAACTATACATTTTTTAATGGAGAAATGTATAGTGCACCTCAATTGGCGCCACCGCTGTTTCTAAATTGCGTCTTGGCTAAATGAAGTGGTAAGGCCTTATATGCAATATCAATTCAGCGGGCCTTGCAGCCCTTGCTTATTACAAATAATAAGCATTCGGTACTACCGCCATCTCTTGGTTAGGCACGGGACTTTTCAAACGGCCCTTGTATAACCGAATCAAGACTGGTACAGGACGTGCAAGGCTAAGAGTACCTTTATTAAAAATGGAACTTGTAACTACATCTGTTTCCTTATGAATTCCTATTTCCTCACATAAAATAGTATTTTACAAGGGTTAACTAATCAGAACCTTAGATTTGTAAAAAAACTTAACAATTTCTTTTAAAGGTTAAATTTATAAGCATTCGCCCGTTTGAGGAGACACGTTTACTTTCGTCAAAGTAGGTATATTAAAGAATTTCTTATAATAAAATTGCTGTTGTAATTTTTGCCAGTAGTTTTAAAATCTCTATTAACAGGAAATTACAGCAAAGTAGGTATTTAAAAAAACCTCGAGTGGGTGTAATATACTCGTACGTACACAACTATACACAAATGTCCGGTACTTATTTACTGCAGGCTAATAGGAAAAGGGGTAAAGAGGCAGATGCAATTACGGTTTAGGATCATGCACGTCACTAGTCGTGCATGCAATGCTGGGGTGTAGCTCACTGTGATGGGTACATAAAGGTACCTTCGTCTCTACACACTGCCTGGCAGATATATTCTTACAAATTTATAGGTATCAAATATATTTATGCGGCATTATTAATTTCCGAACTTAATAAATTATGCATGAGACGAAATTGTGCATCATTACATCCTCGTTTTTGACGTATTAGGACGTGAAACTCAACGTACTTATTTAGGTCTGCAAGAGTCAAGCACTTTCGACCTTGTACTAATCGATGTAATGATTTATACTGGATAACAATTTAGATGTGAATATATTTAGCAGTCGCACGCCATCTCGGATTTCCTCGTACCTCTCACACGATAACGCTTTATTTCAGAAACATTTTAGGAGAAAAATAACAATCGATTCACTATTTCACATTCGGTGAGATATAAATGGCACACGCTATACACATTTTAATCAAATATACATCTATGTGGCGATCGTTTATAAAAAACGAAAGTCTTTTAAACACTAGAATTTTATTATGGTTTAATGAAAATCATTTCACTTAAAAATCGGTCTGTTATCGCATTTATAATAAATAGGACAGGTAAGTCATTTGATGGCCTAGTGGGTTGGAATTCTGCCTTGCCTCCAAGGGAACACAGGTTCTGTTCCTACTCGTCGTTAATTTTTTCACATGTTGATGCAAACCCTATTGAGTAGAATAGATTTTCATTGAGCTTAAAAGTCAAGCCATAGGTTTAATAGTTAAAAAATAGGTTAATATTAGCTATACACTTGTATATTTACATATGAAGAGGCAGATTTTAAATTATTATGACAAACTAAAAACACCGGTTATCAAAATCGGTGCAAAATTTATTCCACCATTTAATAGACTGTAACTTTAAGGCATATATTAATCTTTTAGGGCATATCTATTTTAAGTTTAAGCTTTAAAAAACACAACGCTTTAAAGATTAAGGGATCAACGTTAATGGACGTTTTTTTCTATATTTACAAGCATATTTTTAATATTTTTGTTACATAAGCTCTGAACACTTGCAAATATCAGTGTCACTTAACGGTTATGCAAAATCTAGTTGGCATATAAGTAAAACGAAGTAATGGAAGAAAACAGCACAAAAATTAACTTTCACAGGTTATGTAATTTTATATAAAACCTTTCTAACTTTTTTCAAGAATGCATGCTTTACTTTGTTCTCTTAACATTTGGTTAACTTTCCTACTATCGTACACAGCTACTTTTTAGATGTTGAGCTGGTCAATGAAGCGTTTCTATGTGAAATCTGAAAAATCAAGTGATTTGGAGATCTTAAACCTGGAATTTGTATCAGAATGTTGCAGTAAATGCAAATAGAAGGTTTAATATTGGCAACGAAATCAGAAACATCACTATATAAGAAATGTTATCAAAGCCTGTATAAATGAAGAAGTTTGGAACTTTTACAAGAATGCCATAAGTTACATAAGTCATACTGAAAGAGAAATTAAAACTGTAAACTGATTCGTAATTACAGCCTACGCCAACATCAAACGTATCATTTTAATATTACAAAGTTGGTATTTTATCTTAATTCTTGTTCGTGACTTGGTTAGCCAAATTTCGAACCACAGCGTTATTTATCTTTCTAATAAAGACATTAACATGGATAATTGGGATGAAATTCGCTAATAGAAATACTCCGAGGTTTGTCCATGTCTGTGGGAAAACTCTAGATAGTAATTTCAGTTCGATATGGGTTCATTTTTTTCTTGAAACCTAATAATAACCTACAACAGATACGTTATTGTGTGTAAATCTGTTTGTAAAGGCAAAGGTAATGCCCCTTAGTAATTAAATTAATTAGGTTATCATATTAAGCGCTTATTTTCTTGTTGCTAAACCAAAACGTACTAATTACAACGAATAACTAAACAATTTTTGGAAACCAGGGATAAATGTGTCATTGTATGTAAATTAAAGTAGGCGATATTAGATTTCAAAGTAGATGTTTTTATTAACACTTTGGATTGTTTAGTTAGCACTTTTTAGGAAAGAACAAATAGGCAAAAAGGAATTGTGGGAGTAATTTCGAAATTTAGAAAACTTTCTGATGAATTGCTAAATTTATATGTATTGGTAGCTACAAATCATAGCCTTCTTGTCCACTTTCCTTTCTCCTTTATCTTTTGGCAAGCATTTTGTACTATTAAAAATTAAAATGAAGGATTAAAGGTCTTAAGAAATTTTTTATAGCATGACCTTTGTATTCAATATCTGAGTGAATCTTTTAAGGAACCGACAGATTATTATAATTAAAGTCCCTTAGTGAGGTTTAGTTTGCATACTAAAAGCTCGAATATGAAGCAGAAGCATATGAAGCGATGCATTGTGTTTCACAGTTGATTGACTGGTGTATTCGAGGTGAGCGTACGATCCGTTCAGCTATCTGTGATTTACCTGATTATTGGATCGAATCCAGCTTAGTATTGTTTAGTAAACGTTACTTCCCACGGTCATTTGTTTTGCATGTCGTGCTAATATGTTCGAACAGTCCCTCCATGTTCTGCTCTTCGAATAGTACCTTTGCTTCGGCTACATTTTCCAAATGATACTCGGTTACATATATCACGAGTGCGTTCCTGTGTTTTGTATGGCGCGAGAAGGGCGAAAATGAGACGGATATTGCTTTAGTAAAGCCGAAAGTGGCTTACCGGAGTACGTGTGGTTTAAAATGTCTTTTCGAAACGTTTTAAGTGAAGAGGGTTGACTAATGTTTTAGAGAAGTCGTATTCGTTACCTTGTTTGCGGCCAGGACTCGGTTGTTTTTATTTTTAATTGCGGTACGTCTCGGTTTTATAGGAATCTCCATATATGTCAACATAAATTAAGCAAATTAGTTGCTGCTTACCGTTTGCACTTAAATTAAATGCTCTTTGATCATAAAGTTACTATCGTTCTTGCTAACAACGTATATAAAATTTATTTTTAACTTTACACAACGAATGAGATAATCCTAAGGGATGAGGAATTTTAGCCCTTTTTGACAGCTAGTTAGGAACAGAAAGAAAAATAGCTTTTCGCTCTGTTTTACTCTCGTATAAAATTACCAAAAACATTTTGATAAAAAGAATACTACCTTTAAATAGCAATAAATAGATGAGGTTATTTTGGTTCTTTAGTTATGATGATTGCTCACGGATTATATTCTTCTGGTCTTCTTTGTCTCGCTAATATTTCTTACGGGCGTTTGGGAAGCCGAAGTCCCTGAAAAACCCTCTCCCTTTTGGTAGTAAGACGTTAAAATCAAAGAATGTCAGTGGAATTTGCAAAATTATCTTCTCATTATTTAATTCTTGTTTCCTACTGCGTTGTGATAGAAGAATATTCAAAAGGAATTGACTTCTTTCATGCTTAAATTAAAGAATATTTGATTGAACCAGAAGAACTGGGCATGCTAAAATAAAATAACTGAGTAGTCTTTTAAGAGCTCACAGCAAAAATCCAAAATTTAGCTGTCACAATAAATTAGTTACTATTTAGTTCAATTTCAAAATTTAATACCACCCTGTTCAAATGTTCATTGCGTTAAAATCTTAATCGGTTAAGTTTCAGCATTTATTGGTGTAGAAATCCACACGTTTGTGATTTTATTCCGAGCAGGGAACTTTTTCAAATCTCAATTGAATTATTTCATTGTTTTAATTAAAAACACATATCAGTGTAAAGTCGTAATTGGCCGCAAGACAAATAAGGTATGCAGTAGAATACGCAGATCCCAACACCTGATACAAATTACCTCGCAAATTAAATAATACCTCCACACGCTTCATACACATTCCGGTCAGGTTTTATAATGGCCAAGTCAGCGTTACCCTTCTCACTCATGTTCGAACTTTAGGGCGATATTACAACTCGTCGGGCCTGAGGAGAACTTCTATTTTACGTTAACCTGCGGATACCTGATAGTTTCTAAACTAGGTGAATGTAATTAATTATTTTGTATTGAACTATGATTTTAGCATTAATAGCAATCGTCCGTAATTCAACAAATATTAGGAAATTCGGAGGTTTTGAATTAGTTTATACTTTTGACTCTTGAGTTTTAAAAAGTTGTACAATTCAACAGTTAATTTTTTTAAATTGTTAATCTGATCAGCAACAAATAAATATACATTTAAATAGGAGTGCTTCTTGCAATCGTAGATTGCATTTGCTAAAATGAAAATTTGAAAATAATTGTTGTTGATTGTGGACGTTAATTAAAAATAAAATTGAGCTTCTCGTACTCAGAAGTTTATAATAAAATTAAAGAAATGCTATGCTTAAAATCGACATTTCAAGCTTTGCTACCACGTAATGGTGCTAGAGATTTGCCGGTGGCAAACAAACCGTGTTTATTTAACCTTTATAAATGGTTAAGTTGTTTCACTCATGCTGAAATTAAGCAGCTCATATCCTTTAAATAAATTAAAATATACAAGCAAGTAACAATTTTATCATTTTTAAGCTTACATTTTATGATTTTTTGTTGTTTTAGTTTCAAGAAAAGTGTTTAGCTGGGATTGTTATGCTTAAATTTATTTGTTTATTTATACTTGAAAAAGAACTGAGTTCAATGAACAATATTTAAAGCAAAACATGGCTTTATTATTTTTGTAAAATATAAATCAAATTTTGTTACATATCAAAGAAAGCAGGAGCTTTCCCTCTCTCCAACCTTTTTAAAAGCACAATTTATTTTTTCTAAATTCACGTCAGCACAAAAAAAATCTAATTACACCGTACCTTGATCTGCATGCATGTAAACCGTTCATCTAGGCTAACAGATTGCCCTTGAAACGTAATATAATGTGAATCTATCAATCTATTTCTAGAACCTAATGAGTATTAGACAGAAACAATAACCGAGTTTTGTTTTTTTTTTAGATAATCGTCAATGATAAATAGGATAATGAGACACACAGTTACGTTTGTGAATTTAGTCAGGCACGTTCTATAGCTAAAGTTCCCTGAAAAAACTATTTAAATATAGTTCGATACAGAAAATAACAGCTTTGGATTACTGAAACTGTAATTAAGTAAACCTTTGGATGAAAAATTATAAAACCGTTTTAATAATTAATCATTAAAGTGTTGTATGAAGCATAATATTTAGTTAAGATAGTGAAAACTTCTTTATATTAAATGTATGGTATTCTTAAATAAGTGGAAAAGCTTTCTTGGATTTTTAGGGCTCTCACTTTTTAATAGAAATATTCAAGTGCCTTATATGCACTTTATATGAGTATATATGTAAGACTGACAGATATGCAAAGGCATATTTCTGATGTTCTCCACAATTATTCGCATATTAGATGTTTTGCTAGTTTAACTAACAAGCTTCAAATAAGTCAAAACTCACCCATACTTGCGCATCTCAAATTATTTATTTCGGGAGTAAAGTAATTTCAGGATCAAACTATTGAAAAGGTATTTAAATGACTTCTATAATAGTAAACAATTATTTAAAATAATGAATTAACTTTATTAATACTGCAAGTAAAAATTAAGTTAGTGTTCGGTATAAAAGATGTGGTTTTAGTAACAGTAGGATTCCGGTTCTGTTATACTTCGGGGTCTGAAAGCAATTGTCATATTAACATTTTAATGTAGATTTCCATTTAGGTTTTACTTCAAAATTTAATTATTTCAAATTTTTGATGTTTCAATCATGAAAAATATCAAAGAAAACTTAATAACATAACCTCAAATGTCATTACAACAATGGTATATAAGAGGCTTGGCCTACTAAAACTGGTATTTTGTGGATCACATGATGTTTAAGTTTGCTTTCAAATAAATGTTAAGCAAAAACATGTTTTGGTCTCCATTAATGGTTTACATCTTTTGTTATTATCAAATAATTTAAAATAAGAAAAAACATGCTAAACAACTAAAAACATCGAGTAATGTAATATTTATGAACTATCCTTAAAATACTAAAAATGGCCAAAGAAAACTTTACAAAACTATAATGATAACTTTCCAACATGTTTATAAATACAGGATTTCTTAACATTCGATGCCAGAAATATGTAAATTTAACTTCACGAGACAAAAGAATCCACTTTAAATCTCTTATTATTCCTGGATATTAAACATAATGCTTTATAAATTAATTGGATTCAGTTTTTATGATGAATACGCAAAGCAAAGTTCCTCCCCTGCTTTGCGATTCCATACGGAATGACTAATATATCTCATGTAGTCAAGCTCTGCAGTTATCCAAACCGATACTAATAATCTTGTATTCGAACATTTAAATTATTAAATTAATTTTTTATTTGCACACTTTAGTAGTAACAAACGTAGTTGTGTAATGTCACTATACGATTTTCAAACTTTTAATATAAATGTAAATATGAAATATAAATGAATGTTAGAACATGATTATTGGAATTGTTGTATTATCAGTTAAAGAAATTCGCATCTTGTTCAGTTTTTGTCTTTGCTTCTTGATGACTGAGTTCTTCGTACTTAGTTTTAAAGTATGAAGCCTAACGTTAATGTTTGCTGCAAATCCTAAAGGATACACGAATTCCTCAAGTTATACTCTGGCTTTAAAATTTAAGTTTACAATTTAACTAATTTCTCCTTGGAATCAAGGTAAAGGTAATCTTTGGTTATAAAATTTCGGTTGATATAGACCAACTAATCTTCGATTACTTAAACTAAGATCATCAGTCTGGAAAATGTTTGATGTTACCAGAAGAAAGTCTTTATCGAATTTTCTTTTCTTCTTGAGTTTGTTATGGTTGTCTTGTTTATCATTTACATAAACAAGACAAAATAATCCTACGAAATAAATTAGTAATTCACATATCCGGCAATAATTCATAGAGATAGATCGAACCAAGTTGTAATACGACCCTAGCAAGGGTTAAAGGGTAGAGATATGTTACCGAACAAGGACTAAGGATATCGGTGAGTGGAGTGAGGGGCCAAACGAGGTGGCCACATGCTAAGGGTGGCTGCTTACTGCTTCTAATCAATAGATTCATACACGGCCGTATCTGCATGCACACACACGATTCGGACCCCAGGAAACGGAAGCAGCAAGGCTGCCAACTCGAGGTGGAATAAGGAATTGATTGTCTGGTGTAGGCCATGCTGAATATGTAGAACTACTTATGCATGCTCGCCCTTGTTAAGCTTGTAATGCTGTTCCAACATGTAAAATTTATTGTTTGTTCGCGTTAATCGAACGCAAAAACCATTTTCTGAATTTACAACAATCGTTACCTTAATTTCTTTAGGAACCTTTAGAGAGTCGTCGTTTTCTTTATTCCAAAGCACAATTATATTTTGGCCCCTTTTTTGGTATTTTATTTTTTAACTATATATTCCTGTACAATTTTTTTAAACATACTCGAAGAAGATTAAGTCCAAATTCTTAAAGAAAGTGTACCCAGGAGAGGAGAAGACGCTTCCTTCTTAATTTTAAATTTACTCCAATTTTTACAAAACGATCCTCTGAAGATTTATTAGATAATCTTCAGGTGCTCTTTAAAACGTCCTTATTTAAAATCAAAGAAATTTATAACATTCTCTTAAATTAAAAATGTTGGTAGCCTGTTTCTCTTGATGTTTGCTAATCGGCGATACTGCTACTGTATTGAAAATTTTATGGACTTTCTCCATGTCCTTAATATAATTTTAAAGCATATCCAGGATGCCCTTTGGCAGCAGGTGGTGTCGACCTGCTTATGTTCGCCAGCAGCATTTACAGTTTCGTTTTCACACGATTCTTCGGTTTTTATTCGTTCTGCTTCGCAGTTTTGCGCTAATTTTATATTTTACATTTATAATTTTACTAGTGAGTAATTAATCTTTAATCTCCTTTGAAAAGTAACTCCAACTGCTGAATCTTTCCGAATTAGTTACTCTTTAATTTGTGTTGTATTTGTGATTAAAGTTGTTCTTAACTCCATCAATTTAATAATATGATTTAGTTACGATAAATATTTATATTAGGTTTTTAAATGTCGAATGGACTTCCCAATTGAAAAAGTTGCTATAAAAACGAAATCCAGCTCAATAAATCGATTACAGTAATAACTTCTGCAACCAAGACAGACATCTCTAAAAGAAAAGTGTTAAATTTAACAGTGGTAGTCTTTTTCATTAATTTTTTCTACGCTTTACTTGTTGACATTCACCAACCACATAATATCGGAATTAGTGAAGCATTAATGCATAAAGGTTTTCTAAACCAATCGGAAATCCATAAATAACGTTTCAAATCACCTGCAGATTTCTAACCATATTAAAAACAGAAAGACACACGGAATTGTCACGTTGATCTATTCGGCCTTGTTTTTACTAGAAACTATTTAATTGGCTTGATTTATATTAAGTAATTTGACTGCTTCATGCTAAATCTATCACTAAGAACAAGTCTCTATGTAAATGAGTCTAAGATCCTGGGCTCAGCAAACCAACCTATCCCAGTCTTATCAAGTCCTGCTCCAGTCACACGCAAGGAATAGCAGCCTGTCAGAACCCTCCTCCGGACATCCACCTACACTCTATTCCAATTAGTTAGACGAATCGTTGTTTTTATATTAATTTAATTAATAACCAGTTTTATTTATAGCACAAAACACGTTACATACACGTGTTAAACATCTCGAAAATCTTATCAGAATTTTTTAAAACGGAATTTATAAAGTAGCTTTAACAATGAAAAAGGATCATTTACTAAATTAACTTGATGAATCAAGGATATAACTATATTACGTTAAAGAAAAACCGCAGTGAAGTCCTTTACCGCTTAAGATTGTTCGTAGTGGACGCTCAGACAATATTTCTTGAGATACTTGGTACCCGCAAGCCTAGATTACACCCAATAAATAAGCATGCAGACAAACATTACTTATTTAAATAAATTATTATAAAATAGAAAGTGCCTTTTGAAAGACCTTTAGAAAAATTATTTCGTTGAAAACTTCTGAAAATAAATAAAATGTAACATAAGAGTAAAACAAATAAATAATAATACTAATACGAGTATTTTAGTTTTAATGCTTTATTTTACATTAATGTCAGGATTAATAACAGGATTATAATTTAGCAGTTTTCTTCGTTCTTGTCTGAAAGATAGTTATAAAATAAAGTTTTAACTGTTCAAATATACTTAGAAAGTATTTTACTAAACTTATCGAGATTCAGAAATATTCAATAGTCAAACTGCAACTTTGAGAATAGTTTTAAGGATTCGGATTTATAAATCCAGATTTGAGATCAAAATTAGCTAATTTTGTCCCAAATCCTTAATTCCGAATTGAAACTCAAGAATGTAAGTTCTAAATTTAAACTTGATGTAAATGACTTATCGTACATTTAAATCAAGAATTTAAGATTCAAAGCCCAAATTTTCGAATCCATGTGTGAAATTCGAAACTTTTGAATTTCAAATTTAAAACTTTGTTCCGAATTCTATTAAATGCAGTTAAGATTCGACGATGCTCGACAGTTAGATTCGAATTTGACCATAATGTTACTGCTTGGAATTTGTAAATCCAGATTTGAGACCGAAAGTCTGAACCCAAACCCTTGGCTCCGGATTGAAACTCAAAAATTTATACCCGAAATTTAACTTTTCAAATTCAGTTTGAACGAATTTTTAATAAAACTGTGTTTGAAACTTCAACCTCAAACCGACAATCTGTTACAAACTATGCAAGTTAAATACGTTTGCGGTATTTTATTAAGTTCATTAATATGCAGAAACGTTCAGCATTCAGATTGCTGCTTAAAAAAATATGGATTCGAATTTATAAATCCAGAGTTTAGATTAAAAGCTGAACCCAATTTCGTGCCTTCGGATTGAAACTGGAAAAATTAAGCTCGAAATTTAAGCCTTCAAATTCACTTTTCATGAATTTTTAGTTGACGTAATTGATATTTACCAAACTTTTGGCTCAATATTTAAAAAATCTCAACACTAATTCTCGAATCCGGATATAATACTCGAAACTTTAAAACTTCAAATTAAAGGCTTTGCTTCAAAATCTCTTAAAGATGCTTACGAAGTCTTTTATTAAACTTATCCAAATCCAAAAATGTTCTGCATTCAAACTACTATTTTGAAAAAAAAAACTTACGAATTCCAATTTATAAATCCAGAATTAAGATCGACGGCTTCAAATCTGGACCCAAATTCGTACCTTCGGATTGAAACTCGAAAATTTAGGTTTTCAAATGTACTTTGCACTGGTATTTAGTTCAACTAAATGATATTAACTAAACTTCAAATCAAAACTTAAGAAGTCTGAACACAAATTCTCGAATCCGAATTTGAAAATCGAAACCTCAAAACTCGAAATGAAAGACTTTTGTTTCAAATTCTTTCAATAACGCTGAACTTTTCAAAATATAAAAATATTCAGCATTCAAACTGCGATTTTTAGATTTAGAAGTTGTAAATTCGGGTTTGGGATCCAAAGTTTCAAATCTGGTCCCAAATTTTTGACTCCGGATTGAAACTCAAAAGTGTAAGCTTGAAATATAACCCTTTAAACTCGCTTTCTATGAGTTTTGTTGATCTAAATAATATTTATGGAAGTTTTAAATCTAAATTTGGACAAAAATTGTTCAATTCAGATTCGAATCCCAAAACTTTAAAATTTAAAATTAAAGATCCAATTCTTTCAAATAAGCACACTTAGAAAATCTTACTTTTTTTAACTTTTACTTATCAAAATTCAAAAATTTCCAACAATCACACTACATCTTCCAGAAGAATTTTGCAGATTTGAATTTATAAATTTAGATTTGAGATTCAAAGTTTTAAGTCTCAAACCATCGACTCTGATTTGAAACTCGAAATTTCTTCTTTCAAATGCGCAGGTTTTCTAATTGAACTAGGTTCTTGAGTTAATTGCATTCTTGCTTTAAAAAATTGATTTTGATAAGAAATTGCAATTGAAAACTGAATAATCCCTTAGGTTTTTGTAGTTGAAAGTTTTTTTTTGTTTTCGTTTTCAAATTTTTAAAGAATTATAACGTTTTTTAAAACAACAAAAACTTAATTCTGGGTTTGAAAAAAGTTAATAGTTTCAACAGGTGCTATTTTACGGTTTTCCAAAGTTTCGTAACGTTATAAAAACGTTAAGAAAAGCCGTATAAAACGACCGTCTAACTGTTTGAAACGGATTGTATGAACATCTTAACTCAATCTTCGCATGTATGGACCTACAGTACAGTAGATCCTGGCCAGCAATCCGTGATGTGTGGACGTGAATATGCAATGGGGGATGGAGATGAGGCAAGATTAATGGAGCCACCCTCGGATTGCTTAGCCTAAAACAACCCTTAGTTATGCTGCGGGCCATGCACAGTTTTCAGCTGCCCCATGTGTTTTTACTCGGTATGCAGATGAGCGGCTGCTTGTTTGTATTTGCAGGACTGCGTGGGTCAAGTTACCAGTGTTAAAATGTGTGTTCTGCGGATTTTACTACGAATTAAATGGTTTTAGGGTTCGTGATGTGTGGATTTATTTGTTTTGATATTTCATTCGCGAACGCTGTCGACAGTTTAGGAGCAATTTGCGAACGATTTCATTTGTAAATGAATTTAGTCGGCTAATTTATTTTAACGTTTCTCTTTCTCTTATTTGCTTGTACATTTTATCTGCTCACACTTTCGACTCACTTAAAATATATACGCATATATTTGCGCGTTTTCGTACAAAATATGCATGCGACGTAGAGTATTGATTTAATACCTGATTTGGTAGGATAAGTTTTATTAGTTTGGTTACGAGCGATTGTAGTCAATATGTAAATGAATTATTCAAGTTACGTGTTCCCATGTATGTTTACACAACATTAAATAAACTGCGCATTCGTGCATATCAGATATGCGTATGTAGGTAAATGAAAAAAGTTGTGCTGGTCAGTTACTGAATTTTCTTCTTTTGCTGAAGCTGCGCTGACTTAACTTATATAATTTTTATAATAATACTACCTTAGTATCAAAAAGAATTACATAACGACTTTTTTAATTTTCCTCAAGTTATTTACAAACATTTAAATTTGCAAAAATATCCCAAGATATGCTTCATTGAGAACATGCTTACAAACCCTAATGGGTGTGTATTTTACGAAAATAAAACAGAAGACGTTTTAAATACAAAAGAATTAAGGTAAACATGAAGAAAACCGGACAAACAAACTTTTAAATTTATTTTGTTTTGCAAATAATAAATCCGGCTTTTATTCACGAGGCTTTTCGTAAATAAACTCATATCTGTATTTGAAATATATGAGAATTCGGAGATTGCTGCTGCTGCTGTAAAATGAAACACTTTATTTAATTCAGCCAGTAATCTCAAGAATTTCAGGAGATGTGTTTCCTAAAAGAAGTGTGGTGGGCAGCTTTCTTCGAAACAGTTCGCCTATATTTCATTTATTGGTGAGAAGACCTAACTAATACATTTTTTTTTAATAGTTTGATCGTCGAATACTTAAACTGATATAATATTTATTTGTTAAACAAATTGCCTAGATTTAATATTAGCTGTTTCTACAAGCGATTTTATCTCAACTAAATTGTTTACAAAAAATCTAAGATCCGGTAATTTTAACAAAGTAATTATTTTTTATTGAGTTTCACATTAAATGCAATTATTTTCTTATGGAATTTTTATTTACTTCATAACTCATATTTACTAAATTTAAGTCCGAGCACGGAAGGAATTCATTAAATTTATTTTGAAGCTTCTTTGGAGTAAATCACCTACACGATTTTATAGGAATTCTTCTTCCTAAATAATTAAATTGAAAGCATAAGATTTTCAGATTGTTGTTAAAATTCCGCTTCGTCCCCCTTTTTACTCGTTAAAATACAAGTACGGGGTTTTCTGTTGTGTTGGGATTTCTTCTTTAAACTTGAAGTTAACAAAATAAGAAGTTGCTGAACCCTGAACGCCATAATGAAAACAAGACCAAATACGTATTTCGGTAAGTAGGCTGCTATCTATTCAATTGAAGATTTTGTTGAAGAAAGTGCACAAACAAAGTCACAACAGTTAAGTAGGGCGAGGCAAGACTTATCAATTAAAAAATATTAAATTGATAAAATATTTAAAAATCTCGCCGAGGTCATAAATTTTAACTAAATAGAAGACGTGAATATGCTACTGATACAACCTATGTGTACGTCTTATTAAAATAATCAATCAATTTTCAGACTGAAATAATTTATCATTTCTTTCAATATTGTTGTTCAACCTTTAATCTACCACGATCGACAGGAAAATATTCACATAAATAGCAGAATACCGTTCTGTTTCTGTATTTCTGTTGTAATAGGTTCATATATAAAAGATACGTCGATATAGCCGCGCTTAAATCAAGCGTTGGAAAGAAGAACAGGAACATTTCCGCATATGTGCCCCAGAAAAGTAAACGTAACGTCCACATAAACAACGTGACAAAGCATAAGTCATCTAAGAGCGACTAACTCAAAACTACCAACATTTACAAGGAAGACCTACATTAAAATGATTCACGGCACGATCTCCTTGTCGCCTGCACTTACAGAACTATGAAGAAGGGTTAGGAGAATAACAGGGACATGAAGGAGAAGAAGGACGAGACGTCCTGTGACATTCAGGCGTTTACTTCCACACACACTCGATATGCAACGTTAGATCCAGAGGTCGCAGAACGGAGCCTAAGCCCTCATAGGAACTAATTACAATGTATGATTAATTATTGGGCGACTGCAAAGTCCGGATGGACCGTAGCGTGTCCGCCCGGTCGCGATGTCTTACTGCAGGCCTGCCAACCACTGTCTTAGCTTGCTAATGTCACCAGGCGACGTTATATATCGTTCGACCTCAACCCGTACAGTCCGTATTACAATATTCACAATAGTCTTAGTAGAGCTTGGATTCCTGGTAGATATGTCATGACGGCCAACCGAGATAAAATAATGAAGCTCTGAACCACTCACCTTTCTGCAATGTTCATGCTGAATCTAAGAATAGACTTATTTATTCGAAAATCTACATTTAATCTAGCTTTTTTTGGACGAATTTCACAAAACTTCACTTTTTGTCAAAAGGAGACGAGTTTTATCTAAATGACTGCAGTACAGGGTCAAATCACTAAGGTTTGGACAGAATTTTAACTAATTAAAAGGAGGTTTTTAATTGCTTAGAAGTTAGGTACAGACTTCGCCAATCCATTTGCGTTCACGCCGCTTTTAATAATTAATTAATATCAATTAAATAAATCAAATGGAACAACTTGGTTGTCGAAATACGTATTTAGTTTTCTAAAACTTTATTGTGATTTCAGGCTTCAGCCTCCGAATTAAGTAAATTTAAAAAGAAGTGTTTCTTCTTTGGACAAATTTATCACTTTTCTGTTGATATTGTTGATGCTTCTATTCATTTTGACGTGTTGGCGTATTATCAATCAATATTCTTTAACCGAAATATAAGATTTAACTTTATTTAACCACTTCGACACTGCGACAATGTTATAACTTCGTTCACACACACTTCGAGGATTTCGAATTTTTTTTAAGAATTAAGGTAGGTATACGTACCCACACATACACAAACATGGTGCTATATGTAGGCAAAAAACGGCGCACTAATCACGTAACTCGCAGAGCGGGCCGGATTGTGCATTTCACGCGTAAGACCACATACGCTAACGCACCAGCCTCAACACCGAAAGGTATAAGAGGTTAACGATTACATACACACATACAGGGAATTTTTCTTTTTAGTATACATATCCCCTATGTATACTTTGATAATAAACGCAAATAGGCAACCCACTATACACTATAAACGTCACGTCACGTGGTGCGTAAAGGTTATGTTTCATGTTTCTAAATAAAAAATAAATCAAAATTAGTGGAATATCAACATAATTTTAATTCGACGATTATTCTAAAACATAAAATATCAACATACAAAACAGAAAGGAAAATAAAAACAGCAACAGTTAAAGACTAATTTTTTTGACATTAACTTAATTTGATGATTTTTGCCACAGCATGCTAATTTTTTAACGTTTATAGTGTATAGTGGGTTGCCTATTTGCGTTTATTATAAAAGTATACATAGGGTATATGTATACTAAAAAGAAAATTTCCCTGTACATATGCTGACGAAAAAATAATTTGATAAAATGAATTTCCAAATTATTAAGCCTAGACTCGAATCTTCAAATACGTTCCGAATCAATACAACTTGACACTTAGGACGTGATTTAATTTAAAATTTTATTGTACACTTGTAAGCAGAATTTTATGAAAACTTCCGCAAAATTTAATATAAATAAATATTTAGAATTCTTATCTCAGATCCCAAAAGCTTTTACGGATTTAAATGATGTGGGAGTGGAATTTTCAAGTCAGACTGAAATCCTCAATTAATTCGAACCAAATAGAATTAAACTTGAAATTTGATAGGTATAGTAATCTAAAGAAATCACCTACTAGTCCAGAGAAATTAGACAAAATAAAAGCCCATCTCCGGAAAAATTCCCGGAAAGCTGAATTTTGGTATAGACCTTGATATTGTGGTTCTAAACAAAATGTCAAAAGTCCCCATCGATCCGAGTGCCGCTAAAAATTTCACGCGTGGTCAAATGTCACTCAACATGGTTTTTCGTGAATATCTCGTTAACGGTCACTTTTACGGAAAAAGTATTTATTATCAAATTTGTAACTTAGGAAATGTTCTACAAAAAAGCTGTAAAGACTTTTATCATAGAAGTCACTCTTTTGGAGATAATGCGATCTACAGAGTTTTAACATTTATTTTTCTTGCGAAACGTGCACTCCTTTCCACACCACCTTCGAGGTAGAGTACAAGGTGCGTTTTTTTACGCGGTGTCACCGGTAAGCCTAATCCACGTTTTTTTGTTTGAAAAATGTTGATTTTAGAAAAAATTATGAATTTTTTAATTAATAAATTTTTTGGTTAAAGCAGGAAATCTTAATAATTAATATTATTCTTCAGACTCTATTTCAATTGGCACGATTTTCTCTTCATCATCATCATCTTCTTCTTTTTCTTCTTCTTGTTCTTCTTCTTCTATTTCTTCTTTTTTCCCTTCTTCTGCTGTTTCCTGTATTTCCATAGATTCAGCCAGAAAACAGGATGGATCTACATCTTCAGGGGGGTCGCAATTACCGACGTCCTTTATATCAGGTACTACATTTAAGCAAGATTACCCGTGGAAATTCCCACATACTCCTGAACAATATAAACCAACTTTTCTGCAGCCACAGTTTAAGCTACAGCCATTGGTGCAATTACAGAAAATAGTATTCAACAGTATGTCTGGCGCAGGTGGAAGCAGAGTATGAATTGGCTCTAAAGCGTTATCCTTTAATGTCCATCCCCAGTCTTCAGGGGTAAGCTCGTTGCCTAGCCATATTTGAACATGACTACCACTATTTACAATATGTTAAATCAATTTTGATGTGGGCCGCAGTAGTCCCCACATCAGCAATAAAAATTAATAAAAATATTGAGTAAGCACATCCGTTGACAAACAAGGATCGCTTGAGGGGTGCACACTGTTCGTTACAACTTTATAAATCGCATTTTCTCCATAATGGTTACTCCTATGAATAAAAATCATTGTATCTTTTTTGTAGGAAACTTTCTAAGTTACAAATTTGATAATAACTATTTTTTCTATAAAAGTGACCGTTAACGAGATATTCACGAAAAACCATGTTGAGTGACATTTGACCAAGCGTGAAACTTTTAGCGGCACTCGGATCGATGGGGACTTTTGACATTTTGTTTAGAACCACAATATCAAGGTCCATACCAAAATTCAGCTTTCCGGGAATTTTTCCGAAGCGCAATGTCTAATTTCACTGGACTATACCGACTTTTTGATAAATTTAAAAATATTAATGGTTTGAAATGGAAAATAGTCGTACATGTGCTTGCTTTTAAATTTGAATTTAAGAAGTTCATATTGAAATCCTCGAATTCAAATTCTGAACTTAAATATTTAAATACTTTTTATAAGGAATATCAGACTTCAGCATATTTATTGATATAGTTCTTAAATTCTAAGCTTACTACGGAACCAGGGAACCACTCGTTTTCAACGAAACCATGCGATCAGGCAAAAACAATAGTGATAAAGTGATAAACTACCATTAGTATAATGCGAAAGAACAGAATAGAAGACATTCCGGTGGAACTATTGGTTTTGCCTGATAGCAGGGTTTCGTTGAAAAGGAGTGGTTCCGAATTTAAGAACTATATGATATCTGTCTTTGGATGTTATTGATTTAAGATGATGTTACTTTTAATTATAAATGAAGGTTATTTTTTAAAAATTATTGATGCAGAGTTAATTATTAAAATTGTAACATAAATCTTTAAATAGCTAGATTAATTATTAAGTTGTTAATGTAAATAATTTATTGTTATAATTGTTGTAAGATTATCATCATCATCATCATATTCCTGTCCTCTTCTACCTTTCGGTGTCGGGGTTGTTATTTCTAGAGTTGTTGGTCAGATTTGATGTTTGTTGGGCGCAGAATTTTCTTCAAGTTTTTCTGTCCTCCGCTAGCTTTCCTGCCTCCCTCCACGTGGTTCCTCTCTTTTCCAGTATCCTTTTCACTTCTTCATTCCACGTGTGTCTTGATCGTCCTTTACTTCTTTTTTCGTCCACTCCCATTTCCCATATATTTTTTGTAAGTCGAATGTCCTGCATTCTCCTCATGTGTCCCCACCATCTTAATTGGTTTCTTTCAATATGATTCTGTAAAGGTTGTACTTTCAGTCTCTTCCTTATTTCTACACTTCTTATCTTGTCTATTCTAGAAACTCCTTCTATTCTTCTTAATATACGCATTTCGCATGCTTGTAATTTTGGCTGCTGCTGCTTGTTTACCACCTATGACTCACTTCCGTAAGTTAAAGCAGGCATAAATACGGATTTGTATATTTTTACTTTTGGTGTCTTTGAAACTTCTTTTTTATTTAAAAATACTTGTTGTAGTGCTTTATATAGTCTTGCTACTATACTGATTCTGTTATTTATGTCCGTTTCAAAATCCCCATTGCTATTTATTATTGATCCCAGATATTTAAATGCACTAACTTGCTTGATTTGTTCGTTACCGAGTCTCACATTAGCCGATTTGTCTTCTTTGGATATTACCATCACTTCGGTCTTTTTAGCGTTTATTTTCATTCCTCTTCTTTGTAGTTCATTATTCCATATATCCAGATTTCCTTGTATTGTTTCTTCATTTTCTGCGAGTAGTACCAGGTCATCGGCGTAGATAAACTCTTTTACTACTATTGGCTTCAGTTTTCTTACTCCTACCATAACACCCTTAGTTTTTTGCCCACATTTTTGTGATATGCTGTCCATCACCAAAATGAACAGTAGTGCACTTAATATCCCACCCTGTCTCACGCCTTTTGTTGTCACAAACTTTCTTGAACAGTTAGTTTTTGCTCCCACGATGTTGTTAGTATCTGCATATATACTCTTTATTGCTTCTATGAGCTGCTTATTGACTCTTCGTTCTTCTAAGGTTTTCCATATTTCCTTCTGGGATACATTATCAAATGCCTTTTCTAGGTCTATAAAACATGCATACAAGCATTTGTTGTAGTTGATCTTTTTCTCGCATATCTGTCTGATGTTAAAAATTTGGTCTTGTGTTCCACGTCCGGGTCTGAAGCCACACTGTGTATCTGTCATTAAACTTTCCACTTCTATTCTTAGCCGTTTTTCCAGTATTTTTTCGTACACTTTACTTGGCGCACTGAGAAGCGAAATGCCTCTATAATTTTCACATTTATATCGCTCCCCTTTTTTAAATATTGGGACTATTACTGCTGTCTTCCAGTCACTGGGGATTGTTTTTGTTTTCCATACTTCTAGTATCAGTTGATGTAGTAAGCTCTGCCCCTTTCCACCCATATACTTTAACATTTCGGCTGTTATTTTGTCAATTCCTGCTGCTTTCCCATTACTTACATTTTTTTATTGCAATATTTACCTCTTCTAAAGTTATGTAATCTCCCCGTTCTTCTGTTGATATGTTTTCATTGTTCCGATTATTTGGCATTTCCTCGTTATTCTCATGTCCCTCTAACAAATCCGCGAAGTACTGGTACCATCTTTCTATTACTTCTTCATTTCTTGTTACCATTTTTCCGTTCTTGTCTTTTCTTCCAATTGTGTATTCTTTTTTCTCACTTCTAAGGCTTTTCATTGTGTTGTATAGCATCTTAGCATTTGCTCTTCTATCTCTCTCCATTTTCATACCAAACTGTTCCCAGCTTCTCTTTTTAGCTTCTATAACTTTATCTTTTACTATTTTTCGTTGTTTTTTGTATTCTTCATAGTTTTTCTCGTCTGTTTTATTCAAATACATTTTCCACAGCTTCTTCTTTTGCTTTACCTCTCTTCGTATTTCTTCATCCCACCAGGAGGTTTGCTTGTTCTTCTTTCCACATTTCTGTATGCCACACGTTTCTATGGCAGAGCTGATGATCGTTTCTTTCATTTTATCCCATATAATTTCCACCGCCTCGTTTCTTATTAATATATCGGCATCCTTAATTTTTTCCTCTATCTTCCTACTAAATTCATACCTCACTTTTTCTATTTGCAGTTTATGATTTTTAATGCTGTAGAATGTTCTTTTTTCTGTTTTTGTTTCATCATCTTTTCCTTCTATATTTACTTTCATTTTTGTAACTACCAAATGATGGTCTGTCCCTATTTCAGGTCCCCTCTATACTCTTACGTCATTTATATCTTTTTGTATTCCCTTTCTATTAGCACAAGATCGATGATAGATTTTTCGTTTCGGCTGAGCCTTGTTCTGGTGTATTTGTGTATATCTTTGTGTGCATAGTAAGTATTTGCTAGAATCATTTCATTCTGTATGCAAAAGTCTATTACTCTTTTTCCGTTATTGTTTACTATGTTTTCTCCAAAAGTTCCTACTGTATATTGTGTTTTTTCCGGCTTGTTCCCTACTCTTCGGTTTAAATCCCCAAGTATTATTAGCTTTCCCTTCTTTTTATAAGATTATAATTAGCTAGAAATGGTTGTCATAGAAATTTAAAAAAATGGTTATCATAGAAACAGAAAATAATTTGTATTCGCATGGGCAAGAAGCATTAAAAGTTGCTTGTCCGAGTTATTGAATATAAAATAAATATTTAATTTTGAAGCAAAGTTTAAAAATAATCAGAATCACTTTCTGATACAGTGAATGATTCAAATATTAATATAAAGTTATAAATAATAAACGAAACTGGAAGTGAGATTGGACTTGACCGGAAGTCGAAATAATCTAAATACAAACTGGAAATGGACCAAAATGCAAACTGGATATAAACTGGATTTGAAGTAGAAGCAATTTGAATTTGGTTTGGAACGGGAATCGTATTGAATTAGAGGTGGACAGGTGGAAGTGGACAAATATTTTTGGAATTCTTTTGAAAGGTCACGGTGAGAACTGAACTGAAGTGGATTGAATTGTGAGTGAGCAAATTTAATATTAAGATAGAATTAAGTAGGGATGATAGGGCTTATTTATTGAAATAAATTTGCATTAAAATTGAATAATTTTTATTTTTGTAAAATCTAATTATAAACAAATTATAAATAACGAACCTTCACGACGACCCGTCAGAGGTAAGAGCATCTAAATTTAAATTTAAAAAGGGAAATTTATATGTTTATTTGTTGAACCAACGTGACGACTTAAAAAGTAGTTTTCACATAACAATAATTTTCGGCCCAACGTGAGGCGAATTATAAAAGATAATTTAACAATAATTTGCGGCTCAAACGTGAAGCAATTCATAAAGCTGTAAATTATAAAGGCCTTCTGCAGCAATCACAACATTATATTAAAATCTAGGAAGCCTAACGATTTGGATGTCTAAATTCAAATTTAAACCTGAATATAAGTTGCCGAGTTTATATTAAAAGCTAGAAGGTTTTAATAGTTCCAAATTTGATAGGAAACTTGCTTTTCATTCTTCTTCTTCTTCTAGTAGAAGGGCTACTTCGTTGGACTTTAGCTTCCTCAAGTCTTCGCTTCCATCGCTCTCGATCTTTTACTCCCTCTCTCCAATTTCTGACTATAAAAATTTGTTACGTGTCCCTGTTAACGCCATCTTTCCACCTTCCTTTGGGCCTGCCTCTGCCTCTCCTACCTTCCATTTCACACAACTATATTCGTCGAGGTACTCGGTCTCCACTCTTTGCACATGGCCTGCCCATCTCAGCCAGCGTATGTTAACAATAGTTATTATGTCGGGTTCTTCAAAGATCTGGTACAATTCGTGATTGTACCGTATTGTCTACATGTTGTCTTCCCGCAAGAGGTTCGTATATTTTTCTCAATATTTTCCGTTTCTATTTGCTTTATCAGCACCCACATTTCACAACCATAGATAACCGTTGGTCTGATACAACATACAACAGATGACATACCAGCTGAGCTAATTAAATATGGAGGCCCAGAACTAAAAGGAGAAATACATAAACTTCTCACATTATATCTGGCGAATGAAAAATATGCCAACGGAGTGGGAAATAGCTCTAATATGTCCCGTCCATAAAAAAGATGGAAAGCTGGAACGCCAAAACTACAGGGGCGTATCAGTCCTATGCACTGTATATAAAATACTGTCAAACATTATCAGAGGAGGAATCAGGGCGAATACCAAGGGAGCTTTCGAAGTAGTAGATCAACGATAGACCAGCTTTTCACGGTCCGACAATTGATGGAGAAAGCCTGGGAACACACGGTAAGCGTATACCAACTATTCATTAATTTAAAACAGACTCTACAAATAGAAAAGCTCTATATACTTATAAATTTATAATATTAGAAGAATTTGGGATTCCCAGCAAGTTAGTGAACCCCCCCCATACGGTTACGTCAGGTTAAAATCTAGAATTTGTCACGGCTTTTGAAATTTTGCGTAAATTAAGTGTAATACCTCCCTGTTGTTCGAAGTTTAAGCCCGCTGAAGCAAAATCCACGCGAATAATGCCAGATAGGCGTATGTTTATTGTTGCGAAATAATTCAGAGAAGTCCCAAATATGATGGCCGAATAGGATGATGTAATATTTTATTCAGTGAATTTCTTTGTTAACAAGTCCGGGGAACCACCGATCACGAGGCAACGCCAAGGGTGGCGCGTTCAAGGTTTCCCTCCGCGTACGAAAGGCGCGTTTGGGCATCTTCTTCTAACATAGTTTTCGCTTTACGGAAAAGAGAAGAAACGACTCAAAGTATAGCCAGTTTTCAAAACCTATCGGTCGTGCAAGACTTCGTTCCGGGCCTTGGTAGGAAAAATCCCGAAAAAGCCTCTCGTTCTCGTTTTAGTTTTGGAAAACTATCTTACGACATATTTGTCGGATTCTCACAGAGAGTGCCTTACCGTTCCGGAAAAATATAAATTTTGTGTGAAAGTTTCGTTTAAGTTTGGTGTTTGGTGGAGTACCGTTTCACATGGTTTCGTATCGTATTAAGTAATCTACCAGTTCAAGGGCATCCCGTTTGTCTTCGCACCTGCTTCCTGGAAAGGACACCACCCCTTTCTTAACCGAACACTGCTACTCTCCCTGGCGACTCGAAGCCGACCATCGCTTCCACTGGGCTACCCTCAACAAAGCCCTTTCCAGATAACGATATTTCAGGCTGCCCCCTTTACGTGCCGGTTGTACCAGCTTCAACCCCATTCAGTACCGTATATTACGTATATAACTTACCAGTTAATTATGGCCTGTAATTTAAGTACATCAAACGCCCTTTTTGTTTAATCCATTCGGGCGAAGTGTTTAATTCTTCAACCAGTGCGTATTATACTTGCTTTACTGGTAACGATTCAGAAACAGTGCGAATTGTCACGGCATTTACCAATTTCATGTTGCATGTTTGTATCATTTGTAATCAGATTTTTAGTTTAAGTTTTGTCATTGCCATACATTTTATTGCGATTAAGGGAGCCTAGCTGTTAACTATCCTTGCCGTAACTTGAGTAAATGTGGCATCCCTCAATCCCCTTTTCATATAATCTAAGATAGAACTTATAAATTCATTTTGTGTCATATTTTAAATTTAATATTTCTTACGTTCAGTAAATTTAATTGTTAATTCATTATTGTTTCTTTGTGTTTTGTGTCTATTGTAATAATCGTGTATAGTTTTGTAAGCCTGGCTACCAGTACCTGTATTTATTTTTGTAAGAAAGTATAAGTAGCATCCAGCAGTAGGGTGCAGCCACCCCAACACACCTTCGAGCCCAGAGGAACCATCTATGGTACGTTCCTCGAGACCAAGTTGGGTGATTTCCGCAGTGGCGACCATTTTTCCTCGCGATTACGACCCCCATCTAAAGGGTTAAGCGTTTCGAACCCCCCTTCTTCGACTGCTTGTAAGCCGCGAGCCACCGACTTTGAAGTCGCCCCCATAGGTTGTCTTTTAGTGCGGAATTAGCACGTGACAAATTGTAGGTCAGAGATCTTTGATATAAAGCAAGGGCTAAAACAGGGAGATGGACTGACTCCCATCCTATTCAATTTGACACTTTAAAAAGTGAAGAGAGCAACCAAAACAGATTTAAATGGAATATTAACCACCAAATCCACACAGATTATACTGATTATAGCCTACGCTCATGACGTGAACGGGGCAGGAACAACCGTCATCAATATAAGAGAAACAACGGTACTTTTAGAAGAAGAAGCAAGTAAGATAGGTCTGTATATAAATCAAGACAAAACTAAGCTCATGGCCATTAAACCAATAAGAAGGACAGGATAAAATATAGAAATAGTTGAGAGAAACATCAAAGTAGTCAGCGAATTTACGTATCTAGGCAGTAAGGTTAATGACAGAAAACAGAACATATTATGCTATGTCAGGATTCTAGTGAAATATGTACAAACACTAAGCTAACCATGATTATCAGGCCAGCTTTTCATTAGAGGAGTTAAAATTATATTGAGATTTAAAATTTAAAACTTTTATACATCTGGATACGCGACTGAATTAACAAATATATACATAAAAACTAGATTTAAAAAACACTGAGAGTTAAAATTTTGAATCCTAGGAAAATTTTACGGATATAAATTTGTAAATATGGATTTGAGATTCAAATTCTTTTTTGAATCGCGCATTCCAAAATTCCAAATTTGAGCTTGATATTTGATTTAAAATTTTGTTCAATATATTATTTAACATGTGTTATGTTCTCTAGGACTACCGGGATTCTTAGATAATTAACATTAAAAAAAGACCAACAAATTATCTTTGAATCAGAATTCGAAAATTTATACTCAGATTCTCGGATCTACGTATATTCGAATCTCGAATCTACGTATATTCGAATCTCGAAAATTTCGAAACTTCAGATTTGAGGTTTTGTTTCAAATTCTATCATGTACAAATTCAAACACTTCCATTAAACTTATTAAGAGTCCAACGTATCTGAAGCTGAATTTTGAATCTGCAAAAATTTTTTACTGATTTTATAAATCTATACCTAAAATAAGAATTTTCAAAACGGAAGCCAAAAACGTTTGAGATTTAAAATTTTTCTATTCTATAACGTATTTATAGGTACTATCAAAATTTGAAGCCTCGGGGTTTTCAGTCTGAAATCTCAAAGTCAGCTTGCTTAAATCTTCGAATCTAAATTCTTATTCTTGGAGTGGCATGCCGTTGCCGGCGTTTTCTCCATATGTTTGTAGTGTGCATATCAAGTGGCCTACAAACGTAGGGGACTTACAACTCCGGGCTCCGAACCACGGAAGTGCTTACAACTTACTAGGCAAAAATACCTTGATGGTTGGCCATTGCTGTCCGAAGGAAGCGGCCGGGTATTTTCGGTGTATGTGTGGCCCTGGGAATCGAACCCGGGTCATCTCAGTAGTCAGACGTACGCTGAACCAACTGACCAACATAACTGCGAGAGATTAGAAATTTGATAATTTAAACATTGAGTATGATGAAGCTAACAATAAACAATTAAAATGTTTCTGTTATTCTAAACTCTATGAATTTTTGGTTTCAAATTCTATATTGGAATCTACTGTTTCAATCCACAACAACAGAAAGTAGTAAAATTGCTATAAAATTCTGAGATTGGAAAATTGAAATTCACCAATTTACTTAGAAATGTATAAAATACCTTACGTAAAACTGAAACTTAAATAGTATGTTAACTAACTGCCCGGATTTGAGATTCAAAACCCGGATCAGGCTTGAGATTTTAATAATTTTTTAGTGGATACTGAAATCAGATTCGTTCAAAAATGGTAATTTTTACGAAATACAATTTCTTAAAAATTGTTGTTTGTTAATCTGTTAACCTCATCCGAGGTTGCTAAATTAAATGAGAAATTGTTAATTTTATGCCACCTAATTATAACGAAATTCTAATTCTTTGAGAAAATGTATCAATCCAATTTTACAAAAATACCAAAAATTGAGAATTAAAATGGCTTTTCTATTATTACAATACATTTTCCAGGAATTTTGTCCCGTTAGCTTTATCTAAAGTATAAAAAACATTAGTTGCAACTCAAAACTCCTAATTTTTCCCCGAGGTACTTTTAACTTAATTTTAGTGTCCAACATTTTCACTTGCTAATGAAGTGTACTGGAAGTCCTGAAGGCTGTTAATTTTAACACGGACACACTTTATAGTCATCGTTACACGTTTTCTCCGGATTTATTCTTCGGATTTATGTTCATACGCTTGATTATTCCGAAGGTATGCTTTCCATAAACGAATTCTCACTGAATTAAACTACGGACTTTGTTTTGTTTCTACCAATACAAAGACAAAAGAAATCTTTAAGCTTGGAATTTTTAAGATTTGATTTTTTTTTTTTGGACAATTTGTTCCAATTTTTACCAAACGAGAATGCAAGGTCGGTGGATTATTAAAAGACAATTTAATATCCGAATATAAGAGTTTAAGTTAGAAAGTTGAGGGTAATTATGGGCAAACAATGTAATGTAATATCCGCTTTATATGCACATCTACTTGGCCAGCACATACTGATTTCCATACTGACTGATGTTAGTTAGCCCTTCCACACTGTTCTTAGTACACTCCTGTCATAAACAAGGCGAAGTTTGTGCAAGACGGCAGGTACACTCTTATAACAAGTTCCTAATTGTTCCCCAATGTTCTAACGTAAATTGGAATGGAAAATTTACCCCGGAATTGGAGCAACATTTACTATAAACTATTATTTATTATTAAATCCAACTCAGGAGTACTGGGAATGAGAAGAATTTTCTAGGACAACTTTTACTCCTTCTAAAACATCTTTCAGTTATTTTCAGTTTTGCTAAAAGGGTTTCGTTCGTTTTCTGTTTTTTCTTGTAGTAGCGAATCTGCTTGCTATTAATTAAATCAACCAATATTTCAAGGACTTGAAAGATTAGAAAACTACAGCCTGGGAAAAACAAAAATTATTTCCCAAATTTACAGAGATTCCAAAAATATATTGATTTTTCTACATTCATTCATACTTTGCTTCCTGCATTTTATAAATATAAAGAAAAAAGTCTTGAAACTATCCAGCTGTCTAAAGGTAAAGTGTGAAAACCTTCTTTTGATTAGTAATATCGTTACAGTTTTTCAAAAATGTTCTAAGTTTTCACTTTTGAAATAAATAAAAGTTCATTTAAAACTGTGACGCATTCGAAAATTAGATACCAAGTAGTCGTGATTGTTATTTCCTAGAAGTTGGAATTTATGATTATGTTTACAAGGAATATTTTAACGACTGATCGCGTTTTATAGCGGAAAAGACCTTCCCTATCGTTCAGCTATAAATTCCAAAGGTGGAACGGTAAATAATATATGAAATGATTTACTCCTTTTTTATTTAAATATTTTGGATTGTTGTTGCTTTGCGCCTTTGCAATTATGAAGTTAATTAGAGTGACCTTTAAATGTTAACTTGAATAGATAAAAACTTTATTTCAGCTTAAAAAATTAATTGTTTATAATTTGTTTAAAGGAAAGCATGTTTAATAATATCCAGTATTATGCAGTCAGTTGGGGAAAATCCATTAACACCGATGTTCCGGTTAAGTATGATACAGTTTAGGCACAAAATATATTTAAATACATTTACATAAAAGCTAAAAATACAGTTTAATAAGCAACAAACTAAAATAATTTCAGCTGACGGTTTTCAACGTTAAATAACAAGAGCTTCAATTAAATCATATCGAATAAATATACAAAATTATCTACATAAGAGATCGGTAAACATAATTTAAGAAGCCTGTAAAAAATAGATTTATCTAAATGAAATAAAATGCCGAGGCATTTTCTTCGCGCCGTAATAATAATGATTGGGGGCGTCTGACCTGTGAGCGATAGGTGCGACGCAAGAGCATCTGATAGCAACCTACGCTGGAACTAATAGTCTGCACTTGCACTATAACCATTTGCATTCTTTAACACTATATGGGCAATGAACGCATTATTTAATACCCATTTTCGATCACAGATTCACAGATTCAATTCGTTCTGCTTAGGGAACGAACTATGTACCAATTACCGAGATATTTAATCCTTGGATTACAACAGCGATTAGCTAACATCTTTCTTTGCAATCTAAAACTATCCTTTCGAGATACGTCCTTAATTTACATATTTTAAAAAAGAATTCAGAAATTTAACATCTGGAAGCAGCTGGTGTCAAGTTTCAAATATGGTGAAGGTAGTTAACCCTTAAACACTTTTTTTTAATTGTCAGTCAATTAGAATTTATCATTTGTCGACAATGTACTTGGTTCACTAAGCAATGATGTTATAACCATCAGAAAGACAAATTTTTAAATTCTTGTAATACCAGTGAACCGGCAGGCAGTACGGCGAAGTGGGAGTGCACGTAATACTGAAATATAAGCAAGAACCTGCTTGGCCAGAATTTGGATGGGTGACCACTCTGCGGCTCGGTGTGTGTGTGTGTGTGTGTGTGTCGGGAAAAAAAGAAAGAAAGAAAAAAAGAAAAAAAAAGAAAGAAAGAATAATACCAGTGATCAATCAAAATTCACCTACAGTAGTCCATAGCTTCGAAAAGAACAAAATTGTATCATATACAACACAATAGAAAATTATCAAAAGAAAATTCTTCCTCCTGGATTTTAAATTTGCAAAATCTCTAATCACATCTCGATACCTTTTTGCCAAAGTATCGTAAGGCACGACACATCTACCAAATTTTACAGGAAACATCTTTTTCATTTATAGAATCAATGCATGTTCTAAATGTTTCCAAATTAACTACTCATCAGTTTTAGACATTATTCTTGTCAAATTCACGAAAATTAGTCGTGAATTCCAACGCTTTCCTAGGTTTTCTGTCACTTACGATATTTTGGCAGGATTAATTCGATGCGTAATAATGAAATATTATCGTCTATACCGGTGTGCTGTGTTATCCGGGTTAATGTACAGTTGTGGACAGAAAAAAATAGGACAGTGTTTTTTTTCTAGTTTAAAATGGCCCCTGTGTTGTAATTTGATTGCAAGTCAATGTGACAAATATCATAATTATAAAGGCAAAATCAAGTAACTAAATTTTTCGAGTTGTCCTATTTTTTTCTGTCCACAACTGTACATGCGATATTTTGGAAAGAATAAAAAATACTGAAGCAGATGCGGTAACGAATTGATTATAACACATTATTACCTTATGAGACTCAAATTAACTCAAATTATTAGTAAAAAAGTTGTCGAACAATAGTTATCGAACATTTTATTGAATGCAAAAAGAAGTACATAATATATCATTCTATAAGTAAAAAAAGTAATAATACACAGTATAGTAAGTACCTATGCAAACATAAATTGCTGTAAATAAAACCGTTTCTTGTTTTCAAACACATCAAAACAAAATAATTTAAAATTAAATCAATTATTGTTCATGACTCATGACAGTCATGACAATGTCGTCTACATTATCCTCTTCGTCCATTTCAAGCAGAACGTCTTTAATGGTTTCCTTAAAGTTAATTTTAAAGTATTCTTCATGGTATCTGGTTAGAATTACATTGGTTTTGCACAGGGACTCTAGATCTTTTTTTTGCTAGAGAAATTGATAATGCCTCGAAATATAATCTTTCCACGGTGGGCTGAATTTTTACTTCTTGGGTTTGCGGTAAACAGCGGGCTATAAAGCAACGTAATTATTAACATTTTCTATTTTATTTCATTTCTTCTATTTGTCGGCTCTTTGTTTAATTCAAGATAATGAAAATCACCTTCTTCATACGAGTAATTAATAGCAATCTGCGGATTTCCTTTCTCAAAAACTGCTTGGCGCATTTCCGAAATTTTAAATTTTGCACCATCCACGGTTTTCATATTCCCAAGATTTATTGTATAGTCGCCCATCTTCTTCCAATCAAAGAAGTCAGAATGATGCATGGTTATGGCTTTGAAGGGTCTTGGTTTGGTTCTTGTGTTAGTTATTATCGTTTCCCATTCTGAGGGGGGCAAAATAATTCTACGTCTTAAAAAACGTTCAATAGTCGCATGTACAGAATCTACCGGCATATAGTTGTGACCGGGCAATAAGAATACAATTTTAATTTTTTAAATAATTATTGAAGAGCCTTGTGGAAATTTGTGGAGCACGGTTATAGTTGCCCTATTCTTATTTTGGCCGGAACAACTATCACAGTAGAGGAACACATCTATTAAACCTCTTTCGTCAACATCTTGGAAATATTTGTACAAGATGGAACTAACTTCTCTGCATCCCCTGTTCCCTTCAGATCCGCCCCACAGAAAACAAAATGCATTCTGTGAAGCGCTTTCGTAAATCGTTTCATTGTAAAAAAAAAAAGTACTTTCTGGAATAGTAAAGAAGGAAGTTGTCTCCATGGGGCGTGTTAAGGACCTTCTGAAGGTCAGAGCTTGTACATAACACCTTAGAGTTAGCCTTCTTTTGGTCTGCTAGGAATAGGGCTTTGCAATTTTATTTGACCATTAAATGCTTGTCATACATCTGCTTAGATCCTTCGGTTTCTTGAAAACCTACATCAGTCTTGCTTTCACACAATTTACATTTATCTTTCCTGAAAGCCCAAATTAAGATCACGTTTAAAAATATCTCGGAAAATTTTTAGCGAGACAACTTTCTTTCTGCCATGATATATTTCTTGGTATTTTTTAAAAATCAGATACAAAAAACTAACATTTCTTAGTTCTGAATTCTACCGTCGAAATAACGAAACAGCACTGCAGATTCTTGGAGAGAGAGTGAGTTAATTTCCGGTAGTCAAATAATTCTACTGTCGAAATAACGACTCAACACATCAGATTTTTGACCAGTAATAAGTCAATTTCCGGTAGTCAAAATTAATTCTACCGTCGAAATAACATTATACGGTATACGAAGTGGAAAATCCGTGGCCTGCCTACAACAACGGCACGTCGATTTTCTTCAGAAAATACAGGAAATCTTAGTAGAAGGTCAAAATATTGAGAAGTATTGGGTAGAATTTGCCAAGATCGTCACCACTATTCTGTTGAATTTGCTTGAAGGGATTCCCGAAGAAGGTTTGGTGCATTGTTGAAAAAGCGTCTTTCTGAGAAAGTACCTGCCTCTCTTTGTTTTTGAAATTCTTTGCGTTTGCATTATTTGTTTCCTTTGTTAAGTCAAAACGATGGAAAACTTAAATAGTTTGGTTAAAAAACGTGGCATTATCAAAGGGCAATTAACTCGATTTCAAAATTATTTAGATTCGATATCGAAATTATCGAATCCTGACAGTACTGTACTGTCGCAGTTAGAAATTCGTGTGTCCGCAGTTCAACCTTTGTTAGAGGAATTCAATGTAATTCAATATGAAATCGACTCTACTGAATCAAGAGCAAATGAAATAACTGGAAATTTAAAGGAAAGAGAAAATTTCGAAACTTTGTATTTTCAGGATTTAGGAGCAGCGCGAACTATCAATAATAAAACCGGTTCTGTTCAAGCAAACTCTGCACGGATTTGTAACAGCAGCTTCGAATCTTCTGTTCAACAAAGCAAAATTAAATTACCAGCCATTAACCTGCCCCCAGGAAAAAAAAATAGAAGAGTCTCTAAATGAAATCCAAAACACAGAAATCGAAAATAGTGGAATAGAGGAACTCAACACTCATATAACCACCAGTATAAAAAATGCAGAGAAACAATTATGTAGTAGAAGGAACAACAAAGAAGATAAACTAAGCCAAACTACTAGACAGCTTATGACAGAAAGAAACGAACCTAAGGACAAATATAGAAAAAACTTTCCAACGTTACAACTCAATAGAGACATATCTAAAGTTGTTAGAAGAGATATTCGTAAATTCACTGCAGAAACAATTACTAGAACAATAGAAGAGAACAGAAACCTGAAAGTTCTAAGACAAAGTTTTTCCTAAGGTAAGAAAATTATATGCAAGTTAAAGGACAAAAATGGCATCACAAGAACAAGTAGAGAAGACATCCTCAAGATAGTCAAGGTATTTTATTCAGAACTTTATAGAAAACAGATAGAAGACCGAAACACTGCAATATCTCAAGTGTTAAATCAAGGATCAGAGAATATTCCTGAAATCAATGCTGCTGAGATCGAGAAGGCACTTGCCGCTATGAAGAATAACAAATCCCCGGGAGATGACGAAGTAGTCATCGAATTTATTAAAAACGGGGTGCACCCCCTACTACAAGCACTAAAGATCCTCTTCAACGAGTGCTTTCTAAAAGGAACAACGCCTACAAAATGGAATAATGCCGCCATCGTATTAATACACAAAAAAGGAGACATAACAGATCTTGGAAACTACCGTCCAATCAGTTTGCTCTCACATATATATAAACTTTTTACAAGAATAATCACGAACAGATTAAACAATAAACTAGAGATGTATCAGCCACGAAAGCAAGCTGGCTTTAGGTCAGGCTACAGCACCAACGACCACCTACTGTTATTGAAAAACATAATAGAGAAGTCAGTGGAATACAACAAGCCCTTGGTGTTAATATTTGTCGACTACGAGAAAGCATTCGACACAGTGAGTCACCAAAGAATGCTAACAGCACTCTCAGATTGTAGGATAGACCATCGATACACGACATTGATAAAGAACATATATGAAGGCGCCACTGCAAGTATCCAACTCCATGAAGATGTTACAAAATTCAAAATAGGACGAGGTGTCCGCCAAGGCGATACTATCTCGCCAAAGCTATTTACTACTCTTCTTCAACATATGTGTAAAGGATTGAATTGGGAAGCAATGGGAGTGAATATTAATGGTGAAATTCTCAGCAACCTGAGATTCGCGGACGACCTAGTCCTGATAGCCGACCGCTTAGACCAAGCCACCAGAATGCTAAAGGACTTAAACAACATTTCAAATGAAGTAGGATTGAGAATAAATATTTCGAAGACTCAAGTAATGACGAACTTGGTAATTATTGAGGGGATCTACATTGACGAAGCGCAAATAGCCGAAACTACATCCTTTAAGTACTTGGGCTAGGAGATACGCATAAACAGAGATAATCAAACCTGCGAACTCACCAGACGTATCGGGCTGACTTGGGCCGCCTTCGGCAAACTTAAATACGTATTTAGATCAGAACTCCCGATTTGTTTGAAAAGGAAGGTATATAATCAATGTGTCCTCCCAGTCCTTTGCTATGGGGTAGAGACTCTAACATTAACAAAGAAAACTGTAAATAAAATAAATGTTACGCAGCGGGCAATGGAAAGATTAATGCTAGGCATCTCTCTTAGAGATCATGTGCCTAACATAGAAATCCGTAAAAGAACTAAAATAGACGATGCCATAGAGAGAATAACTACGCTAAAGTGGAACTGAGCGGGACATATTGCGAGAACAACTGACACAAGGTGGACAAAACGAATTCTTGAGTGGAGACCAAGACAAGAGGCATTCAGAAATAGAGGACGTCCCCCAACCCGATGGGCAGACGACATAATGGCAATAATGGGAAGGTACCGCTGGTAGCTTCTTAATAAATTTATGGACAGTCTTTATTTCTTTTTCCTTGGTTTTATTATGTGGTGAATGTTTTCCTCTCGTGTCATTCTTAATACTTCTTTGAGCTGCATTTGTTATTAGATACCTTAATGTCATCTGAGAAACATGTAATGTTTTCAATAGAAATTGTTGACATACTTCGATTTCCTTGTCGTTCCAATTTATCCAATATTTAAGAGACTTTGTACGTCTACTAACTCTTGACTACTGCTTGCTCTGATAACTGTCCAAGGCCCAGTAAAATTCTTGTATTTCTTGACGTGCAACTTCTTTAATTTTTGTTGAACTCTTATGCTGACAATAATTCTTCTCGCAGGGATTATTCTGAACTGACCTCCCTCTGCCAAATACATTTTCACACTTTTTTTTGCATGTTCCTACTCATACAGCGCTTCTTTCTTAAACCTCCTTTTCCAACAAATTTCTTGTCATCACTGCTTTCCCCCTCACTCGATACAGAAGTTATATCACTGTTATGATTGGTTGTAACAGCGTAGTCAGAAGAATGAATCCGTTCACCTAATAATAAGGGTAAACTTTTTCTATGTGTTTTATTTTCTACTTCATCTTCACTGCTAGAATCGTCGTAATCAACTAATTTAATGGACGGATATTTTAAAGGGAAAACGTGTTTCTTTTCAAAATTAACATCGTGGCCATACACTTGAGAAGAGTTGTTGTTATCAAAAGCAGTGTTATTTTATTAGATATGATGACTTGTTCTATAACGTGAATTTTCTCTACTCTGCTGAGCTCTAGAGAGTGCATTTGTGGCATCACCGTAGTTGTTAGAGGCAAAGGGAACAACTTCACCATAGGCAGTTGTGTTACCAGAGGGTATTCTGTGATGATTCTCAAAATCGACAGGCATGCGATCAAACTCGCTTTGTGTAAATAGAATTTAATTTTGTAATTCAAATAAATCAGGGCTTATAGCATTGGGGTTGGAATTTTCTTTTTCATGGATACAAATTGTCGAAGTCACCACGCCGAGGTTCATCTGTTTCCTTATTTTCATTTTCAAAGTGAGCAACTATAGTATATTGCGTCATAAGGGAAGATATAGGCATATTTCATGCCGAAGATTTCTGCTGCATGAGCGAACGTAGTGAGCGAGGGCAGCAAAAGCCGAGGGATGAAATATGCCGTTAGATTCCCGTAGGGCACAAGTTATTTTTCCGCATCCATGAGAAGTTCGTATTAAATAAAAATAGTTATAATATAATACGTACCTACGTTTTTGACATATAACCTCAAATTACACATGTCAAATTTTTGTATTAAAAATAACTTCTATAATGAGTTTATGTAAAAAATAATCGTAATTGCTTGAATTTTAAAAAATAATTACACTTATCAATCACTTAAATGAAGATTTTTGTATAATCAAATAATAATTTTGATTCTAAATTCTATCGGTAGATGTCACGTCGATAGCATGCACGTTAAAAACCCGCAAATGTTCATATCGTCCCGCTTTTTCATATTTACCCTCCATCCGCCATTGTTAACCTCAAATGAGATAAATAACCTGTCAATTACATACCATGGATACGGAAAAATTATTATTTTCTTTTGCCATTTCCAAAATTATATCTGTTCTGGTCTTAAATTGTACTTTTGATGGAAACATTGTGCCAGCCGCCTTTAAGAACAATGATAATTACAATCGCGTGATGTAATGTAATTTTTGATGAAAAATAACTTTTAGTGTAAAAGAAAGCAAAACAAAATAAAATAATAGCTGGTTTTGCAATTAATGGAAACAATAATACAGTGAGTATTGTCGTAATTTATAGGTCAAATTGTCTCAAACTCATGTTTTAGGTTAGAATGCTACATCATTATTAAACTTGATTTATTTGCGAAGTGATAAACAAAATTGATAAATAGCATAAATAGGGTTGAACTGAAGCGATGCATGCTTATTTTTCACGTTTAATACCTAAATAATAGAAGTAACAAAATTTGTACTTACAAACAACACTCGTTGCACTTAAATGCGCCCACGCTAGCATCATAAGTCACACGTTCCAAGAATTTGATGCTGTTTTGATGATACTTACGATAGTCTACCTGAACATGACCATAAGAATAATGATACTTACGATATTTTTGTCAGGCCTGTTTTACTATCTTGGTACTTACGATAAGAAAAATGTGTTTTTACCGCCAATAGAATTAATCTGATGGCTACAATACTCTGCCAGGACACGCATTCAAGTGCGACACTTATGATAGACACAAAATCTCAGTTTCGACTGAAATGTCACTTACGATACTTTGGCAAAGAGGTATAGATCCTGTTATTTCCATATTTTTGGCTGTTTATCTTCAATTCCTAATACAGAGAGATTATACAAACGTTCTTCATCTGTTGAATTGCGAAAACGATACTATACTGCTCCTAGTGCTCCTACCACCGCACTGCTCTGATTCAATGAATGTTTCACTCTTTTCTTGGTGCATTTAATTTTTATTGTATGATGTTGTTACTTTATTAATAAACCGACAAAGTATGTAACAAAATTTAATAAAAATCTCTTAACGATGCCAGTACAAAAGAACTGTATAGCAACCGGATTACACACTACAGACGAAGATTCGGTTGAAGAAGCGTGGAGCAAGTTGGAAAAAAGCATCGTAGCCGCAGCAAAAGAAGCCATAGGAAAAAAGAAGGTCAACATAAGGAACACATATAGAAGTAAGACACCATGGTATACAGAGGAGGTAAAAGATCTAGCCAAATTAAAAAAGGAAGCATTCCTCAAATATAAAACGACAAAAAGTGAAGAAGACAGACAACAATACATAATATGTCAGAGAAATGAAACCAACAGAAAAATACGTGAATTAGAAGAATTCACGGAGGATATGGAATACGATGAATATGGTTCGCAGAAGAAGGTTTGGGGGATGCTAAGAAATAGAAAAGCGGAAACCAGTGACACGATCATAAATAGAATCGATAATGAACGAATAGTGGAAGCAACATTTTGAAAATCTATATAGGGAAGACAAGGAACAGACCCAACTAATTGAACTTGCAAATGAAGACATCGAGATTGAAATTGCGAGAACAACAGAAGTGAAAGAAACTAAAAAATAGAAAAGCACCTGACCCAGACGAAATTAGAAATGAGTTTTCTGAAGTATGGGGGGAAAGTTTAGTTAATGAATTAACAAAAACCTTCAATTATATCTTAAGGGAAGGAAGTGTACCTAGTAAATTATAACAGTCCCAATGTCTAAAAAAGGAAAAAGACCGGATCCTCACAACTACAGGGAATCACTTTGTTATATTAAACGCACCGCAGAAATTACTGAGCAAAATCCTATTAGAAAAAATCAAGCCTTCTACAGAAGCGAGTTAAAAACAACAAGGATTCCGGACCAATCGCTCAACAATAGATGCTATATAGATAATTGTAAAGTCGATTGAATTCTATACTCATCTATGTGCTTCGTTGATCTCACGAAGGCTTTCGATCGGGTACAATTGTCAGACGTGATGAAGATAACAAAAGAAACTAATATACCAAGAGATATAACAAGACTAATACGGAACATCTATACCAACACAACAACAAGAGTACAAAGCAGAGATGATTCGACAACTGAGATAAAGTGCGTCAGAGGAATAAGACAAGGCTACTTATTAAGCCCGTCCCTTTTCAATTTGGTGATGGACAAAATCATTCAAAAGTTGATAAATCGACCTGGACGCCTAATGGGAGATACAAATTTCAACCGTGCAGCTTATGTGCTCATTGCGAATGCCGTAGATGACTTGTAGTATCTCCTGCACACCTTTATAACAACAGCAATGAAGTACAATATGGTTGTATCCACTGAAAAGACGAAATCCATGACCAATACGATGCAAATTAAAGGCCAAATGAATTGAGTGTAATGTGCTTTAAGTACTTAGGTGTAGAGATTACAAACCGAAATTTGAAAAAAGAAGTAAGAAGTCGGGCGGTGCAAGGATCAAGAATATCGGGATACTTAAGGGATCACATGGAAGAATAAATATCTGAGGACTCAGAGTAAAATAAGAATATACAAGACAGAGTGGATACAAATAAAACTAAACAACTATTGAGAACAGCAGAAATGAATACCCTAACGACAATATTGGGAAAGACGAGGATGGACAGAGTCAGAAATCGGGACGTAGGAGAACAGTGCGATATAGCAGACATAGTAAAGTTTAACAGAAGAAGAAGAAATGAAGAGTGGAACAGCCACATCGATGACCGAATGATAAGAAATGCAAGAGACTGTAAACCAAGAGGTAAAAGAGGGATAGGCCGACCACCGAAGCTCCATTTGAAAACTAGCAACGTGAAGAAGAACGGACAGAGATCCTAACTAAAAGATGATGAAGAAGAAGAAATTATTAATTTAAAAAAAGGGTAAAAAAGGGGATTTGGGGGGTCCGGTGCATTGTAGTTCCGCCACTGATTTTAAAGTTTCACATCAAATACTAGTTACAGAATCAGTTTTTCCCTTAGTTTATTAACTTCTAACTGTTTTAATCACTAAAAATCGAAATATACCTACATACACATATATCAGTTGTAAATACACCAAATAAACTTAAAAGAACGAACCATACAAAAACTGGTATTTATATCATGGTGGTCACAAATTGGCGTCTAATAAATTTGAATTTTTTATAATACGCTGATAACTGTCAGCTATAATGTGGTTTACGTGAACACCTCATCAAGAATAGAAGACTTTATCGCGAAACTTAACAAACCGCCGTGGATGCCTTGAAGTAATCTGTGGTTTTGGAACAATTTCTAATGCGTTGAACAGAGACGAATGTTAACGTGTAATAGAAACTTCATAATAGATGAATTGGTAGTAACCAGTCATGAGGCAAGTGAGCCTTGAATATTGATAAAAGTAATTGTTTGATAATAGCATGCTACACAAATGGTCGTGAACTAACTCTACAATTTACAGGGGACTCGTAAAAATCACAACAAGGGTTACGATATTATAGTGTGCTTTGCCAGTAAAAGATGGAATTTTATTTATTTTTTCTTTTTGTACCAGTAGGCGATGAAAATTTGGAAAAATATGAATCCACAGCTCAATAGTCTCTAAATTTAATAATTCTGATAAAAACTATTATAAGTTCATTTGAATTACCAAATTTTGTAAGAACATTTACCTTAAGGGTCTACGATTTAAGGTTTTAAATAAATGATAATAAGTAAGATTGCAACGTTTCAATGACAAACAACCAACAGTTTTATGCATCTAACACCCTTAAACTACAAAATTCTTACAAATGAACTACTTACGTGAAACCAAACTTAGGGACGGGGTGGTGTTGGGGTATTCCTTCCCGGCTCTGGAATTTTTTAGGGGACTGGGTTTTCTAAAAGATCGTAGTTTTCTCCGATTTCTACAAAATTAGGACCCCTAAATTGCTCCCCCTCAGGGGTTTTTCTCCATTGGCCATGCCAAGTATATTTACTGAAATAGTTGTATTAGGTTTGTGTTAGAATTAGCTCCTAATTTTCTCTTCATTGAATGTGTTTTTTTAATGATGTATGATTGAAAATATGCTGCATATTTAAACTGAAAACTGGTGCCAAATGAACAAAGCTACCGATTGTTATTTTAGCATAACTTGTTTTTATGACGAAATGGACTTCCTCTGAAGACTTGCAACTTGTATATTTCTCGCATAATCAGTTTTAATATGCAATTTAAGTAAATAAAAGAATAAAACCAAAATATGCTGTCAAAGAGAAAATTGCTTCAACAACACGCGGGATTTAACTTTCATTCAGAAATTTGCTTGTGCCCTTTAATAGTATAATTGTTGTTATAATCAGAATAATCATAATTTGTTTATAAATTTCGGAAAAGTGAAAAAAATCTTAAGTTTAATTCTTAAAACATATGCATGGGCTTTTAAATCGAATGAGAATAATAAGAACCATCCCTCAGGCAAGCTTCATGTAGCACGCGTTAAAGCGTTCCACTTTTTTGCAGCACGATAATTAATCAGGACGGATTTTACACCTAAGGAGATCTTGTCCTTTTCACTTTCGAACTTCTTCGTGATTCGAACTATTTGTCTAGTGTTGACAGGTGCCAAGCTTTTGAATATAAATCAAGAACAAGTTATAAACCGTTATTCTTCACGTAATCCACAATAACCTTCTTTATTCAACTTAAGCGTTAAAAGGTATCGAATCCGAGTTAGGATTACGTGAGCTGTACGAAATCGCATGTGCTCTAGTTCCTTTAAAAGTCAACATCATGTTTCGCGAAGATAATTCATACTGTTTATAATAAAGTGCAATCTGTACCACGATATGTTTACACCGAGAAGTGGATGAGGTTAGCAGGGTGCAGACCGCAGTTGAGTGTAAAGTGTAGTTGGTAAAGTGTATGGGGCAATAACTTGCGCTAAGTTTGTAATAATGTTGTAATGTTTGCGCTGGAAGTCAATAATGGTGATCGCACCTCTTCGCTTTTTATAACTGTTTGGTCATGAATTTGATGCATTCCGCGATGTATTCTGTTTAATTTTCTTCCAAAGGTCACGCGAGCCATGTCTGAAACTTTTGCTGTACTCTACATAGACACATTGATTTTTTCTAAACAAACTTCTTTTACACATTTTAACTTGAATTTGAACTTAATTTAAGGGCAACTTATCCGATTTAATTACTGCTTTATTTTACAAATATTGAAATTAAATAAGCCCAGCGTATGAGACAATTTTTGTAAAGTAAAAACAATTTGTCTCCTGTATTTTTTGTTACTTCATTTCTTATATGTATATTAGAATGCACGTGTTAATGTGTTAAACCTGTAGAATTTAATTACTTTCATCCGTTCCGTCAATGAAGACTTAAAATAAATGTTGTTACGTTAGCTAACATTGTTAATTTTGACAAATCCGAATGTTTATCAAACAGTTTGAAGTTGTATACTAAGCACTAACTTATAAGTCTAAACAGGAAGTAGAAAACTAAAAACCTTTCAGGAATTGCTGGTCAGTAACTGAATTAATTTAACCCCTTTCAAAGTAAATATCGCGTAGTTATGAACCTTTTAAGATTTGCCCTTCCTTTTTAGTTCTTGCAGTAAGAAATAGACTTAGTATAATAATCATTAACGTGTAATCAAAAACGCTAATTTTAAACTTTTTGGCATAAGTAAGTTTTACATGATTACTACCGGAGAATTGGCACAGAATTAATACCTTTTTTGAGGGAAAGTTTCATATTTTCACTCATATTTTGTGCAAACATAAATTTGTACAAATCGAGAAAGAGGAAAACAAAAATTACAGATGTTAGGTGGTTAAACTTACACAAAAGAAAAACAAAATCAAGCAATGACTTTTTTATTACATAACTGAACAACATCAATAGACGTCATAAGCTTTGATTGTATGGTTTTATTTTCTTATAATCGGTTTTCGCTTTATATTAAAGAGCATTGATTGGTTACGACGTTAGGTATTATTACCTGATGATACAACCAGTGTCACAAAACCATTGTTGTGTACTCCCAACTGATGCTATTTAGTGGTTTAGGGAACAATCATATTCTATCATAATTTTTTGTAAGCGGTAAAAATAACTTAAACTTTATTTATTTCGCCCAGAACATTTAAAAATAGCGGAGATACCTAAACTGTGTAGCCAAACAGAAGCCATATATTCTTTAGACAAAAATATGACGATTTAAACCCAATTTACCTATATACAAATGTGTGCTGTAAGAGTTGTCATACTCGTATTAAAGTAAATTTTTTAATGCTGTGAGCAATTACCTCAATTGGTTTTTATTGAAGCGACATTTATTACATTATTACTTACATGTTATTACTGTTTCAAAATCCTGTTATCTCGAACGATTTCGGCATTTTTTCATTATTGTTAATCATTATGCCTTTCTGCGTAGCTTTTTGTCCCTTGCTAGTGCTTTCATTTCTGCCAGATTTTTGACTCTTCTGTTACCTATTTATTTTTTCAATTCTTTTGTACCATGTTTTCCTGGGTCTATCTGTCCTGGCTCCATCCCCATTATATGCCCATGCCAGTTTAATTTACTCTCCTCCAGCTTTGTCAGAACTGATTTTTGTCATACTTATCCTCTTATGTCCTTATTCCTCATTCTATCCCACTTAGTCTTTCCTGCGACCTTCCGTAGGAATTTCATCTCTATTGCATGTACTTTACCTTCTTGTTTTAACTGCAACGCCCATGATTCATTGGCATAGAGTATAGTGGATATTGCCAGCAGATTATATACTCTCAGCTTAGTTTCTTGTTTTATTTCCCCTTGTCCTAATACCGATTTATTGATTGTATAGTATATTCTTGTTGCTTTGTTCGCTTTGTTGGCTATTTCTGTATTAATCTTTCCGTCATTCGATATGGCACTTCCTAGATACTAGTATGTGGTTACCGTTTCTAAACTTCCGCCTTTGCACCTTATATTTGTAAATCTGTCAATCATATTTTCATTTATTACAATAACTCTGCTCTTGTTTATGCTTATTTCCATTTTCATTTTCTCATTTTATTTTATCCCACAGGTTGACAAGCTGTATCTTTCCATATGAGTGTGCACTGTCCAATTAGTACTATGTCGTTAACATATAATAATCTGTCCACTTTAATTGGCATTAGGTTTCTAGACCCTACTATTGCCTTCTCCGAAGTTACTTTAGTGTTCTTTAGTATTCTATCCATTATTATTATTATGAACAGAAGTAGACTTAGTCCATCACCTTGCTCAATCCCCTCTTCCATTTCGAATATTTACTTCTGATCTCTCACCATTTATTTGAACTATACCTCTGACCCTTTCCTCTTTCATAGATACTTTTAATTACTTCAATCAGTGGTTTAGGTACTTTCAGGAGTTCTACACATCGCCATATTTCAGCTATGCCGATTGTGTCAAATGGTGATTTCAGATCTATGAATGTTAAAAACAATTGTTGTCTTTTTTTGATAGTTCTTTCAATTATTTTTCGTATTATACTTATGTTATCACTGCATTGCCTATTTGTTCTAAATGCAGCCTGTTCAGCCTCCAACTTATTTTCCATTGCCTCTCTTAGTCTGTTTTCTACAATCGTTGTACATATTGTGAAAATTACTGAGACAAACATATTGGTCTGTAATTGCCAGAACTAGACTGAACCCCTTTTTTGTGCACCGGAACTATAACATTGATTTCTTAATCCCTTGGTATCTTCCTCTTCTTCTATGCTTCCTTACATATCTCCCATATCTATTCTGTAACTCTCCTTGTACCCCGTTTGATCATCGCTGGTTCGATATTGTGCTCGCCGCATGTCTTTCCTACTTTGATCCTATTTCTAGCTTCCTCTATTTCCTCTATTTCTATATTTTTTCGGCATTAAAATATAAAATAAAATCCTTGAAAAGGTGTGCTAATGCTAAAGCATCTAGTATGATGGAAGGTGGCTACTTTGAGCATCTTTTGCAATAGTTATGTGAATTTTACTTGTATGCGTTTTAATTAAAATAAATTTATGCCCCATTAGCATGATTTGCGTCGTTTTTAAGAATTTTAAAACTTAATGGAACCGTAACAACAAACATTTGTATGTAGGTAAGTTGGGTTAACTCGTTATATTTTTGCCTGAAGAATATGTGCCAACAAAGGCGCACTCATGGAGTGGGAAGGGGGGCGCTTAGAGAGATGAAGAGTCTCCCCAAGACCATAGAATTTAAAAAATGTGCTCTTTTACATACACCAATTATATTTGTTACATAATCTTCCTTTATTGTTTTTCAAATCAGCAATTTGGTTTGGCCTTCTCTATGGCAACAAAATTCAACAAGTTCAGTAATCAACGACAATATCAAATGTTGATTTTCTTTCCTAATATTTCTTAAAGTTTTATTATTTTTGATTACAAATATGAGTGTTAAGTATATTTTAAATATAAAAAGCAAATCTTTCGACCACGTTCTTCAATAACTTAACATGTAATAAAGGTTCATCAATGTCATAACTTACCTTATATTGAGGGTAAACGAAAATAAGTACATACGCTGAGTGGCAGCGAACGACATATTATGTACATAAATTTTAACAACAAAATATTGAATTTAAAATTATTTAAAATGTAATAGTGGCACTGTTAAGATTTATGGTAGCCATTCACGTACAGGCGGCCTGCAGATTTGGGGATCTTCAGTTAAATTAGATAGTCATCTGATTCATAATTAATTGAGTCATTTGCTTTGTTACTATTAAAAATGTTCAGCAAAACTCTTTTCTGAAAATTGATTTCACAGTCAAAATTTACGCTTTTTTGAAATTAAAGTTGTGGCCTGCAATAAAATTATTTAGACCGCTTATTCTTTTTATTAATATTAAATATCTCGAAGTGCTTTTTTGTGATGTTTGTTATGTTTGTCCTATACAGCGTGTCCCAGGATAGATGTTACAATAGGTGTGATGGACAAAAAATTTTTGAATTTTATTTCAAGATTGTGGAATTAAGCCCTGCTTGGTTTGAAGAGAATTTTAAGAATATTTTCAGTTTTGGAAAAACAAGTCGGCCTTGACATTGAAGCGAAAACTATTTTCTTTTCAGGTAAAGTACCCTTTTTGTTCATGATACGGCAAAATTTTACTAAGAAAAGTTGTTCATAATAAGAAATTATGGCCCTATGCAAAATTTCAGGAAGATTAGTCAACGATAGTTTTTTCATGGCCTCCTGGCAGTTATGTGGAATAAATAATTTATTGTCGATCAGTGTTATTATTATGTTTCGTAAGTTAAATTTCTTGTAAATGCTATTTGTTTCGTTCAATGTTCTACAAAGAAAATTTTGAATAAATACAATTTATTTTGTTTAATCTAAAATGTGACGGTTTAATCAAAGTAGGTAGATCTTCCTGAAATTTTGCATAGGGCCATAATTTCTTATTATGAACAACTTTTCTTAGTAAAATTTTGCCGTATCATGAACAAAAAGGGTACTTTACCTGAAAAGAAAATAGTTTTCGCTTCAATGTCAAGGCCGACTTGTTTTTCAAAAACTGAAAATATTCTTAAAATTCTCTTCAAACCAAGCAGGGCTTAATTCCACAATCTTAAAATAAAATTCAAAAATTTTTTGTCCATCACACCTATTGTAACATCTATCCTGGGACACACTGTATATGTTGATTGGCAGTTGTTACAAAAAATTTTCTAAATTAAGTTAAAAGAGGAGTTTTTTTCTTTGATTGTGGAAAATATGTCTTAAACTTGGTTAATTTAGTATTGAATTGTGCAAATTTGCTATTAAATAGATCTACGTACTTAGAGTTTTTATCAAATTGTGAAAGGAACCTTCTTTTATAAAACAAGAAGGTGGTATTTAAGGAAGTCTTGCATGGGCATTATTAAATAACGCACTTTTTTATGTTTGACTAAATTGTTTTCATTAAACATATACAGGGTGAGTATAAAGTATAGAGATGCCGATTTTCTGTCGTTAATATTTATTTTAGAAGAAAATGTTAAATACAAAAGTTTTTATGAAATTTTTATCTATGTATTGATTATACACAAAAATTCTTTTCTTCAATTGTTTTTAAGTTATGACTTTACGCGATATTTTTTTAAATGGGAACCTATTAGTTTTATGCTTTTCTCTTTATAACGGTATAAAAGGTTTTTGAGTTTTAAAACAGATTTCACCAATGAAATTTATACGCAAACGAAATTTACAAAAAAAAATCGCTTACACTCACTCATTACTAAATTAAAAGAACTACCGTTTTCCTATATTGTCATCATATAAAAATTCAAATTGGAATTTCCTGGATCTTCATAACTACGTGTTTTTCTTGTACATTCAAATTGCGACTCTGCAGCTTAAATTACCAAAGTGTTTTTAGCACTATGTGATTCTACTCTTTTTTTATCTTGTAACACAGGATGAAGCATAATGGCAAATCATAAAATGTACAGGAAGGAAGAAAATTATAAAATAATGAAGAGAAGGCCCACTACGGAAGTAGATTGAAATCGCCCTTTCTAGCTAGTTCAAGAACTGATAAGGAAGGAGAAGGAGGAACAGGATTGTTTTCTAGTCTAAAACCCCTTGAAGTTTCTTAAGGAATGAGAACGAACTCCACCCTGTTGGGGTAAGTCTATGTACAGAATAATCGATTTTTTACGTATCTACTAATAATTTTCTTGGCAAATTTACCATTTTACTTTTTACAAGATACATCAAACATTTCTTCACTTAAATAGTGACTGCTACTTAATTCATACTCTGTTGTTTGGTATGCAGTAGAAACGCATTCATCTGAACACACAGTAATTCAAATAGGATTTATTTGAATTTTCGCCATCTCAGTTTAAAAACAATCACCCTAATCCGAAGGATTTAGTTGCTGTCATCGTTATTCACATTATCCATGATACAGTATTTATAGTTATTGGCGTAATAAATTTTTAAGGGAAATTACTGATCTCTGATTACTTTTAATTGCAATTTTTTAAAGGGAAGGCGGCGGTCTTAGTTAAAGCTCACACAAGTTAAAGAAATAGATACCTTAAAAATTAAGTCAAGTAAAAACTTCCTGCAATCAGAGATGACTTTTCTGTAAAGAAAAGGTTTAAGAATTTAGAGAAGTTAATACGTAGTCTTTAATAATTTATTATATTTTAAATGCATCACGTACGTGTATATGTAAAACAAACATCTTTTACTTCAGCAAAAAGGAACAGTTAAACGTTAATCAAGCACACGGTAAGATTTGCTAAGGGCAAACGAGTTTAATTTCCAAGGTAACAGTTTATTTTACATCTGAATCCTGCTAGCATCAGGATGTAAGAATTTTTATAAAGCGATTGAAGCAATTGTTCATCCTGTTCACACTTTATCACACTTTTTATAAACCACAGCAAGTTAGAAGGTTCCATTTCTACATTCTTTCCGCCTTAATTAACTAGCTTTTAATAAATTAACATAACCCTTTAGGATCAAAAAACTCCAGCTCGTGGTGAATTAAAAACTGACCATTACCAACACATCAGCTGTCAATATTCATATTCATAACCTTCTTAAATTTTAAACAAGAGTTTAGAACTGAGTATTTTAGTATTTATTCATATAAATGGGGTTGTGGTGCACCCTCGTTGTAGTCCTAACTAGAATGTACAGACATTTGGAAACTTCGCATGTAACATATACATATTGCTCCATATCGAACCAAGGTTGAATTAGGGTGGAAAGGGATAAGGGATGGGTGGTAGAAGTAGTATGAGGTAGGTCCAGCAGCACGTGCGTGCTAACCACAGTCTAACATCCTCCCACGCAACCCTTGTAACGTAAGGAAACAACACAACTACTATATCTAGCTTGGCCGATTATTCTTACGATCTCCACCACGGTTTATTCAAATAAATACCTTAATTGAATAGTAAATACCCTTTCTGATTCTTAAAATTATTAGAAAATATTGCTTCTTTGACAATTAGACTGGGTAATTGTTAAATTTTAGTATTTTTATGGAAAATTTTATCTTTAATTAGGTGCTAATTTGCGCCACTTCAGTTTTATTTGGATTAAATTGGAAATATACAAAAATCACTTAAAGGTTACTTTTAAACATGAACTATCGATGGAGGTTACATCAAATAGTAATTCGCTGTAAAAGGTATAATCTTCAATCAACAAATTCTCAAAAAAAAAGAAAAACTCAGTAAGACACCAAGAACAAATATGTGCCTAAGATGGTAAAATATGCGAATTACATGCTGCGTAAAATATCGCAAATACTATACATTTACAAGAACTTAAATAAGTATAAATAATCGATACCTAGTAAAAGCATACTTGACTTATCTTCCTGAAAAATACTTACATTAAGAATGTATAATTAAAATTGTTTACTATTAATATTAAATAATTACCTATACTAATTACGTATATTTATTTATATTTTAAAATTAAATTTTTAAGGATTCACTCTATTTCGGAAATACTTTTAATGTATTTTAATGAATGATTAAAATTCTACATGTAGAAAAATATCACCTCCGTAGGGCTATCAACCACTGCCCTACCTCTTTACCCAACAGAGGTGACGTTTTTCTACATTTGGAACTTTGATAATTGGTTAAAATACGTATACTTAATACAATGTGATTTTTTAAAAATTCAATTGCAGCAGGCCGTATTCTGACTTAATACAGACAGTTCTAAGGTTATTAAGACAGAATACGGCTTGCTGCAATTGAGTTTTTAAAAAATCACATTGTACTTTCCAGCTACAAACAGTAAAAGCAGTCTTCAAAGTAGCCTATCTTTAAAGCTATAATAAATAAATAAATAAATGGCATATACATTTGTATGTCATCCTTGAGAAAACATGCATATATCGGCATATACCGTATATATACAAGAAAACCTCTGGATATGACCTCATAACAGGAGAAATACTCGAACACCTACCGAAAAAAATAATTGTAAAACTTACCTACTTGTGTAACGGAGTGTTTTAAGATTACAAAACATACCAGACATTTAGAAAATGGCTGAAGATATAATGATTCAAAAACCAGAAAAGCCACCGAATTAAGTAGCATCTTACCATCAAATTTCACTGCTACTGATTATTTCAAATTTATTTGAAAAACTATTGATGAAAAGACTGAAGCCAATCATCTAGACAACGAATCTAATACCTAAGCATCAACTCGGTTTTAGGAATAAATATTCAATAATTGACCAGGAGTTTATATATTTTGTTGATAAATTGCAATGATTCCTCTGTAGCATCATAAATTCTTACGCAATAAAGAAATGAAATGAAATAGAATTACCGACATTAACTAAAATAAAAAGCCTATGAAGAAAATAAAATATATTCAACCATATTTCTAGATGTTACCTAGGCGTTTCACAGGGCCTGGCATGAGGGGCTTATTTATGAATCTTAGAAGTCACTGGCCAAACAATTCGCTAAACTTTTAATATCCTACATCTCAGGTAGAATGTTTGGTGTTGAACAAGAGAACGCATGTTCTAAGACGAGGGAAATTAAAGCAGGAGCAACCCTGGGCAGCGTCTTGGAACCAGTACTCTATTTACCCTTTATCTGCGATATCCCACAACTAGAAAATGTGGTAATAGCCACATTTTCAGATGATACAGCTATCATGGCAACAACCAGGAAACATCAAGCTAGCGCCAAAGTAAACAACTGGATCAACAAGTGGAGAACAAAAATCAACGAAAACGAATCGATACATGTCGATTTTACCTATCGTCAAAGACAATATCTTCCAATAGCAATAAACAATACCATTATCTCATACAGCAACACGGCGAAGTACCTTGGGATTAACGTTGACGTTCAACTCCAATGGAAGGAGAATGTTGAAAAAGAGGAAAGAACTGGATCTAAAATATAAAAAAAGTGTATTGGCTAATTGGGAGAAATTCGCAGTTGATAGTTCATCATAAGTTACTTTTGTATGAACCAGTATTAAAACCCATATGGGGCATATGGACATACGGGGTTCAATTATTGGGATGTGCTGAAAAATGCCATAAGTATTAATAAAATGCGGGCTTTTCAAAATAAAGTCCTCGGGAATATTGTGGATGCAGCGTGGTATTTCCGTAATAAATACCTATACAGAGACCTAAAAATTCCAACAGTCAATGAAGAAATCAGGAGAATAGCAGAGGCAGAGGGCACTTTTGAACAAATATTAGACCAATTATTATTCATTATACAAAATAGTACTATACAGCAGAAACATTTTCAGATGCTTGGCTTCCGCAAACCCGGATCTCTCTTAATAAATAAATAAATAGCATATAATAATATTAAATAAAATAAATAATCAAATACACCATCGATACATGAAACAGTGAACAATTTTTGAATATTATTTAAAGTCTATCTGATCTCATTAATAATCAGGCTTGCAAACATAAAAGGTTTTCTGCACATTTTAAAGAATTATTAAGGCTTGTATTTTTATAAATTCTGTTAACAATGACAAATATATTTAATACCTAATGTTGTAATAAACATAAATGTGCTCATAAATACAGATATGCGTTACAATTCTGCACAAATATTATGCAGAGAATTTTCAGAAATTAATTTCTGGGTAGGTACACTTCTTACAAATTACAGTTACTAGAACTTTTCACATTAATTAAATTATATACAAAGGGTTATATTTTTATTAATTCAACTAGAGAAAGGTTTGTACAAATTTCAAGAAAGTCCAAAAACAGAAACTTCCTTTGTTAGTTTCATTAAAAACTACGAAAATAGACAATAAGTCTGTCTTAGGATATTTAAATCTGTTTATAGGCGTGGCGTATACCTCTATGCCATTCAGTTCCTCAGTATGCACATATGCACAATATTCTTCTATTCACTTTTCAGAAATTCATATCTTATGGCTCAGTTGATCAAATTCCAAAAATTAATGCTTCGCATAGTAGTAAAAATATATGCAAAAAAATATATTCCTATGCCTTTATTAAAAAATATTTTCTGTAGAATTTAAAAATATTTTTAGAAAATTTCGGTAATTCGAAAGTATATTCGATATTCTTCAGTATGTTGTATCCAATTGTAAATGCAAGTATGCAATAGTGCAATCCCGTTTTAAAATATACGGTCGTACCTTGTTGTTTATAATAAAAAATTAATTTCATGAAGCCCATTTTTAACAAAGTCAAAGCATAGCAAATTAATTCAATTACGTACTTATATACTAAGGGATTTTATTAGAAAGTACGAATAGAAATCGTACATCTAGTCTAATATTTTTAAATATGCCGAAATTGATTACTTAGAAAAAATTTCTAACCTATTCTAAAATCCAAAAACTAGAGCTTTGAGTATCAACTAAACTACATGTAACCGGATATATTCTTGCGCTTCCAGAAAGTAAAACGATTAAGAATGTTAAAAACTGAAACTTCAATTTATTTAAAACTGTATTAATAGTACAAACACATACAATACGTTTACTTTAAGGTGTTTATGCTGGCTCTTACACGAAAATAGCATCGGTTCGAAATATGCAGATATATTCGTGGCAAATTTTTCAAAAATTAGTTTATTAAGACTTAATAATAATAATAGTAGTACAGGTCTTGTAGACCCATGGCTTCAAATTTTTTTAGTATTGTTTTTCATTTTATTCTGTCCTTGGTCTTCTCTTGCCACTCCTCCGTGCTCGCTCGTCACAGATCTTCTTTTTGGTTTTTTGCTCTTCGTTTCTTTCCTCCCTCTCCTGCCGTAAGTATTTCCCTAGCGCGTCTACTTATCAGGCATCCCAGCCGTTTTAATCTCTGCACTTTTACTGTTTGTCTGATACTTGGTTTCTCATGTAGTTCCATGATTTCTCGGTTTGATTTTCTTCGTCATCCTACGCCCTCTACTTCTATTTTGCCAACTATTTTTTGCAGTATTTTCCTCTACCATATGTTCAGTCTCATTTCTTCCTATTTGTTAAGAACCCAAGTTTCGTTTCCATATAACACAGTCGCTCATAATATCGTCCCATATATTCTTAATTTTGCTTTTCGGGGTAAATTTTTTGATTTTATTAAGCTTGTAAGCACTCCTCCTACTTTGCTGCCCCATGCCAATCTTTTGTTTAATTCCGTTTCTTCTTGGCAAGGGTTCGTTATTGTCTCTCCTAGATACATTGTGTTACCTTCTCGAAATTATATTCTTTGTTGTTTACTGTCTTCCATTTAATTTGATTTGTCTCTTGTGTGGATATTGCGTTCATTTCCATGTACTTTGTTTTCATTTATAATTAGTTCAGATTCTTTTGCTTTACTCAAATTTCTTAAACATTTGGTCCAGCCCATTTCTTCTTCTTGTCATCGGCAGTATATCATCAGCATATGCTATGAATTGTTGTCTGTTGAATATTAGACCATTTCCTTGTATTTCACTTTCTCTAATTAGTATCTCTAAGGTTAAAGTAAACAAGGTTGTCGACAGAGGGTCTCCCTGCCTCAATCTTCTCCTCACTTCAAATTCTTTAGATAATCTTCCTTCTATGGTTACTTTATTGGTAGTGTTTCACAAGGTCATTTTAATTAACTTAATTAATTTTCTAAGCACTCTTAGTTTTTCCAAAGCTGCACACAGTTTCATTCTTAATATGGCTTCTTAAAATCTATAAATAACACGTGGAGTCCTAAGTTTTGTTGGTATGTGTTATGTACTATTTGTGTCATTACGAATATCTGGCCTATTGGTGATATCTTGATATTCGCTTAATTCATCTTATTGTATTTTATGCAATCTATTTCTTATTACTGTTGCTACTATCTTGTAAACTACATCCAGCAGTGCTATCCCCCAATAATTATCGCAGGCAGTCCAGTCCTATCACCTTTCTTATAGTTATGTATATGAGGCACAGAACCGTCGTCTTCCATACATTGGGCATTATTAAGATTTCGTTCTGACAAATCTCAAAAACTTGAGCTTCGGATAAGTATTGCGAATATTGGGTGTCTCAAAATTTATCGCCCCATTTGCTTTTATTATAACTTTTTCATTTTTTTTTTCTTTTCGGTTTATTATGGAACAACCAAATTTTTTTTAAATGAATTGCTATACTCCTTACCAGCGCGCCGCAATAAACAAAATTTCCGGTTTTTGGGAAGGGAAAATCCTAGTAAAATTCATTCTAGGCCATTGCGCCCGCGTAAAGTAACAGTAATGATACAGAACCTTTTGGTACCCGAGCTGAATAGGCTAGACATGCAGAACATGTGGTTCCAACAGGACGGTGCCACAGCACTCACGACAATGGAAGCATTAAGGAAATTTTTCGCAAACCGCATAATCTCGATAAACGGAGATTTAAATTGGTGGGCGCGGCGCGTTCAAAGGATTTGACTGCCTCGGACTTGTTCTCTGGGGTTATTAAGAGAAAAAATAAATAATTTCAAGTGAAAAGTCAAAAGTATACATGTCATCAACAAGCCAACAACTCCGGATAACCTTAAGCCAAACATTCGAGATGAATAGCCGCTATACCACAAGAAACTGTTGTTAGAGTCATGAAAGATGTCGTAGAAAGGGCTCCAATTTGTCAGCGCTCTAACGGTGAACACTTGTGTGATGTTATTTTCAAAACTTGATAATAAAAAACTTATTGAATTAAATTACCATTTGTCGTTTGCATGCTGTTTTTATTACCATTATATTAAAAGTTATAATAAAAACAAATAGAGTGATAAATTTTGGGACACCCAATATATGTAAAGGGGTATATTTGGACGCTTTCAGATCCTAAACCGTTTAGGTAGATTGCAAGAAACTAAGAAATATAAAATATCAAACTCGGCACAACAATCCTTTAGAAAATATTTAAAAAGTAGGAACTTGAATTTTTTGAATTATTTATAAAAAGTAGAAATATTTGCAATTTTGCAATGGGCAACAATTATTTTGCTTTCGCAAAAATAAATGAATGCAGCAACACATCCACTTTAAAATATGTTAATGTTTTAGTGCGATCAAACACTACTGCAGTCACAAAATATGCAAATGTGTTCTGTACAAATCCTTCAGGAATTAATTTTTTGCAGACAAATTCTAACAAATTTTAAAACCATTACTTTCGCATGCGTAATTGCGTATTGGTCAAATTATATGCAGAAGTATGCATTTATACGCTTTCTTTATTAATATTAAACATTAATTTCAGAAATAATACCAAAAAATCTAAAATTTAACGAAGCTACCATACGAAGAAGCCAATAAAACTGAAAAGGTCGTCAGTTGATAAGTCTGTTTTGGTGTAACAACGAATCGATCTACCAGCAAGTTAGCTGAATGTCAGTCTGCAAACAAGCGGGCTTTAGAAAAAGTACGAGAAATGTGTGCAACTGCATGCTGTACAAAACTGTAAGAAATTAAAGCTGTGAATATTAATTTCGTTTAAATACTAGCTGCCTATGGACAGGTTTCGAAACCCACAATGAAAATAGTTCATAATAACCACATTTCGTAACAGCAAAAATTGTTGACTTTAAATCATCTAATTTTTCTTCCACTGAAAATACAAAATTATGAGAATTTTGAGTAGATAACGTGTGTCCCAAAAGTCTTAGGGGCAACCCTTGGCATGATTGCAAAGCGTTTTATGTAGAAAGTATTGATTTTTTTCCACTGGATTCGGTAAGTAGTATGTACTACTATGTAACGTTTGGTCATATTTGCAGGAATTTGATTTTGTCATTGGTTTGTCGATTATCATGGCAGTACAGGGGTAAGTATGAATTTACGTCCCTAAGGAAATAACAGATACCTTGAAATCCAAACTTCTATTTTTATAAATTAATTAAATTACAATTATTAATATCAAATTATTACGTCATAAATAATTGAATCCTTTAGAGGCAGTTTATATTGGCAGTGGAAAAATCTTTTACCGCACGTGGGAGTTAAAGTGATTTGCACGGTCGCGTATGCTTGCACATGCACACCCTCGTAATGCTTGGACTACAATCTTCCATCTTCTTCAACAGAGTGAAGCTCATTTACCTCCCTTGTTATATAAATGATTTATTATTTTTAACTCTTTGGACACTGGTTTTACGTTAAACTGGTTTCGATGTATTTATATTAAAAAATTACTTTGATCTAATTAAAGTTAAACTATGCTTTTGACCACTGTAACATAAATTCCACGACTTTTGGGATAATACTTACCAAAACTTTTCATTATTTAATTCTTAAAAAGTATTCTGGTATATAACCGAATTAACAAATATGCCCCTATAAAAGTGGAAGCCTGGTTAATATGCAAGAATAATAAGAAATATACTTAAGAAGTAAAGATTAACTGAGGAGGAATTGTTTAGTGATCATGTCCATAGGGGAAGCTGGCTTGGGGTGGCCCACACTAATAGCACAGCACACACGCACAGACCGAGATCTGGAATGGAATCAATAATCCACATTACCAGTTGGAACAATGCTACATCTGCACACGCATTACACATTCATATGTACACTCACTATTAAAATCTTAAATCGTTTAAGAAATTCCCCCAATCTGAAGGGAAAACTCGTTAAACTGACCGTGCAAAAAAAAACTTAACTTTTCTTCAGGTTAACAACTTCCGGGCAACTTTTTTAACTAATTACCATGGGTTGGTTATCAATTGATATTTATGGAAGTAATGATTTTTATTAAGCAAACGAAGAAGTGCAAAAGAATTTTAGAAACGCTTCCGAAGGAAATTGCGCGGAAACATTTTTCAGGAAGGCATTGCAATATTAACAAATTTGTCTGGGGCGATTCTTCAGTTACAAAGGCTGCGTGCTTAGCTTAGAAATTTTTCTTAAGGGCATTTGGCTGTTTTTTGTTTTCCGATAAGTTTTCTTTAACAAGCGGCAGATACTCACGAAATCTCGAATTTTTTTGTACAAAAGAAAGAAAGGATCACGTAATTCAGAAATTTATTGAATCTTTTGTTTTAAATAACCCATTTTTACTTTATGTACTTACTAAAGAAGAAAAGCATTCATTAGCATGGTTTAGTAACCATCGTTTATGGATTTACCTACAAAAAGCTCATCGGAAACCAAAATGAAAGCAATATTTATTACTTTATTTTTAGCCATTATAGGACTCTTGATATATGAATATAAAACCTGAATATTTATGCACCTGTATTTTAAGTACAGGACTGTAAAATAATGGGCTTCTGGTAATGTTTTACTCGTTCAATTTGTCTGCTTTAAAGCTAAATTAAGTTCAAATTAGATGTAACAGAATGAATTTAAAATCTGGAAATTTGTCAAAACCAGAACGAATTAATGACAATTTCCTAACTAAAGACCAATAACAGCGCTTTAGTCCAGAATGTAACTTAAAGTTTGACTACCATAATGTGCCGATTACGTTTGACTATCTGGCGACTATTGAGATAGCAAGCAAGTGGGGTAGGAGAGAATTCAAGCCTCGCGGTGGATTAGGGAGTTGCGTGGGGCAGCGCTAATCAGCCCGTATTTAAACAGTCCACTAATCTTCGCGATCCTCGGCCAATTTAATGTGATGCTAATTGAATCACATGTCCGGAAGCTACCTATTCTTTTATTTGAACCAATTTAGAAAGGGATGGGAGTGGGATTTCTAATGAAAACCGTACACACAACTGTTTCCTATCTAAAATTAGCATTCTAAGGAAATATTAGCTTTACTAAGATTGACAAATCTAACGCCGAGATTGGTGAGTTGGAAATTATGAAAAGGATTAAATTTATTACGAAAACCATACTGAATTTTCATCAACGAATGGTCAGTTGTGTTTTAAAATTTACCCTTTTTAACGAATTATAATTACTTCCAATTACTTTAAGTTTTATATCCACATTTTTAGTAACACATTTCTTAGTTACATAAAAATAATATTTCGGTAATAGTTTGCAATGTTAAACAGTTTCAAACACTATTACATGGAATTCTATTTGATTTCACAGCTTTCTAAGGCATTATGCTTTACTAAATTATCCACGGAAATGAACACATTCAGTTTGGTACCGCTTAACAGTTTAAAAATTTGAAGTCCCAAGGTTTAATATTAATAAAACAACTTAATGCTAAGTAATAACTGTACATGACTTTCCTAAATTAATACTGTAACAAATACCCTGTATTATTAAGTGAAAACAGATTTATTAACTTCCGATATTAGTGTTTTCAGCTGAAAAAGAAAACTTACATAAACATTACTGTTGCAGTACTGCGCACTGTGCCACTGAACAATTTTATAACACTTCCGGTTTCACCGGAAATAATCTCAACCTAAATATGTAATTGAAACATCCTGTACGTCCTTTCATTTCTGTAACAACTTTGAAATCCTGAGTTTTCTGACTTATACAATGCAAAACATTTATTTGAAAATTTATTTTTAATCAAGAAGGCCATGACCGATATTAAATGACAGCCACATAAGCATTGCGTTTCATTTATCGTTGATTTAATTTAAGCCTACCAAGATCATGGTGCCCTTTCGGTTTTTTTTTTTGAAAACTGCGTTATCTTCTCCATTTGCAAGGTTAATCTGCAAAAAATGTTCAACGTATTTCATATTTTGGGTTGTTACAAACATTAATTTACTTCGTAGTACAGTGCGTTATTAATTAATTAAAAAATTAGTTGAAAAAAATGGGTCATAAAGCTTCGAATACCTTAAGTTCGTATTGAATCGAAAATTTTGATTTCGCCACAAGGGTCAACAACAGATATTTCTATAGTTCATAGAATCCTTAACCAGAAATTAATTTAAAACAAAATGCTTAAGTTCCTTTAAAGGTCCAAACATTTTTTTACTTTTGTCAAAAAAAACTTGAAAGTGAAAATTTAAATGCCGAAAGTTGTTCTATCGCTCAAAAAAAAACATCAATTCTACTCTATAGTCGGCCTTAAAATTATGTTTCAATTTGCAATTTCAAAAATAAAACAGGAAGTAATCCTAGTTTGATGTTATCCCGCATATACTTATTCTAAACTTTTGTTTAGCAACCAAAATTTAACTCAGATTATTCTAAAAGTTTAACAATTCTAATTAGCTTCTTAAAATCCAATTCTTTAATATGTTCATTGGAGTTAACATTTGATTGTAATAAAAGTCTGACTTGCTCAAGAACAGAATTAAATTCTATTATTCTTTATTAAGGCCTAATTTTTTGATTATTATTATTATTTTTCTATTATTTTGGCAAATAGGACTGTGAATTAAAAATTCTGGAAGTTGATTCTGAAGTTGAAGTTTCGACTTCTTTAGTCATGAACCGAATTTCAAGTCTTAAGATTTGAGAACTGAATAAGAATTAGGATTGGGTTTTTCATCTTTTAAAAGCTTGAATTAACCAACAATTCAAATTTATCTTTAAAAATTGAAGAATTTTAAATCAAGACAATGCTTGAAAGTTTCAATTTGATCCAGATTAAAAATTGCAAATTCATTAACTTGAAGAATTGGGATTTGAATATTACAAAGCAAATATTTTTAGATTCAACATTCGAATTTCAATCTGGCATTTTATATAAAACCTTAATCAGCATTGTTTTGTTACATTCATTCCTAAAGCGAATTTCCGACTTTATGTGTAGCTAAACAAAAGTTCCTTTCTTATACACTAAAGAACTGAATACTCTCTTAACATTAATTTGCTGTATCGGAGCCCCGCTCTTTCTGAAATGAAATTTACAAACATATATAGCGTAAATTTAATTTCATATTTAAGCAAAAATTATATTTGCAAGGTGGCTGAAAATGTAAAGCAGTTACCTGATAAATCACAGGACTATTTTTATAACTATTAAATAACCTCTTAAAAGAAACCTTAAATACTTATTATATTTGAAATTCGAATTCTTATTTTAAAAATTAAATTTTGAGGATTTTCGTTGGCGAAATTCTAGTTTAAAATATATTTCAACGAATTATTTCAAATCCCTGCCAGGATGACATTTTTCTATGTACAAAATTCACTTTATTATATCATCATCGTTTTATTTTAACACCATAAACGAATCCTAAGTAGGGAGCATATCATTTGCTAAAATATGGAATTCGTGCATGCCAAAATCAATAGGAAAATCTAGAAATTATCAAATGTAGAAGCTGATAAAAAGAACTCCCGGAATTCTAACAGTTTAAAACAGTAATACTCGCTTGTAAGTCAACAGACAATTAATTAAGAAAAAGTAAAGTTGTCGCTTTGGAAGTATTGGTAGACATCCAGCAGCGTATTTCAGAGCAACTGCAAAAGAAAATCGATGCAAATAGAAGAATTAAGCTAGGTATACATCTTCGTTCTAATTGCAAGATAAATTATTTATTAATTAATCCGGATCTGTAAATTTTTCCTATTCAGTCGGAGAGAAATGGAAAATATTGTACATGCTAAAAATGCAACGAACTGTCTTAGATCCTCTTAAAAATGTTGGATAAGAAAAAGTATAATCTTATTAAAAACAGAACACGAAGAGCGTTGCATGTTTGGTTAAACGAGCGCCGATATCAAAGTGAGGTAAATGCAAAAAGAAGTATCTTCCTGGTTATAGAGGAGATCGACCGACCATCGAGTAAACGATTAGTGGGCAGGATATCTATGTAAGTTCCCCATTATCTACATACACACGCAGTAGGCATTAGAAGATAGAAAATCAATACCTTAGAGCTCGTTATTAATGTGGAATTATACAATTTTGATGTGTACACTATTGGGACAAGTGTTAGTCTGTTGATTTAAGAGGGGCAATTCTGCTAAGTATAGAGCAGAACGAGGACGAGGAATGTGATGTGCGTGATGAGATGGAAGGAAAGGTAGCGTAATGTGTATTCATTTATTATTAGCAGGTGAACTAACGTATGTAGTATGAGGCTTTACTAACCACGACGTGTAATTAAAGATGTTTAAAAATTGAAACTGCTATCGATGAGTCCGGTGTACGTAGAACATACTTATCCATTTTTTAACAGCTTAACTAGTTTTTAATTGAATCTCCGAATCAAACCTGTATTTATTTTTGTTCGCATTATAATTACAACAAGTATCACTTTATTCAATTCTCATGTTATAAAATTAGGGTTAGGGTTTACCTATCAATTATAAATATAAGTTTGTTTAAACGGACAAACATGAAGTTATCGGAAGCGATTGTTTTTTTCCAGTTTTTCCTTTTTTTTTGCTTTTTCCTTGAGAATACATTAGCGCTTAACACGAAAGGCGACTTATCACCGTCGAACGAATTCACACACGTAGGCGTTTCTGTAACAAAGTATTCTAATAATATTTGAAACGGCCTAAAAGCAACTATGATTAATGCAAACTATAATCAGGCTTCTTTTATTAATAGTAGTGAACGTAACTGTAACCCAAAATAAAATTAAATTCGCATTTATTTCAATATTTGAAATACCATTTCTAACCTCATAAAAAATACCCTTCGGGGCATTAGATTAGATTTTATAAAATTTTAGATCCTTTAAAAAATATTTAAATATAATTTCTGTCTTTATTTGGACCACGATTGGTCATGGAAAAGTCAGTTAATTTCACCAGGTCTGTAACTTTTAAGTGTGTGAAATTTACTGCCAACGAGCATTATTTCAGATTATTATTATTATTATTAGCCTACATCCCAATATTATAGGGCAAAGACCTCCCTCTTTTTTCCTTATTCTTTGCACTTTTTCAAATCTAATCACTTTTAGTTAGGGGATTTTTGGTCTACCCTCCCATAGTGACCGGTGTCCTCGAGAGAGAGAGATGCCGCGTTAACGGAGCAATCGGGCCATCCATTCCAGTACTGACCGGAGACAACAAAGCTTAACTCTCCTGATTGTATTGGACTGGGCTACCTAGCTAGCGCAACTCGGGACCTATTATTTTAGATTACGCTGCCAATCTTCAAGGAGTGTATTGCCAAATATTTCCAACAATTTATCTATTTACCATTAATATTTAGTAATAGCATAACAGTAATCCAAAATAACAAAATTAGATTCGTATTATATTTGAAATGATATAATAATAATAATAATAAATTTATTTCCCAAAAGAACAAGCATATACATGTGTACATCAGGTACAAATACAAATAAACCAACATAAATATGGACATCATGTGCATGCCTGAGCCCGATTTCGGGCGTATGGGAAACGCATTCGCTTTCTTAGTCAATACATGTTAATTTATATTGCTGACGACTGTAAGGAATTCTTGCAAATTATAACAAGGCATAGTAAGTAACATTTTTTTGAGTTTTGAGGTGAAGTTGTTTAGCGTTGGAGCTTCTGTAATGGGAGATGGAAGTTTTTGAAATAATTTTATGCCACTGTATAGAGGACCATTTTGGCTATGTGTGTATTTAAATTTTGGCAGAACGATGTTTGTTTTATTCCGTGTGTTATAGTGATGTAAATCTTGATGTTTATTTAAGGAGTGCAAGTTCCTGTAAATGTGTTGCGTGACTTTCAAAATGTATAAGTTAGTCATTGTTAAAATCTTGGCCTCAATGAATTTTTGTTTACAAGAGTCACGTTTATTCATATTATACATTATTCTTATGGCCCGCTTTTGAGTTTTAAAGATTATATCAGATTCCGCAGAGTTTCCCCACAATTCAATTCCGTATGACATTTGGCTCTCAAAGTACGCGTGATAGACCACTTTGCAAATGTGCTTATCTACTTGATTTTTGATCTGACTTAATGCATACACAGCTGTGCAGAGTGATTTATTCAAATTGCTAATGTGTGACTTCCAAGATAGCTTATCATCAACATATATTCCCAGGAACTTTGTTACGTTAACATATTTTAATTGTCCCATATCGGTCGCTATATCTAATTCATTAACCGCCGCACCTCTTGGAGTACGAAAAGCAATGCAACATGACTTATCACAATTGAATTTTAGTTTATTACTACAAAACCAATCATATACCTTATTTAAAGTGATTATAGCTTTATTTTTGAGCTCCGAAGGATTGTTAGCTTTGATTATGAGATTGGTATCATCCGCGAACAAAGTGCAGTCACAATTGTCCAAGCTCAAAGGCAGGTCATTTATGTACAGCAAAAACAGGATGGGACCCAGTATACTGCCTTGAGGTACTCCACAGGTAATTTGTTTAGCGTCAGAGGTGTAGCTATTACTTTGACACCGTATTAATACTTTCTGGTACCGGTTTCTTAAATATGATCGAAACCAATCTGCAGCCAATCCACGGACACCGTAAAAGTACAATTTATCGATTAGTATTTGATGGTCTACACAATCAAAAGCCTTTGAGAGATCACAAAAAATACCTAGGGTATGGTAATTATTCTCAAGAGAGGTTACTACGTTATTTATGAAATTTAATGTTGCCATATGAGTGCTTTTATTTTGAGAAAAACCAAATTGAGAGTTATTTAAAATTTTGTTTTTTAATATAAATTTATTTAATCTATTTTTCATAAGTTTTTCTAATATTTTTGAAAGTGTAGAGAGTAAGGAAATTGGTCTGAAGTTTTCGGTTAGCGTTTCAGCACCTTTTTTATATATTGGTATCACAAGAGCAGTTTTTAATTTGTCTGGAAATGTACCAGTTATGAATGACGTGTTGAATATGTCCATGAGAACAAATTTTAAATTTTCAATATTTTGTTTTATTATTTTAATCGGGATTTCGTCCAAACCAGTGGAGCTTTTGTCGGCAAAAGAATTAACTACTTGTTTTATTTCAATTTCTGTGCAAGGTTCCATGAAAAATGAGGAGTTATAGTTAAGTTTAACGTTATTTAGATAATTTATCGGAAAACTTTTTGCTTTGATATTATGTTGCAATTTTTGCGCCACGTCTACATAATAGTCATTAAAAGTATTTGCTATTAAATAGGGATCGCTTATTTCTTTAGCGTCGCTGTCTATTAATTTAATTTTGTTTGTTGTTTTAGAATAATTTTTGCCGCATTCGCGTTTTATTATGTTCCAAGTTTCCTTCATAATATTTTTAGAATTTATAATTTTGTTATTCAAATACGTACGTTTAGACAGCGTAATTGTTTTCTGCAATATTTTAATATATTTATTTACATAGTTAATGAAGTTATTGTCGGTGCTAAATTTTTTTAACGTAATTAATTCTCTCTTTCTTTTACATGATATTCGGATGCCTTTTGTGATCCAACTTTTCCTAACCCGGTTATCACACAGTTTAACGGTAACTCGTGGAAAGGCAGCGTTAAAATGTTTATTGAATTCGTTATAAAAGGCATCGAGTTTTTTGTCAACATCATTTTCAGCCAGTACTGGGTGCCATGCAGCCTTTGCTAAAAGGTTGTATAATTTCCGGCAATTTTTTTTTGTAAAAAGCCTACGAATTTCTGTTGGACTTTCATTTACGTTCTCCTTACGTGCATCATTAAAAATCAAAAATTGACAATTGTGATCTGATAACCCAAGTTGCAAACTGCCTGTCGAGTAGCGATTTTGATCTATATTTGTAAAAAAATTATCGATTAAAGTTTGGCTAGTGTTTGTTATTCTCGTGGGGCTCTTTATTGTAGGAAACAAACCAAAAATTGACATAATTGATAATAATTCCATTTTTTGTTTGGAGTCTGTTGAGATATCTATATTGAAATCCCCACATATTACAAGCGTCTTTGTGAGCCTAGAAACAAGAGTTAATAGATCAAACAGATTTGAGAAAAACACTTCAAAATTTAGATTTGGGGACCTGTAAAGGTTAACAATGAGCATTTGATTATTTTTTATTGCAACGTATTCAAAATTTTGTTCCGAGATAGGTATGCTAAATTTAATATTTTTAAAAGATAAACCGTTGCGAACGAGAATAAGAACGCCTCCACCTCTCATATTGACTCTGGTATAACAGGTAGCCAGATAAAAACCATTTACTGTGAAAAGATTTGACTCACCCGGCCTCAACCAGTGCTCAGATATACACATGATATCCACATCCAAGTTATCATTAAATTTTAAGTCCTCAAGAGCTGCTTCAAGAAATAAAACCTTATTGCGTATGGATTGAATATTGTATTGCAAGATAGTGAGTTTCTTTTTGATTCCCCTATCCTATGCTTTTGTAGATTTAGGTCCTAGACGCGATCTGAGATTTCTGTCGTATCCTTCTTGGTTTCCTTGAGTGACAAAGACGCCTGCGGGTTCTTGATTTTTTGCAGAGCTGTCTGTTTCTTGCTCAGATGTGTGGCTAAATAAATTCACCGCATCTTCGTAGGACACCTTTCTTCCTTCAATTACTAATTTGTTAAACGATAAATATGCCCTTTTTCCGTTGTTTTTAGCCATTTCCAGGTACGGTTTTAGCTTACTGCGTTGTAGTTTAATCTTATGCGAAAAATCTTCAGATATTGCGATGTTGCTGCCTTTTAACCGTTTCGCGTTTTTCACTAACATATCTTTTGTCTTAAAGTTAGAAAATTTTACAATAATAGGCCTTTTAGCACTCTTGGCATTTCCCAGTCTATGAGCTCTCTCGATGTCATTCTCCTGGATTTGAAATTCGAAATGTTCTTCAACGAATTTTTTAACCAGTTCTTCTGTTTTTACCCAGTTCTCGTTCACTACTTCGTCTATTCCATATATCACCAGATTATTCCGCCGCGACTGATTATCTAGCTGATCTAGCTTTTCTTCGAGTACTGCTACAGATTTAGTTAGTTCTTCATTTTTAATTTCTATTTGATTAACTTTCACACACATATGTTTTAAATCTTGAGTACAGTTATCGATTTTATCTTCAAGCCGAGCAACACTGGCTATTAACTGATCAAGTTTTTGATCCATACTAATAGGTTGAAATTTATATACAATTTACTTTTCCAAATGCAGGTAACAAATTTTATCACCGCGTAGCTAAACACGTCCGCTCTCTTTAACGTACGAAGCGAAAGTGGATGTTATTGAAAATGCCTTTTAGGGCATAAAAAGGTCGAAGTTGTTAGATTTTATAAAAATTTAAATTCTTCAAAAAATATTTAAATATAATTTAATTAATTAAAATATGAGTGAAAGCAAGCAGAATATTCAATATAGTGCTCTCCGTATTTGGACCATGATTGGCCATAGAAAAATCAGTGGATTTCACCAGATATAACTTAAGTGTACGAACTTTACTGCCAACGAACATCGTAACTATTGTCAATTTTCAAGGAGTATATTGCCAAACATTCCCAAAAATGTAGGTAGTTATTATCTATGTATTTTATTTATTTCTTATTAGCACTGTATTAAAAATTGATTTGGCATCACTGTTTTATTCCATAAAAATAATAACCTAAAATTCTTCAAATTTTAAATTAGTTTTACCCGTTGGATCGCTTAAAGCTAATTTGGCCCACATACAGATGAAATTAACTATACGTATTGTAACCACATATTCGTTTAATAATCCTAAATCTAAAGAAAAAATCTATGCCAGAGGACGTACAAATAATAAGAAATTTGATATAATCCCATCTAAAAAGGGGAAAAATCATTCTGGCAATTGAACCGTTTTCGAATTAACATACCCATTTATTAATAAAACTGATTTAACCAGTTTTAGAAATATAACCAGTTTATTATATCTTTTAACTTGCGCACAGAAGATATTAAAAATGTCAGACTAAAATAAATTTATAATTTTTGAGTCAAAAATAACCTTTTCAATTTCCCTATGTTTATAACATACACAAATTTAGCTGAACAAACGGTAATTTATATAAACAAGTTTACGAAAACACAAATTTATAAAAGATTAGAATAGAACGTTTGTGAATTTCCCGGACAAATAAAATAGTTTAAGCTAGGTAGGCGATGCAATGAGAATAAAATACCCCTCATAACTCAAAGCTTCAGTAAACCACACCTTAATGCAATTTTCCAAAAACTTGTGAGTGATAAAGACTAAAGCCTAAATATCTGCTTTATAGCAATCTTTATATTTAAAAACAAAATTTCTTTTACATCTCAAAATCAAAAATTGTATGAATTTAACTTAGTTTAGTGAATTTATAAAATAAGCATAAAACTATAAAATTATGAGCTTTTTTTAGAAAAAAGACGTCCTATAAAAAGTAAAATAATTTGATTTCCATTCCTTTGAAAGTTTTTATTTAAATTACATAAAAATTCTGTTAATCTACTATAAGCACTAAAACTCAAACACTATTTATAATTGCAATTTTCTTCAAAGTTTCAAGGACGAAGCCCAAAATTTAAATTCATTTAAAAGTTAAAAGTTTAGAATAATTTTATAAAAATGCATTTAAGCATTTAATACATTTTTTCTTGTACTGCAGCAACAGTAAATACTCTACATAATTCTGTGTTAAACTGAGAAATTCTAGATTCTGCTTTACAGAAATTTAGGAGTTTTACCCTGATTTATTATTTTAGAATATTAGCCAATTTCAAATGTGTTTGTTGCACTAATCCAATACTGCAAACGTTGCACACCTTGTAGGACTAGAATTACCATCCATGATAAACAAATGCAACAAAACTTCATCGAACCATCTTTTAATGGGTATCTTTCGTTTGCAACACCAAAATAGAAGAGAAGAAATAGGTATCACTAAACTCATAGTAACGTTCAAAGAATATTGTACCTTTGAATTGACAATCTAATACCTCTCCGAAGTTAAAATTCAACGTTCTATAAGAAATACTGGCAGAGATTTCATTTAATATTGTACTGTAAGATCAACAAAATGTATATCCAGTTGGAGTAAGCCGTGAGTTTTATACAACAATTAGTACATGTCAATGAAGGCAAAGCAAAATGTCAACAGGAAACATAATTATGTCAGTTGTGAGGTTTGAGGCTACGTTGTATACCAAATCGGACGTTTTGAACAACTGACGATTCAAATTTGATGTATCAGAGTTAGACAAATCTTAGTTACCAACTCTCACTTAATTTCGCAGTATTTGGTGGTGTATAAAGTTTGCCTAGAATTGTTTGTGGTTCTAGGTTAACTCTAACCCGATTTACTAAACTGGACAATTTCTGTCAATGATAAAAAATGTAAGCTAAAATATGGAGATGCGGGGAAATGGAGATACTCCACGCTATAAAACCTAATTTCGAGCGTATAGTCAAAAATGTCAATTCCGTCCCAAAAAGATAACTTTTTACTTACATGCATTAGCTACAGGAGTTTAGAAATTAAACATATACCGTATGTTTAACTTAAGGGGCGAACATAGGAAAATAGCATGGGAAATCGTATATATGCAGATTTCTGCTTGCCGTTTGAGTTAATAGGATTGGTAGTGGTATCAATCGAAAGACAAAAAGAATTCGCTTAATTTGATACTACTGTACTTGCATGTGTTGCTTGTTTAAGAAAGAAATTGCTTAAAACTACAATAAATAATTTGCATTTTATTCACAAAAAGCAGACCAGCCATGATAATTTGAAGTTTTTTAAATCACGAACTGTGCGAAAACTTAAGCTTAAGCCAGTATAAAATGTTTTGACAATAAATACCCCCTCCTCATTAAATTTATTCCGCATTACTATTCATAGTAATTAGGTAGTTACGTGAATTGATAACTGACAGAAAATAGAATTCATTTTGGCATAAAGAAACTTCAAATTTGATCATGGCTGGTCTGCTTTTTGTGAATAAAATCCAAATTATTTATTGCAGTTTTTAAGCTATTTCTTTCTTAACAAGCAACATATTCAAGTAAAGTAGTATCACATTACCTAAGCGCATTTTTTTTGTCTTTCAATTAATACCACTATCAATCTTATCAACTTAAATGGGGAGCAGGAATCTGCATATATACGATTTCCCATACTATTTCCCTATGTTCGCCCCTTAAGTCAAACACCCGGTATACGTATGTAAGGATTAAATTTATCATTAAATCTACAGTATGATTAATAAGGGGTGGCTGTATACAGTCTGTCCCAAATTCAATCCCCACCATTAGGATCTCGGAAACTATAAAAGCTACAAAGTTGGTTAAATGGGGAAAGTTTTGGGAATTTTAATGCTCATTTTATATTCGTTGAGAAATCACAGCCAACTTTTATCGTTTTCGTGATATCTTGAAAAAACCGAAATTTTGAGTTTTCTGTTTTTCAAAATATCTCGGAAAGTATTAAGTTATTAGTTTCAAGACTTGTACATTGTGAAGGCACTTTTTTACGGAGAATCGGGTGGTACCATATGTTTATATTTATGACGCTTTGTTTCTATTCTATGAACAACTACTTTTGATTTTCATATGGACGCCATATTGAATTTTGTCGTAACTAAACTCAGCTCTTTTTTCTCTTTTCAATGATGTGTCACACGTACAGTTTTTTTGAAGAAGAGCGGGAATAAAATACATTTTTTCTTTATTCGCGTAGTAGGCTATGCTAAAAAAAATGTATTTTATTCTCGCTCTTCTTCAAAAACCCCGTACGTGTGACACATCGTTGAAAAGAGAAAAAGGATCTGAGTTTAGTTACGACAAAATTCAATTTGGCGTTCATATAAAAATCAAAAGTAGTTATTCATAGAATAGAGACAAAGCGTCATAAATATAAACATAGGGTACCACCCGATTCTCCGTAAAAAGTGTATTCACAATGTACAAGTCTTGAAACTAATAACTTAATACTTTCCGAGATATTTGGAAAACAGAAAACTCCAAATTTCGGTTTTTTCAAGATATCTCGAAAACGGTCAAAGTTGGCTGTGATTTCTCAATGGATATGAAATGAGCATTAAAATTCCTAAAATTTTCCCCATTTAACCAACTTTGTAGCTTTTATAGTTTCCGAGATCCTAATGGGGGAGATTGAATTTGGGACACACTGTATATCATAACACCTCTATGCAATAACAATAATTAATATTATTAACAGCTTAGTATTTTGTTTCATTGTGTGGTGTTATAATACACACGACTTTGAAATTCCATAGCCACCTATTTTTATTTTTACTTTTTGATAAAGTTAGTACTCCCTTACCCACTGGTAATTGCGGCTGTCTATAGCCCACCCAAACATGCCATTTCCACTGAGGTATATGAAAATGTCCTTCAATCCCTTGGCACAAAATTCATTGCTGTGGGGAGATTGAAACTCCAAACACTCAGCCTGAAGCTCATGAGTCACTACTCTAAAAGAACGCAATCTATTAAAAGTAATTCAGCAACATAACTATGGATACCTTTCAACGGGTGAACTAATGTTTTGTTCTAGTACCCAAGTAAACTTGACCGTGCAGTTATTAACGTCATAGCAAGCAGCTAAGCTCAAGCAAAATTCAATTATGTCCTATCTTCTGACCACACACCAGTTATTATAAACGATCAACGATTATCAGACTTAAGAATACTAAGAAATCTTCCTAGTAAAGCAATAATGTTAATTACTACAATATACAATAGCATCCTAAGACTTTGTTACTTTTCTGCCATATGGAAGTATGCCCAAATTATAATAATTTGTAAGCCTAGAAAACCACCTACCGAACCACGATCCTACAGACCAATAAGCCTCCTACCCCTACTATCGAAAGTGCTCGAAAGACTCCTACTTAAACGAATCGAAGACACTGTAGACCTAGACCAACTTATTCCATCATATCAGTTCGTATTTCGCGAATCCCATTCAACCATTCATAGTGGTAGTGGTTGGCAAATATAATCTGCAACTTGTGATACAAGTGTACCGCTTGGCACAGTTGTTACTCAGGCCCATTAAAGCTTAAGCGCCTAAAAGAAGTCCGCATAGGATTCAAAATGGCGGCAATTTTCTCAAAATACCATTTAAATATTTTAAAAATTTGTACCGGGGCCTTATGCATGTTATTGGTGTGGCTTTCGTATATTTCGGACCTCCTGAGTTCATTTCCGGCTACAGACTTGCGATTAGATCGGTTATTTAGACCGTAAAGTTCAAATATTCTGAATACTGAGTCAATTTGGAACAAATATCAAAACGGCTATACATAGCGGTGTGGGATGTTGTTTTCGGGTAATTTCAGGTTGCTGAATGCGTTTATGACATTTAAAATTCCGTACAATGCACTGAAAAAGTACTTTTATTACTATTTAGACTCAACCACTTTGACAGTTACGATGAGGTGTTTCCTGGGGCTATGAGTAAAGCGGTATTATCATTGATTATGCATTCAATTGCATTATGTGGTAACTTTATTAATTTGAATAAAAATAAAATATTTTTTCTTTGAAATAAAATTTTCATATCTACATGACGTCTTCCGTTTCTTCGTTTGACATGCAGTTGGAACTGGAAGAGAAGAAATAAGCGTATTATTGTTGAGGCGTTCTATGCGTCTTTATCATTTTCAAACCGAGAAAGCAATTAAAAAATACCTAATATTTGAGCACAGTCCTTTGCAGAATTTGCAGGCGGGTGTGCAGGGCAGTATAGCGTTGCGGCACGAACAGAACTGCGCCTTTTCGCAACCTTTCTTGCAGCCACAGATATCCAGAGAACGACATGCCTCCCACACGTCCGGTAAGGATGTCCATTTAGGCTAGCAACCAGATGATGTTGACAAACTTGTCTTCGCCGTAAAGATCAGATCATCCACTGAATTGTTTTCGCCAGAGCAAAAAGGGACTGCTCCATGTGTTACAATTTTTCTGCTTTCAGAGTCAAATTTTATCATTTTTCTTGTTAAATGCCATTGTTGTTTAAGAGTGAAGATTTTATGTTGTGCTTGTTAAACTTTATTTTTTTTATCTTTCAATTTTTCTTTTTGTGTTATATGAATTCCACGTCCTTATTGCATTTTCACATCGTTGTGAATCCATTATTTTCTACGCACCGTGTATATTTCGTGTTTGAGATCTCATGAGTTGAAGGTTATAAATTAAATGCGAATTGTCGTATATTTTATGCAACTCTAATTGCATCTGTATTCGCGCATGCACAGTGTGGATTTCTGTAAAGGTGTCGTACTTGAATTTTACACGAGGTCTCTTTGCTGTTAAACTTTCCTGAAGTGACATCCATTTTTGGCAACGTTTAATTTTACGTACTGTTTTCCAATTGCATTGGTAATTATGTTCTTTTGAATGGAATTTATAGTATCCGATGTTTGGATGTTTTCTTCGGTTTATTAATTATTTAAATTGTTAGTATTCGCACATTTGTTAATTTTGTGGTGAGTTTTAATCTTCCATTTTTTTTTCAATTACTTATGAAATTGAATCTTACAGCAACCTTCAATGGGTTAATTTTACATGCAATTCCAATGTTTGGAAGTGGTTGGTTGGTTTCCGTTGCTGTTGTGATTGCATTTTCTCCAATTTATGTCTATTTTTGGATTTTCGAAGCACGTGGAGGACTCCATTTTGAAGTTTCCATATTTAATGCTCCAGTTAATGCTCCATTTTGAATTCCATTTTTGTATGCTCCATTGGAATTGCACATCTGTAATTATTGCACCATCAACACCTGTAAAGAACATTTTATTTGGAAGATAAGTGCTTAACATTTAAATTTTTTTTCATGATTTTATTGATGTGTTATCTTTGATCACGTAGTTTAGTAATTTATATTACGAATCGTTAAATTTTGTGCCATATGTTTTCTTTTTTTGGTTATGTAATTAAATGTCATATGCAAGTACGTAGTAAAAATTGTTCATCACTTGTTAGGCCTGTGGCTTACTAGTTAAATTCAATTTGCATATTTTTTATATATTTTCCAATCGACTTAATTATGTTTTGTAATCATTTTGGAAAGGTTCCGCAATGAATGAGTGTAGTTGGGTTTATTACCACTAATTTCATTCCTAAAGAGGTAAACGTTTACGACATTAGGTTGAATTTTTATTTCAGGTAATTCCTTGCGTTATCTAAATTAAGCCTTCAGCTAGTGTAATTTTAATTTCGTATTGGAACTTATTAAGCCTTCAGCCAGTGTAATTTTGAATTTTCTTATTGGAATTTATTTAGCCTTCAGCTTTACTTTATTGTATGTATATTTCAATTTTTTGTGTATGTTGAAATCTTATTAAGTCTATAATTAAATTTAATCAATAGTTAATTCTTTATTGTTAATTATTTTGAACTCTGGCCTTTGCGCCGTAACTTGAGTCCCGAAAAAGTGTACTAATTATTTATGGCTTTTATTATCTTTCTGATAAGTTTATGGTAACACATGCACAGTACAGGTGTTTGCTGATCATTAAGGAATTTAGTTATTTTTATCACAATATTCATCCTGTGCCTAATCATTGCTGAAGAAGTAGATTTTTCTCTGAACAGGGGAAGCAATGCACTGGTGCTTCTGTCCCAAAGCCCCTCTTTCTCACTTGACGCATGATATGCTCCCCAAGAGCCAGACACACAGCTTCGTTCAACCACGTACCATGAAAAGATCCTGCAAATACAGTGTGTTTACAGTAAAGATATAACTTATAACATCGGAAAAAATGAGTTTCGCGTACCAAAATTCACCATGCACATGGCTACGGCGTCGCTGCATGCTGGAAGCGGTGGTTTGTCGTTTGACAAAATATAGTCTGGAATAAGTCCATATCCCTCTGGCAGCATTGGTGTATTTCTTCTGCCACTCCTTGCCACCTCAGCGTAGCAAGTGTTCGAAGTTCTACTCCCCGCGTTTTCTTCCTTATGTATTAACTGAAAGATAGAAATTCCAGTTCCATGGAATTTACCTGGACTTGTTGTACTTCTGGTCTTATGATCGATATTGGCTAGAGCCCCTACGGTAAAGATGGCCTTTTTTAGATTTGACGGGCACAAAATTTTCTCTTCTTCAGAGCGCTTAACATCGATGTGACATAAATCGGACGTAATTTCCATCACACGGTTTGATTCCGAGACCATGCAGTTCGTCAGTACGAGCCTTATCCCTGCCATCAGCATAAGAAGAAAGGGCCAAGTAAATCGGTAGGGGTGGTTCGCGATCCTTCTTGTGCCTCACCATATCCCCTTTAGGCATAGATTCTCTGAAGTTAAGCATAATCAGCTGCGAAATAGTTAAGGCAGGTTTGGTGGCGGCGCATTCTGCCTTGACTGAGACCCGTAAAGGAGAATATTCACAACGGCAAGCAGAGGGGCGGGAATGGATGTCTCCTCACAGTTACTGCTAAATGATCCTTTCAACAAAACGGTCGCAGAAGATATTGCCTTTCTCAAGTTTACAACAAATCGATGAAATGACAGTGCGTCTTCGTCTTTGATCGTACTATACATCAAGGCGTAACTTTTATTAAAAACCAGAAACTAAAATATTGATTTTCATAAAGTTCAATTCAATGTTGTTTTCTGAATACTTATTCAATGCGTTGAGCCACAAATTGTAAAATTTAATCATCAAAGCTTCATAATGATATTGATAACATTACATTAGAGAAATTAAAGGTATAAATATACAAATGACTTGCCGGTAATAAATCCATGCTTAAATATTTTAAATATTTTTTTAGCTGAATTGAAGGTTCAAGAATGCTTTACATTTTTGAAAGGTTTCAAAAAATCAGGCAATACCTTTGCGTATTTAAACTACTCATAGCCAGCATTGGAAGATGTTCGGCCATCGGGCCATCTGATTAAGAATGAGTGCTTAAAATAATTAAATATTTTCTGAACGTTTGTTGTGGCGAAACATTCTACTTTTTCATGTGCATTTAACCACCAATTTGAAAGCTGAAATGTCTCCGAAATGTTACATTGTTTAGTTCCCTTATTTGAGTTTTAGCAGGTGGTTGCGAAACACCCCAAAAAAGTATGAATATAAATAATTAAAACTAGAAACTAGAACCACTAGCTGTAATTATAATTAATAAGCATTCTGTATAGGCAAATAAAACGAGTATTAAAGGGAGGTGCTCTTGCTAATAACATACTTCTGAACCTGTTTAGGTATACTCCTTAAGTATTTTAAATGCATATTTAGATGTATACGTCGAAATTCTACGTTCCATTATTAATTTATAATTAATTATTTTATATTATATCGCATAGATTTGCTTAAATGGAAATTGTACAATATTTTTAATTTTTATCGCTACGTTATGCACAAATTATAAGTTTTTATGCATATATATTTTGATATAATATCTAAAAATGCGCAATCGCCTAATAATTTATATTCTACGATACATGAAGGGGAAGTTCCTGTCTTATTCCTTTCCCTAAACTAAAAGATGAACGATTTAAAGGTTTAGAAATATTTGTTCTTTGAATTATTTTGTTTTTGTTATTGGTATTTGTAGTCATGACTAAAACAAAAAGAAAACGGAAAGCAAACTAATGCGTTTAAAAATGGCCTGCCTTAAAATAATAGACCATTAAGTTACATGTTTTCTGGTGTACGGCTATTAAGAAAGAACTAAGATAAAAATTGCGTGTATAAACAAAAACCGTAGGTCAGAGTCTTGACATTAACCAAATTTCGGTCTCGTGACACATATAATAATCAATCTTTTTTGGTTAAAGCCTGCTAAATAATTTAAAGTTCCTTGAGTACAACGATTAAAAAAAAGGTTCTATTTAAATTTGTGTAATAAACAAAGTTCCGCTGCGTTACTAAATAGCCATGAATTATGTATGTAATTTTAGATTAGTTACAACATATTTAGTGCAATTAATGTGGCATATTTGTCTGTCACATCAGAATACGCGCTATAATTTCCACGTTGCGAAGCGATCACAATATCTAATTGTTTCGTTTATTAATTCGACCTTCTCGCCTTCTCGGTGCTTCTGTAAATGTTAAAACCACCGTCGACAATCAATTTAAAAAATTAATTACTAGAAATGGCGGATAAATCCGGATTGATTTGTTGAAGTAGGTACTCAAGTGCAGGTCACAAAAAGCATGTCGATGTGGGCTATCGATTTTTATCAATCTTGATGATCTGCAATACAAAGTGGACCACACATTGTTTTCACCAATAACAATGGTCGGTGTTTCCCATAGCAAGAACTCTTTACGTACCGACACAGCATGAATCCGCACGCACTCATTAGCGACGTCAAATGTGTGTTCCTCCATAATACCTGGAGATGATCTATGACTCTGATTTCGTCATATGAGTTAACTAACCTAATCTTTAACCTGCGGATTTCAAGATTTATTTGCTTTAGAAAGATAATTAAGCTCTTAATCTTTCTTTAAATTTGCTAGGTATCTTTCAGAAGATATCCGAAATATTTAGTCAGGTTTGATCTAAAATTTTATAAGAATTCACTATTTATAATTCATCCAAAATTAAGTACAATGCATATTAATCAATTTTTGCATCTACATATACAGCTGACCGAAGCAAACAAGAGAGATGAGGAGGCGTGGCGAGCGTTGCAGTCGTTTTCAACGTACATTCAGGTTAAAAAGGATTTTGGCGGCAGTTCTAACTATATAAGGAAATAAGATCGTGGAGTTAAAATAAACGATTGATAATTTGATAAAATATGGAATGATGTATTGTAAAACGAATTATTATGATTGTAAAACGAATTATTATGAAATAGAAATACAGCTGTCAAGTACGATACAAATTTGACTCGTAATTTTAATTATGGATGTACCGAACTAAGTGTTCTTACGTGATTGGTTGAATATCTTGCCGCTTAATAGTATTTTATGTATCTAGGACGAAAAGTAAGTCTTTAAGGTATGAGCAAGGTAGCCTCGGCCGTAATTACTTGCGAGTACCTTAAAGACACTTTTCGTCTGAGGTACATACATAATTTTATGTCATACTGGTTTCTAAAGTTGTTAAATTATTAAAAGAAATCTCCAGCAATTTGTAGCAGTATTAGTTTTAAGTAAGTAGTCTAAGGCGCAACAATTCGTATCTCCTAGCAACGAGCATTTATAGAACAAAAAGTGACGCTTTAAAGAACTAGGACTTTAAAATGACACTTTAAAGTCCTAGCACTTTAAAGTGTCACTTTTCGTCCTATAAATCGTTCGAAAAACGTTGCTTTAGAAACGAGTATGACATAAAATATTTTAAATAAAATTCTTGTAGTTCGCATATTTTCCGACTCTCATGTTTGCTTCGGCGCGCTGTACCATCGCGTTCAAAGAATACTGGTACAGCGAAATTTTGGCTGTTTAAATTTGGTTTGAAGCCATATAATCAATTGCGTTAGCAGGCTATGACCATGAAACATCAACGTGACAGTTCTATGAATGAAAAATCTAAAAAACTTGTCAGTTTGACAAATACTTAACCTCTATTTGACATATCCGATTTACACACAAAAGAAGTGTGTGGAAGTGTCTACATCAAATTTTGAGTTTTGGAAGTGTCTGCAGTAACACACTGTACCAGTATTCTTTGAACGCGATGGTACCTTAACTAATTTTCATAATCCCAATTGTTTGAATTCATTCAAAATGGATTCCCAATGAATTCTCAAAATTCTGTCAAGCATTTAATTTAGAAATATGAGCATATTATACATATAATACGTCAACATACCTAAACATTTACATGGGGTTTTATTGAATTATAACTGACGATTGGGGTTTTCCTATATTGTAACATTAAGTTAAACATTATTTTTATATTAATTTTTGCAATTATTGAAGGGTTTGTAGAATCACAGTGCAATGTTTTAAGCAAAACATTTATAAATAACTATTTGGGCATTTCTACTGTAATAACTGCAATTCAGTTAAGAAAGCCTCCATAGGGTAACTAAAAATTGAGATTATTTATTTACCGTGACCTGCAGCCACACCTACTTTTATATTGCCTAAAATTATAATTTAGTTAATAGAAAAGTGACAATAATAAACTTTACCAGTTCTTTCCATATTTAAAGCTAAACTAACGTAACTGCAGCAGCGTCATCTATATTTTATGTTCTTCCTTGGCTACTTTCTTAACACAGAAAATATTTTAGACGGCATTTAAAACATATTTAACTGTCATTAAATATTAAACAAAAATCCCTGCTTAATATCCGCCAATTTGAGATTTACGATGAAAATAATACGGTTGAATTGAATAAATAACGGGTTATTATGGACAAATATACTCTAAGATCATCTTAGAAACAATTTTTAAAACAGATTAGTGAAATTATTCCTGAATATGTTTACCAAGTTTACGAATTTTGGAACTATCAAATGTACCATGTAAAATTCACAGTACCTATCCATCTCCAAATTTATGTTTCAAAAACTTGAACCTCCATTTCATCTGCATTGTAAGTATAAGAATATAGGAAATACGTACTACACCCTATAGATTTCTGTTTAACCTTATTAGATACTGAACGGTTTTTCCATATCATGGTTAGCTTAGTACTTTGAGCCATGTCTATCGCTTTCTTAACCTCTGTTCTGCAAATACCCAAGGCGTTCACATAATCGACATCCAAGGGTTTAGGTTTTGCTCTCTAAACCCATTCTTAGACTTTCTATTTTTAACGGCCATTTCTTCTTCTGATACTGTAAAATGGTATGGTATTCACTATTGATGAACTGTTCACTAAACTTCGTTGGTTGTTAGTAATTTTTCGTGGTGTAAACGTTATGATCTTCGTGTAAACTTTCCAAGAGTTATACCAAAAACTAGGTACTGCAAAATTGGTAAGTGATAACCAGAGTCGGTTGGTTCAACTTTACATAGTCAGAATCTATTTTATCCACGACTACTTAATAATCTGTCAATTATTCATGTGTTTGGTCACTCATAATGATTATTCAAGGTGTCATGGTAACATCATTGTCTATGGTGTATAATGAAGGAAATAGGTTATGTTTCTAATCCTAATTGACAGATTATAGGTTATGTTTCTAATCCTAATTGCCAGATTATTGACAAGTCGTCGATAAATTTTAATTAAAAATTCTTCGTATTTGTGTTCGTGGATAAAGTATAGTATACGACTCGCTATAATGGCTATTATAATAGCCTACATTATAGCGTCGTGTATAATATACTATTATAATCTATGGTACTATGATACAAATAATCACTGGAAAGGATTCTCAGACTTAGATTTTGTTCTGGTCCATTTTTTCTTTTTATAATACCAACTTGGATATTTTTGGGGGTGAGGAATTTGCTTTGTTTAAATAGTGCTTCTGCAAATGTTCTTCATGTAAACCGTCAATCCCTGATGTATTATCAAGTTTCAATGCTCTCATGTCATCCTCAACTTTGTGCCTGAAGATCTTTACGTTCCAAATCGTATTGCTCCAATGGTGATGAATAATCTACAGTGTTCGTATTATACTCGTTTCAAAAATAAAACAGGTGTGCATCAATGTCGGCCTCCCTCTTCTCCAGATTTTTTGACAAATAGTCAAAATCATATGTACATGTCTTTCCAAATTATGCAAAAATTATTCAAGCATGTTATCAATCCCTATTCCGTTATAATGTTTTAGTGCTTTTAGGATGTTTTTTACTTTTTTCAGCAGAATATTAGGTTCCAAACGTAGAATGAAGACTGTGTTCCACTGTGTTCGTATTATAAAAATGGGAGCAATAGTCCGTTTCTTTAGAGGATTTTGTTACTGCCGAGATCATGGTCAACCCTGTTGACCAATTTCGGGGTTTGAACTCATAAACCAGCAATCTAACTCTTTGAAACATATGTGGCTGTTGTATTGCAGGTACTCTCTCACCAATACTGTTCGATTCAGTTTTATCGTCTCTGCAGTAATATCTTGATGGCGCAGGGAGTTAAAAGTCTGCTTGGCGACCACTTCATACAGGGTTCAGTTCAGATCTCTTAGGTGACATAGAAATTGTTCAAGATTCGTTACTAGGCCAATCCTCATAGTTAAGGGTAGGTTTACATACACTACAAGACCAAATATCCGATGCTGTAATTAAAAAGACCAGGTGTGTTCTATGGTCTTGAGTTTTCTTCACCGACTTCTACTGACTGTTGTGCATTGTGTTTCAAATGCCTAAGGATTAGTTTTATTATAACAACCTCTTCAATTTAAAGTTATCCTCAATTACCCATGGAATTGAAAGTCATTTCTGAATTAGTAACAACTAAAAAATTAAGGCATCTAGATTTATGTCTTGTATTTTCTACACCAATCTAAAGAACGATTTTTAATCGACGACTTTGAATTAATTCACTCAATAATATGTACCGTATGTCCGTAAAGCTTAAATTCAATAACATTGTTTTTTTTTAAATTCCCCAGAATTTTTTACAATCTCTCCTAAAAGGACAATAAGTAAAAGGTATAGCAAACTAAACTAAATTAAATTAAATTAAACTAGCAAACAACTAAACTAAAGTATCCTGTAGCAATTACCCAGTGGTTCTTGCTTTTATACACTACCATCTCAACATTAGATTTATGTTATTTAAGAATACATAATAATTGTATAATTATGTTAATTAATTAGTTATAAGCTACGGAAATCTATTTCCTAGATCTGATAGCTTAAATCTTTTAAGTCTGCGTATATTAGAATGCTCAGTAAGTAAGATGTTGGCAAGTCTATTTGGATGCAGTTTAAGTCTGTTATTGTACTTTTCACTACAGTTTTGCACTTCTTCTTTTACAGTTGGCATTTTTAAGTCACTTCTTATTATGTTATTTGTAATAAACCACGGAGCATCAACTATCGTTCTTAACACTTTAGATTGAAACCTTTCGAGAATTTCAATGTCGCTGGTAGACGTGGTGCCCCACAACTGTATACCGTACAACCACACTGGTTTTAGCACTACTTTATATATTAACACTTTGTTTTTTAGGGTTAGTTGAGATGTTCTTCCTATTAACCAGTATAATTTACTAAATTTATAGCCGAGTTGTTTCCTCTTGTTCCAAATATGCGTCTTCCAGGTTAGCCTGGGTCAAGATGCATTCCAAGATATTTGGCACAGTTTTCTTGTGGTAATAGCCTGTTGTTGAGCATAACTGGTGGACATGTTTCTTTTCTCATAGTGAAAGTTACCTGGATTGACTTTTGTTCGTTAACTTGCAGCCGCCACCTTTGAAGCCAGGCTTGGACTTTGTTGAGGTGATCTTGTAGTATTTTGGATGCTATTCCCGGATTGTTGTGTGTTGCCATAATTGTTGTGTCGTCTGCAAAGGTTGCGGTCATTGTGTCATTTTGTGTGGGGAGATCTGAAGTGAATAATACATAAAGTAATGGTCCCAACACGCTTCCTTGTGGAACGCCTGAAGTGATTGGCTGTATTTCTGTGAGCTCATTCTGATATCTGACTACAAATTGCCTGTCGCTTATATAGGATTTCAGTAGGCGAAATATGTTGTGAGGTAAGTTTTCCTTAAGCTTGACAAGTAATCCCGTGCGCCTGGGTCACATCTAGGAAAACGGCTGTACAATATTTTTTTATTTTCGAGGCCTACGTTAATATTGCGTACAACTCTGTGTACTTGTTCAGTCGTTGCATGTCTCTCTCTGAACACAAATTGGTGTTCCGGAATTAATTGTCTTTGTACAAGCACCGGTTTGATTCTTTTTAATAATAGTTTTTCAAAAACCTTTGGTATGATGGGTAGGAGGCTTATAGGGCGGTATGACTGTACTAGCTCTGGATTTTCCCTGGTTTAGGAATTAGGATTATTGTAGCTACCTTCCAGTATAATGGGTAGTGCTCCAGTCTTAAAGCTGCATTAAACAACATTGTTATGATTCTTATTGTCTTCTCAGGGAGTTCTTTTAGTATCCGGTCTGTTATAAGATCCCACCCGGGGACTTTTTTTGCATTTAGTTCCTGATGAATGATGTTCCGTACCTCTTTTACCTCGAACTTCTTTAGTGGTAGTTCAAGTTGGTCTAGCGATTCCAAGTGTTGTTATATCTGCTGTTCTTCTTCTTGTGAAACCTCTCTTGGGAACGGCTGAAAAACCATTTTTAGGTGTTTAGAAAACGCTGCTGCTTTCTCTTTATTGGATCTGGCCCAGCTGTTATCCTCCAGTCTAATTGGTGGAATATGCTCCTGTGGTTCCTTGATTTTTTTTTTGTTGCCTTCCATAACGAGTATTCAGTCATCTCCGTCGCCGTTAGCCCTTGCAAGTAGTTTTGGATGGCTTCATTCTCTTCTTCGTGTAACAGTTTTTTCAGTTCTTTAATGCATTTATTAAATTTGGATTTATCGTGTGGTGATCGAGTTTGCTGCCATTGTTTTCTTAGTTTTCTTTTTTCACTAATTTTTTCTTTAATGTTTCTTGAGCAGTTTGTTGGTCTGTGGGATTTTTCATCTGCTGGCTGGTGTTGCCTTCCATGACGCTGTTTGTATTTGGTTGTTCAGGTCTTCAACTGCAAGTTCTATGTCCTCTTTTGTTTTGAGGTGCATATTGTCATTTGTTTCACTAGCTAGTTCTTCTCTGAAGACATCCCAGTCTGTTTTGTTATTGTGAAGTGAAGGTGGTCTCTGTTTTTGTACAATCTGTGATGATATTGCAGCGATCACAGGAGAGTTTTCGGATGTCAGTTCCAAGCATGACTGTTTGCTTAAGTAATTCGCGGCTATACTTTTAATTACACAAAAGTCTATTACATCGTTACCTTTCTCCGGTCAGTGGGTCAATAAGTTGGCTCTCTAGCAGCTAACGGAATGAGATTGTTTTCTTTCATTGCTGAATATAGCTGTCGACCTTTTGGGGTTGGAGTAGGAGCCCTTGAGCTCCACCATGGGTGCTTGGCATTATAATGATTAGAAATTTGTTTTTGGAAAACCGCTGAAACACCTCGAACGATTTATTTTTTGACGGAAAATGACGCAATCGAATTTTTTTTAATGGTAGCTCAATTTTTTTAATTACTTGATTAATAATCTTTCCACTCTTAATGTAAAAATTGGGGTAGAATTCATAAAAAAAATTGAGAAAAAAATGTCATAGTTTAATAAATAAAAATAAAAATTTGGCGCACATAAAAATTAAGTTAAATACGGGGAGAGGTTGGAGGGAGCTGTTTGCTAAATTCGTTCATTTAATCTTCAAATTTGATGGTCTATTTACGTAAACCTCGTCAAACCGGGACAGCATTTAAATAAAATGTTTCCAAACCGATGAATTGCAGGTGAGCATCCAAAAAATGGCCAGCTAGGGTTATTTAAAAAGCAATGTTTACATTAATACTCTATCAAAACTGAAGATTTAAAAGAATAAATTTAGCAAGAAGTTCGCTCGTTTCATACCGCCCTCCCTAGCACCCCAAATTCAAAATATTCAAGAAGAATTTATTTTCCATTTAGGATACTGCCTGGCTGTGAATTACCTACTAGCAATTTGAACATAATTTTGTTTTTACTTCCTTACTTAATCCAATACTTTTCTACGTACCTTTCGGTGTAAGATTATTGTGAAGTTGGAGTTCTGGGTTCTGCTTTGCATATTTTTCTTCAAATTTCCTATATTCTGTTAGTCGTTTCAACTCTAGCCACTTTACACCTCTTATTTTCGCTGCGTTTTTTACTTCTTCTCGCCATTGTTTACTTGGTAGTCCCCTCTTTTTCTTTCGCAGTTCCTTGACCTCAAATGTTCTTTTTGCCAATCTATGGTCTCTCATCCTCATCAGATGTCCAAACCATCGTAATTGATTTTGTTAGACAGTTCTTTCAACTGGTATTATTTTCAGCTATTCTCTGGAGGTTTCATTTTTTATTCTGGCCTTTCTAGTTTTACCTTCGATTTTTCACAGAAACCTCATTTCCATGCTATTAAGTCGACTCAGCTGTCTTTTTGTTAGTGTCCATGATTAACTTGAATATGTGAGAGTTGGTTACTTTAGCTTTTACTTGTTTCGGAATTTCTTTGTGTCTAAGAATATTCGATTTAATTGCATTAAATAGTTTTCCAGGCGGTTTTGGCTCTGTTGGTTCAGCGTGCGTCTGACCACTGAGATGGCCCGGGTTCGATTCCCAGGGTTACATATACACTGAAAATATCCAGCCGCTTCTCTCGGAAGGCAATGGCAAACCACCGAGGTGTATTCTTCCTAGTAAAGTCCTCTCTGGAGCAAAACTGTAAGCACTTCAGTGGTTCGGAGCTTTAAGCTGTAGGTCCCCTATGTCTGTAGATTACTTGATTACATCTAAGGTCCCTCCATCTATTTCTATGTTGTGCCTTTTATCCATTGGTAATATCATTGTTTTTGTTTATTCTTTATTAATTTTCGTATTTTTTTTTCTGAACGGTACAGTACGTTGATGTTTCTCTGTAGGACCCTCTCCATTTCTCCTATTATAATCATGTCATCTGCGTTGCTTCTTATTTTTTCCATTTTCCAATATAACCGATGGTGAAATTTTTATATTTTTCATCTAGCATTATATTAAACAGCAACGGACTCAAAATACAACCTTGTTTCAATAATTTAGTTTTTGCACTCCCAGGCGTAAAGTGACTATTTTTCACCCGCGAAGAAGGACGTAAAGTTAATTATTGCAGACCGCGGGCGCACTTTACGCCCGCGACAAATTCATTTAAAATATCACAAAAATACCTTAGTTACAAAACAATTTTATATAACTTGTAAAATCACTCTTGCCGTGAATGCGTCAATTTGACATTTTTAAAAATGCTATTATATTATATATTATAAATCAAAAAGTTTAAGTAAAATCTCCGTCCGTGCAAAAAATATTGTATGTACCACAGGCGTAATAAGCGACTTTAGCCCTTAGCGTGTTATAACCCTCGGCTAAAGCCTCGGTTTATAATATTCACGCCGCTGGCCAAAATCGCTTTCCTTACGCCCTTGATACATTTTCGTGATACTAAATTTTTATTTTCGTTTATTAATTTGTTTCTTCAATTATGGAAGGTAGTCCTAGTCAAGTTTCTTAATTGTTTAAAAAAAAATTAATATTAAACCGAATGATTTATTTTTAGCATCATATTTTTTTGGGACTTTCTTATTTCGATCATTTCTATCATTAATTTAGCAAAAATTAATTTTCCCTTTTCGACGTTCTTACGCATTTTTAAATTAAATGAATTATTGTTTGTACGGCACTTTATTATTGTATAAAGCTAAATTGAATTTCCCCTGTAGGTCTGATGTGGAGAAGTATAGTATGTTACATTTTGAAAAATATATTCCGCTTCTATTTAAACAGAGACATGTTAAAACTGTATTTTTAATAAATTGACTACATGCTAATTTTGAGCATGAATGAATAGCAAATAATTCTTTTTCTTACAAGTATTTTATATTCCTATGCATAACAAATCCATCACATGTACGAAACAACACCAAATTACTTTCCTTTTCAATTACGTTCTTGTAATCCTAATGGCTATTGTGTTTTCTGTGTAGTTCTTTTAGAGGACATGTTTTTGTGCTCGTGTTTCGCTTGTCCGCTATTAGCCTCGCGCAACATATGAACATCGTCTGAACATGTTTTTATTTGCCAGAAAAAGAGAACAGTTCTTGTTTTACTTTACGTCGCTTTGTCCATCTATTCACCTTATAATACTCGGTGAAAAAGCGTTGTAAGAAAACATTTTAATAGGTTCGAGTAAGTAGAGGCTCTTCCTCGTGAAATGATGATTTTTAATTCAACCTTGTTTCGACTGTTAAAGAACGGTTAACGGTATTTTTGTGGTGCCAAAAATTTTCATTAGTAATGTCGTTCACTAACTACCGTTACGGTTTATTGGGTTGCACATGTAGATCGTTACAGTTTCTGTTTGAATGTAACTGTACCATCTTTTATTTAATTTATTTTTAGAAAAACCACGTAGCGAATGCAATTTTAATCCATGTTAAAAAGCTAGGTTTTCCTGGAAGCATATTTTAAGTATGCTGCATATTGAAGTTCCAGTTCAGTAAAATTGACATGATTTAGAAAGTAAATACGTTACTGAACAAAATTTTTAATTATTAAAGTCATCTAAGCAGATAAATATGATATCCTTTTCCTTTTCAACGATCATCTTTTTACGTTTTGTTTGGAATATGTATACATATGTCGTATACTTAACGAAATTTCAGTATAAAAGCATCGTAGTTGATTATAAACAATCTTATCTTATCTTTAGCTGCACCTGGAAGCGCAAAGGACTTTGATAAAATAAAACAAACATAAAATAGTATAAAATATGTCTCCTACAAACTCTTGGAGGTTGACTACGAACTCAACTTCTGGTTTTAAGAGAACCTGAAATTGCAGATTATTAAAATAATTCATCAAATTTCGATTTTGCAAAATTAACGTTCGATTTTTCCAAGCTTCCATCACGTACGCAACGTAACCATACATCAGTCAAATATGCATGCACATATGCCATAATATAATGACGGTGCATACGTTCAGATTTATAAAATTATAGGTTTATGTAACGTGATGTTATGTATGAGATTACATTGACAAGGTTAGAATTACAGTAAAGCGTTTATATTTTACGTGAAAGAAGGACGGCTGAAACGGGTCAGTTAAAAATGACACACAGGGGAGCGGTAAGTGGCTGCTTATGTGAGGGACAGACGACGGACAAATTACCGGAATGACCGGAGCTTTTTGCGGCACTGATTTGTAGTCGGGGTGTCAGACCGACCACATGATTCGGCTGTAATTTTATTATGTGATTAACTCCCTTCTTTTTGCTTTTTATAAATTGTTTTTGGAGGGTTTTCGCGTATGTTCAGGCATATATTGTATAATTTTGCATATTTAACTGAATTTCCTAAGATTATTTTCCATATGTAAAAATCTAAAAATTTAATAATATTTTTAAAGCAAATTAAAGAAATAATAAAGTGATTTCGTATGGAAATCCTTTACGGTTACATATTTAAGAGATTTCTGAAGACGCAATCAATATATGTGAAATAAAAGTCAGAAAAAATATATAACTAATTAAACATTCCTTCTCGTACATTATGAAACCTGTGAATCGTATTGAGGCTTGGAAATTCCATGTAAAACACGTACATGCATGACAAATGTTCAACTAATTTAAAAAGGATCAAAAAAAGCATCAGAACACCAGTTGCATTGGTTCAGTGCTCTCTCACATTATTCACAGAGAAGTGGTGTGGTTTTCTATTCTACAACAAACATTTAGAGCAGAAATGTGGGAAATTAGTTTTTCTGAAACACTTATAGCCGAGTCATTCCTGCTTATTTAGGCAGAAACAGTTAGTTAACTTTTATTCATTTCGGTTGTCAATATGTACACAGAAACTTAACGAGCCGGCTATTAAAATTTTAGGAGGATTTACTGGCTTCTGGTTTATCGCAGTTAAGTTTAACTAAGGACGTCTCCATTTAAAGACAAATCCACCTGCATTTTTTCCTTTTAAGATTATCCCAGCAGTTTTTCAAAACTATAAGAAATGAATTCAGCTTAATTTTTGGTAAGCAGAAAACGTACGTTAATAAATTTTTTAAACGTTTAAAAAACGCCTCTATTTTTACACTAGAAATAGAAAAATATCGTGGATTAAAATCTTTTAACGTATTCAGCACTTTTTTGATGAATAATTTAACAGGTTTGCGTTAAACTGTAACACGAAAGTTATATTACTATAGATGAAATCTTGAAAACAATTTATATCACCAAATCTTGGAAGATCATATCAAATCCACTCGCATGGAATTAATCTCTTATTATTCTCTATATAGTTACACATAACCTCACGTATTTGTATTTTAATTAAGCAAATTTGAATAATTTCTGTTTGATTTTAAATACCTCAAAAGGTTAAGGAACTAAATTTGGAGAAATTAGAATTATTAACATTGTTTTACTTAACAAAATTACAGATTTGTTATATATTATATATTATTTGTATAATCATGTTTAATCCCGACTCTTGAATTTTCTGACAATGTGACTGGTTTTCTTGAGCCTTTGCAAAATATTAATCATAATATAATTCCTGTATTCGACTTTTATGTTAGTTTTTTAACATATTTTGTAACAGCTCATATGCATATATTAAAAAAATTCAGCTGGTTAGCGTGCTCGCTCGAATAACAAACAAATAGTGTTATATATTTTATGAATTATTACTGAAATAAGTAATTTTTAACACGAAGTAACATAACACATTTTTATTACTCTTGTATAATTTACCGCGTAGAGACACACCTAAGTGTAATGATTACTGCCATAAATTGTAACATGTTTTAAAGTACCTAAAACATTAAAACATTAAACACTGAATGTTTTACGTTTGAGGCTCGAAAAATATACTGTTATACTAAGTGAAGAAGACTAGCCAAGTTAGTCGAAACGTCATAAAGACAGAAAACTTGATTTAGCAATTCCAGTTGTTAGTATTTATTTACTAAAATGGTTTATTTATAATAAATAATCATTTTTTCCATCCTCCAAAACTGACGTTAAAAAGTTTGACACTGAAAGTAAAATATTCCGAACACCAGCTTGGATACGTTCTTATTAAGTCCTTATTAAGGTGATTTTTTGGAAAATGATAATTTAATATGAAAAATGTTAAATTTTGAGTGCCTTTGGCAGTTAACGAAATAATCACTAGTTATACCACGAGAGCATAGAAAATAATCGAAAATACTTTGACGAGTTACGAGACGTATTGTCAAGAAACACCACGAGTCGCGGCAGCGACGAGTGGTGTTTTGCGACAATACGTCGAGCAAGGAGGCAAAGTATTTGATTATTTGCGACTGCTCGAGTGGTATACAATTAGATTATATAATGAATAAATAACAAAACTGAATTTTATGTGCAAGTGACGTTTGTTGACAAACAATGTAAATATGGTTGCTACGGAAAAAATTGAAAAAATATTCATAGTAGGTTCGAGTTTTACATTGTTTAGGACCAGCGGATATACCAAAGTGATTATACCACGTCGTCAAGGGTATATTCACTTATCAATACGTAGTAACCAAGCAAAATGCTTGATGCTGATTGGTTAATTATATTATGAATTGTATAATCTAAGTTATACTCGTAAGCTAATTCGGTACTGACCCTTTTGTCTTTTTTTTTCGGTGTCAACTGTTAAAGACCAGGCCTAGCAGAATTTGCATCAGAGGTGTTACAAATTTCTTTAAATTGCCGCCATGTTCTGCTAATTACAAAGCGGACGTTTCAGTACTAAGCCACTGAAAAACCTGCCGAATCCTGCTTACTAAATAAACTACAAATTACAACAACATGAAGCATTACCCAATATACAATTTTTTATACTTTGAGTTGCTATCAAAGTTTGAACCCGTATCATGTTGACTGCTAATGGACATCCAAAGGTTTACGTTTTGCTCTTTAAACCCATTCTATTTTTAACCTTTAAAGTAAAGAGGACTTTTCTTCTTCTGATACTGTAAAATGGTATGGTATTCACTGTTGGAGATCTTCTTACCAGCATCCAAAATTCTACCATCATAGTCCCCTAAGACCGCCATAAAAATATTTTAATCATAGATTTTAAATAGATTGAGAAGCAGAATGCACTGTTCCTGAACTGTTCACTAAACTTCGTTGGTTTTAGTTAGTTAGTAATTTTTCTTGGTGTAAACGTGTAAACTTTCGTATTGCAAAATTCGTAAATGATATCCAGGGTCGATTGATTCAACTTTACATAGTCAGAATCCATTTTATAATCTATGATACTATGATACAAATAATCACTGGAAATTTTGACCCTTTTCAATCTGGATCCTCACACTTAGATTTTGTTCTGATCCTTTTTTTCTTTTTATAAAATCAACTTGGCTATTTTTGGGGGTGAGGAATTTGTTTTGTTTAAATAGTGCTTCTGCAAATGTTCTTCAGGTATACCGTCAATCCCTAATCTATTATGAAGTTACAATACTTTCATGTCGTCCTCAGCATGTGCCTGAAGATCTTTACGTTCCAAATCGTATTGCTCCAAAGGTGATGATTCTGATGAATAATCTAATGTTTTAGTGTTTTAGGACGTTTTTTACTTTTTCTCAGAAGAATATTAGATTCCAAACGTAGAACGAAGACTCAATCCACGGTGTTCGTATTATAAAAGTGGGGACAATAGTCTGTTTCTTTAGAGGATTTTGTTACTGTCGAGATCATGTTCAACCCTGTTAACCAATTTCTGGGTTTGAACTGATAAACTAGAAATCTAACTCTTTGAAACATGATGTGGCTATTACACTTTCTCACAAATGCTGTTCGATTCAATTTTATCGTTTCTGCAGTAATATCTTGATGGCGCAGGGGTTAAAAGTCTGCTTGGCAATCACTTAATACAGGGTTCAGATCTCTTCGGTGACGTAGAAATTGTTCAAGATTCGCTAATATGTTAATCCTCATAGGTAAGGGTAGGTTTACATACACTACAACACCAAATAGCTGATGCTGTAATTAATAAGACCAGGCGTATTCTATGGTCTTGAGTTTTCTTCATAGACTTCTACTGACTGTTGTGTATTGTGTTTCAAATACCTAACGATTTGTTTTATTATAACAACCTATCCAATTTAAAGTTGCTGAATCCTTAAAAATTATTGTTTACTAAATAAACTACAAATTACAACAACATGAAGCAATTGCCCAATATACGATTTTTTATACTTTGAGTTGCTATCAAAGTTTGAACCCGTGTCCTGTCGGCTGTGAGTGGACGTCCAATACGTTAATTTATTGGGGCATATTTTATTTTATATTTTATGTAACTTCTTATAATAATAAGACCAAGTTAAAGACAACCCTGATTTTTCTTTCAGAAACTTGAAGATTGAAAGTCAGTTTAAACAAGCAGATAACTAACTTTACGATATTACTTATTAACTGACTTTTTATAGCGTTAAAACTAAGTTAAAGACAGGCCACTGGCCAATTTAAAAAAAAAATTAAAGCTTTCTTGTGGGCGTGAAATGTGAATTTTCTAAATTGTGTAGCTCTTTGTAAGACAGTTTAAATATCCAGAAAACTAAATTTACCTTATTAATTATTAACTTACTTTTTATAACAGCACAACTAAGTTAAAGACAACCAACAAAGTGGCTGATTTTTCTTAAAAAAAAATTAAAAATTTCTTTTTGAAAATTAAAAAATGTAGGGCTTTCTTTCAGGCTTGAAATGTGAATTTTGAAAATTGTGAAATTCTTAATCTATCTTTAAAAGTTAGTTTTTGTTTTTTCTTTATGATTAAATTAAGTACCTCAGCAAAAGTCATGGGCACTCCCAGCTATGTAGTTATTACAAAACATCTTATAGTAAACTAAACAACTTGATTTCTTTTAGATATGCTATTACCTTAAATAGCTCGCTAGGGGTATTCAATACTACTTGGAGATTATTATTTGACAAGTTACACATTAATCTTTGATCGTTATATCTTGAACACTCAATTAAGAAATGTTTCACTGTTAATTATTTATCACAGTCCTCGCAGCGTGGTGGGTTTTGCTTTTCCATAAGGTATCCATGTGTGAGATGTGTATGTCCGATTCTCAGTCTTGTTATAACGACTTCTTCTTTCCTAGTGAATGGCTGTTTAGTTTTCCATATCAGTGTATCCGCTTTAGTAAACCATAGATTATTGTCTTTACATGATAACCATTCACCATTCTCTTTCCCATTTTAACTTGATTTTTTTGACATACACCTAGTAATCTTCTTTTGTAGTTCCGTTTTCGTTGAATGTTTCCATCAATAACAGGGCACCTTTGTCAAGTCGTTCTGCTTCTTCCTTATCTTCAATATCTTTGTGAGAGGGGGCCCATATCAAAATGACTTTTTTGTTTTCTTGTGACAATTTAAATAGAGTGGTATGTATTTCCTGTGCTCATGGGTGTGTGGAGTAAATGTTTTGTAATGTTGTGAGAGAAGTTAGAGAGTCTGTTATTATTAACTATTTTTCCTCGGCGAGTGTTGTTAGCATATATTAGGTTGCTTTTAAAATAGCGCCCAGTTCTGCGGTGAATATGGTTGATTTATCATTTAGTTTATGTATATGTTATGGACAAAGTGATTAATAGGGCATTATTCATAATGACTGGTCAATGTGATAAATCCGGACCAAGTGATTAATAGTCATTATTCATAATGACTGGTCAATGTGATCAATCTGGTCAGTATTAATAATGACCGGTCAACGTGAATAATGTACTTTTATTTAAAAAAAAAACTGTTCTTCCTCTACCTCTAACCTCCAATAAACACCTCTACTGTTTTGGCAGAGGCATTTATTGGAGGTTAGAGGTAGAGGAAGAACAGTTTTTTTTTTTTAATAAAAGTATATTAATCACATTGACCGGTCATTATTAATAATGACCGGTCAATGTGATAAATCCGGTCAGTATTAATAATGACCGGTCATTATTCATAATGACCGGGCATTATGCATATTGACCGGTCATTATTAATACTGACCGGATTTATCACATTGACCAGTCATTATGAATAATGACCAATTAATCACTTGGTCCATAACATATACATGCTGTTAAGATTATCACTAAAAATAGCACATACTTACTACTGTTTCACTAGATTTAGAACCATCTGTGTAGATTTTATAATAGTCACTATACTTTGCAAATAGTTCGTTCATTAAACTTTGGCACACTGATGATGGGATGTCACGTTTGTTATATTTAGTGAGGTTTAAATCAAATTTGATTGGAGGGAGAATCCAAGGCACAGTTAGGTTGGAAGGTTGTAATAAATTAGGTTGCCAAATGTTTAATTTTACGAGTAAATTTTGAGCTCGTATGTTGTAAGGAGGTATAAATTTGAGTTTAGTGTTATGCAATATTGGATATACAGGATGTCTAAGGTTGTCATGGTTTGCATGTTTGTCATTTGATATTATGTTTATAGAATATTTTAAGAGCTGTTGATCACGTATTTTAAAGGGGTTTTCCATGTCTCACTGAATATGCTAATTACAGGGCTTGATCTAAATGCACCAGTTACCAATCTTAAACGTTGATTGTATAGGTATTCTATTAGTGTATTTATTCTTCTATTACGGGCCATAGTTACAAAATCTGCATAGTCTATTTTTGATTGTAATAGGGAATTGAATATTCGGATAATTATTGATTGATTGTTGTAGCCTCTCTTTGTATATGATATTACTTTTTAACATCTAATGATATTTTGCTACGTTCTTAATATGAGGTGTCCAAGATAATCTGCTATCAAATATTACTCCTAAATATTTTATTTCGTGTTTATATTTCAGCTGTATATCATTTAGTAAGAGAGTTGGGTTTATTTGTCTATATTTTCGCGTGAAATGAATGCATTTTGGTTTTCTGAGCTGCAAAGGTAAAGCCCGTAGTTTTTAACGTATCTTGAAGATTGTTTTGAATTATTTCTAGATGTGCATTTTTCGACATTATTATTAAATCATCTGCAGATAAGAACGCTTGTACTTGGTGGTTAACGTGTTCACAAATATCATTTATTGCAACCAAGAACAAGGTAACACGGAGTATTGAACCTTGGGGAAGACCATTTGTTTGGAAATACATATTTGATTTTATGTTACCTATTTCAGTGCAGAAAATTCGATCTGAAATTATATTCTTTATAAATGTTACTAGTATTCCTTGAAAACCCCAGTTAATCAATGTATCAATAACTCTTCATGTCCATGTCGAGTCATACGCTTTGTTAATATCTAAAAAAGTTGCTATCAATGACTCCTTATTAACAAATTAATTTTTAATTTCCATTTAGAGCTTAGCTAAATGGTCTAACGTTTAATGGTGACACCTAATAAGATTCTGCTGTTCTAAAATCCATTTGAATCGGTAGTTCACCATTGGTTCCATAATTTTACATAGTGTATTACCGAGTGATTTTCGTGTATAGCTGTTTGGGTCAGATTTCTCTTTGTTATTTTTGGGACTTGGAATTATAACAGCAGTACCTACGCCATAACACTGGGAAGCTTCCTTCGGACCATATTTTATTATAAAATTTTTAGATAAAGCTCTTGAACGATTGTGGCAAGTTTTGGAGCATTTTATAATGTATAAAGTCAGGACCGGGTGCTGAGTCTTTATTTAACGCAACTTCCAGTTCTGTCATTGTAAAAAAATGATTATAGATTTCTTCGCTGTCTTGTTCAGTGTATAGAGGAGTGGCCTCGGTCTGTTGTTTTGTCTTAGAAATAGGTTTGTATAGTTTTGCGAATTAAAAGATTATTCAAAATTGTTTGCTAAGCTATTTCAGCTTTGGATGTGGTAGTTCCCTGGGGTGTTATTAAACCAGGAATGTTAAATGGTTTTTGGGTACCTTTACCTTTAATACTTTTGATTTTATTGCACATTTCTTTATTAGTGGTACAGGAATTAATGGACATTAGGAAATTCTCCCGTGATTTCTGTTTACTTTCTTTGATGATTCTTCTTGCTTGTGCTCTGCGTTTTTTGTATTGTATTAGGTGGTCGAGTGTTTTATATTTTCAATATTTACTAAATGCAGAATTTTTCATTTTTATATTATTCTTGCATTCTTCATTCCACCAAGGAACTTTATGGCGATTTTGCGGGTGTGTTTGTAAGGGGATTGATATTTTACATGCAGATATAATAATTTCAACCATCGTTTTGTATATATTGTCAACATCTTCTGTTTCAGCAACTGTTGAGATATTAGAATTTTGCAAAATATTTTCAGGGCCGGTCTTTCCATATGCTAATATACCTCCTAATAAGCTATTTGGCAAATAGTTTCCATGGAAACGATTGTATTAACAGGTTTTTAACAGGAGAATAAATTTATTAGGAGATGGAAATACCGGCCCTCTCAGTGTATTTATTCCATTGAGCTTTCTTAACATTCCACCTTTGCTTATTTGGAACGGCTTTGTACTTAGGACTTGTGTAATTAAAATAGGTATATGATCACTGTCATACAGGTTATCAAGGGGTGACCAGTCAATACGAGTAGCGGAAAACTACATTTGCTATAGAGGGCGTGTAAAAATATTCCTTGGACAAAAATAAGGCGAAATTCTTAATGCGAAAAAGTCACCATATGCTTCCTCAACTCGTGCGAAGCCTTCAAAGTTCAAAATTGGTAACGCGAAAAGGAAGACGTTTTTGCAAAATTATGTTACTTTATGCATAGATTAAGTAAACGGCAACAATTTAGTATCGTTTTTCATTTAAAAGTACCAAAAAAAATACTAGTTTTCATAATTTCAATTCACAGAATTTTTCCAAATGTGTTTGCTTGTATCAAAAATACGTTTGGCAATATTGCAAATTAAAATTAAAATTAAATTATCTTATTGTTACTATTTTATTTTTGTCTTCCGGGCTTAAGATGCGAATTTTGGAAATTGTGAAAGTCTTAATTTGTCTTTAAACGTTGCTTTGAACAAATAGAAAACTAAATTTTCGATATTGATTATTAACTGGTTTTTTATAACAGTAAAAGAGTTAAAAACTTCTCATTCGCTGATGCGAATTTTGGAAATTGTGAAAGTCTTAATTTATCTTTGAAAGTTAGTATAAACAAGCCGAAAACTAAATTTACGATATTAATTGATTTTTTATAACATCTTTAAAAAAATTAAAAATTGCTTTTTGAAAGATCAAAAATTTAAAGCTTGCGTCTGAGCTTGAGATGCGAATTTTGGAAGTTGTGGAACTCGTCATTTATCTTCAAACGTAAGTTTAAACAAGCGGAGAACTAAATTTACCGTATGAATTTCTAACTGATTTTTTATAACATCAAAACTAAGTTAAGAAAACCCGATTGCTGATTTTTCTTTAAGAAAATTTAAAAATTGTTTTTGAAAAATAAAAATTACACTCCTTCTTCTAGGCTTGAGATGTTAATTCTGAAAATTGTGAAATTCTTAATTTATCTTTAAAAGTCAGTTTAAAAGAACGGAAAACTAAATTACCATATTAATTATTAACTGATTTTTATAACATCCTGGTTTTTCTTTAGGAAAATTAAAAAATTGTTTTTTGAAATATAAAAAATTTTACTCCTTCTTCTGGGTTTGAGATGCCAATTTTGAAAATTGTGAAATTCTTAATTTATCCTTAAAAGTAAATTTAAACAATCTGAAAACTAAATTTACGATATCAATATTTAACAGACTTTTATAACACAAATCTAATTTAAAGGCAATTCAATGGCTGATTTTTAGTTTTGGTAAATCTTTTTTCTGAGCTTGAGATGCGAATTTTGGAAATTGTGAATTTCTTAACCGATTTTTGAAAGTCAATTTAATTGAGCGGAAAACGAAGTTTACGATATTAATTATTAACAGACTTTTCATAACAATAAAACTAAGCCCAATATCAAAAATTAGTTTAAACAAACAAAAACTGAATTAATTATTTTAATAATTATAGTTTAATAATTATTAATACACGCTACAAAGTGTTTTACAAAAATAACCTAGTAATATGTGAAAGTTTACGTTAAAAGTTATTTACAACAGGTTTTATTTTAGATACATTATAAAGTTTGATGTAGACAATTCTGCTATTTTTAATTTGCTGCAGTGCGGTTTCTAAAAAGGATTCTTTTTGTATATTTTTGAAAGTTCTAACATATTTTTAAAGTATTTCTATACTCGTAAATAATCAATAATCTAACGCTAAAGGCGAATGGATAAATTCCGAAAACTTAAAATTTGATTAAACAAGAGCTTTGAGATTTTACGAGCAAGGTTCAGATTGTTTAAGACACACGTAAGCGTAATAATTACTGCGATAAATTTTGATTTCTTGTAGTTTTAAAGTATAAGATACAAACATTAAACACTGGGCCATATTCATAGACAGCGTTTAAAGTTAGATGTTACTAATTGCTATAGCAACATATATTAATTAGTAATTACATTGGTTTAATATCTACTAAACCCCTACTAACTTTTTTGCACGATCCGTCAATTTGACATGTTTACTGATTTAATTATGACAATAGTAAGTTATGCTTACAAATTACTGATCGGTAAGCATTCACTTACCGATCGGGAGACGGTAAGTAATAAAATATGAAAATTTGAGTGTTTTTTGTCATTTTAGATAGTGAGATTTTTAGATAATTTTACAGTTATCACACAATTATTGTCACTTTGACATGAACAAATTTAGATTCATTTAATTTGGTTATTGCATGGATCATGCAAAAATTGTAATAAGCACCACGCGTCGGTCTCCACACATTTCCCTCGACCGTTAAAACGCACCTACCGCCCTTGATACTTAAATAACTATAAATACTGTCTATGAATATGGCCCTGAATGTTTTGCATTTGAAGCCCGAAAATTATATTAAGTAAGTATTATATTGAGTGAAGAAGACCAATCAATCAATCACTAGTCGAAACCTCACAAAGACAGAAAACCTGATTTAACAAATTTATTTACTAGAAATGGTTTATTTATAATAATCCTTTTTTCTGAGTATTAGCTTGTTAAAGGAGGTATCCGAATCGATTAAATTCCTAATTCTGCTAAATGAAAGTAAATGATAAGGATGCTAAAGCTAAATATGTTAATTAATGTAGATTTGATTAGATTTTGACTAAGTACACAAACACGTTTGGTGGATTTGTTAAAAAAGTGCTTAAATTTCATTTTAACGATTTTTTAGTGCGATATGCCTTTAATATGCGGATATAAATTATAAGATATGCCGCATACGCAAAGTTCTTTAAATTTATACCTACACATAAGTAAATATTTCGCGCAAGCAATTTCTTTCGATATCACTTTACTTAGGCGGTAAAATATTTTATAGTAGATATAAAACTCAAGAAACGTCCCCAATAAATTACCACATCTTATTACAAAAAGTTGAAAAAGAGTACATAACTCGGAGATAAGTTAGTAGGGAGAGTATAGCCCGAAGCAATGGGTATCTTAACAAATCTTAATTCACATTCGCACAAACTAACGAGTAACATTTTCTCCGGAGCATTCATTATAGCTGATATCTCGGAATAGTTAATTACCGAACCAAAGCTTACTTCATATTAAAATCGTAAAATATGCATTAATCTTGAGGCCCAAACAAAGTTTTATGAAGTCTGTGTGATAAAATCGAGGCGAATAATAAAATTGTGCGTTGAATCGAGAAGCTTTATATACACGACGGAGATTTTTGTGCGTGCCCCTTAATTTCCTCTTGAATACGTGAAGATGTTGATTCTAAAACAGTGGGATATAAGACTAAAGGGTTTAAAGGACATTTTAAAGTAAAATTGCCTTGTTGGAATTGGTTTTCCAATGGATTTCCTAATTCTTTTTTCCTTATTCCATATTTCTTTCCAACTCCTTAATATTATTCTGCCTGTTTTCTCAACCCTCGACAATCTTTTACACAATATGTTGTTCTACACGTTTTACATTAAAATATAAAAATAAAATTGTAAATGTGACTTTAAGGCTTTTGTAGTAAAATATTTAGAAAACTGTTACGATTTTTAAGCATATTAAAGTATTTTCAGGCTCAAATTATTATATATATAATTATTATAATTAAGCACAGGCACCTTAATTTCGTCGTCCTAAATAGGTTTTTGTTATATAAATACAAAAACAATATGCTCAGTGTAAATGAATTACTTTAATTGCTTAAAGCTAATTTTTCGTAGGCATACCTAATCAGCAATATGTTTCTTAAATATGTTTATATTTTTAATATAAAAATATTTAACATTTTTAATGTAAACATATTCAATCTGTTAAATAATTAAGAATATCAAATGTTAGTGTTTACAGCATTTAACCACCTTTTGAAAAATTGGATAATTAGTATTTATTATAGTTACATATTGGGAACATTTTTAGTATCGCTGTGTTAAAAGTAAGCAAGAGGTTGCAATCATTAATAATATAGAATTATTACTGGTACATTATTCGCAAAGTATCGGGGAGTTTAATGTAACGTGTTCTTCTTTCCTCTGAATACGTATACACGGGGTTAATTTCCCCTTCTCACAACTAACTTCCTCCACTTTCGAATTCTTTACTTCCACTCTACTTACTTTTAGGCTGGTTCAACAATATTACTAATACACGCAAGTTTGGAATTACCCTCTTTGAATATTGTACTCGAGCTTTTATTGCTCTCTTTAAAAATTATTTCTCCGCGATACTACACGGGAATTTTCCTTCGGAAATACTCTCACTTACGTCAAGCTTTTTTTTAGTATTACTTTGATAACACAAATACTAACTTTCTGGCTTCTTTGAGTAAATGAATTGCTGTAAGCAGTTTAGTACCCCTCGTCCTTAGCAAAGGGCATTACATACGCGTTTCTAATCCTCCTAGAATTCGGCAGGAACAATTTAAGGACAAAGCTATTATTTCCCCTAAACTTAGTCTTCACCGAACTAAAGACAATCATAAAATCCAAAACGCGTACTCGGGAACTCATCAAGGATCTACTAGTAGGGCCAATAAAATAACGTCGGTTACTATTCACGCGTAAAAGAAGACTTTTCACGGCAACAATGAATTTATCCGAACAGTCGCAAAGGTCATTGTAATCGATACGGAATCAAAAATTGTGATTGCTTCAAGAATACCACCGACTTAAAATTCCCTATCTGACTTGGTAAAAACGAACCAAATTAAACTAATTTATGAAAAGTAAGTAAAGCGAAGTTCATAGGTCTATTGTTATTCATTTTTCATATAAACACGTACATTGTATACGTACATAAAACCAAACTAAGAAACAGAATTACATGACTGTAGCAACATACGACCTCATTGTAATCGTGCCCAGGTAATTTGTTGGACTGCACGCTTCAGTGCGGGTCTCACCATCAGAAATACTTCACAAACCGTCTCAGTCCGATGATGTATAACTGGAGCTTGTAAAATATGGCATACATACACACGAAAAAATAAAAGAGCCAGGCCTCGCAATTTCTCTATTGTGCAAGATATTGTTACTACCACGAACGCTAAAACCAAGCCGATGGCTCAGGAAAGAAAGGAGAGAGTTTCTTATTTTGTAAAATGCAAGTTGTAATTTTTTTGTGTCTGTTTTCGTAGAACGAACGTATATACGAATACAATAGAAGTGATAACAGAAAACAAACAGTGTCATGCATGATTTAATAACAGAAACTTCATTTTTAATTTAAGCATTCAATCAAGATGCAAAAAGAAGAGAAACTTGTTAACTGCATTAACAACCGTAAACTCTTGAGGAATTTCTTGGTATTTTTATTTTATAGGAAAAGCAAATCCCCGATACTTTCTTTATATTTTAATGTAAGGGAGTTTACAGTAACATAGTAACAACTATAAAAACGCACCAAAATTCTAAAAGAGTCCAAAGCTTCTCCACGTTTTGGCTTTCCTCTGACATTAATAACGTACTGAAATGAATTGGTTTCATAGGATTATTCACCCATTTTATTATCAAAACGTTCTCTAAATCTTCTGTAATAAAACTTTTTCTAATTTCAAAGGGAAATCAGTTTCACTGTTCCGTTTTAATAGTTTTATTAATTAATTTTGAATTTGAATTGTTTTTAGAAAAGAAAAATCTAGGCAGTGTACGTAACAAAGTCCCTTTGGTTCTGGTTATCCATTTTTCCATTGTATTGCTTCGATAAAGTTTTAGCAATTGTTATTTTGGAAAATAAACAAAACATTATGACATAAAGATTAATTTTTAGAAATGCGAATATTAGAAAAGTTTAAATAAAGTTTCGTTTGAATATTAATCAGGAATTTGGAATTTAGCGAATGAGATCACTTTAGAAATAACAAGTTGGAAGCTTTAGAAGGATTTTTTCAGTCCAAATCTGAAGAAATAATTTTCAAGGCGAGTCGAAGTATAATAATATTTAATTTCCAGTGCACATGGCAAGATACACGTGTAGGAATCGTCAGTCATAAAATGCCAGATTACACTGCATAGATGGTAGCAAAATACACAGTAAAAATAAACCGAAAATCTAGAAGAACTCATTTATCGAATACAGGTTAGCCATGTTTTTAAATTTTACTTTGAAATTAGTCTTGCAGGATTTGTATTGATTAGGCACACTCTGTAGTTCCCCAATTTGCTTTTTGCCAAGTATTATGAACAGGAATATTTTGTTAAGACAGGTATTTTTGTTTGTTTGAGAACAAATACGCATACTATTAAAAAATAAATAGCGAAGGTTACGTCCAAATATTAAAATTTGTAAATAAATTTCCACGATAAGACAAACTTGCAATGCAGCTTTCACGATTCTAAGATCTAAGCCATACGAACTAATGAAAAAATCTAATTTCAAAATATTTTCCAAGAAATTTAATTTTATTTCCAAGAATTCTATAATTTCAAAATTATTTTCGAAAGAAAAACCTTTACTAATTTCGAAATCTTCTACAAAAGGAAATTTATTTTCTTTTTAATAGTATATTTGGAAACTAAAAACAAAGATTTTGTGTACGAAAAAATTTCTGATTTCGATAAATCTTCTTAGGAGAAATTTAACTTACTCTCCTAGAATTTTCTAACGTACACTTTTCTAAAGAAAATCGTTTATTCAAACACTTTCCTAATTTGGATGTTTTTTCTAAAAAGAAATTTATTTGTTGAAAAAATGTCGCCGATGTTTTTAGCAACAAAGAATAAATGGTCTAAAATTTATTTCCCAAGCAGACTTTTCTCCAAAATTTTTTGTAGTTTTGAAATCCAAAAAAAAAAGAATTTTTATATGAAGAAATTTCTAATTTTGAGAAGTCTTCGAAAGAGAAATTTACTTCCTTCTCTAACGCAAAAACTTTTCCAAAAGAAAATTGCTCTTTTCCAAACAGTTATCTAATTCTAATGTCTTTGCCAAAAAGAAATTCTTTTAAAAAATTATCCTAATAGAAAATTAATTTTCTTTACCAAAGTCTTGTTGCCTCAAAAATTGCTCTTTTTGAGTTTTCTAGTTTTAATGTCTTTGCCAAACAGAAATGTATTTTTTTTAATTTGTTAATTTCAAATTATTTTCTAAAAGGAAATTTGGTTTTTTTTTCGGAAAAATTTCTAAAATTTATTTCCAAAACAGAATTTAATTTTCTTCAAAAACTTTTGTAATTTTGTAATCTCAAAAAAAAAATTTTATATGAAAAAAATTCAAAAATTTGTTTTCTTTTCCAAAGTTTTCGAACCTGACAGCGTTTCCAAAAGAAAATTGTTTTTAGTCAGTTTTCTAATTTTAATGTCTTTCTAAAAGGAAATATATTCTTTGAAAATTTTTGCTAATTTCAAATTATTTTCTAAAATAAAATTTAGTTTCCTTTCTAAAAAATTTCCAAAATTTATTTCAAAACCAGAATTTCCTTTTTCCAAAAATCTTTATAATTCCGAAACTGCTTCCAAAATGAAATATATTTCTTAAAATATTTAAAACCGGGATTTACTTTTTCAAATTTCGAAACTACAAGGAGGGTTCAAATTTAGCCCGAAATTTTGCCGTCATATACAACATACTCAGTAAATGGCGAAATAGCTTTTTTGCACTCCCGGGCGTAAAGTGACTACTTTTCGCCCGCAAAGAAGGGCGTAATAGTATATTATACACGACGCTATAATTTATGCTATTATTACTGAGGATAATGTTTGCAACACGAGCGAGCTTACGAGCGAGTTTTGCAATTATCCGAGGTAATAGTAGCCATTATAGCGAGTAGTATACTATACTTTATCCTCGACTACAAAATACTAAGAATTTTTAATTGAAATTTAAATTAAAATTTAAATAACAACATAACCTATTTCAATGACAACATAACCTATTTCCTTCATTATACACCATAGACAATGATGTTACCATGACACCGTGCATAATGAAATGATGTTATCATGACACCGTGTATAATGATTTCAGTGTATAATGGATAGCATTATGAGTGACCAAACACATGAATAATTGACAGATTATTGACTAGTCGTGGATAAAGTTCATTATTGCAGACCTCGGGTGCACTTTACGCTCGCGACAAATTAATTTGAAATATCACAAAAATACCTTAGTTACAATACGATTTTTATAAAATCACTCTCGCCGTGAATGCGTCAATTTGACATTTTTAAAAATGTCATTAGAAAATTTTTATTATAAATCAAAAAATGTAAATAAAATCTCCGTTCGTGCAAAAAATAGTGTATGTACCACAGGCGTAATAAGCGACTTTAGCCTTTGGCGTGTTATTTATAACCCTCGGCTAAAGCTCCGGGTTATAATATTCACGCCGCAGGCCAAAATCGCCTTCTTTACGCCCTTGATACATAAATAACTATTCTTGATAATACACTGGACAATCTAGAAGCCGTGTGTGCTGTTGTTATGGTTATAATTGTTTTTGGTTAGTATTGCAGCCAAGGCGGATCAACCAGTTCATAATTCTGTTGTGCAGCGAATTATCATTAATTTTCTTATTAACGAAAGCTTTTTTAAACGCAATACCGACCTGTGACGAAGCCTAGGTACACCATTTGGTCCAGAAATCCAAAAAAAACAAGCATGGAATGGAGACACAAAACTTCACCGAAGCCTAAAAAAGCAAAGGTTATCCCTTCGGCTGGGAAGATAATGGCCACTGTGTTTTGGGACCCTCAACTGCTTGCCGAAAAGGTTAAGCTTGCACTTCGGATGAAAGGACGGAAGCGTTTGGTTAGGAGTGTGTTTCTCCTCCACCACAATGCTCGTCCACACAAAGTTGCACTCTGCCATAGGTTTATGGATACACATAAAAAGCTTAGAAAAAGTATAAAGGAATTAACACATCATCATGACCAAAAACATCTATTTTATTATCTTTAAAAAGCATGAGCTTTCCTTAAAGAGCATGAGCTCTTCCAGATTTCCTGTAGAAGCTTTATAGGTTATAAAGCAAGAGGTTCCAAGGAGATGTGTGCAGAATTTAGCTCTTCATTGAATTTTCTCCTGGGCCCGGCGCCTCCACCAGCAAGACTGTTTACGTTAAGTTTTTTAAAAATACCTAATTTCTGCTGATTTAATATTAGTTATCTTTAATTGGGATTATTATTAAGTTAAACTATGTAGGAAGACGAGACGGCCTATTCTTTATTTTATACTTAATTCCTATTAACTGCTAGCTTCGTACATTTTAAACTTCACAACGTAAGCATTTTCACACAGTGTAGAGCTTTTAGTATTTTTTTTAAATTTTCAGTTTATAATTTTGGGCCTTCGCCAAAATCAGCAGAACTATATCAGTTTTTTAGTGAAATTTCCAGGAAAACTTTCTAACTCTCTATCAAACACATCAATCTCTATCTACTAAGCTACTAAACTAAATCAAACTTCGACTTCTTAATTAATTCTTCATTTTTCCCCAGAAAAATTACTTTAGTTATATTCGAACTGTTAAATCAACTTAAGTCAATCTTTAAGAAGAGCTTAATATAATGGTCAACGCTGGTTTCATACTCTGTAAGTGTTTATGCCAGTAGAAACAGGACCTACATAAATCAACGTTGCTGATATCTGTTTGATAAAGTATACCCTAAAGGTGGCTTAGCTGACCCCTTTATATCAAAATTGTTGACCACTGTAATGCTTTTCCTTGTTTCCTGTATTGGCACCGTAGAATTTCTGAAAATTTAATCGAATTTCTGCTTTAATATAGTTAGGTACCGTATTACTACTAAACCTTTTTTAATGCCGAAGATTTATTTACAATATTTTTGCAATGAATTTTCTAAGGGTTGCTTAAATTCATTTTGTTTAAGTTTGCAGGTGTAAATTGCACGTTTCTTTAATTTTGCAGACAGTTATTTTAAATCATTTTAAATCGTGATATTAATTTGGATTTCAATTAAACCGGCCAAAAACTTTTGAATATTAGAAGCAATTAAAAGTTTACGAAAAAGTGAATACGCCTACTACCTTCAAAAATTGTTGTTATTATTCAGAAAAGTTATCAATGAAGCTTATGAACCTGATCGCAAGTATTAAGAAATAAATTTTTAACTTCGGTCTGACGCTTTAATTGAGACAGAAATTAAAATTTAATTTTATTGAAACCAATTTTTAATATTTTAGAAATTCAATTTTTAAGGATTCACTTTGAAACTGCCGATGTAAATGGGGATTTTTTTGATAGACAAAACTGAAACGAAGCAAAGTAAAAAATAAAAAAGAGCTTAGACATCACATTCTACTTAATTCTAATTTTCTTGTATTAAGTGATTCAGAAACGTTGATTGGATAATTTTGGGTTTAGACACCTCTACGGGGTTATTTAAACAGAAATTAGGGTTGTTGCCATTGATTTTTTCAGCGAACTATTTTCCTACTAGACATGTTTCCCTCCTATCAACAGGTGGTTTTTTGCCCTCTAAATTACTAAGCTTATAACATCTTCTAATCATCTGAACCTTCATTATTCTTCATTTCGTCCGATTGTTGGTACTATGAAATGGGCCAGTTAAATTAATTAAGTTATTGTTATTATTTTTACCTTTGTTCGTCTTGATTTCACACATTCACACAATCAGCGTGGCATTTCCATTAAGTTTTTCGCTAGATGTGAGAATATTAACAAAATTATTTTTCGAAATAAAAATTTTGGAGATGGTCATTTTATCAAGAAAAAGGAATTGACTAAAAATAACAACGTTCAAGATTTAATTTAATTTTAAGAATTTTGAAAATTCTGAAAAATATCACCTCTGGTGAGATTCGACTACACTAACACCAACTTTTGGCTTTCTGAGCCAGTATTCTTCCAAGGAAGTTAATCCTCAAGGTTGTAATTTCCAAAATAAAATAAATAACAGCAAAGTAAAAGAATTCTTGGTATTATCCCACATAAAATAAGAAGGGTGTGATTATGTGAATCTGACTTTCACATCGATTATCGAATCTATTAAAAGTAATTCTACGAGAGCATTCATCGGGTTACGTACATGCACGCGTGAACTGATCACGAGAGGTTTTTGTTGTGCCTCGCCTGTCTTTTGTCCAACGCCTGAAATACAACAATGTTTGTCGTAGGTGGTGATGCCCCCAGCCAGTGAGATGTAGAGTAATGTGTTACTTTTGCCTGTCAAGAGTATTACAAAATAAAGGTCGGTTTAAATTTGCCTCCGCGAATAACCGAAACTTACTAAACTTACCACCAAATCTAGTCCTTAACAAGCTTTTAAAACGATTTCACAACACGTAACTTTTTTATTAAAGGGAAAAATGTAGGAAGATTTTATTGCAAGTAAAATTTATGTCGTAGTAAATCCACCTGTCTTTTCCTTTTTGTTATTCTCTTTATTGCGGAACTTCTCCATCATGTATCGTGCACTTTTTGGATTAGGTAATGCATGTAATTGATTTTACTTTAACCCCTCAGGCACTGGGAATTGTTTTAATGTTTTATTGTTCGTAAGAAAAAAGACTTCGCTAATTTATTGTATTATATTCGTAAATGGGAAGGATATTTATTCAATTCAATTCGATTTGGGTCATTGGAAGAAACGTGGTGCGATTTCTTTTTTATTCAAGGGCTAACGCACTTTCAGAAGCCATTAAATAGCAATCAGCAGATTTGCTGTAATTATATACTTAAAAACAATCGATATATGCATGAGAATATGCTCTAAACGTGCTACAAATATGCCTTGAAATTTACATTTAAACAAACGCTATTGTTATACTGGTTGGAAGTGAAAACATGTTGCTTTTATGGTAGTTTTAAATTCCAAAATTATTAATAATAATAAATGACAATTGTAACTTTGAATTTTTTATTAATTGTGGGGTTTGAGATTACTGTTAATAAACTGTACAAACCAAGGGTATAGTTTAAGAAACTTAAATGAATTTAAATACTCCTCGATTTTTAATACTTCCAGAATATGAAAAGTTCACAATCTCACTTGTTAAAAAACAATTCCCTAATGTTAAAAACAAAAATAAGCAGTTCTAAACGAAAATTTGTTTCTTCTTCGGCAACAATTCGTAAGATGAAAATTTTACAAAGTCAACATATGCAGTTACATTGCATATTTCTATTGATTATGCATATTTCTCAACAATCCACATGAAGTTGTTCTGAACTATTACTCAACCACATATAAAATCATACGTCGATTCCGCTATTAACGAACCAATTTTCACTGCAGAAATCGTGAGGTATGTTGATTGCATGTGCGCCATTATATTTTTAAATTGAAACATTAGGAATAATTTAGTGGCATACATGATTTCAGACTAATTCTATGGTATTGCATTACGTTAGGGTCTTTCGACGGAATACAATCACCGAACCAGAGGTCAGACCAATGATCATCCCATCTAAGTTGGTATAATATAAACATCTTTCGTGATGTAAAATGATATTCATTTTCAATGTTATTATATTATTACAGTGTTTAGATGTAAAAGTTTGTATGTTGATTTTATCTACCATTTCGAAGGTGGAAGGCGTTTATTAAGCATTTTACCTGCAATTTTAGGAACGGCGAATTGTTTATAGGCTAGTCGAATTTTAGCATCATTAAAACGATTTCGTTCTTGCAATGTTTAAACCGTATAACAACAAGAATAATTTATTTATTCCGATATACGTGTATCTGTATATACAATAAAAATAAATAAACATTGGTAATTAAGTACGAGTACAATAACACACAATTTTCACTATTATCTTAGCAACTTATGCTATGTTCCAAAAATTCAGAATCAAACTCACAGAAGTTCTTCGGTAGGCGAATAGCTGAGTTAAAATGTAATGATAAAAGTATATTGCATAATTTTGCATTTATAAAATTATAATAACAATAACAACGGAAATATTGCATTAAAAAAAGAAAAGCTAAAATTAAATATAATTAGTCTTTTCTGTATTTAACATGTTAAGAATAACTCTTGATGTACATACTTAATAACTAAATAACTTGTCTTTAATCAGCCAATATTTGCGGTCTTTTCAGTACCGGTAGTGATACTAAATAAAGACGAGGAGCAATATAGTTAGTTGTACAAATACTGTCCAACAGTTTTTAAAGCCTAAGCTCTGTATCATATGCGGTAATGGTGGTTAATAAGCTAACGTGTGATTTACTTTTATATTGAAAACAACACAATTATAAACAGTATAATATTGATGTTTATGGAAATAACTGCTTTGATCAAAAATGGCATTTTTTATTGAAGATTTAAATTTTAAAAAAGTTTCTAAATTTATTAAACGATCTCTTTAGTCTGATCCGTTACTTTATGTATAAATAATAATTTTATTAATAAACCTACGCTTCCATACAAAGGGGTCATAAAGCATATTTTATTGTTTTACATCAAAAATTGTAATTAGTCAGATAAAATAAAACAAAAAAGCTCTTAATTTTTTTAATATTTTACATACATGCATATCCTAACGAAAGTTGTATTCCTAAATACTTTATATTGTATAGCCAAAGAGAAATCAAGTTATCAGGGAACAGTGCAATGTTACCGATGTTGCAAAATTTGTAAAGAAAAGGCGCAGCGCGTGGAATGATCACGTAGAAAGAGCTGCAGACGACAGACTAATAATTCTAATAAAGATCGCAGAAAATTCAAAACCCCAAGGACAAAGAAGACCAGGTAGACCACAAAAAAGACGGACGGCGAGTTGGTTTACTTCGTCTGCAGACAGACCATGAAAACACTCGTAGGATGAAGAAAAACAGGTGCTTAACACCTATAATAAAAGAAGAAGAAGACGGTCAGAATCTTGGGATAGAGGTTGCTGTAGAATTTAAAAGTCATTTCTGAAATTATTTACCACGGCCTGCTCGATTTTGACAACAAATGTTATACGGCCTGTGCATATATCAGTTTCAGATGTGCTCCGCATGGCGCCACTTAGCGCCAAAAATTGTTTTATGCCAAATATAACAGATTTTGAAGTATTTTTATTTAATTAATGATTAGCATGATTTATTTTTTTACTTTTAAATTGATTGTAGTTATTCTATTTGTTGATATTTTTGTGTAATTGTTTCTGTTATCTCGTTGTTTATTATTGTTGTAATATTATTTATTGAGTTACTGATGATACTGATTTTGTGTTACTACTTGCAGCTGTAACTGCAACTTAAACGTAATAACGCCTTCTAAGAACTGTTTTATATCTACTCGGGCAAGTTCCAATTCATTGAGATTTTTCCAAGAATTTCCTTCAAAAAGAAATGGCTTGAAAATTTTGTATCTTCATGCTGCAGTACCGCAGTTTAAATGAAATTCTTTATAAATACCACGAATTTATATAACACTCAAACACTCCTAATATAGTTACATTCTATTTCTGTCTGATTACATTTTTTAAAAACAAAAATACCGGAAACTGTTTGTGTTTGAAGTATTTATTTTAAATATGATTACATTTTTTAAAAACAAAAACACCCGAAACTGTTTGTGTTTGAAGTATTTATTTTAAAAATAATTGTTATAAAAGTGCTCCTTCACATAGAAAGTTATTACAACCAGGTGCACTTTCTAGATTGTCTTTGGTAATTTCTTATCATTTGCTTTTACAACAACCTTTATTTTAGACAAATCCCACATTTCGCAACATTCTTGAAAAATTGTTAATGTTTCAAAAAGAATGTACAATTTTTATGATCAACATAATTTTGTATCATGCAGGGTGTTTTAAAACAACGCTTAAAGATCTTGGGGGCATGTGGTACGGCCGAAAATAAGGCAAAAAGCTTCAATACACATAGGTTCGCAAATCAACCGTTTGCGAGATAACAGCGATTGTTCACGGTAGATACATTAAATACTCAACGATAACACATGCCAGTAAACATGTGCTTATCGGCTTGTTTACTGCGCAGAGTTGGCTTAATCTAAATTTTTGTGCAATTTGTACCAATTACATGGTTGCGAATTCAAATGCTGAAATGAGCGATATGGTGTTTATGTACGGTCAGACCAATGGGAATGCTTTAAAAGCACGTCGCCTTTTATTTAGTTGTAATCTTTTTTATTGTAAAATACAATAACACCTTAAAAACCACGAAAGCAAATTTGTGCTGCCATTGCAATAAAATCGCTATTATCTCGTATATTGTTGATTTGTGGACCTATGTGTATTTGGGCTTTTTGTTTTATTTTCGACCGTACTGCATGCACTTGGGATCTTTAAACGTTGGTGTAAAACACCCTGTATTGCTATTTTTTGTAAATTTACTATTATTACAATTTTGACAGATGTCAGTAACAAAACATTATAGCGGTAAATAATTTCACAGCTAACAACCGAGATACAAAGACTCTTTGATCATACTATACTTTCAACCTTTTCTATACTATAATTTTTATTTTTATCAGCACTAACTAATTCATCAAGAGCTACGTTTTTATTTGCTAAAATGTTACGAAGTGCATGTTTGGTCTTATTCATAGTCATTAGGTTTTTATTCTTCTGAGATCGCTTTTAGGTACCTCTTTTAAAGCTTCTGACGTACTTGTAACTTATGCTTAGTATCAAAGTATCGTTCCCAGTTAATTACATAAAGTGTTTAAGCTGAATAAACCGTTGACCGTTGATATAAATAACTAAAAAAATAATTGGTCCAAGCACTGTTCCTTCATGAGCCCCCCCAATTTACTAAGATAATGAACCGCCTTACATTTTCTTTTTCAGTAATTTTAAAGCAACTCCTTGTAATTACATGTATTTTCCAACAGTAGAACTAATTCAGCATGGTTAACAATATCAAATGCTTTTTCCAAATTCCCAAGTACACCCAATATACACTGCTTTGTATACAGGGTTACTGGTAATTCGATACATTCCTTTGGAGATGTGATGGGACAGGAGCTAAGAAACAAATTTAACCCTAACATACATTATGCAAAACTCAATAGTTTTTGAGATATTTCAATTTTTGTGTTTTTCTCAAAAAAGTAGATCTTAATGTCTTTAAAGTTAATTTTTAAAAAATCTACTTGACATTTTCTGAACTTTTTGACTGGGTTACTTGTCCCACTCTATGGTCATCCGTTTCGAATGGAAAATATCCGGAAACATTTCGATCATGTGAAAATTTTAAATAAAAACTTATTAAAAATGATTTCTAAAAATCAGCTACGAAAATTACCTATTCGTTTTTCTCAGAAATTATTTTTTTATTTTTGCATAATGTATGTTAGGTTTAATTTGTTTCTTAGCTCCTGTCCCATCATATCTCCAAAGGAATGTATCGAATTACCAATAACCCTGTATATTGCTTTGTACAGATTATTAATTAAATCCAGGCGATTTTCCCGATCTTAAACGTTTTATAAACGTATATACTTCATTAGAATCTTTAGGGTATTGATAGACAAAGTTAGAATCACTAGAAACTCTCCTCTTTTTTATCCTATCATACGATTTAACAAAGTTGCTAGCCATATTATCTCCAACTTATTTATTTTATCTTTTTGATAGTATTGGCAGTAACTATTCCACAAGGTTTTTTTAGAGTTTTTGACTTTGTTCAATTTTACCTTTAAAATAATACGAGGTTTGGCAGAAAAATAATGAGACTGGCAACACCGTGTGCGAACCGACAACGCTGCTGCCTCCCCCTTCACGCTGCAGTTAGAATAACCCCTACCGTAGACTCAGTATAAGTTTAAACTTGTTAGAGTTGCTACGCGATTGTTGAGAGCATCTGGAGTGAAGTGTTTGTGAGATGCGTTAGGAAAAGTTAGTATAAAAAGTTACAAGGGGTTTATGGCGAGTATTCCCTATTCAGGGCATAGGTCGAGACGAAATTTAATGGAAGACGAATTTTGTGCCGGAAGACCTTCAACCTTAAAAACGGACTCTTGTGATGTCCGACCGTCGATTGACGTTGAGAATAATCGGTAGTGAGTTCAATTTTAATCGGTTTACCGTCCATCAGATTTTAACACATGATTTGTACTTCAATGTTGCACCACGACAACGCCCAATGTCACACGACAGTCTCCAGTAACGAATTTTTGACAGAAGCCTGTGACTTCTTTTTTATTCCCCCGGCTGAAAAAACATTGAAAGGGCGCCATTTTGGTACTTTGGATAATATCCAGAAGAGGGTAACCGACGAGTTGAAAGGGATTCCAGCAGAAGGGTTCCAGGACTTCTACGAACATGGAAAAAACGCCTCCATCGGTGTGTAGCTGCCCAAGGGAACTACTTTTAAGGGGATAACCTTGATTTGTAAAAATAATAAAAAATGAATTGCATAAAAAGTCTAGACTACAGTCAAGTAATTTAAAAATATCTTAATTAAATTATTTTTAAAAATAAAAGTATACGAGGTTTGGCAGAACCTTTTTTTTTGTTTTAACCATAAATGCAAATTTTCATTTGTTATCCAGGGTACTTTTACCATAGTAACTGTTTACATATAGCTTACAAGTTATTTCTACACGAATTTGTTTATTTTATTAAGTAGTTAGTTGACTACATATTTAATTTTCTCTGACTTTTTGTATATTTTTGTTTACATCATCTTAACTTATTTAAGGGCTGGCCCATAAGTGAATAAATACTGTATTTAGTAAGTCATATATAAAATACTTATTCAGACACACTTTACATCAAATTTGCAAAATCAACACCCCTATAAGCAACTGTACTTAACATTTGTTACCCTTTGTGTAATATCAGTGCTCGTTCTCATCTTGCAGTAACTTTCTTGCTAATATTCTATTATATCTGTTATATCTATTTTGTAGTGTTTTATACCGGGTGTTTGATGTAAGTGGCGAACATAGGGAATTAGCTAGGGAAATCGTATATGTACAGTGTGTCCCCGGATTGAGTTCACTATAGGTATAATCGACAAAAAATTTGAGAATTTCATTTTCATGTTTTGGAATTCCGTCCTGCTTGGTCTGAAAAGAATTTTAAGCAGATTTTTAGTTTTTTAAAAATTAAGACGGCCATCAAAAATATGAAAAAGCTATTTTCTATTCAGGCAAAGTGCCTTTTCGGTCAATAATACGGCAAAATATTATTGAGAAAAGTTGTTCAAAATATGAAACTATGGCTTTGTGAAAAATTTCAAAAAGATCAGCTCAAAAAAAAACGTACGTTTCTACCATGGTATTTTATTAAAAAAAGAAATTAAATAACAATTACTCTATTTGACGTCCTCCAAGGTTTTGACTTTAATCTAAGATAATGGCATTCAATTGTTTGCTTTACTACGACGCGATTTTTCCTTCATTAACACAAAAAGCGGATTTAATGAAAGTGCCCTCTCCTCATTAAAATATTTAACATTACTATTCATAGTAATTATGTAGATACGTGAATTGATAACTGACAGAAAATAAAATTTATTTTGGCATAAAGAAACTTCAAATTTGATCATGGCTGGTCTGCTTTTTGTGAATAAAGTGCAAATTATTTATTGCAGTTTTTAAGCTATTTCTTTCTTGTGCATTTTGTTGTATTTCGATTGATACCACTATCAATCCTATTAACTCAAACGGGGAGCAGGAATCTGCATATATACGATTTCCCATGCTATTTCCCTATTTTCGCCCCTTAAGTCAAACACCCCGTATAGTTCAGTATGCTATAAATTTCATAGCCTCCCAATTGTACGAAAATGGATGCATTAACAATTTTTTTTTTAGAACGTTCATATTCGGTCTTATTATTATATTACAATAATGGACTTTGCTAAATCAAATTTATTTGCAGCATTTCTTACAGCAGCTGATGGTTTTCCATTGAGTGTTTTTTTACCCAGATGGTCTTCAATTTTGTTGGTTTATAGCTTATACGACCAGAAAGATTGAGGTATTTGGTGGATTTTTGCAAAAGCCTATAAATAGTAGATCCTGATTTGTCTTCTCTTTTAAGGTGATAAAAAATGAGGCTTTTTTGAAGTTTTCCTTCAGACAAGTGAAACTGTAGCACACCTTTAGCACACGTTTCGTTTTCAATACGTGAGATTTTAAAATATCGTTTTAACACTTGCTTTACAGGAATGCTTACATTATTTGGCATTTGTTCCATTGCTGATCGTGCTTTCAACGTACCATATGAAATACAAGCATTAAAAATAGCCCACTTATGGGGCGACCCTTATTTTCACTTCCAAGTGAGGTCGTTGGTAAGCGGGATCAAAGCCAAATTTTATTGAATCTTATAACATGATTCTATTTTCGGTTCGGAAAATAATCAGTATATAAAATGTAGTACTATTTAACGATTTTTTTTAATATGTAGTCTGTGCACGTTTTTGAATTCATGTGTATAGGTTATATGTATGTAATTAAGGAATTAAACCTGCAGCATTTGGAATATTAAGAGTTGCTTGACAATAGTCATCGTTCGATTTAATGTCAACATTACAACATGAAAAAATGAACGCCTTTGGCTACCTTTTATTTATACTGTATATGTTAATATAAAAGATGAGAATGCCGTGAATTGGTTTGAGTTATATTAATTTATGCATCTATAATTATCATCTACTTATTTATGTTGCTTTTGCTTCGGAATTAAAAAAATTCCGAATATTATATTGATCCATAAAGCTGAATTATTAACAAAAAATAAAGAAATGAAATGCAATGAACAAAAAGATTTAAATCTTGTTTTAAATAAAAGCTTAATACAATTTTCTAAAATGACCTTTTAAATATAATGTGCTTTCTCCTACACAACTCTGAACAAGTCAATAACAGCGACATACATTTTTGAAGTTCTAACTTCGTATTCTACGACTTTGAAGGATTTTTATTTGGTTATTTACAGCTAGATAGATTTTTACATTCATGGATCTCATTGTTTAAGCATTTCTAAAACCATATTTCTTTTCGGTTAATTTTAGAAATGTTACTCTCTCAATCCTTAATTGTAATTCCAGTACCCTTCATCACTTTTTTTTTCGAAAATTAAAACTCGTTTATAGCATATGTATTTAATAGGAATACCAATACGGTGTATCCTATCTATGTATATGGACACGGTTCATGTTTTGTCATGTCGTTAAGCTTATCTTTGAAAACAGATATCACTCTTTCTTCCAAACTTTGATTGGTCTTTTATGTGATGTCCAAAATGTGTAACGAATTGCGGCGCATATATTACTAAAGTTCTGTTTATTTGTTCTTCATAATCTTACTCTTTACTTATTATTTAATTCTTAATTTCTTGCTTTTGAACTTAAAATTTACTTTTCTAGCTGGTTCAACAATTTTCGATACAGCCTCAGTAAATTTCCAAGGAATGTTCTCACACCATAATATCTCAAAGAATTGCATAAAGGTTTTGTATTTATGTTAAAATTGAACAACTCTAATGGTGTTTAATTTTTGAAAATTATTTAAAGCATGAAAGTATATGTATTTGCATATCTCACTAATATTCAAAGCTTTAGAAGTGAAATATACGATTTCTCGTATCAGCTGTGCACATTTTGCCTTAATTGCATATTATTAGTTATGTTGTATATTTACTGCGTATTTGATCGATTAACTATTATATACAAAGCATAATCTACATATTTTACCCTTTATACTGCATATTTCAGTGCTCTGTTCATAATCTTGACTTTTTATTCCATAAATCCTTTTTCAAGTAAATATCTGGTAGGATAAACAAATTCCATGAATTTATTTTCCTTTTTCAACTTCCATGCATAAAAGTTATGTTAAGTATCGATTTACATATACAAGAAAATAAAGCACTAAGCTACCCTTAAGCATTCCCCCCGTATACTTGACATATTGTGTAGGTTACGAAATGGGGTTATTTATATCAATAAATTCTGTTTATTCACACTTATTTAAGCATTTATTTGTGAAGTGACCAGGTCTAGGGAGTGCCACCCTCGATGTAGATAAAGCCCGATTATCAGATCTCGAAGGAACGATAACGGGCATATAACACCATTTATCCCCTCTCGATCCTTTAACACTATTCTCCTTTTCCTTCATTTCACATCACATTATTCGAAGTAGATTTTTCCTTTACCGTTCGATAACGACTACCGTGTTTTTTATATTTATATTGAATCACGTATTATCGCCCGATGACAATCATGCCATAGAAAAACGTTTTCCCTTTAAATGAATTAACCTTCCTTGCTTTAGATAAATGCTAATCTCGAACAGTGTAAATAACTTGAATATATGAAAATGCCCACTCTGCGAAGAATCTTAGCACAAGGAAACCGTAAAGCAAAGCAAACAGAATAATTTGAAGCTAATTGTAAAACAAACGAAACGTTCACCGTGTGTAATAATATGTAAAGCTTAAATCACTGACCTAATCGGAAAAACAGAGACTCATTTCTAATGAGCTTGTTAAGCATTCTGGAGAACGTGATGAATTTCACGGTGCTTCACAAAGTATTCATACACATTGTAGCTGTTTACATAATTCAACTAAATAAATAAATAAGTTTATTTAGAAAATGCCGATTCGTACAGATTTTCTATTTAAACATTTTAGGATAAATATCTCACAAACGTTGAGCTATTTTCTTTCCTAATTATTAGTATTTAACTATTTACAATATTAAGAACAAACACGATCTGATGAATCCTTTAATAATAGTATGTATTATAAATAAAAAAATAAAAGCTGATCAAAACATTGTGGGACAGCAATAAAAAAAATAAATTTAAAGAAAATCACTTACAACAGAATTTAGGCATTTGTTTCATTTATAAATTTAATTATCAACTTTTTGTAAAATCTGACAATCAATCCTTCTGTTATTTATTTATACATAATAAATACCAACGTACGATCATAGTAAACGTTGATTTGAATAAATAACGAGGTAATTAGCTAAGATTATCCACAGCAACTTAATCAGAATATAACAAAAAGCATGCTTTTTCGAAACACATCTCCGTTCTACTTCTATCAGTTCGTCAAGAGATATCAAGCTGAAGTTACAATTGCGTTGTCGTGCAGTATTTCATTGTTGGCGTGCTGAGTATCGTGCAGGAGTGCAGAGGTGACAATCAGCTGCCATTCACGTGTGATTTCACTGCACACGTGCGCCATTCCTCACATCCAGCCATTGTTTAACCATCAGTGATTTATTAATGCTCGCAACTTCTAGATCAAGATTACTTTTATTGCATTTTTATTTGATTTATAACGCGATTCCGATACTGCAAACAGAATACCATTTCTGATTAAATAAGGAAAATATATTGTAAGTTTAATACACATGGTTTGTTTTTTAGGATTAAAGAAAATTTTTAGACGATACAACTTGTCTAATATAATTTGCACACAGGCTCACAGGCCAAAATTTAAAAATATTTGTTTTAGTTCGGGTTAAACCTAATCTAAGTATCTTATACTGACTGACCGAAAAAAATGTTGCAAAATAGGATTTTTATATTGAAACCAAACAACCCTAACTGTTAACATAAATATTCTTGAGCTTCCTTTACTTTTCAGATCTAAGGTTAGGCAACTAAAAATTGACACTAAAACTTGAAACGTATTTATTTGTAGTAAGTAGAACAGAGGAAATTAATACATACGTAAAATACTTCTTATTTAATGACGGATAAGGGGCCTTTAATAAATGTGTAGCTTCGACAATTTTCTTGCGGTTGTTACGGCAGAGCCTCTCAAAGTATATACACACCTACACACCATCAAATTTTGTTAACATTCTTTTTATTCTAAGCTTCAATTGGCGATTGCGAAATTTAAAACGCGTATCAGGATTTGCATTTTGCCCTTTAGTAACGTAAAACCCCTTTTTAAGTCCGATCTTATCACTTGAAAATCAAAACTATGATTATTTATCATAAATCACCTATATGTTTAGTGCCACCCATCCCAAAATCGTTAGAAACTAAAGTGTTCAAGCGCACTTCAACTCCTGCTCCAGTCCTGCTCCGGTTCCTTCCTGCAACCGACCTGGACTCCAGGATCATCGTGATACTCAGTACGGCCTGAGTATCACTTCCTCCCGCGGCACGCCGGTTGATGTCCATCAACCCCGTGGCCTTCCTGCTCCTGCTCCTGTCTGAATTTCTTACTGTCGAATTGTGTATGAATTCCTTAATGTCGAATTGTGTATGAATTTCTTACGTCGAATTGTTTGTCAAATAAACTCTTTCCGTACCGTCGCTTGATTCCATTCCCGCCGAAGACACCGCCAGCACGCTTGTTCCCTTGGCTGCCAAACGCCGGAGGTAACTACCTGATTACAGCAACCATACTCAAACAATTGCCAGAACAAGGAGTTAAATTCTTACAAATCTTATTTAACGGGATCTTGAGATTAACGTACTGGCCGCTGTACTTCAAGTTCGCACAGATCATTCTGATTCCAAAGCCCGGTAAACCTCCCAACGAAACCAACTCCTACCGACCCATTAGCCTGCTTCCTATAGTACCCAAGCTGCTCGAGAAACTAGTTCTAAAGCGTATCTATGAAAATTCATTACAAGAAGAATGGTTGCCAGGTTGCCTAACCACCAGTTTGGATTTAGGCACCAACACTCCACCACCCAACAATGCCACCGACTAACCAACATCATACAAACTGCGCTACAAAATAAAGCATTCTGTACTGCTGCATTCTTAGATGTCAGACACGCGTTCGATCGAGTCTGGCACAGAGGACTACTATACAAAACCAAGAAAACTTTTTCCTTTGAATATTACCTCTTGCTACGCTCATACCTCACGCACAGAACCTTTCAAACAAAGATATGCCAAGATGTCTCCCAAATCAAGGAAATAAAAGCAGGCGTACCACAGGGGAGCGTCCTGGGGCCATTGTTGTACCTACTATACACCGCTGACCTATCCATAACGGAATCTACCGAAATAGGCACATTTGTAGACAATACGGCGATACTCGCGTGCAATGCAGATCCGGTAGCAGCATCAGCTGCACTTCAAAATCACTTAAACCAAATCGAAATATGGGTAATAAAGTGGAGAATCAAAGTCAACGAAACTAAATCGGTACATGTCACATTCACGACAAAGCATCAAGAATGCCCACCCGTAACCCTTAATGGCACTACCCTTCCACAGTCTACTGAAGTAAAATACCTGGGACTCCACATTGACAAACGATTAACATGGAAAACTCATATCACTAAAAAGCGGAAACTAATGGACCTAAAAATGAAGCAGATGTACTGGCTCATTGGAAAAAAATCCATACTATCCTTGGAGAACAAGCTGCTGATATATAAGGCTATTATCAGGCCAATATGGACCTACAGATGCCAGCTTTGGGGCTGCGCAAGTCGATCCAATGTCGAAATCATTCAACGGTTCCAATCTAAAACTATCTGCAATATGGCAGCAGCACCCTGGTATGTGACAAACCGCACACTACACGCAGACTTTGACATCCCCTACGTAAAAGACCTAATCAAAGAGTATGCCATCAATCATCAAACAACACTGGAACATCACCCAAACGAAACCCTGGCACCACTGACAGCAAACCCACAAAATCGACGCCTTCAGAAGAAATGGCCAAAAGACTTAACCGTCTAAGGAAGGGATGACTCCAATGGGAGTCTACCTATCAAGTCTAATTATCACATACTATTAGCTCATAGAATGTATTTATATTCTGATTGCTGATTAAATAAAATAAAATAAAATAAAAAAAAAATTCAATACCTTCGGCATACGTTGATGTGCAACATTAAACTTTTCGGCAAGGACATGAGTAGAAACAACATTTGCCTTTGCTAACTTCACAATTCTTGCAATTTGGACGTCGTTCAACTTAGATCTCACTTTGTCACGTGCCAAACTGGCACTACGACATTTAAATGGGGATATTGTTGCCCCTTTGGCGCGCGACTAGTTAAACAGTGAAGATGGGGGGGTTGTTCAAAACGATAGAAGACCCTTCAATTAAGGGTTGGTCAATATAGGGATGGAATTGTTGAGCGCCACTGTGATATTAAAGTCACCCAAAGATCTAAAAGGAACCCACCACAGAAGATTCCCAAGGGCTCGAAGAAAAGGGGTCACCGTAGCTGCTTTCTGCTGCAAGATATGACTTACCGTGCTAAACTGCAATGCTCAAAACCTGTAGGCAGGCTAACACTTTAGACATAAATATTTAACAAAACCCTGAAACGCAAATATGTTCCGGAAGCACTAAATACAAATAACAAGGCCAACTAAATTGACAATAAAATATTTAATGAATCAAAAGACACAAAAATTAATACAAAAACGTTACACAAAAGACAATCAAAAATATTACGTTAAAACAAATAATAAAAGTTACGCTTACTTTAAAGGACAGTAGAATTGAGGGTACTATATTTACTTTAAGTTCGGCAAATCATTCACAAGTTTAGTCCCTCAATTCCAAACAAAAGATATGAAACACAAATATTAAAAATAACAATTTAATAATTCAATAAGCACCGATAAATTGTATACGCATGCAACACAATACAAAACAATATCCAAACCGCGCTTAATACTTGAACTACAAATGAACACAAATGAACATTAGTTGACTTAAACACAAAGTTGCTGAGACAAACTAGTCACATCTGAATTAACAGGGCCCTCAAAACTTTATAATGTGAATATTAAAGCCGCCAAAAGGCGAGATTCACAAAGCCTTCAACACAATACCACTGGACAAAACAGATTGGCCGGACATCGGCTATTAGTACTTTACAAGTTGCAAACAAAACACAAAAACAAAAGAAAAGGGGATACTTATTAAACTCTAACCTGCACAGTATTTAGAAGGGCTGCCAGCAAAAGGCTAACATAGGAATTGAATATGAGGTTACAAACACAAACACAAACGAAGAAAGCGGGAGCAGCAAAAAGGAGACTAGATTTACCTGGCGAGATGTTCTTAGAATCGCCGGAGAGTACGGGGCGGACGTTTAACGGTGGCTAACAATAACGAAGGAGATGGTGTCCTCGCTTCAAAAAGGCGGGTGCAAGACAAACGATGAATATTCCTTGGCATTGGGTTTTCCTAATCCAGTATACTGAATTTATGTGATCCAACTTCCACTAAACTTCCACAAATTTCACACAACACTACGTTATGACACCCTTTTAGTGAATCCCACCTTGTCGTACATATTTAGTTTTCCCTGAAAACTACTGTAATAGAGCTCTTCTCGGTGGGAGTAAATACCCAAGCGGAAAACAATAAACTCGCAAACCCGTCTTAATCCGGAGCGGCCAAAGATGCCCGATATGATTGAGTAGTTGCCACGTACTAAGAAAGCGGAGTGTATAGAAGAATCGAAAGGACGCCACAGAACAGCTGACGCGGCCTAACGTACAGGGGATTCCCCGCACAGTATCACGAGAAGCTGCAATAACTGAACCGAGATGAATGTCTTGATGAAACGCGCGTGAAATAGGTCACCTTGGGATTTTGAACAAAGGAACATTTCTACAACGACAAAACATACTAAAATGACTTCAAGATTTCGTAGAACCCCAAGCAAAACGCGCTGACATGGTTTAACCTTGAATGCCCTACAGACGTAACATGAATTTAAACTGAAGCAAGAATAAAATAATCGACACGGAATCAAAATTAAAAGACAGGAGCGTACTAATGAATTTAATCAAAAATTCATAATGACACAAAAATCCCAAAATAACGTCGAATTACAAAAACACGTGACAACTTTTCCGCTTCCTGGTCGTCTATAAATGCTTTTATTATTCTTCAATAACTTCTTCCACCACCGGTCTGCGGCCTTATGCGAACTAATTCTTGGAACACGATTAAAAATCTCGAGTATTAATTTTCGGCGTCCTTTCTCAGTTAAATTGACCATCGCGTTTATAAACTTCAATGTCAACTAACCTGCACATCAAAACAATGTCAAATGTTTAGCTATTGTTTTCCAAATGTTTGACAGACACAAATTGCTTGATTATAGTGGTAGCTTTCGTTTTGTTATTGGTGACAATTTTTAGTTGCCTAACCTTACTCTAGCAAAATAAAAGCTAAAATTTTGTTCTAACTGGGTTGTTATAGTAAATTTAGTAGGGATTATTCAGACTGTTACACTTGGCCTACAAATTTTGCTAGTAGAAATGTTTAAAGCATAAAATATGCAAAAATTCTTTTTCTCTACATCTAGATGAAGTGGTTCTTAGTATTCTGAGTGGTTATTAAACGCACAGATTGGCAAACATAACAAAAATTCAGATTGAAAAAGCATTTTATAATGTACTGAAACCAATATTTTCTGCAATTCTACCTCAATCAATTTTGCTTTTCTGATTTATTGAAAAAATATCTTCTTACGGCAATCAACCTTGCCTTGAAGGTTTCCACTCAAAATAATATCATAGTTTTGCCAAATTCTCTAACATCAGTTAAACTTTTTCAAGTGTGGCAAAGCTAAAATTGATCTAATAGAATAGGGCACTGCCAGATGCGGAAAAACAGAAAGAAAAATAAGAACAAAAAATAAGGAGTCAAAGGGAAAAAAAATATTTACTGTTGCTATTAGGGTTTCCGTAAGGTTTTTACTTAAACGATGGGCCTCCGATTAAGTATAAAAACAGTTTTTTACATAATTCTCCAAAACTATCGAATGATGGTTCCATTTATTTTATTTATCATTAACATAGTTATACAGGGAATTGTTCTTTTTAGTATACATATCCCCTATGTATACTTTTATAATAAACGCAATATATAGGCAACCCACTATACACTATAAACGTCATGTCACGTGGTGCGTAAAGAGTATGTTTCATGTTTGTAAATAAAAATTAATCAAAATTAGTGGAATATCAGCATAATTTTAATTCAACGATTATTCTAAAACATAAAATATCAACAATGCAAAACAGAAAGGAAAATAAAAACAGCAACAGTTAATAGTACATTATTCTACAAGTAAAGAAAAGTGGCAGTTTTCTAGCGAGTGGAAAATGTTTGATTTCACGAGCTAGAAAACCACTTTTCTTACGCGTTGAATACGCTATTTTTTTGTGTAAGTACTAAAAGTTCGAATTTTCTAGACAAATTTGTTAAATTTATCAAGGTTATGTTTGTACGGAAACATAGCAACTACAACACGTACATAGTAACAAGTAAACAAACAGACTGTGTTGCTAGGAATAAAGTGTTGGTTGCTAATGACTCAAGCGTTGCTAATGAGTAAAGGTTGCTAACGAGTAAAATGCCACATTACTTTACTATTTTCTACAAAGTAAAATGACCGTTTACCATTGACTACCCAAAAAAGACTAATTTTTTGAAATTAACTTAATTTGATGATTTAAAAAATTGGCATGCTACTAGCCCAAAGTAGAGATTCCTGGAGACGCTTAGAGGAGGCTTATGTCCAGCAGTGAGCCCGATACAGATTTCTAAAATGGTTGGTCTACAACTGTTCGGGTGTTATACTTTTCATTTCTACATAATTATCCATTCAGTTAACTCCCGTGACGTTTACGCTGTCAAATGAAAATTTTGGAGTGTACTTTATGTACAGAACCTATCAACTTTTTTAGTGAATGTACTTAAAGTCAAACTGAAAGTAAGGTTATGATAAATCATTTGTCATTTTCGTAAAATTAAGTAGAACAAGGTAAAAATGGGTTTATTAATCTTTGATAATAAACTTCGTTGGTGCTTCTGTTCATCCATTTCTCTAAAGATTATGAATTATAAAACGTAACTTGAATAATAAATAATTTAAGTGTCAAAGTGAAAACAAAAAAACAAAAGCATTAAATTTAAATTTAAAGGTGCGCCAATCTCAAATCTAAAAATTTTTAATAGCCTAATAGGGATTTTCATATTAACCAACACATGGTGGCTTTTATGTCACGGGAGTTAAGTGAATGGATTATATTTGTTAATTAGTTTTCTTCTGTTTCGCAGCATGTTCCACGCTTCCTATTGTCCCCCATATACACAGTAGATCATGCTCCATATGCTAAGTGTCGTTTCACATGGAGCGAATGATCAGCACCGATCGTCAGCGCTGACCATGCACGCCATTTCCATACGCGACTTACGCCTTTTCACATGCATATCGTATGGTCAGCAACCGACTAGTCGCTGTTGCCATTTTTGCTGATCGGATGTTAATTTAACAATGTATCGACGTAATAAATAGTTGCCGTGGCTTAGCTGATAAAGCGAAGAAGAAAAAAAAAGAGATTATGGGTGCATCCCATAGTTAGTAAACGGCTCTTAGCAGGTTGACTACAAAGGGCAAATCCGACAACTAGGTGAGATGGTACGAAACGGACCATCAGTTTTCATATGAAGCTACTCATTATAAACAATGACTCGTGCGCGCGCTGACAATACGACGACGCAAGGGCTCGACGTATGCCCGTCGTATCAAATCACGCGTACTGATCATACGCGCTTCATGTGAAAAGCTGATTTAAACACATGGCGCTTGGTTATACGTCCTGACGATCTGTGCGGATCATACGCTCCATGTGAAACGGCACTTATACAATTTTTCTCAACACTTCGTTTTCAATTCTCGTATTCTCTCATTTACTTGGTTTATCTTCTGGACATAGGTATGGATTACTATCTTCTTGTGTATTATTATTTCTAAATTTTAAATAAACTACTCAAAAGAATTAAGGGGTCACTTGTTTCAGAAGGTATATCTTCCTTGTGATATCAGCTAGAAGATAGGTGTTGATATATTCCATCAATCAAGTATTCAGCTACAATGTTTTATTGCGTTCGACTGTTTTTTCCGCGTTTCTTAGAAAGTGTAAATAAACAAGTTTGTTTTGTACGAAAATTTGAGTATTTGCATAAGATTTTAATTACTGTAAGACGGTGGTTTTTTAATACAACCACAAAATATTGGTGTCACGTGGTCAAACGAGCAATGAGAAGGCACCTGAATCCAGTAGAAGTGTCAAGAGCAGTTACCTTACTACAAGAAGGTGGAGTCCATCGAAGTGTTGCTCAAGAACTCAATGTAAGCCAGTCTGTGGTGTGGAGGCTCTGACAGAGGCACCAACAAACTGGTCTTGTCACCAGGAGGCCTGGACAGGGTCGCCACAGAATAACGAGCCTACTAGACGACTGATTTTTGAGACTTTAAGCCCTTCGCAGCCGTTCGAAAAATCGACCTTTCCAGAGCCACGCAAGTTCAGATAAGCGACCAAACGGTAAGAAATCGACTTCGAAAAGTCGATTTGAGATCTAGACGCCCAGCAAAAAAGCCAAAGTTGACCAGAAATAATCAACGAAGGAGGATGTTGTTCGCACGTGAACATGAACATTGGCAATTGAGGCAGTGGAGTCGAGTGATGTTTTCAGACGAGTCGAGGTTCAAGTTATGGACAAATGATGGTAGAGTTAGGGTGTGGAGAAGGCCAAACGAGCGTTTTTTACCAGCATGTGTTAAGGAAGTCGTAGCTTTTGGCGGCGGTACAGTACTGGTATGGGGCGGCATTTCAATAAACGGCCGCACTGAACTTGTTGTCATCAGAAATGGCTCTCTCACGGCAGAAAGGTACATTAATGAAGCCCTTAAAGAACATGTCCTGCCTCAAGCACTTGCCGTGGGAGAATTTTTTTTATTTATGCAGGATAACGCTCGTCCCCACACGGCTAGAGTAGTCACTGAGTATCTTGGCCAGAATAACATAGCCACTATGGAATGGCCAGCACTCAGTCCTGACCTTAATCCCATAGAGCATTTATGGGATCAACTCGGACAATGTATTCGCAAACGTCTACACCCACCAGATACGCTGGCAGAACTGGAACAAGCTCTCATTGAAGAATGGCGACGTATTCCCCAGGAAAATATACGCAGACTGATTCGCAGTATGCCACGCAGGTGTAATGCCGTAATTCTAGCTGGAGGAAGCTTTGCACGATATTAGGTTTATGTATTGTTTGGGTTTATTGAGAATTCTTAAGAATATTAATTTTTTGAAATGAGTTTTCAGTTCAGTTTCTTGTTCACTTTAATATAGTGTTCAATGATGTGGTAGATGTTAAGATGATATCCAATTTTTATAGCATTTCATTAAAATAAATGTTTCGACAATGCGTATACCAAGTTTCATTAAAATGTCATCGGCCCTAAAAAAAACTTCAAGCATTTGAAATTTTGACCCCTTAATGGCCTTAATTCTTTTGAATAGTTTATGTTTGTCGTTTTTCTGTTGCTAACGTTTTGATTTATTCGGTGAACCACGGCTTAATATTACGCTTGGGGTTTATATTTACTTATCTGCTACCTACAGCTTCCTCTGCAGAGTGTTATCTGTTAGAAAATTCTATTAAAATATTTGACTTAATACACATATTATATTGCAGACATAAACTGATAGAATATCATATTCCTCATTATTATTTTTGGAGAATTATATGACTGTTAAACTATCTTTCAAACTGCTGGAAGTATAATAAAATAAATGCCAAAGCATATCTGTATAACTTATACAGGGTATCTCAGAATAACTATTAATAACTTTACGGAGTGATAGATTGCATTAAATGACTTACTTACTTACTTAACTGCTTCCTCTTGTACCATTTTTACAGTGTCGAGGGTTGTGGCATAGCCCCCACAAATCTTCTCCAATTGTTGCTGTTCAGTACTAGTCTGGTTGCTTCTTTCCATTTTTTGCTACTTTTTTGTAGAATCTTGTTGATGTCTTGATTCCACGATTTCTGTGGCCGGCCCCTATCCTTTTTTTACTTCCGTTTTCCACATCCTTTTCACTAATAACTAAGTGACCAAACCAATTCATCCACTTCCAACATTCTTTCTATCTCTTCATTTTCCTTTCTGTCTCTTCTTGTGAATCCCAAGATTCGTCTCAAAAATCTCATCTCGCATGTTCTCAACATGCTTTTTTGTTTCTCGGATAGGACCCAACTTTCGCATCCATACATGAGTGTTATAGTGCTGCAGATATGTGAAATAATTGTGCCTTTAATGATAGAAGCATTCAACTTGAGGCACATATACTACATATATGAAGATCTAATTTTGGATATGAGGCCATCTCAGATTTCACCTATTGCAGTAATGGCGGACATTCAAAATGGCGGCTTCTGGATATTTTTTATGTTCTCCATTTAAATGTTATTTGATGATATTAAATGACAGCTATTAAAGCAATGGCGAGTAATTGTTGTTTTGTCTGCATGTAGTTTGCTATTTTTAATAATATATGCCATATTTTATTTATAGTATATTTATTCATATTCTATTTATAACAAATGTTGATGGATTATTTAATGGAAATACTAATACTGAAATGTCTGTATTGTATAGAATTGATAGATAAATACATAATAGATTAGATTCAAAATCTGATATCACTGAGTACAAAGAGAACCACAATCACAAAGAGCGGTACACTGTAGGGCAGCCTTCCTACATTGACACTGTCGTGCGCAGCCTTTCTTGCAGCCGCATCGTATGAATTCCCTGCATGCTTGCGAAGCCTCTGGTAGGGTTGTCCAAGAAATTTCCCATCCACCTTCAACCTTCTTCTTCCAACCTCAATCACCTGTTGACGGGAGCACTGGGGTTGCGACCATCATTTGAGCTCGGCAGTAACCAGCCTGGTAGACAGCTCTCTTTGTATGCTGAATGAGAGCATCTTGCGAAGTAGGCAGATTGTCAATTGCTCTACCTTTCTGAGTAAACAGGTGTTTTCTTGCATCATTAACACATTCGTCGCTGTTAGTACTGTCATATAGCAAAACTATAAATCTCTCCAATGGTTTCAGCATATCTTGTACAGTCTGCTGAGTAGGTTTGTCAGCCAATGCACAAAAAGTAGCGGTGATATCTTGATATGCATTTCAGGTGTCCCATGCAATCCTTTTGCCTCTTCCTCCAAAGAAGGATGATACAGTGTCGCACCTAGTTATTGCGTGAAACAATGGTAAGGCAGTACAACAATCACGATCCAAAGAACTTGCTAAGTAATGCGCGGTGAAGATCCAGTAGTTCTTTCCCACTCCAAAAGCAACCTACAGTTCCTCAATGTTTAGACGTTGTGCTGATAAGACGGCAAGAACTACAACATCGGTGTCCACAGTGCGTATTTCGGCTTTGGTATATCCTTGCTGCACAGTATCACATAAATGAAGTAGAATTCCAGTGTCAGCTTCTTCGTGTGTGCATGGAGCCAGTCCTAAGACATCTTGAAGATTTATAGTAAGAACATCGCTACCAATTGTGGTAATCACCTGCTTGTCCGTGAAAATAGCTGCTAAGGTTGTAGCCAATTCAGTCTTATTTTCATCAACCCGGAGAAACTACTCCCAGTTTTTAGGAAGAAAACCTCTTGGTTTAACACGCTTTCGAACACCTTTTCCCCTTTTGCAGGCGTGTGTGACTCTTCAATCTGTCAGACATGTACACGTCCCAGATGATATCTATCCTTCTTACATGTTGAAGCTGAGATTTGATGTAGGGTATGAATACAGTATTGGCATAATCTTCAAATGTTTTGCCAATCCTGGTCGCAGCATGTTGACAATTGTAGCACCGTCAATGATTGTAATTTCTGCTGTTGGTTTGGTAGTGCTAGTAGGTGCGAGTCCTTCAAGACAAGTCAATAAATCTAACTTTGTTCCGGTTCTTAGACTCCCCAACTTCGACAGTGCTGTAGGATAAGCTTGGTTGTCGTGTCTAAAGAACTCATCCAAATCTCCATTACGTATCTGTGATGCAATGTACAATCTTCTTCAGTGATGTCAACTGTAACTGTTTATTAGACTTTTCACGAACTGGAGGACGGCTGAAGAGGTGTAGGTTATTCCGCTTAATAGGATCTGATATACGTTTAGTTTTATTAATAAGCCTCTCGCTGACATATAAATCATACTGTTCAATTCCATTTTTTTCAATATTTAACAACGTGTCTGCAACTGCCGTATGTACAATATTTCTGCTGTCAAGTACCAGAAGATCAGAGCTGTTTTTACTGAATGGGTTTCCCAGATCTTGCATTACATGAGTCAGAGACTTGACATCTTTTGCAAATGCCATCTGTGAATGTTTGTTAGCTTCGTGTTCGCTCATCTTTTTCCCATCTCCCTGTCTTGGTAGAATTAAATTCTTAAACTAAGCGGGCCATCTCACGTCCAGACACCATCCAACGATGTAGAGCTTTTGAGTTTTCTGTTAGGCCTACAGCTCCTCTATCACCTTTGACCGATGCGTTATTTTGTTCATGGGCCTGATCAATAGCAATAGCAGAGAATGCCCTAGTTGATTTGTTGGTGGCAAACTTTTCTTTCATGAATTCTTCATAGGTGGCAAGGTGATTCAGAATCTAAATTAAAGCTTCAAATGCTTAACTATAAAATGTGTATTTACACTAAACTTTTGTATTATTACTTGCTTTCTAAAAGATTTGGTCTTACATTTTCAGTAGGGGGTGCTTTAAGCTGAAAACTCGTGAATTGTAAGAACACTCTATTTTATTGTCTTATTTTATAGGTTTATAGGTTTCCTTTGAATTGCAGAAAATAAAAAATTTCCTTACTGAAATATATAGGGTTTTTCCTAAGTACCTGGAGAAAATCACTAGCATCTACCTTGGCTTATTTTAAGACAAAAGGTCTCTATCGGCATGTCTACATGTCCTTCGTTTTCGGAATACAGCGTACTGAAGTTTAGAGAAAAAAAGCCGTAATTTTAAATTTGCTGTATACAAACACAACGCTAAGAATTATTTTATGTCTTCGCAGTTCACCAGTGGGGTGCGTGTAAATCACCTTTGTACCGTGAATATGTTTTGATAGGTTTTTTGAATTTCTTCATTGAAACTCTACGCGCAGTACTATCTATTTAATTTTGTTACTCGGAAAAAATACAACAGATAAAAATATTTCTAAATAAATCAGATTTTCCAACGTATATTTTTAAATGTATAAATTCCGGTGCATTAAAAAGTATAAACAAAAATTGAACTGAGGTTGTAAATCTCATGCCCTTATAAGAATACGGGTGGATAAAGAAAATTTTCTTAAGAGGCCTTCCTGTTAATAATAATAATAATAATAATAATAATAATAATAATAATAATAATTTTATTTAGCTATGCTACATATAAAAACCATGTTTATAGCACGTCCCACAATATATGTAAGTCTTAAAGCTTAACTAATGGATTAATGTAAAATACAACATTTTTTTATACAAACAAGACAAACAATACATATAAAAAGTACACAGAAATGTTTGGACTTAATTTTAAAGATTCAGCTTATAGGCCTGAATTTGAGCCATGGCTTCTATCTTCTATATATTCATCGACAGAATAAAACCTCTTTTGCAGAAAATAATGCTTTAAGATTTTTTTGAAACAATATAAAGTCTGCTTTTTCAAATCCGAAGGCAAGAGATTATAGAGTTTATAATCTATAGTATTTTTCTTAGATTTTGTCAGTCTAAGCCGTGAGGTTCTTATAAAAGCGGCATTCCTTGTATTATAATCATGGACATCAGCATGCGTGATAAGTGAAGGTAATTTCTTGTGAATTTCTAATAAAACATTATAGATATACAAAGATGTCTTGTGTTTAATAAACAAATTTCGACATGATTCACTAGACTTTACATTCGATATAATTCTGATCGCTTTTTTCTGTAACTTAAAAGCTGCATTGGAAAATTGAGAATTACCCCAGAGCAATATACCGTATGCCAAATGCGAGTGAAACAGAGAAAAATATACTGTTCTAAGCGTCTCAAAATTTGTGATGTGCCTGAGTTGACGTAATAAAAACAGGGTACTACTTAATTTTGATTTCAACTGTTCAATGTGAACTGACCAGTTTAGTTTGTTATCTATTGTGAAGCCTAGCAACTTGACAACTTGGTTTTGTTGGTTTGGATCTCGTGTAGACACACATAAACGTTGTGATTTATCAGTGTTGAGTTTTAATCTATTGCCCGTAAACCAATATTGTGCTTTTTTTTCAATTTCGTTGGCTAGGGTGATAAATGTGTTGTAGTCCTTATCGGAGTAAACTAAAGTGGTGTCATCTGCAAATAAGATCGCCTCATGGGGTAACATGTAACTGCATAGATCATTTATACAAATTATAAATAGCAAGGGTCCTAAAACAGACCCTTGTGGTACGCCGTACTTAATACTTTTAAAATTGGATTTAGAGTTATTGATAAACACGGCCTGAAAACGATCTGATAAGTATGAATTGATAAGAGCTAAAGTAGTACCCCTTATACCGTAGTAACTGAGCTTTTCAAGAAGAATGTCATGAGAAACACAGTCGAATGCCTTTGATAGATCGCAAAGAGTGATGCCAGTATGACTACCTTTCTCAAGTCCTTCAATGGTCTCTGCTACAACTTTCACTAATGCCCCGGATGTAGAACGGTTAGTTCTAAACCCAAATTGTCCGTCATTGAAATAGTTGTGTTTCTCAAAGTACCGAGTAAGTCTGTCTTTTAGGATTTTTTCGATAATTTTAGAAAAAATGCAGATAATAGATATTGGACGATAATTGTCCATTACTGAATTATCCCCTTTTTTATGAAGCGGAATAACCTTTGTATATTTAAAAGCCGAGGGGAATTTTCCCGAAATAAAGATTTGATTAATCAGTAGAGTCAGCGGGTCAAGAGCTATGTTGCACGTACTTCTTATGATTTTGCTGTTTAGATTGTACACGTCAAAGCAACCGGAGTTATTTAATGATGCAATAACTTCTTTCACTTCCTCGATCGTAGTAGGCTTCAGGAAAAAAGATGAAGACGGCGAAGGAAAATCACGAAAACGTAAGAAATCATTGTCAGAAACGTTCGGTAAGGATTTAATCAATTGTTCAGAAATGTTTACAAAAAAATTATTGAAATCCTCTGAACTTAAATTTTCTGGTAGTGTTTTACCATTAACGCGATTATAATTTCTTTCAAAATTAATTAGCTTCCAACAAGCTTTAGATTTATTTTCTGCAGACAAGATAAAATTATCATAGGCTAACTTCTTCGTCATCTTAATCTGACGATTGTAATCTTTTCTAAGCAATTTGTAAACATTTATATCACCTGGATCTTTTGTCACATCGCATACCAGTTTAATGTTCATAAGAACATCCCTTTTCGACTTTAGCTCGTTATTAAACCAATTAACTGGTTGGGTTTTACTCGAGCAGTTAACTCGCTTTATAGGAAAATATTTTTCAATGAGATCTTTATAAGATTTTACTAATAAAGAAGCCAGAAAGTCAACATCCTTACTTGTACTGAAAATATTCCAATCTATTTCAGATAATGCTGCATTTAATTTTTTAAGGCCTGAGGCGGTAATAACTCTATTATAACTACTTTGTGATATGTTTTTGAGTTTACTATCTATTGCCATGTATTGGCCTGCATGATCTGATAAACAAGGATCAAGTACGCCACATTGAAAGAATTGATTATCTAGATTTGTAATGATATTATCTAGACAACTTGATTTTTGACGTGAGATTCTAGTAAATTCATGGATTGTTGGTAAAAACCCATATGATTTCATCAGACATATAAAATCATTTACAGACAAATAATTTTCTGTAAAGTGAAAGTTAAAGTCACCCGCAAAAATGACCTTTCCATCATAATCCGAAAACTTATCTAATATGCCTTTTATATTTTTAAAAAATATTTCGATATTACCTTTACTGCTCGATCTATACACGGTAATAATTACAATCTTAAGTATAGGAATTTCAACTCCACAAAATTCGGAATGAAGTTCCTGATTGTAAACGTCCAAATTTAAGTTTAAAAAGTGCACCTTAAAACTGTCTTTTAAATATATAGCCACTCCTCCACATTTTTTATTTTTCCTGCAAAAAGAAGCTACTTTGAGATACCCCGGAACGTTTATACGGACCAAAATATCTTCACGTTGCCAATGTTCAGATATACAAACAATGTTAAATGGATAATCTTCTAAAAATAATGCAAGTTTGTCCAGTTTATTGGCCAAACTCTGCATATTAATATGAAACAAACTTACCGAATCTTTAAAATTCAGTCCACTACTGTTAGTACAAAACGTTCACTGATTTTCATTTCATTTTTTATCTTTATCCAAATTTGTGATAAAAAATGAAAACCAAATTCTTACTCCATTTTTGAGGCAGGGAGGCATTTTAAAACACAATAAATAAAAATTTAATTTTCACCTAGAAATCACCTCCTGCGTTTTCTTCGCGTACTCAGAAAACACCCTGTATACTATCATTTTTCTGTGTTTATTAATAAAATAATTGTTATTTTTGCGAATTCTCTCTCGCAAAATTCAGACATGGATTTGATACTAATTTAAACGATTTTTGAAATCTAAATACTAATCGATTTGAACACCTAAATTGCAAGGAACTATCGAGTTTTTAATTTTTCTAAATTCAGTAACATGGCTGAAAATAGCCTGCATGAAAAGTTTTTACTATAATTTAAAAAGCAGATTTTTTTGCAAAACAACAGATGCGATCATTATGAGCATTCCTGTTAGATGTTCAAGAAAGTCATGAAACAAGGTTGGCAATTTTCTGTAATGCCAATACACCCACATAAATACAGAAATTTCTCTCAATAACTCGGTAGGAGGTTCAATGTATCAAACAAACGAGAGTCCGGTAGTTTTTGTCCGACAGTTGGTATTAAAAGGCAAATACTGAGGCATGTTCACATGGTCGAGTTCGCGGGGTCACGTACTGGACGGGAACGTGACAGATCCCGATCCATATTAGATTACTGACTCTCGCAAGGCCCCTTTAGGCAGACATACGGAACGGATGCATGCTCACCTTTCTATTTGATTATTACCAGATTTGTTTGCGCAAATGTAATTTTCAGTTTATCTTTCACGCAAGTTTCGGACTATCCAACACGGAAACCCTATGTTGCTGGGTTGTTCGGGATTTAGACGTGACAAACCAGTGCTTGCCATTCTATCACTGTTGTTTTAATTTAATTAAAATTTATGTATGCTCTTTTCCACATTTATTCCTACAGTGAAACTTAGATTAACGCGTGTGAACTGAGTTTTTATTGCCTTCCATTTCTTGTACGTTTTGTTTTATGATTCCTTTGTAACTTTTTCTTTTTAGAAGCTTGCACCAGAAAAAGTAATCATAAATAGAATGATACTTTAAAAGACTAATAAAAGGAATTTGTATACTTTTAAGTAGCATGATTTAGGTTTTGTTCCCTTTTCAAAATCAGTTATGATGAAAATTTACACAACGTGCTGATATAGTTACCTAGTAAACGAAACAGAAACAAATCTGAATTACCACTACTCCTTTCAAAATTTAAAAGTTTTCTTCTGAGAGTTGACTTAATTCCATATCTAAGCAAAAAAGCTGTCAAAAAAACTTCAGCATCGTCATCTTCTTTACTGTAAAAGCTCTTTCTGGAATCCTCATTGGCATTTGAAATTCTTCGTCCGCGCTTAGGGTCGCACCCTTGAAAGTTGAAAATGCATTTCGCAATATGACAATTAAATTTATGCTCGGCTAAATTATACATTGTTTATTTCTCTTATGTGGACAATAGTTGACCATAATTTTGGTTTATGGAAACTGGAAACTCTACAACGTGTAGCTTTCTTAACTAACATTCATATAATTTTTATAAAATTCAATTACTGAGGTTAAGGAATTAATTCAGTTTTTAATAAGATATGAGCTTATAAAGCAAAAGTCTTAGTTACAATGACAAAACTACCTCTCCAACGTGGTTTACTGTGAGCAAAGAGGCAATCAATGCATTATAAATATTTTAGTTACTAACACCATTTTCTAAAGTACGTATAAACTTCATTTTATTACGGTATTTTATTACGGTATTTTATTATTTTACATGATTTCACCTCAATGTTGACGATGGAATAAATAAAGTATGTCTTTACTAAAACTATGCAAGTTGGTACAGTTAGTAGTCCTAAAGTACCTACTCACACTACTTCCTTTTTTTAAATTCACGGTTCCTGTTTTACGAAATAACTATACAGTATTCTAAATTAGTCATATTCCATGTTAAGATTTTTTTTATTAACTGCTAATTTACAATCTACTCATTTTAGTCCAGTCATTAGGTACTTTTTTGGTGCAAAAGGTTGAGGAGTTTTGAAATTTGGCTGGAGTGTAGACTTGGGGGCCCTAAGTATGACGTTAAGTTTGCGACCTCGAGGGACCGCCGCTCGCGCCGCCATCTTGAAGAAATGGTGGCCAAAGGCGGTTTTTAGCATATAACTCCATTCTTGTAGGTTTTAGAGAAAAAGTTTTTTATTGAAAGTTGTAGAGGATAAAATTTGCTACAAAATTACTTCTATACATTTTTTTCGTCAGACTTTTTATTTACCAATTATCCGCCAATTAGCGTACCTAAAACAGTTTCATGCAATAAAGACTTGCATGAAACTATTTTAGTAATATCTAATAAAACCGGATGCTTCTATTAACTCGTTTCGACAAAACCCATGGGGTAGAGTTGAGCGGCGAGTTTTTTTAACGTGGTATCCCTTGTAGGCCTAGTCCCCACTCCAAACTTACATGCGTACTTTCTATCGTTTTGCACTACGCGATGTCCCTGGTTTACTATGTTCACTATCACTATCTTTAGAATCTTGTTCATCTCCCGTCTCCTCCAACGTATCAAGGACGTCATCAGCATCGTATGGGTCTTCGAGGTCGGAATCCGCTATTAAATTGTTAATGTTTTCGCATTCTGTCCCATTACAATAGAGACACAGCACCAAGCACTTTAAACCCGTTTTCCGACATCCACACGCTCCTGCACAGCCTTTTTTACATTTACAGGATATCGATTTTAAATCTATTTAAATGGTGTCGGGGGCTGCTTCTGACGTAGCGCGAACAGCATCGAGCCCATACCTCGTTTTCTGCCAGCCATATTGCTCAGGATCTTTTTCATTGCCATACCACATCGCGACTTGGTGGTACGTTCGCAGACAATGCTGCCTCGAAGCATCACTTGTGGGTGGCAGGGACGCGAGATTAAATTTGTTCTTGGACACACACTTCTCAAAATTTTTGTAGCGAAGGGAATCCAATGTGTCCTTTGCAGACCGATCCGTTGTACAGTGCCAATAAAAACGCTTCACCAGCTGCAGCGAGAGCATCCGTATCTGCTTCTAGGTCCTGGAAGATTGCTATAGTGTCAAGCAACGCATCGTTTTTATCCAGGAGACTGAGGTACTTTAATTTTCCTTGGTTAAAGAGAGCAGAGGTGGTGTCACAACCACTGATTGCATGTAAGAACAAAATGTTCTTTGCAACAGTTTCCTTATATTTCAGGCTCCGCGTCGAATAAAGCGTTTCCGCAATTTTTCCCTTCGCCGGTTTCAGCAAAAAAATATTTGCATTATTTCTCGCCTTTGCAGTTAAAAGAACCACCAAATCTATATCTTCTCCGACAACGAAAACACACGTAAACGACGACGACATGTCGATGGCTGTCTGAGTGATAAGAACATCCGCATCTTCTACTGCCTGCTTCACTGTGTAATTTTTTTCTTCAAACTTCGTAATTAACATGGAAATGAGATTCCTTTGTTGGTATCGCTCTCCAAGAATCGTTCTTGCGAAACAGATGGAATCATCTCTTCACCGAAAATTACATCAGTGGATACATGTGCTCTGGAGCGTCGATATCTTTCTGCGCTTTTTGTATTCCGGTCAGCTGCGTTTACTGGATAACTGTCAAAGACTATAACTGCGTTAGGGCCATAGTACCTTTTGACATATTGCACGTAGTTCATGCAAATTGTTCCGTACGAATCATTGCGATGCCATACCACTCGATGCAACAAAAAAGCCGCCATCTAGTACATGCAAGCTGTTAACCAGTTGTACAGGCTGGTCTACTGGAGAAAATGCCTTGAACAGTGACGATTTCGTTCCCTTTCGCATACCATCTTCATTAAATAGTGATAGGGGAAATGGGGCGAGTTCAAATTTGAAATAATCTTTCAATTCATCGTCGCTCTTTTTGGCAATACAGATTCTTTGAAACAATAACAGGGGATTGATGGCAATATGAATATTAGCGACTTTGACACTGCTTTTAGCTGCTGCCAACGAACGCACCGTATCTTTACGCGTGAATTTTACCGCATCAAAATTATTGCCCACAATCTTCGCAATAGCCGTAGCACCTATTTCTTGTGCCATGTGGCAATTTAATGTTTCATCGCCAACGACGCCACTGCTGATGGAGAGCAAACTGTTAACTTGCGGAAACGGATTATGTTGCGATAGCCATTCTGCAATCTTTTTCGCATCATTCTGGTCACGTTGTATACGCGTCAGCCGCATATCCACATGCTGGTAGATAATTGGTAAAAAGTAGGGTGCAAATGCCGCTTTTCTGAGATTTAAAAAAACGTCCTATTGCTCGGCCCTGTAACTCGGAAAGTATTAGTCTGACGAAAAAAATGTATATAAGTAATTTTGTAGAAAATTTTATCCTCTCCAACTTTTAATTAAAAAAAAAATCTCTAAAACCTACAAGAATGGATTTATATGCTAAAAACTGCCTTTGGTCACCATTTCTTCAAGACGTAGGCGCGAGCGGCGGTCCCTCGAGGTCGCAAACTTAGCGTCATACTTAGGGCCCCCAAGTCTACATTCCTGCCAAGTTTCAAAACTCCTCAACCTTTTGCACCAAAACACCTTTTTTATGTCTCTAATGACTGGACTATTTGTACAGAGCAATAAGTAAATGTGATGTAACTGATGCACTTGTAGGGAAAAACCATCTATCGATGATCTTCCTATTTGAATCTTGGGGTGGTGGTGAGAGTTTTTAGTTGTCGTTGTTTAACTGTGGTAAGATGCTTGGCCACTGTCTGCTTAGTCTTCGCCCTACATTTGGTGGATTGGCTAGTTCGGTGACGTATTCGTTCTCATGTCCAGTAGTCTTTGGTGGTACGTTGTTGAAAATCTCTGAATTACTTCTGATACAAGAGGAATCCTCAAGTCTATGTGGAGTGTATGGTTCGAAACATACGAAGGTGCATTTGTCGGTTTTATACATCCCCACAGCTAAATACCGTACGTCCATATCAGTTTGATGGTACATTTGTAAATGAGGATTTTGTTCTCTAGGGACAACTGAAAATTTCGTCCCAGCAACCAGTACTGTTGTCGGAGCTTTAGATTAAGCTGTTTGCGTTTTGTCTTTAAATGTTTTTGCCAGGTAAGTCTCTGGTCGAGATGTAGACCAAGGTATTTAGCTTCGGTTTGGACTGGGATTGGTGTGTTGTGGAGGGTAACTTGAAGGCAAGCAATGCGTTTTGTGGTGAAGGTGACTTGGGTTGATTTAATATGATTTACTTTTATTCTCAATTTTGATAACCACTGTTCAACGAGGTTAAGATGATGCTGAAGATATTGTGATGCTATTGTAGGGTCCTTATTGACTGATATGAGGGCGGTATCGTCTGCGAATGTAGCGGTTGTAGTGTTATCTATTGTTGGAAAATCCGCGGTGTAGATGAGGTATAATAAAGGACCCAGGACGCTTCCCTGAGGCACACCCGACGGCACTTGGTGAAGACTCGAGAGAGTGGTATTAAATTTAACCTGGTAGTACCTGTCAGAAAGGTATGATTTTAGCAGTAAGTAGTGCACTCTAGTTTTTTTTATAGAAGCCCATCGTACCAGACGTTTCCAGAGGCTTGTGCCACGTCCAGGAATATGCTGCGCATAGCTTCTTTTCCTCAAGACATATTGCAGTTTGGTTCACAATTCTATGGGATTGTTGTATTAGTTGAATGCCGTTGGCGGAAACCAAATTGATGGTTTGGAATATGATCCATCAGGTCAGTGTCCCCTCTGAGCCCTTTTAATAATAGTTTTTCGAAACCTTTTGACATAATTGGGAGTAGATTTATTTGGCGATAAGAGGCAGCTGGGTTTGCTGATTTTTCCATGCTTAAGAATCATAATTATGTAAGCAAATTTCCACATTAATAGATAATATGCTTGTCCAAGCATGCTGTTATAGACTGTTGCCAGAAGCACAACTGCTTTTTTGGTAGTTCCTTTAGTATTCGCCCTGTGATTAAAACATATCCAGGTGCTTTGTGTTGAGTAATTAACCTAATTTGTTGGTAGACTTCTCTTGGGGAGAACGACTTTATAGGTAGGCACATTTGGCAGGGTATGTCTAGGAAAGTTTTTATTTTGTTATCATTATTATTTGCATCTGGTTCCGAAAGATGCAAGGTAAATACGTTTGCTTTCTCCGCTTCTGATTGGGCCCAATTCCCATCTGGTTTTCGGATAGGCGATACCGGTGGTTTAAAGGAGGCGTAGAGTGTCATGCTGCTTCTTGTATTAGTGTTGTTAGGTACTGTGTTACGTCGTCTAATTCGTCACGTTGGTTTATTCTAACGTTCAAGGTTATTTGATTTTCTGTGTAAGCACGAAAGTTCTCCCTGTCTGTTTTTTTAGAGCTAAGCGTAGGAGTGGTTAGTTAACTTATTATGTAAGTACCTAGGGTTGTAATGACTGGTGTATGATCCGATGACAATTCATAGTTGGATTCTATTTTCGTATAGTTTGGGGATATACCATGAAGTATAAAAAAATCCAATAAATCTGGTGTTTTGTCGGGGTCCGCAGGCCAGTAGGTATGTTGGTTCGCCAGTTGAAAGGTGCCTGTAGTTGTTGCTAGTCATGGCTTCTAGGAGATTTCTTCCCTTAGTTGTGACGAGTCTAGAGCCCAATTCTGTGTATTTCAAATTCCAGTCTGGTCTTACCATAAATTTAGTGTCTAGGGATTGAAACAGGGTTTTGAACTCAGCAGAGGATATAGTGTGCCTTGGAGGCACACTACTTGACACGCACACCACAGGCATATGGAGAGAGAATCGACAACGCCCTGTGAAGGGTATGCCACTATAAGAAAAAGGCGGACAGCATATAGAAGATATAGTGAAGGACCAAGGAAAGGCATTAATTTGGACGTTCGCCGCTTGAATCTTGTTTGTTTGACAGTGAGATAGTTCATAATGCTGTATGGGGTTCTTAATTATAACAGCTACTCCGCCGTGTGCTGTTCCGTCGGGATGAGTAACGTAGTAATCGTGTAATATGGTATTTGGAACATTGTCCTTGTCGTGAAATGAATTTCAGAGATTAATGGTACATCTATCTTATTTATTGGCAAGTTTATGCTAGTGTTAAATTATTTATGTTGATTTTTTTGTTTTTCCTGCTTAACTTCAATTCAGAGATCTTTTTCTTAGTGTCATATCATTTTCAGGACGTCGTCGAGGGTGATCAAAGCCACATTTTTAAACGACTTGGCGTCGTGAACTTTGTTATGTCCCCCTTATACTACGGAATTGTATTCTCTGCAGTGGTTTCCCAGTGCCTTCTGCAAAAATTTGTGACTGTGTATGTGTGTGTGTCTTGTTACTATCTGAAATCGACCACTCCGCAGACAGAATCGTTGATTGTAACCAAACGATTAAATGGCTTCACTCGCTCAAGTACCGACCTCGAACAGTAGGGAATTCTTTGTAAAAATCCTTACCATTGCGTGAGATTTAAAACCCAAGACTCCTAGCTAGGAGCCCAGCGCTCTTACCACTGCGTCAACAAACTTCTTAACTCAGGGATAATGAACGTTAATTGCAGAACAAAAAATATTAACAAATTTTTCGAAAGTTATTAAATCTAAATTATTAAAATTTTTGATTTCTAAATTAATAACATTCACAAATGTAAATGATAGTACCAAATGATTGCACAGATTAGGCTAAATTGCCTTACCAGGGCTATAGTTGATATTTAAGGGATATAATCAATTCTACTTATCGATATTCTATTACGGAACTTAAATTATCAATTTAGCAGAACACTTGCGATGAATATTTGAGGTTAACATTTATCATACGTCACATAGAACATCTTGCAAAGAAGTTTTACTGGTAAATAGTCCTCATTTATATCACCACATAGCATGAGAGCGCATCTTGGTAGATTTTGGTGAATTTTTGAAGAAGAAGGGAATTTTAAAAATCACAGGAAACAACCTTTAAGACTATTTTTTGTTAATTTAATTTAACCTTTTTAGAAATACCAAATGATGATCCATTGCACTCCGCTCCCTCACCGCCGCGCCGGTATAAAAAGTAAAAAGGTAACGCTAAATTGAGAACTTTCTATCTCTGCAAATTATAGTTTTGGAAAAACGAATTGCTAATATAATCTATTTTAAATATTTATCTAGGTAATTATTAAACAGTTCGAAAAATCTGTATTAAAAAGATATCACCTCGGCTGGCATTCAAACCATCGATTTCAAGTTATACCCTACACCACTTTACCTTAAATTGGACACAGAAGCAAATCCCTCCTGAGGTTATAATCAACATACGTTTTTTAAAAATTAAATTAAATTCGTTGTAGATGATCTACTTCCGTGAGACCAGATGAACAAGAAATTGCTGTTACCTTCACAAAACAAATAAACTAATAAAGTATGTGAAGTTCTTATTAATTTTCCGCTGAATAAAGCGTGTGTTAAGCTTTACTATGTGATGCAGATTAAACCTAAAATTTATTACAACAGGTGACGATATTTAAACGGGGCATAATAGAACCCCCGAAATTTTAAGGCACGGATAATGAAAGGGTCGTAAATAAATTGAAGAAATATTAAGATACTAAATCTAAATTTTTGATTATATTTATTTTCGTATCATGCCTAAACTGATAAGAGCATAACAATTTGAAGGATTCAACCCGTTTCTTTCAGGTACTTTTTTTATTACACTAAAGATTTAGTAGTTGGTACTGAACCTTAAATTCAATTTCAGAAGATACATTTTTGATCTCTTGAGAAATAAAAATTCCTAAATTCTCAATATTGTGAACTGAGCTACAAAAACAAGTAGAATTCGTGGATGGAACTAATTTTTTTAAATTAAATGCATCGAGTGTGTCTTGGAATGAAAGGGACTGTTTGGAAGGGGATCCGAGGACAATCATCGAAAGAAATGCTAATCACGGCGCAGTTGTCGCGCACTTCGTTCATTTATCGATTGCGACGTGACAACTCATTGCAGTTTTTTAGTTTTACTCATGAAATTGCTTTCGATTGCTTTTTCCAATTTGCGTGTGTTTAGAAGATTCGGAAGGAATAAAAGAAAATAAAAGGGCTTCCACTGAGATTTACTTCGGTGTAATAATCGATGATCCTTAAGATTCCGTTTCTGCTCGATAGCCAATAATAGTCATACAATATTTACTTCAATGGTTATTAGTTTTGAGATTCCGAAAACGGTTTTTTTCTCTGACACAATGGCACGGCATTTTATATAAAAAGTAAACTTTTGCATTATCACCTTCAAAATTCTTGTATATTTTTTAAATTACAACACATTTTCTGAAATACAGAATTTTTGACTTTTACTGAATTAAATCAAGTAATTTTGATATGAAATTATTTCTGACGATTGAAATGCAAAGGAGGAGCCATATTAGGCAGTACGCACGTCGATGTTTAGTATCACAACATAACCTAACGTTATTACCATAACAATAACAAACGATGTTGTAAGGGTGTTATATGTTTTATCTGCTTTATCCTACAAACAATATTGAGGCTCGATTTATATATTTTACATCTTGATATATGCGAAGGACAAAATTCCCTAAGAACTTTTAATTATTCGTAGTTCAATCTTTTGATTTCTTTCATATCTAAATTGAATTTAAAAAAAATCAATGACTAAAATTTCTTATTTAATTTTTTATTGCTCGGCAATAGGCAGGTTCACATATACAATTTCAAAAATATACCGACTTTAGACGTAATCAAATAAATAATAACATAAGGGGGAAATTAAATTGAAAATTTGATATCCACGTGTTATTTTGATACCTCAATGTATTCGATTAAGAACAGAAAGGAGGGCTCGTTTTGGGTATCGTATTTCCGTTGAGAAATTCATATGCTGTAAGTTATCAGTATACCCCTATTAATTAGCGAAAAATCGGTAAGTTAACTAACAACTAATAAGTCTACGAAAAGATTTAGAAACTCTGTAAGTTCTTCAGATATTAATTTTAACGAAAAACAGAACCGTTTAAAAGTTAACATCATTATTTTTCTCATTAACAAGTGTAATCCTGTTAAGGTGTTGTAAATACATTGCTTGCCTTTCATGACCCCAATATCTCACGATACATACAGGCATATTTGTTGCACCTTTAGGCCTTTAAAGGTTGATTTAAACATTGCTTTTTATGTAAAAGCAAGAAATCAGTGCAAAACCTTTTACCCTGTGTGGTTCTCTTTCTAATTAAAGGCTTAGGGCCGGTCTTTCCATATCCTAATAAACCTCTTAATAAGCTATTTGGCAAATAGTTTCCATGGAAACGATTGTATTAACAGGTTTTTAACAGGAGAATAAATTTATTAGGAGATGGAAATACCGGCCCTTATTATATTATTTAATGTTTAATTTTATGTAAACGTGGATTATGTAATAATAAATAAACACACGCTTCGCTCAGGCCTAAAATACGAGTATATTCAGCTATATTTATTTTTCTACAGAAACTTTGTTAAAAAATTCCTTTAATGGGAAAAATAGAACAATCTATGTATACTTCAGAGAACAAGGCGATTATGAATCACAACTCCTACTTGGTTATGCTCACTTTTTAAAGCACTTCTATCTCAAGAAGTAAAATGAACTGAGGATTCTTGTATAGCCAAGGGCCGAATGGGTGTAGATGTGCGAATACACGGTCAGTATGGAATAACATGTAGTGTGGGTGATCCACAGATATAAAATATTACAGAACCGGCTTTCTCAAAATTTTTGCTAAAATGTTATTCAGTTACCAACAAGACAAGGAAGCTCTAGAAAGCAAATAAACAAAACGGCCAATGTTTAATAATTTCAAAACTTGACAAACTGTTCCAAAAGGAAATTATACAAACTAAAGGAATTGTATCTTAAAACTAAAAACTTCCATTAGTTTTAAAAAGGGAATTGAGAGAACGTTGAAAATTTTCGAAGAGCATTTAAAATTTGAGGAATGCTTGCTAAGCAATTAGAAGTCATATTTCTTGCTATTCTTCTTCTTCTTCTTCTTAGTGCCATATCCTTTTCAGGACGTTGGCGAGGAGGATCAAACTATTACTTATTAAATAATAGAAAAGGTATTTCGCACAAAGATATTAATAGAACTGTTTAATATCTTTAGCACCCTCAATAGTATGATTTTTACAAAAAAATATTTTTTCTACTCCCATGCATAAAGTAGTAGTTTCACGTACTGATCGCAGTACGTGAAATCGTATTTTTTACATCGATGCGTGAAGTGCAATGCATTTCTTATGGAGTTTATTTTACGCATTTCTGCCATAAGAGCCTATACACTTTTCGGCACGGGTAAACACTTGAATAGATTACTGTGCTTGTTTTTTGTTTGGACAACGAATTTGTCAGAACTGTCAAGTGAAGTGAACGTTTGCTAATTTAACTCATTTTATAAGTTTAAGTTTGTCGTAGAAAAAGTATAGTGTGCAACACATACGTGAAGTATTTTTTATACTCGTGTGCCTGTGACACTCGCCTTTCGGCTCGTGTCGCAAACTGCACACTCGTATAAAAAAGGACGTACTTGTTACACAATATACTATTTTGCTATAGCAACTGTTAAAGTGCTATTTTATCTATTAATTTGATTAGATAAAGTAGCACTTTAACAGCAAGGGTAGATAAAGTATTACTTTAACGACTGTACGCCCATACTAATGACATGTTAAAACGTAACTCGATTTTTAATTTTTTAAACGTCAATGTCAAATTATTTTATCATTTTTTTCCTTTAAAATAAATGCTATAGAAAAAAATTGAGTATTATACACGACGATAAAATTTAATTATCTTCTCGAGCGTAATTAGCGTCTCGACTGGCGTGTCGACGCTAAAATACGCCCTCGAAGATAAAATACAATTTTAGCGTCTTGTATAATAAATAACTATTATTCAATTTTGACGTTTTAAACTGACGTTTATTTGTTTATGGCCTGCCCATAAAAGTTGATGTTTTATAAACAATCGTTTAAAATTTTTATTCCGCTAGCGATTTAAAATTTTTATTCCGCTAGCGCTTTAAAAATGTCAAATCCCTTTAAAAATGTCAAATAAATGTCAAAATTGAATAAACAGTTGTATTACACTTGCGGATTAAAATTAATTTATTAACTCGCGGTATCAACGCGCTTGCGGCTACCGCCGCTCGCGCGGTTGAACGTACCGCTCGTTAAACATTAATTTAATCCGCATGTATAATAAATAACTATTTACTAACTCAGAATACATTTAAAATATTGTGATTGAACTAATGTAAGTATAACTACGAAACGAGATTAGTACAGCCTCCATTTTTCGAAATTCACCTGCCTAAAACTTCTTCCCCTCTGAAAAACTTGCCCTTCTAGCCCAAAGCACCCCTTTGTGAACTTCTGTTTTTTTCTTCGTTCCCCAGGAGCTTCTTTGGTAACTGGATCTGTATTTCACAAAGCTGTGCTTAGGTCTATCAAACCGAAAATTTCATTTAATAACATCAACCTTTTAAATGGCAAGGTCATTATTTAAATCACAAAGTAGAAAGAACTGTGAAACTACATTCTTTTTGAAAATCCAATTCAATTTGAAAAACTAAGTTCTTAAATTTAGAATTGCGTTGTACCTACAATATCTTCAAACAAAAGTGGAAAAGATACGTGTTTTCAAATTACCTTCAAAGGCAGCTGAAATACTTTACCCAATTGCCTAATTATTATCTCTAAAATACACCGTTTTTTAACCTTTCTACAGAAGTGATTAATTTTGAAGAAATTCTTCTAAAAAATATTTTGTAAATATGCAACAAAGAAGTAGCTTTCAGTTGTTAATAATTCGAAATAATTTTTAATGTCATTAATTTACGTTAATGTTACTGGTACGTTACTAATTCCACCAATAACGATAACGTTGGGGAAACGTTAAGTGTCATTTGTGTGCACCTTTCAGATCAAAATGTCAATCAATAAATCCTGATCTTAGCAAATGTTACGCATTGTGGTTGGCTTACATTTTGCCATGATGTTAAAAATCCAGAACAGTTCAAAACTGTCAAATACGTTAATGCTGTTTCGTGATTATGGCATAGCAAGTTAACCCTGTTTTATATCATTAACGTATGTGTGAACGTAATACAAAATCGTTAATGTATCTGTAACGTACCAAAATAACGTTAATGGTGATATTATCGTTATTATAAACGAAAGAACAAATGACATCCCAAAGTTATGTACGTATAATTGTGGAAAATGCTTTAAATAATTAAACGTTATCATGTGGCAGTAACGTTAATGGAACACAAGACGCTAATGTTAGTTGTATTATATGTACAGACCTGTCAGGTTTGTTACAATGCGGTAAACCTTATGAAACGACATATAACTATTAAAATTCAATTTTGTTCAAATAACAACCGAATTGATGTTTGATCCATTCGTGAATGATCTTTTAGGTGCCCCGTCAACGGTATGAAACTTTAGGTACATCTGACAATAGTACTTTTGAATAACAATAAACGAAAATAACTTATATGCGTAATCTGAATAAGTTAAATCTCCCCTTTTCACTTTAAATTTGTAGATAAGTTCGAGGATATAGTTGTTGGCTATTAACGTTTAGTTTCTTGTGACGCTGATTGCCAACTGTCTTACAAAAGCTTTACCAGGTCCCCTGGAAAACCTTGGTGTATGGTCATTAACGTTACTGTTTGCATTTATGTTATACGATATATGTATACATATATATTGTTATGGTTGTGCTCTTTTAAAAGATTTTATTTAAGTTTAATTTATTTATTTTTAAGCCCACATCCAATATTTAAAATTAACCCTTGCTTTGCTCTTTAATTTACTTAATTGTTTGCATTGCTCTTATCTCAGGTCGTTAAGTAGGTTCCTTGTTTGTTATTTTTAAACCAAATAATAAATTTACTCAAATAATTATAATGCAGATTTTTATTATCGTTTTTCCCTATCAACCCTGCCTTAAAATTAACTTAACATTATCCTTTAAACTCACTATGTATTCTTGGCTCCCTTTTCTTTTCCAAAAATTTCAATCTTCCCCAAATTCCAAAATTCCAATTTTCCCCAATTACCAAAATTCCAATCTTCCCCTGTTCTTCTTGTCCCCGCTCTAAATTGTCCCCCTTTTTGACTTTCTCCCTCTCGAACTCCTTCTGTTGAATTTCTTCTGTTGATCCTCTCCTACTAGAACTGCTTTCTCACTTAACTGCTTGAAACTCAATCTTTATTTTTCGTTTCTTCAAAATTCACCCTCCTTTTACTGGACACTGGTTCCTTTTGATTTAACTTTTATTCAAAATTCACCCTCCTTTTACTGGACACTGGTTCCTTTTGATTTAACTTTTATTCAAAATTCACCCTCCTTTTACTGGACACTGGTTCCTTTTGATTTAACTTTTCTTCTCAAAATTCATCCTCCTTTTACTGGACACTGGTTCCTTTTGATTTAACTTTTTATAATTGATTATTTCTCGAATATTTACTCTTTTTATGGGAGCAAACCAAATTTGATGTTGCTTCGTCGATTACCAATTTTCAACTAACTATTCACCTTGTTTTTTCTGTTTCCTGGATATTTTTATCCCCATTTGTTTTCCACTTTTAAAATTATTTACAACGTTTCTAATAGTAACTTATTTTACATTTCTATAACTACAAATTTAGCTAATTATTACTAACAAAAATCATAACAATAACTTATTTACATTTCCACATAACTTAAATCTAATCTAGCTATCTTAAAATTATATTACAATTTTTTTAATAATTTAAAATCTGCATTACTTATATTTGGCAAAATAATATTTTTCTTTTATAAATTAAACAAACAACTTAATCTTAATTATATACATCCAATTAAATATCATCTCAATATTGTAGCTCTACAGGCTTTGGAAGCCCTTAGCTTGTTGGACTACTTTCTGTTTACTGATTTTTCTCTCCATTTTATGACTTTCAGCTGTTTTAAGTTCTCCTCTACGTCATCTTTCCACTTTGATCTTGGTCTTCCTCTTCTTCTGGTTCATCTAATTCACTTTTGATAACTTTTTTGGAAGGCATTCTTTAGACATCCTCATCACATGCCCGATCCGGCTTTTAGTTCTCCTATTACATACATTATGTCTGGTTCGGCATACATTGCCTTTACTTTTCGGTTTGTTCGTTTTTTTTTCGTGCATCTTCTGTTTTCTTTCCACTGAAAATTTTTCATAATACTTTTCTTTCCCACGTTGGTAGTCTTTGTTGATTTGATTTTGTCAGTGTCCATACCTGACTCCCGTATGTCACCACTGATCTTATTATGGTTTTATAAATATGCGTACCATTACTGTCTTTGATACCGTTTTACTTCATTTAACTCAAACACGCACCTATTCCCAGCTATTATTCTTGACGCTATTTTATCAGTTATTTCAGGTTTTCTTGTGAATATTGTCCAAAATAGCTTGCCACTTCTTCGAATTTATACTTTTTCACTATTCATCTTTATTTCCAACCACTTGTCTGTTGCAAAGTCATCCTCACTCCATCTCATGTATTTCGTCTTCATTACATTTTTTATTACCTGTGCTGCTCTCTCCAATCTACCTTCCACCTCCTTCAGTTCTCTCTTACGCCTTGTTAAGAGCGCAACATCATCAGCAAATACCTAACCCTGGTGTCTTTTATAGTACAACAAGCCTTGTCGATGTATGTCACTTTTCTTTATAATTTTCTCTGGCGCTATATTAAATAAAATAGCCGAAAGTGGTCCATTTTTGACATCAAAACTTACGTTACGTTTATATTTTATTACGAGCTTGACTTCAGTGTCGTGTTCGAAATTGCTTGACAAAAATTGGTAAACGTCTATATTACGTGTATATCAGTGCCCAATAATTTATTAAAATTTTGAGATCTCAAGCCAAATCGCAGGTACTCAGCTTAACACTAAAAATAAACCTTTTTTGAATATAATTAATCATAATAAGTTTTTCCAGAACTGCATCGAAAGTGGCGAATACAGCTGGTGTGATGGTGTCAGAGTTACTGGCCTTATAAATCAAAGATCTCGGGTTACATTCCCGGCCCAGGTCGGGTCGGTGAGATTTTTAATGCGGAAACAATAAATGAAAGTATGTGCACTTTCGGATACGAGGTGAAACCGTAAGTCCCATGTCAATACGATGTTTAGCACGGTAAAGATCCCTTCTGCGAGTGGAAGTCTCTTGGGTCCGGTAATTTTTAGTCTGGTAGTACCGGATGATCAACGGAATTCATAATTAGAGGAGGCTGTGATTGCTGCTATTTTATGTTGTGTAGTTGGACACACTGAGAAATGAATAATAAATTGACAATTGTTATATTTGAGGTTAAGCTCGTGCTTCGTACGATCTTTGATGATATAGTAAACATTATTTTGCTGAAACGCAGAAATAAAATAAGTTTGAAGAAAAAATTTCAAGCTGCAAGCCTGTGTTTCCAACTTTATGGTAAATATCACAGCCTGCTCTAATTATGAATTCCGTTGATCACCCGTTACTAATAAAACTCTAACAGTTGAAGTACGTTCAGATTCCTGGCACCTCTCCAAGTCTAGATTTTGGCTAACAAACAGACAACGCCAAATGCAACTTGTAAAAACATTGGTCGGTATTCTCATCTCATACTTAAATTTAACAATATGTTTAATTGCCATGGCAATATTGTGCATCTTTGTTCTACACATTAAAACCAGTATAAAGCTATATCGTTTTATGTTTTTGTTAAACATGACCTTAGTGAGAGGCAACCAGGCAACTATAAACATGAGGTGAGAGCACGGACTACAGACATTAAAAGTGTCAGTTTACTGACAATTGACATGCATTAAAGTTCCCCTTTTATTGCCTAGGAAGTAAAAGTATAGCATGATCAAAAAGTCTTTGGCTCACGATTGCTGTATCATTGACATCTGTCAAAATTGTAATAATTGTAATTTAGAATGAATGAAAGCAACAATAATCAAACAAAATTTATTTGAAACTAGCAACAATAAATTACAAAAAATGTTCTTTTTTAAACATATTTAATTACAATGGGCCGTATTCTGATCTTATGCTTAAAGTTGTCTCTAACTAAAGAAGTGTTTAGCGTAAACATAAAACGATATAGCTTTATATAATTTTATATGTGTATAACAGAGATACGCGATATTGCCATGGTAATTAAACATAACGTTAAATTTAAATATGAGATCAGAATACCGACCGCTGTGCTTACTTTTGAACAATGTTAAGTAAATGCCAACGACATAAAAATTATGAAAGTAAATAATTTCAGAGATAACTTTTAAATTCCACAGTAACCGGTATCCTAAGACTTTTTGATCATATTATACGAGGGCGGGATGATAAGTAATGAATAAAACTATTGTAATGAGACGCGTCATCTGTCGGCAGGAGCGCGAATGATTTCGGTCGTCTGCGTCATCTGTTGACAGAAGCTCGCGATTGAACTCGATTGTTCGATACAAGTCATCGCCTCCGGAAAGACGTCGAGTATTCTGGATTAGACTCGAAAGCCGTAGTTGGTATCTATATACGGCGCGTTTCGTTAGGAAATGAAACGTAGACTGTTTCGTTCCCTAACGTTCCCTTTCAGTCCATTATTTTTCATCAAGATAATGCTCGCCCGCACACTAGTGTTACTGCAATGGCTAAAATCAAGAAACTAAACTACGATTTGATTCCGCATCCAGCTTATTCTCCGGATTTAGCTCCCTCTCATTTCCATTTATTCCGTAAGCTACAATTTTCTTGGGAAGGCAGAGATTTCGACTGGTGAGGAAGTTAAGTCCGCCGTAGACGCCTATTTTGCTGACCTCGAGGAAAACACCTTTCGTGGTGGGATCAGAGCATTAGAACATCGATAGACCAAACGCATTGGCACTGTCAGCGGACTATGTTGAAAAATACTTTTGTAAAATGTATGATTTCTGTTTACCCAATGACAAAATTGCAATCGGAGAGCGTGATCACCATCGTGAAGATTTTGAACGCGTCAGATATGGAACGGTTTTAATGAAATTCTGCGAAGAGTGTTCCATGCGGTGCGGTGGTTTGATTAATTTCAAGGCGAGTTGACATGCGCCTTGTACTTACACCAGGACTACGCTCTACCATCTTAAGAATTGCTTTTTCTGTAAGGAAAACAACATCGATACTCAGCAACTGCACGAGTATCGCTACCATTGCAAAACCCATAAATGAAAATAATATCAGTTTTAACTAAATTTAGTCAAATTTTAACAGAATTTTTGCTAGGAAACAATCATTTTAATTTATGAACGTAAAAATGAATGTGACAATAATTACAAATCTGAGTATTGTTTTGTCTGCATGCAAGACCACCTGATTAATAACTATTTTCACAATATCTCAGTAACGGTTGAAATTTGACCATATGTTTATTATACTTTTTTTGTTTCTTTTAGTTCCCTGAACACATTATCCAAATATGGGGGGTTCCTCACAAATCACCCTGTTCAACAAGACAAAAAGCAGATTTACTGCCTTAGCCGGTTTCATAGCCGAGGCAAAGCTAGCTACAGCAGTAAATCTACTACCTTTTTGCCTTATTATACAAATAACTATTATCTGGGGAAAATTGAGGAAAAAATGAATTGATTGTCTCATAAGCTCAAAGTATTGGGTTCGATCGCAACTCAGCTCAATGAGATTTAGCAAAGTAAGTTCGAATATAAAGTGAAACAGTAGATCTCAGTTAGCCACGAAAAGTTTTTACCAGTGACGGTACTCCTCAAATAATGTTTTATATCCTTTTGTGAATTTTAAAAATCAAGGTACAAGGGCTTACTTTTATGGCATCCACCTAGCCATGACAAAAAAACAAGTATCACATTAACAACCCTTTATTTTTCTACGTAACTCTCTTCAATACTTATACACTTATTCCATCTTTTTTCCAATTGTCCCATACCCTCTACGTTACAATATATTGTTCAACAACTCCTTTAAGTGCTTCATCAGATGTAAAACGCTTTCCCCTGAGATGTTTTTTTAAGTTTTTGAATAGAAAGAAGTCTGGCGGAGCTAGGTCGGTAGTATACGGTGGATACTTTAACTCTATGCGCCCACAGTCATTGATTAACTGCTGGACTTTGACTTGATGACACTGTGATGTTCCACTTTAATTTCTCTTATTTCATCAAGAAGTAAACCTTCCCAAATCTCTATAAACCGCACAAATTAAACATAACTTAGCGCATGTACTTCTAAATGTCACAGCTATTTTTTAATAATTGCTTTTTTGTTTCATGACTTGGTAGATAACATAAAAATACGCCCTCGTAGAATGGCTTGAGTCCCAATTTGCTGACACAAAAATTATGGGATTCTTTTTATTCGTTTAGTCTAAATTTCCCGAACTCACAAAGTTACAAAATTCTTTATTGTTGTTTCCTCAATACATTTTGATAACATTCAACAAAAATGAAAAGAACTGTTAATCGTTTGTTCGTTAATTGCATTTCGTTACGTTCATCGTCGATATAGAATAGTCATCTAATCCATTAATACATCACGAAGTTCTAACTAAAGCCGTTCTGCATTCCTGTAGTTTTGTAATTCGGTGGTGAATGCACATACACACGTGCTTTTCTGTAATGACGAGTGCTCAGATCACGTATGAGATACGAATGCCATTGTGCAGCTTGAAGATACGGCGGAATGTGCACGCACTAAATTATGGACTCAATGAGGCTATGAAGTTATCTTTCAACGATCGTATATGCATGATTCGTTTCGCTTTTTACTTTTTACTGAATTCTTAATTAAATTACATGCGGACTCGCATAATTATTTCTTTATTCTTAATGCTCGTAGTTGAAGTGGATGCCTTACTTTGATTTAAATTGAATACTCGAACAAGTTTTCTCTATCGTACTACACTCATAATTGCTTTCATTGCTTCGGTTAATAATGCACCAAAAATTCTACTTTTTTGGTTTTATATATGCTGAAACTAAACTTGAGAATAACCGAAGCACCATAACTCGAGTTCTTGGCGAAATGTAAAGTTCTGCCAACTTAAATTTTGTTGAAAGTTTGATCGAGTCCGTTTTCATTAAAGCTTATTCTTTGAAATTTTGTCGCCCAACAACATGTTAGTTTTATTTATTTTACTTACAGAAATTGACAAAATTCGAGTTATTGTTCTTATTAGAATGTTACCCAACTTTCCTATAATCATTTCGCAAAATCCCAGTCCTACTTTATTTTTTAAATCTCTATTCAGTAATTTGTTTGCTAAAACTGGCTAAAATGTATAAAGGGTTTATTTGAATTACCTAAAGGTTGAACATGAGTTGTATTTTAATTTAAACTATTAATAGTTTGTTGGCGGAGAAAGGGGTCAAATAATCTTAATAGACACACTTTAAAAGCAATACCACTTGTTATCTGTATGACCTAAGCGAACAAAACGCACGTGTTCGTACCTTTGCCGATTAGTTTATTCTCTGATTTTTAACGTTTTAAATTCATTCTGCGAGTTACTCAAGCAGTGAATCGTTGGTTACTGTGCTTTCCGAATTATTGGCAATAAAAAATAATAATAAACTGGTGAGCATGATTAGAATACATGACATACTTGTTTGGGTCGGTTTCTCTTCTAGACATTTTCATTAGTAACCTTTGTTAATACAACTATTTATTTCTATAGAAAATACCCAAAAGTTGATTTGAATGATTAATCAAGAGATGGAAAAACCGACCCTTACTTGTAAAATTCTTGCCCAAACTTTTGCTTTTATATATTCCTGAAAATGTTTTCCATATGTGCTTATATTTTCAGAATGAAATAATAATTTTCTGTGCTTATTTAGCGAAAACTCCAGCCGGGTTTTCGTAAGATTTATTTGTTAGTCTCATAATTTCAAATACTGCTGAAAATGCATACAATTTTATATTTAAACTGTTAAAATTTGCATTTTAAATTATCGGTTTTTATTTTGGTAAATTTAACACATTCAAGTTTGGTTGGTGGGGAAAATGACTTAACAATCTCAACATACTTGCGTGAAAGCAATACCACTTGTTCTTATCTTGTTAGCCAACACGAATAAAATGTCCTATCTATCACACCTGCATTTGCAGATGTCGTTATTCTTTACATTTTTAACATTTTTGTGATTTGTTTCGCTCAAGAAGCGTTGTCTCCTAGTTTCTCAGCTAACTATTACTATCTAAAAATATAAACATCTTAATTTTTTAATCAAATTCAGTGTAAAGTTGCTACGTTCCATTGTACAAACTGGTATAAATGGTTAGAAGGCATTAAAAAATTTAATCAATGTAATAATGTAATAATAATAGACGGTCGTGATTCAGTTGGTTCAGCGTGCGTCTGACCACTGAGATGGCCCGGTTTTGATTCCCAGGGTCACAATGGTCACATATACACCGAAAATACCCGGCCGCTTCCCTCGGAAGTCAATGGCAAACCACCGAGGTGTATTCTGCCTAGTAAAGTCCTCTCTGGAGTAGAAGCAGTGGCGGTTGCTCCATAAGGCCGCGCGGCCGCGCGCCCCTCCAAGGAAATGTTAAGGTAACACACAATTTTTTTCTAAATTATTAATATTTATTTTACATACATTCTATGACTAAGTTCAAATTTCAACAAAAAATTCAACTCTACCCAAACATCCGCTCCCATCTCTAATTGTCCGTCCTCGTTGACATCTCTAATTATCCGCGTCCTCGACCAACGTGACAGCGTGAGAAATATGGAATCACGTGGGGACGTGAGTAGGCCGCTCAAAATCTGCGGCCTTTAACAAACATTATACATTGCCGCCGAACGACTCCGGAGACTAGCCGGTAATAGCCAATTGTATAAGTTACTGCAGGCCGCGATTTCACCGCGTCCAAGCCTGAAAACTTTTAGTTCCAACAGAACGTTGCGTTATGTAGTTATGTTATAATTATAATAGAGTGCTTTCCGCGTGTTTTACTGTTTTATAGGTGTTATCGACTTTGTGTTTCTGGTTGCTGTTATGTGATTTTCTATAGGGTGTGATAATGAATACTGTAAATAGTGTAAATTATATCGTTCCAATAAATTTTGATAGGCTGCCATTAGCCGATAAACTTAAAATTAAAGAACTGGGGAGGCCGGTGCCAGATATAAAGCTGTTACAAACTTGCAAACGAAACGCCGAAAAAAGGTCTTTTACGCGTCGGTTTTCAAAAGACATTTACAAGAAAAATAACTGGATATGTGGGTGTGAAATAACAAATTTGTTGTACTGTTTCCCGTGATTTTTGTTTTATAAAACCGACTCTAGAATGGAGTAATTAAAGTAAAAGAACCTCGAAAAGGACGTTTATCACACTATTTTTTGAAATGGCCTAGCGGCGACTAATCACTATTTTAAAATATATTGTTATTATTGCGGTTATAATACCATGAGATCGAAAAAAAGATGATTCTGAGCAGGCCTTGACTAGTACAACACGATTGGCAAGACTGATTTCAAAATGTGGCAGTAGGTTAGAGGTTAATAAATGTCAAATAAATTAAAACACAAAACAGTATTTATTTAGGGAACAAACTGAAAACTAAGATGAATACATGTTAGAGTAGGTGTTCAAAATGTGATCCTTCACTAGTATTACAACGATAAACTTAAATAATTCTGGAAACAAGATTGCAAAACTGACTTACATTTGAAATGTCACTGTCACATTATAATTCATAGGCATTCTAGAACCAGTGTAACCAATCGTGTTGTACTAGTCAAGGCCTGCTCAGAATCATCTTTTTTTCGATCTCATGGTATTTACTTAAATGTGCCAATTTTTAGATTTGTATTTATGTAAATTGGTTCGGAAAATAAAGAGACAAATTTTCCCGTAACTTTTGGTAGGTTATTTGGTGTTTGACTTCCGTGGTTCGGAGCCCACGTTAAGCTGTAGGTCCCCTATGTCTGTAGGCTACTTGACACGCACACCACAGGCATATGGAGACAGGACAGGCAATGCCCTGTAAAGGGTATGCCACTCTAAGAAGAAGAATCAATGTAACCCTAATACATTTTTTGTTTTCACATCTGCTTATAAAAATATGTTTTGCGTTTACTTTAGATATTTGAAAATTAAAAAACAAAATATTTGGTTTTTCACTGTAATACTTTTTAAAAAATCATATATTTGATGCCTTTAAATTTTGATTTAATTCGTTCGAATATTGTTGAAATAACTAATTATTTTAGGTAGAATCAAAAACTTTTTTAATAAAATACAATTTCGACGAATTATTCATATTACCTTTTAGAAGAAGTATTAGTAGAAGTATATTTGTTTCTTCTTCTTCTTCTGGTGCCTTATTATCTACGAACCTTGGCGATTAGATGGATATTCTTACTTTATCCGCTGCTTGCCTAAATAATTGCACAGATGACATGTCAAACCACTGGCGTAGGTTTTGTAGCCACGAATTTCTTCTTCTTCCTGGTCCCTTTCTGCCTTCAATTTTTCCCTGTATAATAAGTTGTAGTATTTTATATTTCGTGTTCCTCATAAGGTGTCCGAAGTACTCTAATATTTTTCGTTTTTTCACTGTGCATGTTACTTCCTTCGTTTTGCCCATTATTCTTAGTACTTTTTCGTTAGTTACATGTTCTATCCATGAGATGCGCATAATTCTTCGATAAAGCCTCATTTTAGACGCCTCGAGCTTTTTCATCATGGTTCCTGTCATGGTCCACGCCTCAACGCCGTAAAGAAGGACTGGGGGTACATATACCCCCAGTCTATAGCTATAGCTATGCTATAGCATCTGACCATTCTTATTTTCAGTTGCAGACTTAGATTTTTACTGATAAAAAATGTTTTCATTTTATTGAATACTGCTCTTACCTTCTCAATTCTGCATCGGGTTTCTACGGATTGGTCTCAATATGGTCATATGTTTCTCGCATGTTGTATTTGTTTTTTCAGGAAGAGTTTGTAGCTCTTCTAAACTGCTTGCAAGTATAACCGTATCAACTGCGTATCTGATGTTGTTGATGTTTTCATAGTTTATTTTGATTCCTTCAGGAGAGTCGTTCAGTGCTTCTTGAAATATTTTTTCTGAGTAGATGTTAAATAAGGTCGGCGAAAGGACGCACCCTTGGGGTACGCCTGCTTGGCACTTCACCTCTTCTGTTTTGTTGCCATCTATATTTACACAAGCCGACTGATGCCAGGTTCGTGATTATTTGTATATCTTTGTTTTCTATACCTACTTCTTTGAATATTGCTATTGGCTTTGTATGTTTAACTCTGTCAAAAGCCATCGTAATATCTATGTAGCATGCATATTTATATTTACATCGTGATTTATGTCTCTGCAGAGTTGCACTAATACTTGTAGTGCAAAGATTGCTTCTCTAAAATAGTTCCTAGCGCATTTCTGAAACCAAACTGAGAGTCGCTGTTTATTTAAGTGGATTTAATGACGGTTTAATATTCTCAGCGTCCGGCAAGAATCAGCTTGTAGTAATATTATCTTTAACACCAAGTCAAAACTATTCAAGGTACAAAGTGCATGTTTCTATCAAATCACATAATTCAGGCCAGATGTTTTCCCAACCGATTTACTATCTATTCGCTCGTTTGAAAGACACTAAATTTAAGAATTTAGTACATTTTTTTATTATTGAATTGTCGGCACTACATATTTTTAAAATTTAGTGAGATTTTTAGTTCCCTTATAAAGTTTTGGTTATGTTGACATGTTGATGGATGTCAAAATCTAAATTCAGTTAAATTTAATTGTAGTTCCATATGCAGTTTTTAATTCTTCGTAACAGAGATAAATTGCCTTCTGCTCTCTTTCGGTAAAATTCATGGTCCATTGTTTAGATTATATTCCATGAAAACTTTTATAATTTTTGGTTATCTATCTGATTTCAAATTTTGATAAATTTCCCTCCAGTCATATACACTGACCGGCAAAAAAATCCGGCCACCCTGAAATATTTTGTAAAGGTCCTCTTAATCGCATATTTTATAACTAAATAGGGCTGATTTTTCTTAGTTATCAATGTTTTAAGATGCTTATTCCATTCCAAAATACCCCTAGTTTTAATGTTAACAGGCGAGATTCTCTTCTCAACAGCATTAACATGTTACCGTAAATTATGGCTGAATTACGTAATTCAGGCTAGAGGAGGACATACACGCTATTAACAATTTACCAGAAGGTCCATTAAAAACAGCCACCTTTATTTTTTTTGCAATTAAGAGAAAATCGATTTGCACTGTTTCTGTTACTTTTTCAAATTAAATTTATTTCTGAGTTTATTTGTATTATTTTCTTAGCTAATTTGTGAATGCCGTATCAACAATGAATGGTTCTTCAACCTAATGCCAATATTTAGTTAAATTAATGAACGATTAAGTGCTTTTGTGAAATATTTCAAGGTGGCCGGTTTCTTTTGCCGGTCAGTGTATTCACCAGAAATAGTAACATATTTTCTGTGCCAATAAGTACTAATATTTCAGTGCATGCCAACATAAATCTGGTGTTTTTGAGATCAGTCAACAGAATATATACAGTACAACAGGGGGCGGCTCGTCGTTAATAGCTGCAGAGCTGCAGAACCACCAAAAAGAAGATTATAATTAGAACAATATCGCTTCTTCTTCCGCTTTTTTAATGTTAAACCTATGTAAATTGTTCAGTCAGTCAACCAAATGAATATTTTAATATGAGGCCACTATGTAGCGTTCACGAAACAATTCGTGCTGCGCACAAAAATCTGCTTGTTCGGTAGGCATCGCTGCGTTACGATGGGGCCCGAAGTTAAAAGTAAAGGCAAAGTTAAAAGCTAGAATGGAGCTGCATGCGATGCAGCTCAAATTGTTAATGTGCTGCGTTTTAAACGAGGGTGTTGTAGTAGTTTGACTGACTAATTCGTGAATGTACCTTTTTTGTACGATTATGCTTACAAACATTTTTTAAATGTGTTGTAACAATTTTTTCGCATTTTGACAAAAAAGTGGACTTTTTTTATTAAAAAATCATAAAGAAAATAGAAGAAATAAAACAGTTTTTTTAACTATTTTTATTAAACATTTTTTTACATTTTGCATTAAGTAAGTATGCTTTAAATACCTGTAATCATAAAACAATTTTTATTATTAGTGATGACACTTATCAACATAAATTTTAATCTGACAGTTTGCGTGACCATGTATTGTCAAACCACTAGTTCCGCTTGGCAAGGATACAGAGAAACACTTTTTACGTCATTAACCTCAATTCCATCTTTCTCCTGCACGCGTTCACTGATTGAACTATCGGGGCTGTAAGTTCTTCTGCTGGTATAATGCGTCGAGCAATCTTAATTTTATTTTCATACCTCATCCGTGATTTTCCCGGTACTAATTCGCCAACTGCCGCATCAGCAAGCCCTTTTATATCATTCGAAGTACTCGCCTCGCTATCGCTGTACATATTTTCTTCCAAAACTGTAATTTTTCCAACGAAATAAAAAAAGAAGGAAGGACCATAACACCAACAGTATGCAATTTAGATGGTGTATCAATATGGCGGATTTTAGAAGCTCATTGGCTGAGAACACTAAATACGTCAACTGTCAAAGACAAAAACGTAAACAAACAGTTAGGCTACCAATGAAAACTCGTGCCGGTTGGTGTTTCAATATGGCGTGTGTGACGTATTTCCGTTACATTTGTAGTTATGCACCATAATACCTTAGTTTCCTTCCTTCTTTTTTTATTTCGTTGAATTTTTCAAACAGAATTGGAAAATTCTTGCAGCCAGCAAAACAATCAAATGTTTGTAAACAAACAAAAGCAGAGGCTCATCTCCTTAGAGATCAATGTCAAAGGCTACTAGCATGCACTATTTTGAAATGGTAAACGAAATATTGTAAATTGTCAGTTTGACAACTGTAAATTCTCAAATCCTTTTTATCTTATTTTGAGGGATTTAAGATGTCAAAATGCAAAAAAATATTGTGTACAACTCGTATGAAAGCATCTTTTTTTCACTCGTTTGATTGATGCACTCCGGCTTCGCCGTCGTGCATCAAACTTCAAACTTATGAAAAAAAGTATTGCTTTCATTACTAGTTGTACAAGTAACCATTTGTGAATTGTTATTTAATTCAATTAGTTATAGTTTATTTAGCCCTATGTTCCTTTATGTTAAAGGGTAATTTCCGTCTTATTATTGTGTTAGTCTTGATTACCGCGATATTTTGCTTATTTTTGCGTATTATCTTTATGTTTCTGTCATTTGAAAACATTTTCATAGTTAAACCGTTCCTGGGTGTACCTATTATCTTTAATTCAATCAGTATCCCTTTAATCCTTCTTCTGTGATTGTGTTGTAGATGTTTTTCTATATGTAATTCCTGATTTTCTATTGATTTCTGATTTCTATTTCTTCTCAGTGTTGAATTACTGTAGTTTTTGATTTAATTGGATAATTTCATTAATTTAAATGCTACCAATTTTTTTCTTCTTTATATTACTTATTTTCCTTTTGTTATTCCTTTATGTATTGGGGAGGAGAATTAATTACTACAATTAGTAGTTGGGTTTATTTCTGGTTGGATTTATTACAAGTTTATTTATATGTATTTCTTTAAAAACCAAAAGTTCTTCGAATGCGTGCCTTTCGATTATTTTATCGTTGCTGCACTTTAACTTATGTGAGCTTGGAAATTTTCCGTTTCGCTGCGCAGAAATTGATTTTTGGGGACTGTTCAATTTGACTTTGAAGAGTCAAGATGTATTTTTCACATCGTTAATTATTGCGATGATGCTTTGAAATTCCTAATTTGGAAATCTTTATATGGGAAATGGTGGAAAATTGAGTTCTAATTCTTTCCAGAAATATTAAAACAGGGATTTTGGTTCTTAAGCCCTCATTTTTTCTGATTTTAAAAAGGCAATTTACTTTATCCGCTAATAAATAAAAAATCGTCACTACAAGTGGAATACACCAAAATTATCTACCTATCAATATTAAGGCCAATACTAACATACGCATGCCAAATATGGGGAAACACTGCGAAAACTAACACCAATAAATTGCAAACTCAACAGAATAAAGTTCTACGGATAGCAACCAAAGCTCCTTGGTTTGTGAGAAACAAACAGATACATAAAGAATTCAATATTCCAACAATACAACAATTCATAAAAATAACAAGTAAAAAGTTCTTTAAAAATATAAATCAGTGCAACAGTGCGGCTTATTACAAGCTAGGTGGAAAGAACACTCACACGCGTCTCAAAAGAAAGCTAGCGCAAGACATAGTGCTAACATCAGACTCTAATACCAGTGATAGTGACCTAAATTAGACAGTGAAAGCCAAACAATCAAACAATAGGAATGAACTAATCTCAACACTATATTCGCAAGAACTAAATAGAAACCCCAGGAGGAACTCATTAAAGACATAAAGCACACTACCATGTATAGCATGTAAACTGCTGATCTGGTTACAACTAAAAAGGCAATTAATGGTGAGCAATTTTTTTATTTTCTTATTTCATCTGCTTAGCCGTAACTAATTTTGGTACTGCGGTTGCAGCCTTTGTATTCTAGCCCATTGTTTCAACGCATTTTTAACTAACTTTTGGTTAGCTGTTTTTTTCCATTTTGGATGCTTGAAAATTAAAATGGCGTTTCAACTCCATTTTGTGCAGTAAGCATCTGGTAACTTTCCTGTAGAATTTTCCTTGGTTCCATATTGTTTGACCATCTGTTCTCCAAGTCATTTTATCAGCGAAGTCGTTTTATCAGCGAAGTCAAGAATTTAGAAGATTTTTATCATTATTGGATATCGGATTTGTAATTTAGTAGGTAAGTGTTATTTGTTAGAATTAATTATTTTGTATATATGGTTTTTCAATTTATTTTGATTCTTTATTTCCCGGAAGTAATTAAAATCGAATTGGTGTGGTTAAAGTTTATTATTTTACTTCAGTTAAATTAATCCTGATCTTTATTACTTAAGGTATTCCCTTTATGTTATTTTTAATTAATCAAATTGTGTTAATTTTTATTCCTGGTAATTTTTATATTCAAGAATTTCTTTATGTGATTTTGTTTATATTAATAGATACGTTTATTGTTACCATTGTGTTTCATTATTTTATTAGAACTTTGTGCTCTAGCTGGACTAGTGGGCCACCCGGCATTGATTGTAACGATAATTTTTCTATTATTAATTCTATAGTTAAATTGTCGCTACAGTGTGCTATATTTAAATTAAATGAAACTAAGTTCCCTACACTTAATTACCAAGAATAATTAATAATAAACGATCAACACAGCTGGAATTAAATATTGAAAGTGTTAGCAATACACGAGAAAAAACACTTTCATCAGGATATATATTTAAGGATTGACCGTCGTAATCGGAAAAATGTTTTATTTTGTTTTCCCTCTGTATTATTATTATTCTTACTTCTTTTTAATAAAATGAGCCTTTAAATTTTATTCTTCGTTTATAAAATGAAAGTCAGTGAAAAGTCAGTCCGAAATTAAGCATTTAGGTGATTTTGTTCCTGGATACTTAAAAAAAAAAGAGTGGTCTCTTAACTTTCATTTGTATTTGTTACTAACAACTTAGATGTCAGGGTGGCGTAGTGGTAGAGCGTCAGGCTAGCGTTGCGCTAGTCCTTTGTTCGAATCTCTCGATGGGCAGGATTTTCCTGCAGTCTGGAGATCTGTATCGAGTCCTGGTGACCAATCGTCGTTGGACGCCTAATTAACGGCGCTCTCTATCGAATACAGACCTAAGAGATAGAGACACTAACAAGGTCCCTACACATGCATACACTTACACTCTTTACACATGGTTCAGTATGTACCGGGCGATCCAGAAAGAAGGAATTAGAGCAGTTTAAGGTCTTACTTGTTATTTGTCGTTAATACTAACAGGCTGTTGTTTAACTAAAATTACTCATAAACTTCAAACCTAAAGTTGTTTTAAATATTTGAATATAATATTGAACGTTTTTTTTTGCAATTTTGGTCTCCTAAGGACCAGGATTAATAACTTGGTTTTGGACAGTTGTTCGGCCTTTCTCATACGCTAGTATTCTTTCATTGTTTGGCTTCTTTGATCGTGTAGTCCTTGTGAGACTATTCTTTGTCGCCCTTTCTTTATCTCCGGAAATTCACCTACCTCCTGTAACTTTTTCCTAAAGGTTGTTCTGTCTTGTCCGTCTTTGAGTTGGATGTTATATGCTTGTTAGTCTTTGTTGCATTTTGTAATCCAGACATTTTTCGTTTTGGGTTTGGAGTTAAAGTGATCAAACACTTGGCATGCTAGTCTGTTGGGATCCATCCTACTCAAGTGCCCAAAGTACCTTAAACGCCGTTTCCTCATTTCCGTGCTCAGTCTATTTACTTGGCAGTATATCGTGCTGTTGCTTTGTAATCTATATCCTTCATTTGTTTCCCTTGCTCCATAGATTTTTCTCGGGATTCTCCGTTCAATTTTTTTCAAGATTTTCAATCTCTCCTTTTTTATTTAAGCAATGCATTCGAATGCATACATGGCGACTGTTGTGTAGTGTCTCAGTTTAGCATTTCTGGTGATGTTCTTCTTGTTGTAGATGCCTTTTATTAAATGGTATGCTAACTACATCTGGTCCCTCTTTTTCTTGTAGGAGACGGTGTCAAGTCCATTATGTTGGATAATTTCTCACAGATATTTGAACTCGTTGGTCTTGTGGATGATACCATACTTAGTTGTTGGTTTTTTGGGGACGTCCTTGATGTTGGTCATCCATTCTATTTTCTCGAAACAGATTTGTAGCACCTTTTCTACTGTTTCTCTCAATGTTTCAAGATATACCTTAGCATCCCTCATGTTGTCAGTCAGGATCGCCATGCAAACGCAATGCATTCTACTGGAGTTCCCCTATGTTTATGAACGGTTATTATAAGTTGATTTCATTTTTATTTATCAAACTGTTAGTATTAATTGCTACATTTAGAGATCGCCTTTTTATCTCTTAGGGCAGTTTACCCAGCATATGTTTAAAATTTTAGGGCTATTCAGTGGAAAGGAAATGTTCGATTTAAATTAAGTTTACATTTAAAAAAAGCTCTGTTTAAACTAATACTGACAATTTATTCGAATTAAATAATTATTTCATCAATTAATCGATTAGTCCATAATGGCAATTTTCAATTTTTGTGAAATCAACTAATCGATTTCAAAATATTTGATTATTGCAATAAATCGATTATTTAGGATTAACCGATTATTAATATTATTTTTCTCGATTACCGACTTACTTAAAACTTTCTTTTTTAATTAATTATTCTTATTTCTAGGAAGTTATATTATTGTTTATCTTTGCATTTTTATTTATTTTTAAATGGAAATTGTACAGTACGGCGAGGCGCTAAAACACAGTCTCAAGTATTACAAATTTTAGATACATTAAAATTTATTGGAATAACATATCAAAAAAATTAAATGCGTGTTTAATCTAAATAAAATAAATATAAAAAAACAAAAATATAAATCATACCTTAAAAATTGTATCGGCACTAACGCCCTGCGAGGAAGCATGGCCGCCAACATGGAGACATGGAGGCCTCCTAAGTCGCTTTCATACCTGGTTGTCGTTATGCGTACGGGGTGATGTGGTAAACACTACGCCTTGGACAACCGCCTACCTTCACTAATCTACCACTGTGTTTCAGTCCCCAATTATACCTTACTAAAAGATATTAAAATATATAAGTAACACTTTTTTAATTAATAGAATACTACCGCTAATCGATTAATCGAATAATAAAATTAATGGATTAATCAAATAATCGCAAAATTGAGATTAATCGAGCAATCGGGAAATTGCGATTAATCAATTAAACCTATAAGAAGAATCGCTAATTATACGATTAATTTATTTCTTCGATTATGAACAATTTTGCCAGCGTCTTAGGTATCTATTTTGAAATTTAACTTTGAGTTATTTTCCTTGGTAACTTTTGCCAATGTAATGGTTTCCAGAGAATTTATCTGAAAGTTAACTTTGTCAGGAGATTACATAATCTATCCCAAATACACTACATATAAATAATATAAAATGATAATATTATTTCGAACAATTTTATTGACAGGTAACATGAAAATCATTTAAGAAAAATCAAAGAAGAAATAATTACGATAGCTATAATAAAAGTAAGTAACCGTGGACGATGGACCATTTTAATTTGGTTTGTTTTAAAATAAATCAGTTTAAAAAAATTGTTGAGTTTAACCATTCTACAGAAGATCCCATTGTTTCGACGTCACTTTTATTTCTTCTGGTAATGAAAGTAAATTACTAAAATAGAAATTTTTGTTTTCTGTTTCTTTATCACAAAAAACGGCAAAATATAAATTGTTTTATTTATTTATTTTTTGTTTCAGGTCAAAAATTCTACTGGTGACCTTGAAGACGTCCTAAGAGCTGACAATGATTTCCACGTCCAAATATGGATCATCCTGATTTTTTCTCCTTCACTGACTAACCACCTGTGACAGGGCAACATCCAACAAACAATTACCATACATACATACATAACCCGGTCCTCTTGTACCCTAAAAAGTCAAGGTTAGAAATTTCTTTCACTTTCTCCTATTCCTTACCATTACTGAAGCTGAGTTGCGATCATTTTTCCTTTCTTTTAGAATAGCTTTCACAGAGCTGTTACAAGTTCCATTATGCCTGCCCTTTCTATTTTTCCTTATTGGTTTTGCTTTCTAAACCTTCTTTACTTTACTTTACTTTACTCAATTTTTTATCTTCCAATCTTCCCTTGCCGGTTTCACTCTCAGTTTTCTTCTTATTTCATCATTTCATTTCTTGTCAGTTGTTTTTACTCCTAACACTCTTCTAAGGTATTTCCTTTCAGTAGCTTAAATTCTCTTTTCTTGTCGATCTGTCAGTATCTAATTTCTTCCTCCATGTAGCAATACTGATAGGTATATCGATTTATAAATGACCATTTTTGTTTTCTCCGATATTTCTTAGTGTTCTAGAAACTTTTTCTGTAATGCGCAGAATATTCTATCAGCTGACTGAATTCTCAACAAACAATTACATAATACTTAATCACTTAATCCTTTATTCCTTCAGGTACATAATTTCATTTTTTCATTTTCACATTGATTTGTTCTCTACAATTCTAGTATTCTTTTTTTTTTATTAATTTATCTTCTGTACCCTGCCTTGATCGCGAATTTGGTTTTTATGAATTTCGCAAACACAACTGCTTGCTAATAGTATATTATTATATGAGCGATTATGACAGCCATTATTCACGAAGATGACGTTTGAGCCCACGAGCCGTCAGGCGAGTGGCACAAATCATCTGAGCGAATAATGGCCATAATCGCGAATGTAATACGATACTTTTTCTACACCTATTAAACAAATATATTAGACTCAAATTAGTCAAATTTGATAACTTTGTAAACAAGCAATATGACAACACATTTGGGCGTGTCACGCGAGTCGATTGTCAGCCGCAGAAGGAGTTGATCGCGGGCGATTTAAAATATGATTGGATTAGCGAAATATTTATGTGTTTGTGATTGGCCGAAATCATAATTCACTGCAGTGAATTATGAATCCATAATTCACTGCAGTGAATTATAGGTACTATTTTTCACAAAAAAAATGCTAATAATTGCAATATAATTAAATAGGTGTAGAAAAAATTAAATAAATCTTGCCGTTTTAAAAAAGGTTGTAAAGCCAACTCCGACAGTTTTGATATGAAGTGTGTTCGTTTGGTTTGAGTTTTTAAAAGTAAATTTATTATTAATAATTTTTATTGGAAGATATTGAAGGCCAATTTTAAATATTTTAATAGTGCATTCACTTCGATACATTGTAATTTCAGTACTGATTATGAATTCGTAACACCTCCGACAGCAATTATAATCAGTTTCAAGTAAATTCTTTCTTAGACGTTTCCACAAAGAAATGCATCTTTACTTCATACGAATGTGAGGTAGTTTAATTCTGTTTAGTTCTTTTTTGAAAATGATATTTAAAATAATGTTATTTTATTTTTCAGGAAATGTTCACCATGTTCATCATCGTTTTCGGAGTCTTTGCATTAATTATAAATTTTGCTTGCAGCTTTCCGTTCGTAGCGTTCTTCGTGAATCGGTTTTTATTTAATTTGTCGCAAACATACGACTGTTTGCTAAAAATAAATTTCGCCGAATTAAAAGGAGGTGTGTTTAGTTCGATAATTTTTAGATTAACTGCAAAAAGTGCAGTTTTCTTAGTGTCACGTGAAATATTCTTTGTGCTTTTAAAGATCATTAAATTTCATTCGGATGATTATAAATGGTGTTGTGCAGGAGTGCCGGTTCGGATTTCCATATTTTCTGGTTCCTGTTCGAATAATGGCAAATGGGACAAAAGATCAGCGGAGTAAAGGTCGGTAATTCATATTATAATTAAAACTATAAAGTTTCTGTAATTTTATGGCTTTACATTATTATTTAGAAAAATCTACGAACTATTAGAAAACCAGCCTAACGGGTAAAAAAATTATTTTAAACACAATTCCCATAAATTTTTGCAATAGCGCTTTGATTCATATCTGATACAGCCAATAATATTTCAAAATGTTGCATAACTATCTTAAGTTCCAGCAAAAAATGTTATCGGAAAATCCTTGTTGCGATTCAAATTTCAAAATAGAATACGTAACCCTCTAACTTGTATACTTGTATTGATAACCAACAATATGTTGGTCCGGCCTCGATGGCGTCAAAGTTAGTATACTTGTCTTGTAAACCAAATATCTTAGGTTCGATTTCTGGTTCAGGTCGGTGAGGTTTTTAATGCGAAAAAATATTTACAACGTATGCCCTCCTTCGGATACAAAGTTAATCATAGATTCCGTGCCAATATCCATGTTTGACCCATTTTTGGTACGATAAAAGTCCGTTTCAGGGGTGGAATTTCCTTATGTTTGACGAAATGCTAATCAGGTAATGCTATTGACCATCGTAATTGACGTACGTTGAAATCCCTCGCACCCGCAAGCCTATACATTTCCTATTAAATAAACAAACTATAACATTTTAGGCCCCATCACAATGAGTATAATTTCGTTAGCAACTACTTATTAAACGGTATTTATAACCATCAAATAGTAATGTCCAGTATCACTTTTATGTACAGAGTGTTTTCTAAGAGAGTAAGTTCAGCTAATATATGAAGGCTCCTGCCGATTATCACATCACATATTAAAATCTTTTATTGCGAACCTGCTTATGACGAACCTCCTTTTGTTAAGTACGAGTTTTGGAGTACTAGATTTAAAATGTAAAACGAACAAGTTCTTTCGGTCACACGCTTTCAATAATGTTTGGGTGTCTTAACGCCAGCTTATCAGGTGCTTCACCTGCTTTTTTGTTACATCTACATTGTTCCGTCACAGTTTCTATTTAGCTGAGGTTTCGTTGTTTTCTAAAATCAAAACCGAACCAACTGTGAATAATGGAATACCCGGTCTCATCAAAACGTAAACAATCGTTTGATTGCTATTGATATTTCTTATGGTATTGCGTTTCTAAACTAAGGCTGGAGAACGTCAAAGCTTTTTTTCCCAAAACTACCTATGGTGCCATAATTTTATATTAAAAAAATGCAGATAGGTTTATTTATTCATTGTAATTTCAATATGTATAAATAAGTGAAATATTCTTCTTTTTCGGAGATGTTTCCAAATTGTAATCAGATCTCCACTCCTACCTGCCACAATTCTTCAGTTGCCCTCATTGTATGTACGCTCTCCACACGCTCCAATGGCCGCCTCTTTTTCTTTTTCCGAGAGAACTCTAACCTTTTTTGACAACCTTTTGTCTGTCATCCGTTAAATGTGACCATACTATTTTAATATTTTCTGGGAAATGGTTTCTCGGACATTCATTACTGCTCAATCTAGCACATCTACTCCAGCAATTCATATCAGCTGCTTATTCCGGTCTTTTATAGTTAAAACCCAGTTTTTGCCACGTAGAATATACTGCTCTAAACTAGAATCTTATAGCGTGTCAGCATAGATAAATTACATGTAAAATTTCGAATTTCAATTTGTATCCCGATTTTGAAAAGCTTTATACACATATTTACGTATAAACAGCCGGTTGTCCTGACTTTGAATTTGAATTACTGGGCGTGTTAGTTTAGTTAGATGCATGCTTATATTCGTTCCACGAATATTTTATCACTTTTGTTTCTCAAGAAATATTAGATAAAATTAGCAACATTATTTAATTATTCAATGGAATTCGTTCAGAAAAAAAATCTAAATATGTTCCATCTACTTTTTTCCTAAAATCCATAACCGAAATAGAAATTAATATACAGTGTGTCCCAAATTCAATCCCCACCATTAGGATCTCGGAAACTATAAAAGCTACAAAGTTGGTTAAATAGGGAAAGTTTTAGGAATTTTAATGCTCATTTCATATCCGTTGGGAAATCACAGCCAACTTTGACCGTTTTCGAGATATCTTGAAAAAACCGAAATTTGGAGTTTTTTGTTTTCCAAATATCTCGGAAAGTATTAAGTTATTAGTTTCAAGACTTGTACATTGTGAAGACACTTTTTACGGAGAATCGGGTGGTACCATATTTTTATATTTATGACGCTTTGTCTCTATTCTATGAATAACCACTTTTGATTTTTATATGGATGCCAAATTGAATTTTGTCGTAACTAAACTCAGCTCCCTTTTCTCTTTTCAACGATGTGCCACACCACACGTACGGGGTTTTTGAAAAAGAGCGGGAATAAAATACATTTTTTTTTATCATAGCCTACTACGCGAATAAAGAAAAAATGTATTTTATTCCCGCTCCTCTTCAAAAAAATCACCAGTAATCTCAACTATCTCACCACCAGGCAACCTATATACTGGCCTACGGACAGGGATAAAATCCCGGATCTACTCGACTTTTGTGTTACAAAAAACATAGCACAAAATTACCTAAGAATTGAACCATGCCTTGATATGACATCAGATCATTCCCCAATCATAATTACGTTAAGTACGCAAATATGTCACAGGCCTAGACCAATCAGACTCAGTAATAAGAAAACCGACTGGGACTTATTTAGAGTAATAGTCAACGAGAAAATAGATCTAGACATACCCCTCAAGACCATCGATGAGGTCGATGATGCAGTTGAGCACCTGCATCGTACTATACAAAGTGCGGCATGGGACTCAACCCCCTTATCGCAAGCGAGCGATGTCCATAATACTCTACCTATGGTAATAAAACGAGCAATAGCTGAGAAAAGAAGGCTTTGCAGAATTTGGCAGAATACTAGATCCCCCAATGATAAAAATAAGCTCAACAATGCTACACGAAATTTGAAAGCAAAGCTTCAAGATCAAAAAAATCAGGCTATACAATATTACTTATCAACCCTCTCTGCTACCGAAGCAACAGATTACTCCCTATGGAGTCACGAGGAAACTAAAATAACCACAGCAAGCAACCCCCCCAATTCGGAAACCTGATAGAAATTGGGCCAGGAGTGAGCAAGAAAAGGCTAATACATTTGAAGCACATCTAACAGATGTTTTTCAACCCTTTCCTTCTGCACTAACTCCAGAAGAAGAAACCGAAATACAACTATACTTGGAGACACCAGATCAACTAAGTCTACCAATAAAAAAGATCACGATAACAGAAGTAAGATCGTTAATTAAGTCCGAACTAAATCCTAGGAAAGCAGCAGGCTATGACCTGATTACAAGCGAAGTCCTAAAACAATTGCCACAGAAAGGATACAAACTAATAACGGCTATATTTAATGCTATTTTAAGTTTGAACCACTTCCCGACCCAGTGGAAGGTGGCCCAAATAATACTCATACCTAAACCAGGAAAGCCTCCTGAAGAATTGACATCTTATCGTCCGATCAGCTTACTACCAATAATATCTAAAGTCTTTGAAAAACTCTTACTCAGAAGAATTAAACCAATTCTAGAAGACCACGATCTAATACCAGCACACCAATTCGGCTTTAGAGAGAACCACGCCACCATCGAACAAGTTCACAGGGTAGTAAGCGAAATCAACCAGGCCTTCGAAGAGAAGAAATATTGCTCCACTGCCTTCCTCGACATAACCCAGGCCTTTGATACGGTCTGGCATGCGGGACTATTGTATAAGATTAAGAAAAACCTGCCACACACTTATTTTCATCTGATCAAATCCTATCTGAGTAACAGATACTTCCAGGTGAAGTTTCGGGATGAACTAACAAAACTACACCCTATTAACTCCGGAGTACCGCAGGGAAGCGTACTAGGACCCGTGCTCTACCTACTGTACACGGCAGATATATCTACCACCGGCCTTACGACGACGGCTACATTTGCAAATGATACTGCCATTCTTGCAACTCAAGAAAATCCTGTTATTGTATCAAGAATCTTACAAATCTCTCTCAACCAAGTGCAAGACTGGCTCCGGCTTTGGCGTATAAAAGCAAATGAAAATAAGTCCACCCAAGTCACCTTCACACTCAGAAGAGAAACATGCCCACCAGTTACCCTTAACAATACACCACTTCCGCAAGCAGAAGACGTCCGTTATCTTGGTATGCACCTCGATCGGAGACTAACTTGGAAAAAACATATACTTACTAAACGAAAGCAACTGGGCCTAAAGTTCTCCAAGTTAAACTGGCTATTAGGAAAGAAATCCAAGCTAACTTTACACAACAAAGTACTACTCTACAAAAGTATACTAAAGCCTATCTGGACATACGGGCTGCAACTATGCGGTACCACAAGCAACTCCAACTTGGAGATTTTACAGAGATTCCAGTCTAAAACCCTAAGGGCAATAGCAGATGCTCCGTGGTACGTTAGGAACGAAGTCATCCATCGGGATCTCCGAGTGAAACTAGTGAAAGAAGAAGTGAAGTGCGTGAGTGCAAAATATATTTCACGATTAGAAAATCATACGAACTATCTTGCTGTGAATCTGCTGGATAATAGCAATGCAGTCCATAGGTTGAGGAGACTCAGCCCCCTGGATCTTCCGGTTCGATACTAGCCTGACTTGTGTGTAAAATATTATCTGTACATAAAGTATGATCAAAATTTCTGTTCATCAAGTATGGCTGTGGAAGTGCAAACCAACGCCTTTAAAATTGGCTTACATTATATTTACTTCAAAATTGTTGACAGCTGTCACATTAAATAAATATATGTAAGCCAATTTTAAAGGCGTTGGTTTGCACTTCCACGGTCATACTTGATGAACAGAAATTTTGATCATACTTTAGTTAATAAGTAATTTTTGGGGGAGCCTTCCACTGGGACGGCATCGAACATGTACTCTTTTTGTAAAATTCACCTGATTTACTTATTGCTCACCAGAGCAGATTGTAAATATAATTAAAGATATAAATAAAAAAAAAAATTCTACTTCACTTCCGTAATACATGGAGTGAAATTTTTTTTCAACATATCGATAAAAATATCGATGTATCAATATATCCAATATCGATTTCAAATTCTAAAAATATCGATGTTTTGATTTAATGGACATTTTAATATTTTCTTATGATATATTTCATAAGAAAATTATCAGATTAAAATATCTATAAAAGTTTATTATCGACATGTGGAGTTAGAATGTAACAAATAAATTTCCCATATTGAATCATTAGATTAATTCGATTTATTAGATACGGCAATTTAATCGATATATCGAATCAATTGATTTACTGGATATGGCGATTTAATCAATATTTCGAATCAAATGATATATCGGTGAAGTCGCCATGTAGAACCAATCGATATCCATATCGCCATATCCAATAAATCGATTGGTTCGATATATCGGCAGCATAGATACTTTTTCGAAATTTTAAAATGTTTACAATATCACACAGGCTTAGTAGGTCAGGTTAAATTCATATTCTATTGATTGTAACAGTAGGTAGTAGGTAGTAGATAAGTTTATTTTCCATTTTTACAGCATGTGCTGTTGTTCCATGTAATAATTCTGACTTTTATGAAAGAACAGCGACATTTTACCTTTTCCTAGCCGCCTGTTGGTGATGAGTTTATGTAACCTGTCAGAAAGAAATGATGTTTATATTTATTTGAATGATGCTAAAAAAGTTCTGTCAATTGAAAATATTATATCACAGTCATTATTTATTATACCAGGTAGTATACGCCCCTATTGCGGTTTTCCTTGCTAGATCTTTTGGTTCTTTTGTTCTTGTTATTATAGTGAGATCTTCAGGGTATAAGCAAGACGTTGATAGGCACTTTTAAGCATATTATTATCCCATTTTATTTTACATTTTCTCAGAATATTTTCAAATAAATTATTAAAAAGTGTAGGCGATAATAGGTTGCCTTGCCTTGAATCGTTAGTTGTAACGAACTTTCCTGGGAGTTTTCCTTGTATCTTCACTTGGTTTTGTGTTCTACTTAGTTAGTATCATCTTGATCAGAGAAACTAAATCTTGTGAAAACTCGAGGTCCTGCAATGTTTGAAACAGCAAATATTTATTTTGTATGCACTTTTAAAATGTAATAGGAGTACCTACGTAGAGTTAATTTAATAGTCTTCTTTACACACTTTTCCATAATTTGCCTCATTATAAAGATTTTGCCAACCGTTGAACTGCTCGGCCGGAAATCACATTGATATTTTCTTAGACTTTTTCCTACTTATTACACCTCCTATTTCTCCAATTATTTTTCTATTATTATTCGTGACTGGTATTTTTATTATTCTTATTTTCTTATAAAATGCTCTTGTTCTATTATTCTTGTAGTCTTCTTCCATTTAATCTATGGGCTTTGTATCGTACTCTCTCTTCTTTTGTCTGTATGTGTCCTTTACTCTTATTCTTGCTTCTTTTAATTTATTTCGAATTTCTAGGGTATCTTGTGCCAATGTCTACACTGTCTACACACTCCTCATCAAACCATGGTTTGTCCTTTATCTTTTTCTCTGGCCTTAGAACTGCCTGTGCTACTTCAATTTCCGTTTTCTTTATTCTTTCCCATTCTTCATTTTCTTCCCCACACTTATTTCTTCCTCTTTCCTGTATATCCCAGACCCACATCCTGTTTATTAGTTAGCGTGATAATGGCTAGTCTCTGTAATATATTTATGTTAAAATCAAGTTAATAAGTCGTTTTGTTTGTAGATAATGGATGTATACCATTCGTATGTATGTGAGTTTCTTTTTATCTTTTGTTTTTAAAATGCTGACACATACACTTTTATTTAACTCTTAACGTTAGACTTGTTATTGTTGTAACATTTTTAGTAATACCTAAGGTAAAATATCCATTTAAGTACTTAATTAATAATAATACTTTTTTGATTACGTTGGGCTATATCGTATATCTTTTAGGAATGGCCACGCTTGTTGTAGACTTCTTCTGTCTCTAAGGTCTTTTTTCAGTATTCTTATTCCACCATTATTTTTTTTCGTTCTTTTTGCTAGAAATCCTAATGCTTTCTGTATGGATTCGAATCACCTCGTATGCTAGCATAAGTGGTTTAACTTTGCCAAATAATTCATTGCTAGCAGTTCATTGTTTTTGGTTAAATTCATTGCTGTTATTTATCCAAAAATAATCGCCTTTCCACTCGATATTTGGTTGTTACTAGCACTCACAAAATTTCCAATCAAGAATCCTTAGTGTTACTCCAGAAATACTACCGACAAAGTTATATCACTTATGGTATTATACATAAAAGTTTCGTAATTCTAAAGGTTTGGGCCGAAGCTTAGCTTAAGTTGGTTTAATTAGAACTTAAGCCAAACCTTGATTCGCTTAAACCCTAGTATAAGCCGGCTTAAACTAAGCGTCCGCTTAAATTTTAACTTAAATACTAACCCTTATTCGCAATTTAAGATAAACTAATATAAACACAAATTAAAATCCGTAGTGCACATATTAAACTCTGACGCAGAGTAATGTAAATTGACAAGATGAAGGAACTTCATGCCTACCTACTTATTAGTATAAACTAACATAGTCGGTTAATAAGAATGTGTAATGAGGGCACTAATGTGCATGTAGTGGTCGCCGGGAGGACGAACGCGTTGCCGGACGTGTCGACCCGTCGTGATCCCCGTGGCGGCCGCACTGTGGGCACGTCACTCAACAATTCCTGAACGGGCCGGGCGTGCCGATTATAAATTGCCATGACACTATTACAATACATTAATTAACTCATTTCTCAAACCTCATTGGGCTATATTTGTAAATTGCTTTTATTTTATTATACCTTAAGTATCAGCTAGAATGCGATATTTAACGAGAGAAATTAATCGCTCGTGTATTTATACGTTTTATTTGCTTTTTAACTGCCCCATCCCGTTTATGTTGCTGCTCAAAGTAAAAGAACAGGTGATTATTTTGCCTGTTTTGTTTTCCAAACTGGTCGCTATACATATTTCCCACCGATGAATTTTGAAAGTTAAAACTAATTCTTTGGCGAATTATTAATCTTCACGGGGTTGCAACTACCCCGCATTTACCAATATGAGGACTACAATAATTGTTTTTTAAATAACACATATTATTTTTATAGCTATTAAAAGATTTAGAAAGATTCTTCTTTTATTTACTTTAATTTTAATGCTTAGCCAGCTTTAATTAAATTCCACTATTTTATTACTTCTACGAATCCCTCTATAATAAAATTCGTTTTAGATGTTTCTACCTACCATACCTATAGCAAAAAAACTACCACCATAATTAAAACTGTTACTGTAAATTACTGAAAAATTCATTCTCTTTTAATAAATTTAAAATAATAAATAAGTAATGTTTTTTGAAGATAGATACTTTATTAAATTTAGCTTTTGGTCCGGAAAAATGTGAATACTATTAATAAGATTTTTTAATTGATTACTAAATGATAAGAATTCGGTGTCTGTGTAACAAATACGTTTCATTTTGAAATAAAAAATCTACGAAATCTTGACAAAAACTCTAATCTTATTAAGACCACAACAAGTTCATAAATAATGAATAAGCCAATCCAAATCATAAAAAAACACAATAATATAGTCATACCTTAAATTACCAGTCTAATTTATTAAGAAACATATTTAGTTAACTGTAGAATTCTGTTCAAATTTCAAAATCTAAACATTAATCGGCCTTGTTCTCCTATTACTTCGAAAATAAGTTTTTATTAAAGTGAAAATCAAATGGCTACCTTCATCCTAATAAAGCTGGGATACCCCAAATAAAAAGAAAACTATTCGCTTATAAATGATTAGTAAGCTATAACATTTTGATGTACAAGGTGGTCCAAATTGGACACTTTTGATAGGAAACACCAATTTCTAGAGGAGATAGAAAAAAACTAACCTACATGTTACGAGCTCGATTTTTGTGAGAAAGTGAATGTCGAAAACCGCACATAAAAATATAAAGTTAAAATAATAAACGAAACTGGAAGTGAGATTGGATTGGACAAGAAGTCGAAATAAATTAAATACAAACTGAAAATAATTGGATTTGAAGTAGAGGCGATATGGATTTGATTTGGAACGGCAATCATATTGAATTAGAGGTGCAAGTCAACATATTTTTGGATCCCCAATGAAAAATCACGGTGAGAACTGGACTGAAGTGGATTGAATAGTGAGTGCGAAAATTGTAATATGTATTAAGATAGAATTAAGTAGAGATGATCGGGCCTATTTAATGAATTAAATCTGCATTAAAAATTTGTGTGAATAATTTTATTTTGTCAAATTAATTTACAAATAAATTATAAATAACGAACCTTCACGACGACCCGTTAGAGATAAGAGCAACTAAATTTTAAATTTTAAAAGGGCAATTTATAATGTTGACTTGCTGAACCAACGTAACGAATTAAAAATTAGTTTTCACTAAACAATAATTTGGCGCACCAAACGTGAAGTAATTCATAAAGTTGTAAATAGTTAAGAGGCCAATACTACAAACTCACTACAATATGTATTTGTATATACTGATATACATATACAATATTTTATTTAATAACAGTCATACAAACTGGATTACTCGATCTGTTTAAGGAAATATTGTATGAAACCAAAACTGTTTAGAAATCGAACTTAGCATTTTTCTATTTTGCTATTGTTTAGGGCAATGGATTCCCACATCGGTATTTGACACATTACAGACTATTTCCTTTTTCGCGTAACATCGTCATTCTCTAACGTTGAATAAGGTTTTATCCAATAAATAATTTTTGACATTTAAAAGAACTAAAAACTACGTTAAATATGCTTTGAATTGCTGTTTATTAAACTATCTTAATAATTACCTAGACTTACTAGACTTTAATCCTTATCATTGGCAGGTACCATTTATCTTTAATAAGTAAATTGTTACAAATAAATTAAGAGGCAAAACCAAAAGAGAACAGAAAAAATAAATAGGGGCCGCAGAAAAAATGATAGGGTGCAAACAAAAGGCGAAGGAAAAGTTCTGGTTTCGATTAAGACTATGGAAGGAGTATAGAAGATAACAGAGAAGCAAGAACTAAATGACTAGGTACGGGAAAGCAAAAGGAAAAAGAATGAATGGTTAAGTAAAACAATGGAAGAGATAGAAAAGGAAAGTAAAACGAACAACAGCAGAAGTCTTTATAGACGCATAAAGAACAGAAAAAGAAAAAGGGCAACAGTTACCATTAAAGAAGGGCAATGGAAGGAACATTTTGAAAAATTATACGAAGATAACAGTGCGCGGGAAACCCCAATTACAAAGAGATTAGACAAGCAATTAAAAAGTTGAGAAATAAGAAAGCTGCAGATTGTGATACAATATGTGCAGAAATTGAAAAGTATGGCGGAGAAGAATTGCACAGACAGATCTACAAATTAATACAAAAAATATGGAGGGAGGAGAAAATGCCAAACGAATGACGAAAGACAAGAATTATAGGTCCTATTTACAAAAAAGGAGACAACTCAAGATGCGAAAACTATAGAGGGATTACACTTTTAATGCCGCATACAAACTGTTAATAACGATAATCTAAGAGAGGTTAGAACAACATGCCTGAGAAAATATTAGGAAAGTTTCAATATAGTTTTAGAAAACGGCGATCAACAGCTGATAAGTATATAAATAGTAAATGCAATTATCGAAAACAGCTACGTATACAAATTTTACATGCACATGGTTTTTATAAACTTCAAGCAAGCCTATGATCTGCTTTAAAAGAGAACATATAATAAAGGATTTAAGAGATCTTCAAGCCCCAAAAGAATAATAAATATGGTACGGATCACAATGGAAAAATCCAATTTACTGCATTGGATCTTTGCACAGAGCAAGGAGTAACAGACAAGACGCAGATAAAAAAGGGGTAATAAGACAAGGAGATGCTTTATCAGCATTGCTCTTCACCATGTCCCTGGGGGACCACTAATAAAAACTCATTGCAATTGATAGCCTACGCAGACGACGTTACAATAATAGCAAGAAATACATGTGAACTTAGCAAAGCCCTGAAAAGTATTAATGAAGAAGCACGAAAAAGGGAACTAGTGATAAGTGAAGGAAAAACTAAGTATATGCTATGCAGGAGAGACAGAAGAACAGCTAGAAAATTGAGATGCGGAAATTGTCACGTGCCAATTCTGCACTACGACATTACATGGGGGATGATGGAGTCCCTTAAGCTCGCGACTAGACTAGACAGTAAACTGTGATATTAAAGTCACCCAAAGTTCTAAAAAGAACCCACCACAGAAGATTCCCAAGGGCTCGAAGGAAACTTACCTTGCTTGACTGAAATGCTTACTTTACAGGAACTCTTAAGACTTGTAGGCAGGCTAACACTTTACACATAAATCTTTAACAACACACTAAAACACAAATATGTTCGGGAGGCACTAAACACAAATAACAAGGCCAACTAATTTGACAATAAAATATTTAATAAATTAAAAAGACAAACATAAATGCATGAAATTACACAAACGGATGACAATCAAGATACTACGTTAAAACAACCAATAAAAGTTTACACTTACTTTAAGGGAACGAGAATTGAGGGTACTACATTTACTTTAAGTACTGCAAATCAATCACAGGCTTAGTCCCTCAATCACAAACGAAATACAGGAAAGACAAACATTACATCAACATTTCAATAAGCACCAATAAATTTACACATGCAACACAATACAAAAATAATACCTTAAAACTTGAACTATAAACTAAAACACTAAAATCTTTACTTTACAAACGCAAAGCCAATGATTTACCGAGGGCCTTCAACCTTTACAATGTGAACATTAAAGCCGCCAAAAGGCGAGATTCACAAAGCCTTCATACAATGCCACTGGTCAAACAGATAAACTAGCAATTGACTACTTTAAAAACAGGTTGCAAACAAAACACAAGGATCAAACAAAAGGCGGTACTTATTGAGCTCTAAAAACAACTGAACAATATTTAGAAGGCCTGCCAGCAAGCGGCAATCGTAGAAATCTTAACTGATGTTGAAACACAAATAACGAAATCAGGAGCAGCATAAGAGAAGAATAGGTATTACCTAGCGATGTGTTCTTACTTACTCGACACAGGGAGTAACGTGGCGGACGCTGATGGTGATCGGCAACAAAGAAGCCGGCATCCTTTTCCGTGAAGACGGGTGCAAGACCAACGACGAATATTCCTTAGGCATTGGGTTTTAATCCAATATAATACTGAATTTGCGTGAACCAACTTCCACTAAACTTTCACAAATTTCACACAACACTATGTTACTTCGAGATTATATGACACCCTTTTGGTGAATCCGACCTTGTCGTACATATTTAGTTTTCCCTGAAAACTACGGTAATAGGGCTCTTCTCGATGGGGTTGAATACCCAAGCGGAAAACAATGAACTCGCAAACCCGTCTTAAAACGGAGCGGCCAAAGGGGTCCGATATGATTGAGTAGTTGCCACATACTAAAGAGGCGGGGCATATAGACGAATCCAAAGGACGCCACAGAACAGCTGACGCGGCCTAACGTACAGGGGATTCCCCCGCACCGTATCCCGAGAGGTTGGAATAACGGAAGCAAGATGAGATCATGCCTTGATGAAATACGCGTGAAAATAGGTCACCTTGGGATTTGAACAAAGGAACCTTTTACAAAAACGAAACATACTGAAATGACTTTAAAGATTTCGTAGAACTGCAAAGGAAGAACGTGCTGATTTAGACTTAACCTTTCGTGAGCTCCAGACTAAACTAATTTAAACTGTAGCAAAAATAAAATAATCGACACAGAATCAAAATTAAAGGACAGGGCCGTACTGAAGAATCTTAATAATAATTCAAAATGACTCAAAAATTCCAAAACAAGACGGGATTGCAAAATCACGTGACAAAATTATAAATTTGATGAGGTCAAAACAATGAAGTATCTGGGAGTACTAATAAATAGAGCAAACGAAAGAATAAATGTTAACGAAATGATACAAGCAGGTTACAGGGCGTTTTATTGCCATAAAGAGTTGCTAAAAGATAAGAAGTTAAGCGTAAACAACAAAATGAAAATCTATAAAACGGCAATAAGGCCAATACTAACATACGCTATTGAAACAATACCATTAACAGAAGGAGGAGAGGAAAAACTATAAATTTTTGAAAGGGGAATCCCAACAATAATGGCCCCAAATAATATAAATGAAGATGCATACAGGGCAGTAATGAATTTTGATGAATTTGAGTGGTAAAATCTCAAAGAATTAGATGGTACGGACACGTGCACAGAAGAGAAACGAAGTTACCATTAAGAGTGGTAACTGATAACAGAGTGGAAACCAGCACACAGTAGACCAAAAGAGAGACCGAAGTCAAGATAGATAGATAAAGTTGAAGATGTCATAAAAGCAATAAAAATTAAAGGATGGAGGAAATAAATAGCAGATCCGAAAAAATGGAGAAACGTAGTGAACGCGGCGAAAACACACCAGAGGTTATGACGTTATGAGTAAATATAAGAAAAATGTGGAATAATCCCTCGCGTATATAAAGATGAATGGAGCACTACGGTATTAAGTAGCGTATAGCCACAATTTCATATGAAATGTCATAGCTTTATATATACAGGGTGAGGAAAAAGTATCGCAGTATCACTATAACTCTTTTATTGTCGACGTTTAGAAAAAATATTTTTTACAAAAGTTGTTAGATGGGTAAGTACTCCATATATCTGTGGCCTTGAATTTGTCTTACGTCATCACTTTTTTAATTAGCATTTTTTTACATTTATGGAATCGTTAAATTTTTCTGCTTCTTTATAAGAAAACTTAGTCCTTAACTAGATAAACGTACGAGGAAAGTTTCCAAACAGGCACACATACAATTTTCTGCATAGTTAATGTGAAATAAGAAACATTTTTAAAATATGCACGATCTGCATAGTTCATACAAAAAATACTAGACACGGTCAATGTATGCAAAATATGCTAAATTAAATGGGTTTTAGTCAATATAAAATAAAAATAAAATAGATTAAAATAAACAATATGCATAGGTTCACAGATAATCATGAACCTCCCATACTGGTGATTCAGATTCTATGGAGAGAAAAAACAACTAAAAATGTATCAGCCACGTTGTTCACTTCTGAAAGTTCTTTGGAAAATATAATTGATTATTCTGTAGTGTAAACTACTGTTTAATAGTAAAAATGCATATTTATGTATCTACTTTCGTTAATTTAACATTGCGCTGAAAGAACGTAAACATCGTCATCGTTGCTTATGCATTCACTTTAGCAGTAACATCCTATGTTCAACGGCAAGCCACACGGACCAACCAGCATATAACAAGAGATATTCTTTGTAGTAGCTTCTTTAGTTCATATAGCTTTACACATGGGTTCACACCCAAATCCTTTAAATATTGCGTATGATTCGGTGCAATCTGCAAATAAATTTATTTTACTTATTTCACCGTCACCTTCGCAAAAGCTTCCCCAAGATCAAAATTATCACCATAATGAAAATAACGGGCGTTAGAAAACTCGTCTTATCAGAGTCACCTGTGCTTATTAAAATATCCTGTATTGGTCCTGCATTGGTACCTGAGTTAATTTTCAAGTAGACTTAATCACAATTAGTCAAATGACAGCAGCTGTCAGTAGTTCTAATGAATAGTGGATATTTAAGAATTAATCTAAGACACTTAATTTTTGTTCATAGGCGACTCTGATAAGACGAGTTTTCTAACACTCGTTACAACTGTTACTGTAAACTATTAAAAAGCAATTCAATGTGACTTTTTGGGTTAGTAATTGATGACGTGATAGTAAGAGCACTATATCTACATCAAAAATGTTATTTAATTTAAAATATCAAATCAAACTAATTGAAGCAACATCACCAAACACCTTCATATTAATAAAAAGAATAAAGCTATAAACGAAATCTTTAAAAAGCAGAATAGTTAACCCTTAAATTCTCAGTCTAGCACAATCTGCCACCCTAAGAAACTCATTTCATTAATTAGAGGATTATATTAAACGTACAAATTTGGAAACCTAGTCATTTAGTTCTACTAGTCATTTAGTTCTACTAGTGCTTTTATTAACTATTACTAATTATTATTTTATTAGGTAATTAGTGCCATAAATTAAAATAAAACTACAAAATTCTTGACGTTTCGAATATACCGATTAATTTAAAGGATTTTAAACAGTTATAACATTTTCATAACTATATGTATTATTAGTAGCTAATTATAAGTATATTATTTCTTACTTTATATACTAACCGTCTTACAATCCTTAGAGCCTGCCTGTAATTGAAATAATTTAAGAAAAGTTATGAAAGCTAGTAATGCAAAAATTGATCCTAAAAAATTAATTAAATAAATTATAAATACACATTTTTTTTCAATTTTTAAGATAACTTATTACTGGTGGCTTTCATAATTTTCTTCATTTATTTTAACTTTAATAATCAGGTAAATAATTATGATAAGGGTTGTAAAGCGATCGTTACATAAATCTTTTGGTATATAATTACTTATTAATAATATACAGTATGTCCCCGGATTGAGTTCACTATAGGTATAATCGACAAAAAAAGTTGAGAATTTCATTTTCATGTTTTGGGATTCCGCCCTGCTTGGTCTGAAAAGAATTTTAAGCAGATTTTAGTTTTTTGAAAATTAAGACGGCCATGAAAAATGTGAAAAAACTATTTTTTCTTCAAACGTCAGAAAAACACAACTTTGTGTCCTTGGATACACACAGTTAAACATTCACTTTTACTCCTAGGAGTAAAAGTGACATAAACATTCACTTTTACTCCTAGGAGTAAAAGTGACACTTAATGAGCCAATGGCAACTCGTAATTTTTATTTTTTATAACAAAGCAACGACAGCTGGTATGACGTTCATTTTTGACTTTTTTTAAATTTTCTTGCTGAATTGCTTTTAATTTATGCGTTTGAAGAAAAAATAACATGTGTTATTCGGAGTAAAAGTGATTTTGTGTGCCTCGCCTGAATGTCCGACTCGCTAGCGCTCGTCGTTCAAACGTCATGCTCGGCACACAAAATGACACTTTTACTCCTAATAACACAATATACTATTCTATTCAGGTAAAGTATCTTTTCGGTCAATAATACGCCAAAATCTTATTGAGAAAAGTTGTTCATAATATGAAATTATAGCTTTGTGCAAACTTTCAAAAAGATTTACTTCATTTTTCATATTTTTAATTTCATTTTTTTATATTCCCACTTTATTCAAGATGATAGAATTGTTTGGCAAACCAAAATTCCTATTGAGATTAAGACTCAAGTTCAAAATAAGTGCTAAGAAGCTAATATTAATAAACACATAACGTAAATTAATCCCAATAATTTTTATAGCCTATAAAAGTTATAAGATTTCTTTACTTCAACTCTATGTATAATCACTATAATCAGATGTAAGGAAGTTTTAGTTAATTATTTTTAACATTGCTCTAGAAGTACACGGATATCTTCATCGTTTTTTATGTATCCAGCTTTGCAATGACACCCTACACACTGCCACGCAATCCTTTTGAGAATGATAATAGAACCAGGCTTTCTAGTGGGCGGTTCAGTTGATATGGATTTACACGACGGTGGATGACAAGAAGCAGTTCTGACCATTTCATTTGGTTTAGTGCAATCTATAAATAAATCTGTTTTAGTTGTTTTAACTTCGGCTGTCCCGTTTAACTCTCTTAAGATAAAAACTATCACCTTAATTAAACTACAACTGTTACCGTAAGTCGCTAAAGAACTATTCGCCTATAATCAATTTCATCATCATAACCACCGTCTCGTATATTCCATCTCTGGACATACGCCTCCCCAAGCATTCGCCATTCTCACGATTGTCTGCTTTTTTCATCCATTGGTTTCCAGCTAATTTTTTAATATCGGCCCTCCATCGGGTTTTGAGTCTACCACGGTTTCTCTTCCCTGTTCTCGGCCTCCACTCGATTACCTTTCTGGTCCATCTATGATCCGTTGTTCTCATAATGTGGCCCGCCCATTTCCACTTTAGTCTTATAATGTGTTCCACCGCGTCTACTGCTCTAGTTTTATTTCTTATCCAGTCTTTCAACCTTCTGTCTTCGAGTCTAATGCCCAGCATCGATCTCTCCATTTTTCTTTGGACGACTTTTACTTTTTCTATCATAGTTTTTGTCGGGCTCCAGGTTTCTGATGCGTAGGTAATTATTGGGAGAACGCATTGGTTGAATATTCTTGTTTTCAAGTGTTGGGGGAAGTCCGATTTAAATATATTCCTAAGCTTTCCATATGCAGCCCACCCCAGTTGTATTCTTTTCTCTGTTTCTTCTCTTTGGCAGCCTTTTGTTATTGATATTTGTTGTCCTAGGTATATGTACTCTTCTACGACTTCTATCGTATTGTTTGTGTTGAGTTGGATTGGTGTTACATCTGCCATATTTGACATAATTTTTGTCTTTGATATGTTTATCTTCAGGCTTATAATCTGGGCTTCGGTTTTTAATTCTAATATAATTTTTTTAAGTCTTCGATGTTATTTGCTAGTATGACGATATCGTCTGCAAATCTCAGATTGTTGAGGTATTCTCCGTTGATGTTTTTTCCTATATTGTTCCATTCCAATGTTTTAAATAGATCTTCTAGGGTATTGATAAATAGTTTGGGGGAAATGGTATCTCCCTGTCTTATACCTCTATTTATTGTTATTGGATTCGTTTTTTCGAAAACATGCACTATTATTGTTGCTTCTTCGGATAAAGCTTGAATAAGATTTATATATCGGATGTATATTCTGCATCCCTTCAGTGCGTTAATTAATACCCATTTTTCTATGGTATCGAAGGCCTTCTCAAAATCGATAAAGGCCAAATATACTGGCTGGTTGTATTCGCAACATTTTTCTATTACCTGTCTCAGAGTGTGGATGTGATCTATAGTGCTGTAGCCTTGTCTAAAGCCTGCCTGTTCTGATGGTTGGAAGGCATCTAGTATTTTTGTAATCCTATTGGTTATAATCTTTGTCAACAGTTTGTATATGTGTGACAGTAGTGTTATAGGCCTGTAATTCTTCAGATCTTCCTAATTTCCCTTTTTGTATATTAGTATTACTTTAGCCTCTTTCCATGTGTCAGGTACGGTTCCTTCTTCCAAGCAAATGTTGAATAGTCTTATGATATGTTTAAGTAAGTTTTTTCCACCCATTTTTATTTGTTCAATGATAATTTTATCCAACCCTGCTGCTTTATTATTTTTCATTTGTTTCATGGCATTTTTTACCTCATAAATACTAATTGGAGGCATATCTTCGGAATAGTTCTTTGTTAGGGATGCTCGTTTATCTCTTGGATTGATCGGTGACTCTGTCCTTTTTGAGGAGAATAGTAGTTCTTTATAGAATGTTTCGATGTGTTTTAATATTTCTTCACGTTTATGCAGTATATTTCCTTTCTCATCTATTGGCCCAGTAATTTCCTTTTTATCTTCACTGGTTTTCTTGCTAAATACGCGTGGTCCCTTATTCTGTTCTATTATTTCCAAAGTTATTCTTTCATTATGTTCAGCGACATCCTTCCTTACCTGTCGCCTTTTGAAAAATATAAAGAACGCGATAAATAAATATCAAGAAAGCGAAATATAAGGAAGAAGAAAAAAACAAGGCAAAATTAAAGACGAAACAAAACCGTTAATTACGAGGAGCAATAGAGGAAAAGCAAGGATGAACATGGAACAATTGAAACAAATGAACAAATCAATTTCAACTAGTTGAAAAAACGATGTCTTTCAAGTTTTTATCATTATCATTATCATTATTAAACCAGATTATTTTTGAAAAACTTTTAAGCTTTAGATTAGACTGTTTCTGGTTGGTGACGTAAAACAAGATGCCCGAACTGTATTTTATTTTGAAACCAATAAGTTATCAAACTTACAAGACAGCGAAGACACCCGCGATTATTCGTCTCAAAAACCAAAATTTTATTAAAACGAGTTAGTCAATTTGAAAACCTAAACATTAAAGTTTTTTAAAACCTGATTTGCCTATTACTTCAGAGATGAGCACCTGTTTGATTGAAAATGACTTGTATACCTACTTTGTTTCAAAATTTTATCCAAATAATCTGATTCTAGGGGTAGAAATTTAGGATTTCCAAATCCTATACAGAAAAATAATCCTAAAAGCAGAACAGAAAACATACCAGCCAAGTTGATCATTTCTCAAAATTTTATAAAGAACACAGCTGCAGTATGTACTATTTAGCTATAAAAAGTTAAATTCGCCTACTTGGTAGCTACGTACAACACCAAAATTAATTTTGTAGTTCATTAGTTGATTATAGTGATTATTGTTTTACATACGTCTAACAATATGCCTTAATTAATTTTAATACTTTATTCATGGCAAACGATTATTTATTTTTATATGCTTTCAGCTATGTTTCGAAAAAAACTAGAATAGCTACTATAAAAGAAACTACAATTCCATGAAAATTAGAAGAAAACTATTATCATATCTTAGCAATATTTCTAAAGAATACCAGAACAGTTACAATTACATTTGCTGTATAGTGTATACTTTCTTTTTCTATACCTATATTTAGCTTTAAGTTTCCTTAAATATACACATTGTTCCCAATATCATTTTTCTATTTACGAATTGAGTTTCAGGTAAGTGGCAAGAAGTTTGTATTAATGAACACATCACCTAAATTAATTTCTATAACTTTTGTGCTTCGATGTATTTGGAAAAACTTATAAATATAATCAGCAATAAGGAAGTTTTATTGAATTTTTTAACATTGCTCTGGAATTTGTTATTTAGTTCATATTTCATACTACATGTTTTCAATAATATCCTGCATACAATAACATGATACAGGACCCATCCATATAAGACAGCCATTCTTAGTATTTATAGCGCTTTCAGTTTGAATAGGTCTCTGGTTTCATATTTTATAGCGTGCTGTAGCTTTTTTTATATCTTCGTTTAGTTGTTGCATTCTTCTGTACTTTGTCTCTCGTGCCTTGTTGACTATGTAGTTTGATTCTTCGCCTTTCCTCTCTATTATTTCTTCTGTTTCTTTTGTCATCCAGTATTTACACATTTTATTCGTTCTTTCTTAATTATGCACTTATATACAGACTCATGTATCGTGTCAATTTTTTTTAATATTGTTCCATGATTTATCTGTGTCTTCTGTGATTTGGAGTCTTCAGCTCTTTTTAATACATCAGGCTTTTTCTATACAAATCCTTTAATCCTGAAGGTATATTATCAGGCACTTCGGTCCTGTTGCTAGAACGAACCCTAAAAATATAAATGTGCCAGCCACCTTGATATAAAAATACAATTGAATTTTGTTTTGTACAACTACTGCTGTTTAACTATATAATTCGGAATTCACATATTTGTATTCTATTATTAATTTACAGTTCATACATTAATTTTCTTTTATTTAAGTGTACCAATATGAAGTGATATAACTGATACAATAATTTGAGAAATGACTTTTACATTTTACAGGAACCGCTATCCAAAGTCAACTGTCAAATAATTTTTTGTTTGCACGTCATATTTACGTGGTTACTACGTTACTAGCGTTGCTATTGGAAATAACAAAATATTATCGCGGCAATAAATTATCTTCACTTATTGGTACCTACAACATTTTCAAGCGTTGTGATTGGCTGATTTTCTTAAGAATTGTATTCTCAATATATTAAACCAGATTATTTCTGAAAAACTTCAAGCCTCAATTAGATTGTTTTTGGTGACGTAAAACAAGGTGCCCGACCAGTATTTTATTTTGAAACCAATAAGTAATAAGGAAGACAAAGGAACTCGTTTAATTAAAACGAGTTAGTCAATTTGAAAATCTAAACATTAAGTTTTTTTAAATTTTATTTGGCTTTAACTTCAGAGATGAGCACCTGTTTGATTGAAAATGACTTGTATACCTACTTTGTTTTAAAATTTTATCAAAATAATCTGGTCCTGGAGATACAACTTCAGGCATTCCAAGTCCTATGCAGAAAAATAATCCTAAAGGCAGAACAAATAATGTACAAGCCACGTTGATCATTTGTAAATCTTTCATTTCAAGTATGTATGGTTAGCTGTAAAAATTGAAATTCACCTACTAGGCAACTACTTACAACACTAAAATTAATTTTTTCTACAACCACCATAGAAAGTGGGATTTTCAGACTTCGTCTCCATAGATACGAGTATTGAAAATGAGTGTTTGCCGAACAAGTGAAATTAGCGTGCGGAAAATTTACTTTCCGCACGCACATGCATGATTTTCGGTGCGGCAAAGTATAATTTTGCCGCACCGAAATCAAAATGTCATAATGACATTTGATGAATGTCAGATTTGATTTTGCAGAAATATTTAAATTTTTTTATGGAAATGTGGTTGTAGAAAAAATAGTGTGTAATACATGTGTTAAAAGCTTGTATTTGCCACTCTCATGTGACTGCAGCACTCACTATCGTTCGTGCTGCAAACTTCACATTCGTGTGGCAAACGCAAGCTTTCAACACTTGTATTACAAATTACTATTACAGTTCATTAGTTGATTACATTATGTTCTATGTCTAACAATTTTCCCTAATCAATTATTTAGTACATGACATAATCAAACGATATAGCAGACAATTGTTTGTTTTATTATGTTTTTAGCTAAGTTTCGGGAAGAAAATAGAATACTATAAACGAAACTCAAATCCTCCATGGAAATTAGAAAACTGTTATCATATCGTAGCAATATAAAAACTACCAAAATAATTTTGCTGTATATTTTATTTTTTCACATATCTACCTTTAAGTTTCCTTATAGTTCAACAGTGTTCTTGATAACATAATTTTTTTAAAAACCGAATTTTCTATTTACAAATCGAGTTTCAGGTAAGTGCTAAGAAGTTCATATTATTGAACCTGCCACCTAAATTAATTTCTACAACTTTTATATTTGGATGTATTTGGAAAATTAAGAAACTTATAAATATGATCAGCAATAAGGGAGTTGCATGCATCATCTCGACAGAAGCGAGAGTGTTCTTGGCTATTCGATTACGTCATCGTCTGGTAGGATATCAAATCACAGTCTAGTAATATAACCAATCGTTTCACTTCGTGTCGGTAAATTTGATGTTCATGTCCCCGAAATGTGCAATGGGCATTCGGCTAAATCATGAATCTCTTGGCGCGATTTTTGAATAAACTAATAAACAAGCACCATTCAAATACATACAAGCACGTTGTTTATGGCGGTTAAATATACATCTACGCAAACACGTTATTTTTCTAACGCGCATTAGGCTAGGTTTGCACAGGCGTACTAGAATTCGGACCCACAAAATTCACCAAGTGAGACGACTGGTTATACAGGGAGAATAATAATAGCTGACCGTGTCGCCTCCTTAAGAAATGACCATAGTAACAATGTGCCGCTTCATATGTATGTAACCATGGACATTTTGTTGTCGTTTTAGGTTAAGCCCATTATGTTGAGCTAAATGGTAAATTATCCCATAACAATAAACAATAATTGCAATCATTAAGCTTAAATGCTTTTATCGTATCATTGATTATAAAGACAAGTTTATATTAAACTTTTATTAATAATTATACATAACATAATAACATAGCAACTTCCAACTTCATAATTCGTTAGTTACATAACATAATAACATAGCAACTTCATAATTCGTTAGTTACATAATATAAACAAACACTATTTGTGTACATGAATTGTTGTCAATGATACGATAAATCTTGAAATATAACTCGAATATTTGCGATTTAAACCGACTCGGACGTTGCGTAGTTGACTCGGATTGCGCCTCGTCACCTAGCAACGTCCTCGACTATTATAAATCGCATAATATTCTTGTTATATTAATAGCTATAACACGAGAAAAGGCGAAAAATTAAACTTGCAAGGCAAACGTCAAAATGCGAAACACGTGCGAAGCTAATATCACACTGAACCGCAAGACGCGTATAATCAAAGTGGAAGTAAAGATTGGCAATACCTGCCATGGAAAGTATTTTTTTCGGTCAGCCTTTTCTGTTCTCCCTGTATTACTAGACTGTGGTCGAATATTTCATGTTGGAGCGTCCCCAAAGGCCGCAAAGGTATATAAGATCCGTTTCTTTGGCGAGTAACCAGTCTAACAAAGTCTACCATCGCGACCAAGTGCGAACACGTGTAATATAAGTGAGCGCGTGAATATAAATAAACTGTATAAAGAAATTAGTTAATGTTTCGGGTTAGTATTAGTGTTGTGTTTTTAGTGTTTAAGTTGCTATTTCATGTTAATTATTACGTTGTTTAAATTTGTTAATAAATAATTCACACCACGGATCGAATTTTTAAATAAAATTTTTAAAAACGTTACAATAATTTCAATAACGACTTTTAAATTTCACGGTAATTTTATTAACTCTAAACGCTTTATATACAGGGTTCCCGGATTTCGTAGGGACAACATGGGTAACTTTTGTATTTGAAGAGATAGAGAGATGGTTAAATTAGCAAAAAAGTGCAGGTTCGAGAGCTCATTAAGAATCCATTTTCAAATTTTATTTGTCATGGCCCACTTGTTTAAAATTTAAAAAAAAAAACAAAATCTCCTAATTTCTTTTATTTGCCGTAACTCTTTTGTTACTTAAGATATTGAGATGCGGTTTGAACTAATTTGCATGGTAATTTAAATACTTTGGACACATGGACATGGAGTTAAATAATCGGATTAATAGCGCAAATAGGATCTACTTTTCATTGGTAAAGCCATTTATAAATAAAAGGGAGGTTAGCAAGGAAACGAAAGTTAAAATTTACAATACAGTATATGTACCAGTTTTGTTATACGGAGCAGAATCCTGGAATCTTACAGAGCGGCACAAATACATGGTGAGAGCATGAGATATGAAGTTTTTGAGAAGGATCTTAGGAGTAACTAAACGAGACAAACTAAAAAATGAAATAATTAGAGAACGGCTGGGAGTAGAATCAATAGAGCACAAAATCGAAAGAAAGCAGCTAAACTGGTGGGGTCACATGGTAAGGATGCCTGACACAAGAACAGCAAAGAAAGTATGGAAGGTAAAGGTAAAAAAAAGGGAAGAGGACGACCTAGAAAAACGTGGGAGAAGCAAATAGTCGGGGTTTTAAGTAAAAATAATAGTGAGTGGAACAGTGCCATGGAGACAGCAAAGGACAGAAAAAATGGAAAGACTTTTGTAAGGGAAATCAAAACTTAACTCTAAATCCTCTACACTGAAAGGTAGAAGAGGACCGGATAAGTAAAGTAAGTAAAGTAAACTCTTTTGTTACTTAAGATATTGAGATGCGGTTTGAACTAATTTGCATGGTAATTTAAATACTTTTCTTTGCACTTAATAAAACCAATTTGATTTCGTGCAAATTTTTAGTAATCTAACCTAACCTCAAAATTTTAAATTGGTACCATGCAATTTTTTTGGCCCTTTTAAGAGAGAATTTTTCTCTGAATGCAATGATATATCACATGATATGTAAACTTCTTCAAAATTTTGAAAAACTGAGCTTATTCTTTTTACGGACAGAAATCACTAGTGCCATGATTTTTGTTTCGAAACATAATTTCACAGATAAAGCTAGGTTCATGCACTAGCGATTCGCGATTTGCGGAATGCGATTTCCGCAAAATTTTGGGGTGTTTTCACTCGCAGAAAGTAATAAATTTTCATGACCAAACAGAGTGTTTTGTAGGTTGGTAGAAGTACTTTAACAATTCTGACATTTCGTTTCTTGTTGTATGCTCATGTTTCAGCAAATATAAACAACAGTATTGGTTTTGAACCGAATTCGTGAACACAATCAATGTATTCTGTGCAACCAACACAACTATTTTAAGGTTATGTTAAAAATAAATAAAAACGTATTCTACAGTCAACAACTATTGAAATCGTTCCAACAGAATCTTGAAGTACCTAGTAAATTGCCGCTTAAACTGCGTTCAAATTTAACCAATCAGAACAAAAATCGCTTTCCGCTAGTGCTAGTGCATGAACCTAGCTTAACGTGATAAACAAAAAACAAAGTTATTGTGATCATGGCACTAGTGATTTCTGCCTGTAAAAGGATAAGCTCGGTTTTTCAAAATTTTGAAAAAGTTTCCATATCATGTGATGCATCATTGCATTCAGAAAAAAATCCTCTCTTAAAAGGGCCAAAAAAATTGCATGGTACCAATTTAAAATTTTAGGGTTAGGTTAGATTACTAACAATTTGCACAAATGAAATTGGTTTTATTAAGTCCAAAGAAATGTATTTAAATGACCATGCAAATTAGTTCAAACCGCATCTCAATATCTTAAGTAACAAAAAAGTTACGCCAAATAAAAGAAATTAGGAGATTTTTTTTTTAATTTTAAACAAGTGGGCCGTGACAAGTAAACTTTGAAAATGGATTCTTAATGAACTCTCGAACCTGTACCTTTTTGCTAATTTAACCATCTCTCTATCTCTTCAAATACAAAAGTTACCCATGTTGTCCCTACGAAATCCGGGCACCCTGTATGTGTAAATTAAACTGAACTCTCTTAATATTTACCAAAATACTTGAAAATAGCCCCCGCCTTCTTCTATGTGGAGAAAAAAAATTATTTATTACCTATTTATTTCATTTTCCAAATTTTCTTAGCAATCCAAAATTTCTATTGAGATTGAGACTTAAATTTAAAATAGGCGATTAAAGGTTAATATTAATAAACACATGCCGTAAATTGATTTCAATAACTTTTATAGCTGGAAAAGACTTAAAAACTAAGCTGTAAGATTTATTTACTTCAATTGTATACATAATCAGCAATAAGAAAGTTCTATTTAATATTTTTAGCATTGCTCCGGGAGGACACAAATAAGGTTATCGTTCTTTATGTATCCACGTTTGCAATAACATCCTATATACAATATCATGATACAGGCCCGCCCATACACAGTATAACCATGCTCAGTCTTTACAGCTCTTCCAGTTCGTATATCTTCACAATTGGGTTCACACGCACCATACGATGTGACTTCTTCATTTGGTTTAGTGCAGTCTATAAACAAAACTGTTTGAGGTGTTGCACCCTTGGAAATTAACAATAAACTATAATTCTTGTTTATGTTAAGTATCCAAAAACTGTAATTTATTTTAAATTATTTGCAAAATAACATTTTCAACTGTTTCTTGTATTAATCTTATTAGCGATGTTTTAAAGTGAGGTTATGTTGGATAAGTCTGACATTAATTTATGAGTCTGAGATTCTCATAACATTTTGGACCTTATTTTTTCGGAGCAAATTTATTTAGAAAAAGTTAGCCTATGTATTAATTAGGTAATAATTTCATTTTAACTCGTCCTACACTTCTAAAGATTTAATAAATCAGCACATAAGAACTGCATATTTGGAAAACTAATGGTACACAACCCAAAAGATGCTAATAATTCTTAATTATGGAAATGTAAAACGCTTGTAAAACGTACAAGATGGAATCCCATCAAAATTTACCTTATAGATTATGAGAACATTTAGGTCATTAAAAAATAGCCTTTAGAATTTAATGTAACACAAAAACAATAGGAGGTTAGCAATAGAATAAAATATCAAAACACAAGTTACGGAAAGCAACCTTTCCACGTAACTAGAAGCGAGCCACGTAAAAAAAACATATTTAAAGAGACCCAAAACAAACCTTAGCACAAAGAATAAATTTAAAAATGAATCTTTTCAAAGTTCCCTATGTTTCATCTTACAATTCGTTAGACTAAGCAAGGTATTTAAATAAAAGTAAAGGATTATGTTACATGTTAAATAAGTCAAATTGGTAAACATTTAGTTTTTTAAATTTTCATTTTACTTCGGAAATAAGTTTCTATAGATTGCAAATGAAATATGTACCTACTTTGTTTGTGAATATCATCGTGTCCATATCCACCGAATCTTGTAGCTAATATGTCTTTAGGCATTTCAGATCCTGCCGATAGAAAGAATGCCAACAACAAAACTAAAAGTGTACCAGCCACGTTGATCATTTCGAAAAATTCTATGAAGAACACAGTTGATGTTTATTCCGTTTAATTATAAAAACCTAAATCCTCGTTCCCCACGTCAAAACATTAAAATTCATTTTATACTTCATTAGTTGAATATATTATATTTTATATCTATGTAGCAATATGTAAGTAACTAATTATTTGTTATCATTATTATTAGTATTTGTTATTATTATTAAAATAATTATTTTGTGACATTTGTCACGTACAATGGTTAGCAACAATTATAAACATAGTATAAAAACCTAATACATAAAGTACAGCTCCAACCTAATTAAAATTTTACTACTATTGTGAAAGCTAAAATAACATTTTATTGTTTAATTTTTAAAATCAAATAAATCTTGCAAATTGTAAATATAAATAATTCTTTTAAATTTTACAAATATTATAAGTGTAAACAATATAAATTAGTCATTTAATTAGAAACCTCTCAATTTTAGGACAGATATTACAAAATTGTTAATATTATTTATGTCTGTTATTAACAGGTTTCGAAAGATAACAACAATTTATTATAAACATAAAGTGTAGCCCCAACACGTTCCGCATGGGTGGGATAACAATAGACACGTATACGAAAAATCGACCCTGCCATTCGGGCATTTCGAATCCAAAATGTTTCGGATAAAAAATTGTTCTCTCCTAAATCGACCCCTCTCTTTCCGAATCCCCAAAGCGACCCCGCCGGACACGAAAAAACGGGTTTTAAAAAATTTCCCCCACCACTTTTGATAGGTGGGAACGGCCGTATCTTCGAAATTACGCACGCTAAGGGACAACCGACCACGGAAACGTCATTAGGAGGGTCTCATTACCCCCTAATCCGAATTTCAACCTTCTACGAAAAAGTCGATTTTGGCATTTTCGAAGGACCATATCTCAAAAAAAATCTTATGTGAGGGTATAAAACTTTTGCACGGTTAGAAAGAGAAAAAAAAGGACTATCTACTGCAATTGTCAAATATGCAAGTTCCTATTTAAAAAAAAGGGCGATCACGTCACCGTAGAAAAATGACTGTCGCAAAAAAAATTCGATTCCTCTTAAAATATGCACCGTAATTCAAATCGCCATACCTGTCCGAGCGTTTTTCCAAAAAACAATTATTTCAGTAGATATTGAATTTGTTCCATACTTTTGTACCACACTGTATGTATGTATATGGTAATATGTTTAATGTTGTTTTCAGCCGTGTTTAAATGAAAACGGAACATCATAAACAAAACTCAAAATGTACCATGAAAATTAGAGAACTTTTATCTGTCTGTATCTGTAACCTCTTTTTCCTTTCGGTGTCGATGCTAGTGCGTTAGCGTATATGTGGTATTCTCGGGTGGAATACACATTCTGGCCCGACTCTAAGGGTTATCTTCACAATAACAATGCTAAAAATTACCGAAAAAACTAAAATTAAATATGCTTTTTACATTATTCTTTCACGTAATTACCTTTAAATTATCTTAAATATACACACACATTTTTCAAGATAACAGGATTTTTCCGTTGGATTTTATTTAAGTGTACCAGTATTTCACGGCACGCGCTTTTTCTTGATGTTATTAAATTTAAACATTTACATATGTCTACATTAAGCTGAATTCTTAATATTTACCTAAATACTTAAAAACTGCACCCGCCTTCTTGTATGCGGAAAATTAAATTTGTTATCTACTTCATTTTCTAAATTTGCTTGAATTTCCACATTTGACAAAATTATTTAGCACACCAAAATTTCTATTGAGATTACGACTTAAGCTTAAAATAGGTGATCTGATAAGAAATTAATTCAATAAACACATGACGTAAATTAATGTCAACAACTTGTGTAGCTAGAAAATACTTAAAACAAAATAATATTCCTTTACTTCAATTCTATGGATAATCAGCAATGAAGAAGTTTTATTTAATTATCTTTAACATTGCTGTGGGATGGCACAAATATCTTCATCGTCTTTTACGTATCCATGTTTGCAATAACACTCTGTGGTACCTCTCCTGACACAATCTGCAAGCAGTTTATAACCGTCTTGTGTTTATAGTAGCCCCTTCAGCAGGGGTGTAGTGGAGCCGGAACGCGCCGGAACGCCGTTCCGGCACTGCTTATTTTTTTTACAAGGAATTGATAAGAAAAAATGTAAAATACCTCCTTAAAACAGCGCGATTTTCTTTCAAATTAATAAAAGTTCCGGTACTGCTTAATTTACGACTACACCACTTCCCTTCAGTTCGTATGGCTTTACATATGGGGTTACACCGGCCATGAAATCTGATTATTTCATTTGGTTCAGTGTATTCTATAAACAAAACGGTTTGAGGTGTTGCACCTTTGGAAATTAACAATAAACTTTAATTCTTAATGCCATTAATTACTGAAAAACTGTAATTTATTTTAAATTATCTGCAAAATAACATTTTCTTCAACTACTCCTTGTACTAATCTTATTAGCGATGTCTTAAAGTTATGTCAGATAAATCTGACATTTTTGAGTATGAGATTACCATACAATTTTGGACTGTGCGTTGCTTTTCCGAAGCAAATTTGTTTTAAAAAGCAAGCCTAGGTAGTGATAAAAAATTTCATTTTCACTCGTCTTGCACTCCTAAAGAGTTAATAAATCAGCACACGAGTACTGCATCTTTGGAAAAGTAAATCATATACAGCCCCTACTTAAAAGATCCCAGTAGTTCTTAACTAACAAAATACTATAAAACTCTTATAAAATGTACAAGATGGAATCTCCCCATCTTTTACCATATAAACTAAGAGAACCTTTAGGCCATTGAAAAATAGCCCTTAGAATTTAATACCGTAAGTTCAAAAAGTTTTACATAAGGGTTGGCCGTGTTGGTGGTGCGCCCGCAGATTTATTAGAAGATGACGAAGACGACGAAGAAGATGAAGAAGATGACATTTGACTTAATTATAATTATAACTGTCATAGTATTTTGAGTTTTTTTTTGCAAATACAATTAGCAAAATCGAAATTTTACAACTTTTATTTACATTCACTCCGCCTCTACTTCTAAGGTATTGATCTTACGGAAAAAATACACAGAGCCTTTTTGGTAGAAAATTTTATCTTTTACATTTTCGTATAGAATGATTGTAAAGCTAAACTTCACGGTCTTCTAGCTATTAGCGAAAAACTGAAAAAGGGACATTTAAACAGCTCCCCTACCCCCGGCTCACCCCCCACCCACGGGGATTTTTGTATATTCGTCAGGACACCTGAAGAAACAACTGTACCAATTTTCAAAACTACGTGAATTTTTTCGGCTATTTGCCAGTATTTTGGCTAATTTGACTGAGCTAAGATGTTTAAAATGCTTTAGTTGAAAGACGTAACAATAATGTTTATTAAAGTAAAATAAAACGACTTTTTTATTAACTATGTATAGCTCACACAACAAAATGTTAGTCTGTTTCTCAGTTGAAATAAGAAGCAGTTGCCATGGATTTTGAAAACCGTTAAAATTATATTCTGTGATTTTTTATCTATGTATATCCAGTCAGCTGTATTGCACTTTGTTGCTCTGCACTAACTTGTAAGAATTCGTCATTGTACGTATACGTACACCGCTGTAAATGGTTTCTTCTAGAGTAAAGACCCAGAATATGTTGTGACAACGCAATACTCTTTCAGTTCTCGTCAAATATTTCTGGCAAGTACAATGGTTGCAGACCTCTCCACAATTACTGACATGTGTCCTTAACAATTTCCCTAATTGTAGTAGCCCCCAGTAGATATTCAAAATGCAAAGAATTCAAGCTATTACCGGTGGCAAGATATCCGAAAAGATTTTATTATCCATAATGATAGTAATAATAATAATAACAACAATAATAATAGCACAACTTCTTTAGACTTGGATTTAATATCCCGTCTAAATAAAGTATAACCAGGCGAAACAATAAAATAATAATAATAAGAAGAAGAAGAAGAATTATTATTATAGCGATTATTGTTCGAGTTTAAAATATATTTTTTTTATTCGGAAAAAATGGGGGAACTTGAAAGATTGTTTTGCAATGGAACTTGCACTTCAACGAAGATTAAAGTCTGGCGAACCTTCTAAAAAGAAGAGGGCATACGTTTACTTTGATTCATTGTTATTTCTACTTCCTTGCATGAAGGTTAGACCCACTAGCAGTAACGCTGCAGCTGTGGAGACTAGTAACAATAAAAATAAAAACAGGACACAGTTACTCCGCATTCTTTACAAAGTAATGGTAATAATAATAGTGTTACAAACAAAGAAGATCAACCGAACGCTACTCCCCGACGTGCTAAAAAAGCCATACACAAGATAACCATCCTCCGTCACTTGTACAATATCAGGACATGAATCGTAGCAACATAGTTCCACCACAACCACAGTATTTTCTATACTGTGGTTCCACCAACCTATTTTGCTCACGCAGCTAGTTGCCAGCCGCTTTCACAATATTCATCTTCAAGTTTCCAAATGTAGCCACCAGGATATCCACAAGCAGTTTCGCATTCAACATTGACTAACAACAAAAATCAAAATTCGGAACGCAGTATTCGGAAGATTTTTTGTCCTCAACGGCTGCTCCTTGATCGTGCGATTACTTTATTTCTCTATACCATCATCGCCTGCACTCTCAGATAATAATTCTGAATTATTTGACATGTCAAATCAATAACTACAGAATATTTATGTATTTGACAAACTGCTTTTTATAAACTTTTTAATATTCTAAATATACCTACTTACATCTAGATTTTTTGTAACACAAATTACAAATAAAAATTATTAAAGAAATAGTAATTACTTACCATAATGTTACTGATAAGAGTTCGTCAGCTGGTACAGATTTTCCCCAGTTAGTGTCTTGATAGGTAATTTTTGGTGCTATTATTTGAAGTAATTTATCAAAACTCTTAACACTTATTCTATAGTATTGAAGACATTTGTTAGGATGGTGTCTTAAGTCATTGCCGTTTAAGAATCTTTGACTTGTTACTGGGTGCACCCAATACTGCTTCTCGCGTTGTTTTCTAGCTTTCATTCGTAATAATAGAACTACCATACAAGCGGTTTCAGTACAATCCATATTGGAACTGGAATGCAGTTGCGATTTTATATCACAAGTGGGCACTTAGAAGATTTTTAAATTATTTTTCTGCGACTGCTACTTTTTAGTCGCACGACAATAAAATCATATCTGAGCGCCTTAGGGTGCTCTGACTCAATAGTCAGTTATTTATTTAAAGGGCAGAATTTTCATAACCAGTAAAGGTTGAGGGTAAAGAGAATTTTAGTGAAAAACTAGACGATCACATTAAAAAAACAGTAAACGATAACACTCCTGGGGTACGTACAGCTACAGTGCCTACACCTATAAATTATAAATAAACTGCAATTGTTTCTGTAAATTACTAAAAGCTAAAAGCTATATGTATACATTACATTATTATTTAAGAAATATTATTTTCAAACCTATATGTCGTGTTAAATTTATTAACGATATTTTTAAGTGAGATTCCGTTAGATAAATCTGACATTTTAGCATACACCAACTGGGATTGTGCCTACAAAATTTAAACTCGGTGTTTTTCTAAAGTGAAAAAGAAAACCTAGTATAAACTGATGAGGCAATCATAAAAATTTTCATTTTACCTGGTCTTAACTAACGAGCTAATAAACCAGCATATAAGAAGTTCATCTTTGGAAAAGCAAATCGTATACAACCCCTAACCAACATATCCCAATAATTCTTAACTAACACATTATATAACTCTTATAAAAATGTACAAACTTTTATCTAATAAATTAAGGGAACATTTAGGTCATCGAAAAAATACATTTGAAATTAAATAAAATTTAAAAATAGTAGGTAAGTTAATTACTACGGTAACAAGTTTGTTGATCAAATTTTTTGGAGCTATCTATGCCCGTACTTATAGAAAAAACTCAATCTCGCCCTTGAGACCGCCTCAGCCAAGAACACCTCAAGTCGTGTGCTTTGCTTAGCCTGCTGTATATCTTATAATCGCGACTTCGTGAACTCTCGGCGGAGTTCAGGAAAGCATCGAGTAACCTAGGGTTTTTTGATACTTTTGTTGTACCGCGCTGATATAAACGTTAAAGAATATATATTTTAATATTTATAACCTCTTGTACGTTTTGTTGTTGAGGCACGTGCGAATTGTTAGTCCCAAAAATGTTTTAAGTTTTTTCTTAAGCTTCGTAAGTTCTTAAATTAAATGGTGTTTATTAAAGTGAAAGTTTCCAGGTATCTCAAGCATACTAATAACTGTAAGAGGAGCAAATGGTAAACCGCGATTGTACACAGTCATAAGGCGGTCTGCTATTAGCGGTAAAATTATATAAAGAGAAGTATCTTTGCTAAATCGGTATCTATTACGAAATTTCAAATCTCCATAAAATTCGAGAAGGTTTTCGGCGTCACGTATATACCTTTATAATACAGTAAAATACGTCAGTTTTTATGAATACATATTCTTAGTTTATGTACCAATAAGTTTTTGTTAAACTAAAATCCAAATATACACTTACTTTGTTTATAATCATCAAAATTACCTACATTTGCAGGAAGAGATTCTATGAACCAAAAGGATCCCAAAAACAAAATTTAAAAAATGCCAGCTGCGTTAATCATTTTTAAAGATTGGGGAGAATTGAAAATTAATTTGCACCACTTATATTAGCACATTTGCCTTTTTATATTTTGCAATAAAATTTAAATTAATACTTGCCACTTAAAAACTAATTTAATAGTTCATTGTTTAAATATACTACATTTAATGCCATATACAGCCTGTTTCAGAGTAAGCGCCTTATTTTTATTTAGCCACACTATGGGTGCTACTTTCAAAATATTTGGCAGTAATATGTTTCAGGACATTCTCTACACGATGGTGATATCAGATTTTCAATCGGACGACTTATTTCAAAATGGCGACTTTGAACTTTTTTTTTAATGGAATGCCATAACTTTTTTTTTATTATTGAGATCCTAAAAACATTCTTTTTACGATAGTATTTCGTTTTTCTTAAAAATTCATTTCTTTCCCTATCAAAAAGCAAACTAACATTTTAATCTAGTAGCGCATGAATGTTTTACACTCGATGTTATTTTTGTCCAAATATCAAGTAGCGGTAGACACAAAAGAAACAATTCTTTCTGTCTATCGCTTGTACTTCGTCATTTTGTACGCTTCAATTCTAAAAAATCTTCACCTGAGCTCAGTGGCGAGCTTCCCATTGCCCATGTCAGCAATATTTTCAAAAGAGAGCCGTTTCATATTACTTCATTGTATTATGATAAAACATGCAGATTTGTTAGGTTTGTTTATTTCCATCTAAATATGTACCTATACATATAAAATCTAGATCTAGAAAAAGTCGACAATCTTATTCAGACGTGCTGAATTTAATCCTTATAATATAACAGATGTGTAATATTTTATAAACTAATTATTGTTACTTATTATTATACTTAGGATAGTTATGTACCAAAACATTGGAAAATATGCATGCAAATATGCACTAAAAATCTTCAAAATATACCCTTAAATACGCATTTATTTTTATACTTATTTGATACTTATCTATCTAGTTATGTATATAGTTGCCTCCGCCGAAAATGCAAAAAAGTACTTGAGATTTTACAGCTATAATCCCTTGTAAAACCCAGTAGTAAGCGGCTCTTAACTAGATTGCAAGCACCTTGTCGGCATGGGCCGTACTAATAAATTTTCTAGGGATAACTGGTTTATAGTTATACGGAAACAATTTTTCGCTTTTAGGTATTTATAACACGACTACCCCGAAAAAGTACAACAAAACTGCAGTTGTTTACTAACTTTAAAGTAAAACGCATGTTAAGTTTAAGATGTGGAGACCGTGGGATGATGCTGCAGGCCCAAGCCAGCCAGTAAATAATGCGGAAGTAGTGCAGAAAGTTTTATTTAAAAAACACTTAAGTGCGGACGCTAAACAAATTGTTTTAAATTTTAAATGTTTATAATGCTTCGGTAAGTAAAATGATTACATATTTGTTTTAGTGTAGCAATTATAAGCATATTTCATCTGTACTTACAATTTTCCTGCTTTTAAATAGAATTTTTAAATACGGCTCTGCTAGTTTTACCTGCAGTCAGCACCTACATTAGGTTTTACAAGGGATTATAAATGTAAATCTCAAGTACTTTTTTGCATTTTCGTTGGCGAAAACTTTACAATGTGTCCACGGATAGGTGATACAAGGGGAAAAACTTTTTTATTATTGATTTCTCAAAAAATTTTATTCTTGATAATAATTTTTGCTGTGTTTAATAGTCTTATTTCTCATGTTACTTTTCCTGCAAGTAATCATTTAAGACTTAAATTTGCAATTTTCCTCAGTTTTGGACTTTGAAAAAATTTCTGAAATTTTTGTAATCAGATCAAGCAGACTCTACAACAACTTTTGAATAATTTTGATATTTGTGTTTCATTTATTCTTGAAACTTTCAATTTAAAATAAAGTTTTCGAAATAGCATATCCTAATTTTGTGTTTTTGAAGCGTCTACGAGCACAACACAAGCCTTAAATTAACAAAAATCAATTCCGTCTGAACAACTTCAAATTTTGCATACAAGCGTAGTTTTGTGTTCTGAACAACTTTACTCTAACACAATTTTGCGATATTTGTTAAAAAACTACGACTTTACCTAAACCTCACCTTCGTTTTAACAATTCTAACACAGATGCCTTGATTTAAAAAAATCGAAAGTCTTCTTAAAATGAATTTAAGAAGAAGCAGGGATAGACTGCCAAACAGGGTATTGATATCTAAAAATTTTTGGTCATTTATACCTCTTGTATCACCTATCCGTGGACACATTGTATGTTAAAAAAACATTACCCTTATTAAAACGTACCTATATTGTACTCATTTATTTATTTTTATTCGACAATTTACCTCACAATGCTTTAAATGATTAATAATAAACATTTAAACTAGAGTATTACAATAAAAAATTGATATTTAATTAACAGATTAAAGATTATGCTTACATTTAATTACTACGTGCTGCATCAAATGTTCAAAAGTAAATTGTTGCCTATTATCGGCTAAAATATTTTTATATTCAGAAAAAAATCGTTCTATATCGCATGATACGGTCGGAGCACTTTTTAAATCAGATATGTCTTTAATTGATAAATGGTTAAAGCTACTATCAATTAAGCCTTTGTTTTGGAGCGCTTCACTAATACTTTTTAACTGTCCGTAACCTGTGTTTTTTGACAATACATCCTACATTGGTGAGTTTCTTGATACATTCTTTCTTTTTGAGTTTTTTTAAATGCTCCTCGACATGCCCACAGCAATACTATCTTCGAGTGGCATTCCCTTGGTTTCAAGTTTCTTCACTGCATGTCAGATTGATTCGAATAAAAAGTAAATCCTCACGAACACCCTTCTTTTTTAAGCTACTCTGAGCTTCTTCGATATATGTATTGTGTATCTTCAGGATCGAATTTATATATTCACAACTAAGTATCTTTATAATTTCTAAATTATCGGCATAATATCTTGCAGCATCGATCCAAGATCCCCATCTGAAGAAGAAGAAAAACTTTTTTCGCAGTTGCTATTAATAAATTCTCATTTAGATAAAGTGCGCGCACTAACTCGGCTACTTGATGTAGTCCATGCGCTACAGATGAAATATACTGGGTGGGCCATAAGTCACGTTACCATTGAAAAATTGAATAACTTATTTATTTTTAAGAATAAATACATTAAAGAAAATCTAAATAAAAACACAAGATTGGAGAAATTTTTAATCTATTTATGGAAGACAATACCACGCAAATGATGACCATTTTCGGCCTCGCAAAGACGGGCTCTTTTCAGAGTATTTTCCATTACAGATTACAGATTTCAATATTTCTGGCTATAGAGCTCGAATTTCTGTGCGGATATTGTCCTTGAGCTGCTAGATTGTCTGGGCCTATTGTTGTACACATGTACACCCGCTCTTTCAGATAATACCAAAGAAAATAGTCGGGTGCCGTCAAATCGGGTGAACGTACGACGGTATGCTCTTTGGGTCAGAATAATTGATTCCTGATTTTTAAAATAAAATTCTATAATTTTAGTTCGTTGTTCCGTTGTGAATTTTTCCATTATAAATTTCTCAACTGTCACTTACTTATTTCTGACAATCACAAAACAAAACAATGAAAAATAAATAAGTTATTCAATTTTTCAATGGTAACGTGACTTATGGCCCACCCAGTATATCATTTTTGGATACAGTACTTTAAACCCTGTCATTGCTTAACACATATAAGGAGCAGCTTCAGTACATACCACTAACACTCGTTCATAAAAAATGCCCGATGGCCACAGAAGACTTAAAGACTCGTTAAAAAATGCCGCAATTATTGAATTTTTGACCTTATCCAACACTTTTATAGACACCAAATACGACTTATCACTTTCTTCAACAACTTCTAATACACCAAACACGAAATTTGCAACACTGCTTTGAGTTATGTCCGTTGTTTCGTCCAGTGATACCCAAATATTGTGGTCTTTCACCTTTCCCTTAATTTTTGTAAGGTAGCATTGTACCATATGAACAAAAATTATTTAGATAAAGGGTGGCTTTGGAATTCTGAACGTACCTATCATGTAGAACCAACAACAAGCTGAATCAATCAAAGGCAGTGATTTTGTTCACCATGGCCATCCCTTATCTAAATAATTTTTGTTCATATGGTATATTACAGGAACATAATTTTTCCGCAGTGTTGATTCATCAGGAATATTTTCTTTGGTGTATTTCTCCAAAAACTTAGAAAACTCCTCGTTCTGCAACTTTGCCAACGGTATGTTAGCATAAATAAGCGCATTGCATGATTCTTCGTTAAATACTGATCGTTGCGGTCCATGTTTTGGCAAAGCCGTAATCAAAATTAGCTGTTTGTTGTGATTTTTTAGTGTTTTGCTACTCACATGTTTTCCTGTTTGGAGATGTTGGGTAACTTGAAATTTTTTTGTTGCCGTAATGGGAATCTTACAGTATTTGCAAAACAATATATACAATGTGATTTTTTAAAAACTCAATTGCAGCAGGCCGTATTCTGTCTTAATAACCTTAGAACTGTCTGTATTAAGTCAGAATACGGCCTGCTGCAATTGAGTTTTTAAAAAATCACATTGTATCTCTTAAATTATTGCTTTACAAAATCATTTAAAGTTGCGCTTAAAGATTTTTTTCTTTTGGCATTTTAAGGACTTTAACACTTTTTAGCGAACACGAAGATAACTCGAACACGTACACCTACTACACTGCCCCTAAAATAAATAGCATTTTAAAACAGGAATTTTTCTAATTTATGATATTTCCTAATGAAAGGCACTCTTCTAAGTACCAGTACCTACTTAGTAAAAACAGATGTTGAACTCTGTAGCTTAATGGTGATTACCAGATTACAATACAAAAGGTGGCTCACTAACCACTGAATCTAAGAATCTTTGTTAATATACCAACCTGAAAGTTAAGAAATGATAACGAATGACTTTGTGGGAGTTTTAAAAACTAAAAAATTTTATCTCTATGTCTGAATTTGTTTAGACAAAAATCTACAGTTAGAAGGAGAAATATTAGGTGAAATACGCTAAAATATGCATTTATTATAAAATTGGCTTTAATATGCATTTATTCCTTAAAAAACAGAAAATATGCATTTGCATATGCCCTAAGCCTATTTATTATAATAACTTACCCAGCATCCGCTACTGTGGTCATTAAAGGCATTGTCAACTTATGAAAAGTCGATTTTTTTTTTATTTTGTGATTTGATTGAGTAAACTGAGTATTTCACCTGCGCAAAATTTTACGGCCGAATTTTAGTTCGTTACCGTGTTATGGGAGCTAAAAGAATTCAGATCCTACATACGTGACGTCACCGATGTCGATCACCGGTAAGAACACTAGCATAGCTAGCGTAGTTGCGTAGTAATGCAGTATATAATTGTATAATAATGCGTTGTGTAGTAGCATTCGGAGGCCGACACCGGTGACGTCACGTATGTAGGATCTGAATTCTCTCTACCCGTTTATTGTGGTTATGATCAAAGATATTGAAATTCTACCACTGCGGGTACTTTTACGAGTATTTTAACTAACGTATTTTGACATTTGCTAAATATGTTGCATAAGTTGACAATGCCTTTAACCCTTTTAGTATTATACCTGGAATTGCTTCATACGTATTTCGGACAACTCTGAATATTCTGATTTAAATTTAAAAATTTTTCTTGCTTTTATATTAAATAAAAATAGAAAAGTGAAAGAAGCATTAGAAAGGACGTTAGAAATATGCGAGTTTTTTTACGCGGTTTATATTGTACTATTTTCTTGCGCCCTGTATTTTTTTCGCCACTGCTGCTTATCTTGCCAGTTGTGCTCTTGCAAATTTTGTTTTGCGTGTTCTATTTCAATTTTTCATTGTCTACGTGGCCCTCCTTTATCTTTTTCCTCTAGAAACCCATTCATTAATTAAGTCTGAATTTTCCTTAAAAAAGTTCCTGAAGATGCTTAAAATGGGTGATAAAAAAAATAGTGTTTTCAGCCAAATTTAGAACGAGAAAGGCTTGAATATTTTTAATAAAATTCCTGAACATGCGTAAAATCGGAAATAAAATAAATTTGGGGAATCCACGACTAATTTATGTTTTCAGCCAAATTTACAACGAGAAAGGCGTTAATTTTTTAACAAAATTCCTGAAGATGTTTAAAATCGAAAATAAAAAAAACTTTGGGGATTTCAGGTTTTCAGCTAAATTTCGTATAAGAAGGGCCTGATTTTCTTTAAATAAAATTCCTGAAGATACCTAAAATCGTAAATTTAAAATGATTGGAGATTTCACTATAGACGTACGTTTTCAGTTAAGTTTGGAACGATATGGGCTTGAATTTTTTTTAAATAAAATTCCTGAAGATGCTTAAATCGGAAATAAAAAAAGTTTTTGGATTTCACGATCAGTTTATGTTTTTAAGTAAATTTAGAATAAGATGAACCTGAAATGTCCTCATGCAAAATTACTGAAAATTCTTAAAAGCTAAAAAAGGATATTCCACGATTAATTTGCGTTTTCAGCTAAATTTAGAACGCAAAAAAACGCCTGAAAAGCATTTATAAAGCCTCTAAAGATGTTAGTGTCTCCATTTACGACTAAATACTTAGTTTTTTCACAATTAAGTTCCCCATTTTTTGTATATCTCATGCAATTTTGTCATGCTATATTCGATATTGTCTTTTTTTTAATTAAAAGTGCTAAAACTGTGGAGGGTGAACTGTCAACCTCTGCAATTTGTAAAAATTCAGAGTCTATTAGAAAAAACTTTTTCTGTGTGATATTACCAAAGAACACATGATTAGCGAATTCGAATTATGATACGCTACAGGAGCGAATTTAAATCCTAGAAAGGAGTATTAATTTTTGGAAAATTAATAGCAACGGCAAGCTCTTAAAAGAAGAGAGGAAAGTCGAAACAGCCGGAGCTTGAAGTTGGAGTTCTAACTTCTTTCTTGTACATATATCCTGGCCTAACTCTTACAAAGAATTTTTTATCCCGTTTCTATCTGAATTTTTTTGGCTTAAAATAATTTAATATGAAATCAACGCTTTCAGAATTAGTGATTTTTTAGATTTGTCCCTTTTTCATTTTTCTATGTAAGCAAAAGACATTTCAATTTTACATTTGGCTTTCTCGTCTTTAATTCACTACAAAGTTAAGACTTTCTATCATAAGGATTATTGCTTGCCCAGTCAGCACCCACAAAAGCTTCTACTTCTACCTTTTTTTGAAACTCCAAATAATAACATTCTGTTTTTTGTAAATATCTTAAAACTCTTGTGCATTTGCAGTGTGTTTCATTAATCAAAAGATTCGGTGATCGTATGAAAATATTTAATAATAACTTTTTTTTATTCATTAGTAAACTATAATTTGATTTGTTTGTGCATCTAACACTATGTCAAAAGAAGCAAAATAGATTTTCGGCAATGAAACCAAGACGAATGTCGAATTAAAGGAATGGTAGAGTATGGATGGTTAATTATTTTTGTTTTAGTATATGCTAATTCTTTTTGTCTTGTATACTATATTTTAAGTTTGCTACCGTTCTTGAAATTCATATACAACAACTGAATTACACGTGCTTTTCGTCTGCTAAGAAGGCTCCGAAGGACCAAATCCTGGGACGCCTTATTTATGAAACATTAGCGGTTGTTAAGGAATAGGAGTGTTCCGAAAATTAAAATCCCTACCAGGACAGGAATTACCCTAATTTGCCAATTAATCTTATTAAATTTTTTTTATAAAGTTTTCGTATATTGTTGTAGTCCAAAAATTGCTTCAAACCAATTTATAGGTCTATGTATGGGCAATCTGCACAACTACATTTGTATTTAAATAATAACACTTAAGAGCTATTAGATCCACCTTTGCTGTTGTCATTATTAAACGTATTGTATTAAGAGCCCCGAAGAAATCAAAAGCAAACTACCAAAACGTTGATCAATATTCTAATATGAAAAACAATTATCCAATTGTTAATTGATTTCCATCCATACTATCAACTGAAACTAATAAAATGTTAATAAAAGACGTTTAAAACGTCATTCGACACTTCAACATAAATTAGTTAGCCATGAAGCCCCTTAAAAAGTAGGCGAAACGTTGAGTTCTTCTGTCTCAACAATAACAAGGTCCCAACCCAGAAGACGTTCTGTTAATAGTTAACCATACTATATTTTTCAAAGTTTTTATCATAGAAATAATAAAACAATTTGGGAATAACAGTTGACTTAACTTGACTGCCAAAATGTATTTGAATTTCATATGTAAATTTGGAAATTATTGCAGCATCTTGGGAAGGCCTCCTCGTTTTTTCTTTGTAAAACGAGATTCGTTAATCATTTTTTGTTGTCCTTTCATGTTTCTATATTTAACTTTTTATTTTTTTATGTATTTGTTTATTTATTTGTATTAATTTAATTGCTTAGATAAACAAATATCGTACTTGTTCTTTAAAAATTAAAAATAAGTGCAGTTCTTAATACAATTAGTAATAAATAATTAATGATTTGAAAGAACCGCATCAGTTAATCTTGGTTTTAAATAGTTCGAACGTCATTTCGTGATGTACAAATGAGAAATGTAGCTTCCGTCTTTTTTTTTAATACTTTTCTAACGTTATGTTCATAAATAACTCGTTACTTCGTTGGTGGTTTTTAAGTTAAACATAATTCTTACTATTACATTTCAAAGCTACGTCCAGTCTTCTTAAATTAATTTTTTAGATATCCACCCAAATATTCTCTGCCTTTTACTAAATTTATATTTAACATGTTTTGAACCTTAATTCATATCTGAACAAACCCATCAAAGACATATTATAGTCGGGCGTAATCTGTTTGATCAGCATGTGTATTCTTTATTAACTATTGTGCAAGTTCGAGTCATTTATCTGAAGGGAAGATGCGTGTGTTCGAGTTTCGACGGCGCCAAATATCAGTATGGGAATATAAAGACAAGATTTGTTGTGATGCTTGAAACCAATAGTGGATCATTTCACGAAAGGTTGGTGGTCTCATATTTCAGAATGGTATTCTAGACATGATGGGTCACCTAAATGTTTTAAAAATGAAACATCTTGAAAAATGCTTGTTGTTTATGCTGTTGTATTAATTTTTTTAAATAAAAATTTAAATATACCCGATTGTATTACCCAATCTAAAACTATAGAAATCTTTCCACGACGTTTTCTTTCAATTAGTGCTCATGACGAATTAAGTAATAAATTCCGAAAGGTCGCTGTTTTATTATGACTTAGTAGAAACAGAAGATTTAAGCAACAGAAATTTCGGTTATAACGAGCACAAAGCGAGCTCGTGCGTGCCGATGGTGTCTTCCTTTGTGGCACTTACGTAACGAACCCAATTTGTTTAATATCAAATATAGGCATTAAGCGTTCATTTCCCACCGAGTAGAAAAAAATGAGAGCATGCACTTTTCCGTTGTGTTGACGAGATAAGCACACGGGCTGGAAAGCCAGAACCAAGTTGCGGCACGAACCGATATGATTACGATCAGCGGTTCGACATATATCATTGTAGCTATTATTATTGCTATTTGTTACTAATGATTGTGTATGTTGGAATCGGTCGTGCATCATTACTCATTAATATAGTTCGATTTGATCTCAGTCAGCCATGAGAAAGAACGGTTGGATGGTCCAGTGCATCGCGTCTTGTTACGGCACACCAACATTTTACTATAACCACGTCCGGTGGTGAATCCGTGAGTGATTCACGTTTTTCGTGTACTAATGTCGAAAATAGACAACATTTTATTTGCTCATTATCTTTTAGTTTATCGAGCAAATACCTATTTATTATGTCGACTTGTTTTACTTAACCGTTTAACAGATATACGTTCCAGATTATTACCGATACATCGTAACGCCTTTTAAAAACGAAATTTACGAGACGTTTAGGCAATCTTTTTGTAACAATAAATTTAATTTAAACGTCTGTCCGTTCACGACGTGGCTAAACCGAAAGGTTTGCACGCTGATCGCTCATTGATGTCACCAAAGTCTCCTGGTATTCCCGGTTGCATTTCACACTTACTATCTCTGATGAAGATTTGATTTCGTTATAATAAAAAAATCCTTATTTGCCTCAAATTAAAATAAATTACTGTTTTAACAAATTTGCAGGTTCAACTATTTGTCAATAAGTCAGAATTCAAAGTAAAGATTATCATTCGAAAATGAGTTTCTCTAAACAAAAATTCATTTTTTTTTAACTTTCCTTTTTTATGCAGTTTCAATCGTTAATAAGGAAAGCAAACTATTTTAGAAAACTCTGCGCGTTTCAGTTGTTCACGCCATTAACTTAGAATTAATTTATTTTACTGTACCTACTCAATATCAAAAAATTCGCACAAAAAAGCAAAATCTTTCATTTTTCAAAAAGCCTTATTGCCAGTATTAAAAAATTTAATTGATATCTGAGAACATTCAAACCTTTTGAAAATTTTTGCATATTAATTCATTAATAAAAAAATAAATTAGCCTTTGCTTCTTGAAAAAATCTATTTTCATTATCAAAGCGCATAATTGGTATTTCCAAATTTTAAAATTTTGGAAAAGCAGTTCCGTGCTTCTTTAGCCTTTTAATCCTTTAAATTGTTCAATGTCGAAATTAAAGATAAAAATTAGCATGTTAAACTGATAATGAGCAGCAGTTATTATCCTCTTCTTCTATGAGTTTGAATCCGTTTAAAAAATTTATTAAATATCCAATTTTTAAACAAGCTTATTTCCGTTATTAAAGCACTCAACTCAAACTTCTAAAAAATGAAGACACCTCTTTTGGCCTTTTAATTCATTGATAAAATATTAAATCAGCATTAGACAGACTTTTGTTTTTGAAAAAGTCTACGTTTGTTATTATAGCGCTTAATTAATATTACGAAAGTTGAAAAACTTTTTACTTCTTTGGTCTTTTAATTTTCTAAATTGGATAATGGCTATAGCGGATAACAAAAATTTCGAAATCTTTAAAAACTTTAAGCAGTTATCCTCTTTTTTATGGATTTCGTTTAAAAAATAAATTTAAAAATCCATTTTTGGAAAAAGCTTATTTGCATTGTTCACTTAACACTTAACTCAAACTTTTGGAAAATTTAGACACCTTTTTTGGTCTTTTAATTCATTAATAAAAAATTAAATCAATATTAAACATCCATTGGTTTTTTAATTCTTTAAGTTTGTAACAGTTAAATTAAAAGCAAACATATTGAACTAATAATGAGCACAATGAATAAGAAAAAATTAAATTCGTAAACAATTCAAGCAGTTATTAAAACAAAACGAAGTGAAAAAACTAAAAAAGCTTATTTCCGTGAGTAAATCATTTAACTCAAATTGTCTCCTTAAACTTTTGTTTGTGAAAAAGTATATTTTCATTATTAAGGCATTTAATTAATATTTCAAAGGCCGAAAATACCGGAAAACTCGACACTTTTTGATGGTTAATTTGTTAATACCAAAATTAAAAGTAAAAATATTGTACTGAGCTAATAAGAAACCTTATCAATTTTTAAAGAAGACATTTTGTTTAGGTATTTTAATTCGCTAAAAGTCAATGAACATAATTTCCTTTCTTACGACAGCTTCTTCAGTTACTAAAAGTCTTAATAATCATTTTGAAAAATAATTTATTTTAAAATATTATATTATTCTTCACTTAAACCTACATATTTGCAAAAGTTTATTTATATCTTTAAACTTATTAATCAACGTTTAAAAATTTAAAACATTTTTAACTCAAAGTTCAGTTCGGTCTTTCTTTAATGTTTATTCGTTTAAAAGAATCTACCTATAATATTTGTAATTTTTTGTGATAATTATATTCGTTATTTATAGAATACCTTACACCTTAGGGTCGAAAGGAAATAGAAAGGTCAATAATTATACATTTATATATTTATAAAAAATTGCTGAATTCCTTCTGAATTTACTTGATATCTTTCAAAATGCTTCGTCCTAAACCTATCATGGTTCTTATTACAATTTATTACAATATTAAAATGTCCTTACATAAAACTCTTGTTTAACAGTTATTCAATAAAAAGCCCGAAGGCTATAGATTTTCTGCTTTAAAGAACACTTAAAACCAGACCAGCGTATAAAAAGCATCAAACAGAACCTATTTGAATACGTGGCTAGTGTTAATTAAAACTATCACCACGAAAATGTTAAGGTTCTAATTTCAAGCCCAGTGATCGGAAGCACGAATAGGAAAACAGAAATCGATTAGTCATCTCCATTATATCTTTGAAATGCACACCTTGACATCTTTTTTATGGCAAATCATTGCAACAAATTATGCAGAACACACATCTGTGATAATGGCGGATTCAATTAATAAGTTATAATTGTGAAAAGGAAGAAACGTGCATTATAATTTAAGGATGGGCTAGGAAGCGTAGCTTTTACACGCCTTTCGTTAGTTATAGGTTAAAATGGAATTTAATTGAAGCATGTGGGAGTGCACAATCTAATAATTATATTAATTTTCCCGTGAACTGTCGTTTTCCTCGATTATTTAGGTTTGTCTCGTGTGGTTGAGGAAATGTTATCTCGAATGACTCAATCAGCAGGCCTAGTGTAAATTTTCTTAAACTTTTGTAGGTATAACAACGCTTTAATATTTATCCTGTAACATTCTAAACTCGTTCATAATGACATTATTGTGCTAAAATACTATCGAATAATGATTGCGGTGTTTGAACACAATTTAAAATTACGCAAGAAGTCCACCTGAAATATTTTACACCATATATGTGTTTTCTTTGTATTTTATAATTGAATTCCTCACAATCGAAACGGTTAAATGGTTTGTCGGTCGAGATCGCAAGTCATTTAGAACTAATTAAATTTATATATGTGCTAGAAACACGAGGTGGTCTGTTCTGACAGCTAATGTTGTTAACAGGTACACGCCTTCACCTTTTTTTTTCAGGTTATTTGGTAACTTTTTTTATTCTTTTATTGTCGATGATATTAAAAGTTTAATAAAACATTCTCTTAAATCATTTGATGGTCGCTTCTTTGCACCGTTGTGTAATTTTAATTGGGTCACAGATGTAATTTATGTTTTGTTGCACTTTTCCCTCCTACAATTCGCAACGACGTTATGATTTAGTACTGATTTAAAACTGTAACAATAATAAATGTTCGAATAAACACGTACCTTTTTAAATCTTGTTCGGGTAAGAGGAATTCTTTTTAGTTTGTGGTGCTGCAATACACAACTATAAATATCACTAAAAGTCACTACAGTCGTGCTGTCGAATTTTCAGAAATTATTTTTACAGATTATCAAACCTAATATGTATTCACTTTCCAAATCAACTTGTTCGGAACATTAAGTAGGTAACTTTTAATTCGGTTTTCAATGGCAATTTTTCTTTCTCAAATTGTCAACCAATTCTTCACTATCATTTTAGGCCATAGAAGGGACAATTACAGACCAATATGTTTGTCTTTAGTAATTTTCACAAGGATTCTAGAAAATAGACTAAGAGATGTAATGAAAAATTAGTTGAAGGATGAACAGGCTGCATTTAGAACAAATCGGCAACGCAATGATAAAATAAGTATAATACGGAAAATAATTGAAAGAACTATCGAAAAAAACAACAATTGTTTTTAACATTTGTAGATCTGCAATCAACATTTGAGCTGCAATATGACGATGTCTAGAACTACTGGAAGTACCTAAACCATTTATTGAAGTAATTAAGAGTATCTACGAAAGAGTCAGAGGTACCTATAGTTCAAATAACTGGTGAGAGATCAGAAGTATTCGAAATGGAAAAGAGAATTAAGCAAGGGGATGGACTGAGTCTATTTCTATTCATAATAATAATGGATAGTATACTAAAGTAAGACCGCAGAAGACAATAGGGTATAGAAACCTAATACTAATAAAAATGGACAGCTTATTATATGTTGACATGCTGACTGTGGATAGAAGAAATTGAGAAAATGAAAGTGTAAATAAACATAAACAACAGCAAAGTTATGGTAATAAATGAAAATATAACTGACAGATTTAGATGCAAAGGCCGAAGTTTATAAACGATAACCACATACGAGTATCTAAGAAGTGCTATATTGAATGACGGAAAGATTAATCCAGAAATAGCAAACAGAGCTAACAAAGCAACAAGAATATATTATGCAATCAATAAATCCATATTGGGAAAAGAAGAAATTAAGCTGAGAGTATATAATTTGGTGGCAACAACCCCTATACTCTATGCCAGTGAATCATGGGCGTTAAGTAAAGTAAATGTAATAGAGATGAAATTCCTACGGCAGATTGCAGGAAAAACTAAGTGGGATAGAATAAGGAACGAGGAAATAAGGGGACAATCAGGACAAAAACTCATTCTGACAATTAATCAGACAATTAAACTAGTGTGGGCATATAATGAGGATGGAGCCAGATATACTAGTAAGGAAAATTTTAGGAACAAGAACAGAAGGTAGAAATAAGGGACAAAGACGTAGGAAAACATGACACAAAAGAATTGAAGAAGTAGATAACAGTAGAGGCAAAAATCTGCCAAACAAGAACGCACTAGCAAAGATAAAAGGCATGGAGAGAATGCGTGAAAAGGGACTGCACCAACTCCTAATCTGACGTTGAAAGGCATAAGGATGAAGAATAAGAAAGAAAGGAATATATTAGATTTGTTTGTTTGTTTATGTATCGATGACATACATATAGCGATTATCGCTAAATTTTTCTGGGAAAGAGTGTGAGTTACTATAATGTCATAAATGCAGTATAAATTTGTCAATTTAATAAAGACCATATTTAGAGGAAATAATTTAAGTAAAGACAAAAATTCATTAAAATTTATTCGGCTACTTACCTGTTTCTACCCTTAACAAGTTAGTTAAAACGACTACTTTTAACCTGAAATTTTTTCAAAGGTAAAACCAGCTTTAACCTGATAAAGAAAACTTGTCTAAGAAAATTAAACTTGCACTAAAAATAATTACATTTTAAATATTATCGAAATAAATAAAATAACTACAACATTTACCTCAGCAACATTCGAATCTTGATGAACTCATAAAGTTGATCTGGCATATCAACCCATCATAGTTTGATTAATATATCCCGGCGATAGCAGCAATTACTCAGCCTATGCCGACTGAAATCGGCCGCTCTGTGATCAAAAGGACTCCACGCGTGATCACGTACAATACTACTATATTATAACCGATATTTCACTCGTATCTATTTCCTATTTTTTCTAAATTAACTCGTATTGCAGGCAGATCAAGAACAAGCGTGTCTGTTGAACTCGACGTGCTTTTATTGATATGTTACAGTAGCCTGTTCGATAATATGCATTTGGATTTAAGCAGGATTTTTAGCATTGGTATTCTTTAAAATACGAAATTCAGAGTTTGATGTGATCCTTAATGCCCTTCAGAATTTCAGGGCCTGTATTGGAAATAGAAAATTAATATTTCTGGTGTATTTATTTATAATTCAGTAGGGAACACATTTTGCTGTTTTAACATTTTTATAGAGGCTCTAACTTAACTAGTAGGTATGTAATGTCCAAATAAAGTAATAATGACCTAAAAGAATGCCAACCCTTCCTTCCTTTGCGGAAGTAAAATTTCCTATAAACAAAACAGTTCTTTCAAATTTCAACGCCAACAAAGCATCATCATCATTTTTGGGAATTCTGATAAACCTTTTAGTATATATTTGGGAAAATTATAACAAATCTTCTGACTTACAAAGTAGGCATTTCTAGCAATTTATAAATTTATCAGACTTACCTCAAAACACCCTGAGCCAAGATTAATAACAACTTTTGAAAAATGAGCAACAAAAACTCTCGGAAAAAAATATTTAAGCTTACTTCTGCATTTGGGAATGTTTTGAAATAATCTTCATATTTTTTTTATTTCGACTAAAAATCTTTATTTTAAATTTCGCTTCTTTCAAATTTATGCTGTGCCTCTTTAGATTATGTCTTTAAAATCGATCTGTATTTTAATTTCTAATTTTACTGTATATTGACAAAATATCTTAATTATCCCTCTGTATAAATCAAATCAAAAGAGTTTACATTTTAAAGTTTCCATAACTGTTAAAACTTAAACTCTGCAAATAAAAACACATTCGTATTTGTAAAACAATGGTGTTTATGAAATTCAGTTTAAAAGCCATATTTCCCTTCAATAAGAACAACGTCTTGCAGTAAATTCGACTGTAATTTATTACAAAATTGAAATTTTCAACCCTTCAGTAGTAGTAGTAGGGTTATCTAGAAAAATTTGTTCCCAAAGGCAAACTCTGCTGGGTTGGGGTTAGAGGAGTGCACTGGCCAGGCATAAGGAAAATGTCTGCTCAGGATACGATTGCCAGTGGGTTGTTCAATAAGTTTTGCCTCATGGACTGTAGATCATTTATAGGTTGATAGAAGTAAAAGTTGTTACACTCAAAACGAAGTCTGAAATGTCCTCTTTCCGAGGAGTACATCATTTTTCGATCTAGTCCCCACCGGGGTCTTCCGTCGGAGAAACGGGGCCACCAGTTGACGATACCAAGAACAAACTGCATTGGACCTCTTCATCGGGCTCGAAGCGCGTGCCCTTCAGGTGTTCCTTCAGCTTCAGAGAGAGGACTCCCTCGTCCCAAAAAGTTCAAGACACAGCCATCGCCTGGCAAAGTCGTGGTCACCATCAAGAAGAAATCAGCCACTCGGAAAATGAATTACAACGTCTTCTCGCCCGGAAGATCAATAGGAATCCAACAATGCAATTAAATGAACAATCTGCACAGAACATTGGGATGGCACTCAAGACTAGCGTCGAGGAAACCGCAAAAGAAATCATTCATAATCAAAGATCAGTGAAAAAGAAACACTGGATGACAGATACTAAGTACCTTTGACAAAATGAAGAAAAACGCCAGCTGAGAATAAGAGGTATAATCAATGAGAAACGGAGAGATAAATATAGACAACTAAACCATACGATACAACGATTATGTCGGAAAGACAAGAATGACTAGGTATCTCACAGGAATATGTACCTACTGAGATTCAAAACCATTCTGAAAGGAATAACATCAAAAACCTCTTTCAGGTTGTAAAGAAAATAACCAGACGTTTTGCACCTCGTACATGGACTATCACAACGGGGATGTAAACAGAATAACTTCGATAAATTGTTTAACAGCGTTGAACCCAGGACGAAAATTGTTGAATTTTCTATCAAGAGCCTCCGATACTGAGAGAAGAACTAAAACAAGCTATAAAAAAACTAAAGCCTAATGAAATCCCCCGGTCCTGATGGAATAATTGCAGAATCCAAACAGCTGAAACGGGAATTGACACTATATACACTGGATAAAATATATACATGCATACCAATCCACAAGAAAAGCTCCACAAAACTTGTGGAAACTATCGCCTTATTGCCTTGATATCCCATGCAAGCAAGATACTCCTTCCTACGCATCCTAAATGAAAGACTAAAAGCTTACTTATCATGGCAAATCCCATCAGAGGAGGTTGGCTTTATACAGGGCAAGGGGACACGGCAACAAATACTAAACATCAAGCAAATTATTGAAAAATCACGAGAATTCAACAAACCAGTCGATTACCAGAAGGCTTTAGACAGCATTAAGTGAAATGAGCTAGGGAGAATACTCATGGGAATGATTGTACCGCCCTACCTCATTGCACTAATCCAACAACTGTACTTCTATTCTGTGAGCGACTGTACTATGTAAGCATTGCGGTACTACAAATAGAAGATCCTTGAAACCCTCGCCAGATGAATACGAGAAAGATGTATTATGTCCTCAATTCTCTTCAATAAATCCGGAGAATGTATAATGTGAAGAACTCTTGAGAACTGACACAAAGGATTTACCATCGTCGGACACAAAATAAATAATCTAAGATACGCTGATGACACCACCCTATTTGCAAATAACGCAGAAGAACTAGAAGAACTCCTTGATAGGCTAGAACAGGAAAGCCATTATTATGGTCTAGAAATCGGCAGAAGCAAAACAAACATCATGATCGTCGACCGAACAACTAACAATAGACCAGACATTATACAAATAGGAAGATGAGAAGTAGTAAATCAGTTTGTATACTAGGGGCCCTCATCACCAACGAAGGAAACACCTCCCTAAAAATTAGAAGATGTAAAATGGCAAGAAAGGTTACGCGAGATATCCAAAGAATCTGGAAAGATAATGGCATTATTATGAATACCAAAAAGCCTCATATTCCCCATTATGCTATACGGATCAGAGTCATAGACTCTAAGAATTGAAGACATTAAAAAAATTTAACGCCTTTCAAATGTGAGTCTGGAGAAGAATGCTCCGAATACCATGGAAAGCATGAACGACTAATGCTTCAATTCTCCGAGAAATAAAAGATCCACAACGCCCATCGCAAATTGTAAAACAGTCCATACTGAAGTTCTTTGGACACATTACTCGACAAAACAACGAAGGGTTGGAAAGACTGATCACACAAGGAAAAATATAATGAATCAGGGCACGGGAAATCACCGAGAAAATGAACAGATCAAGTCAAGGATACTATCAACAGCAAGAAATGCAAGAAACAGAAAGATGGCGAGAAATAGTTCTCAGAATAGAAAACCAAAATGATTCGCTAAGTCAAGAGATCATGGCTCTTCTATAAAGAAGAAACAATGATACTAATTGTTTGTAATTGAAATTGTGACAAAATGAAACATTCTGTCAGTACGGTGACTGTAGATATGCCATTCTAGCATAATTTTTATATTGCAATAATTGAAGGATTAACGTAAACAAACTTTTCCCGAATTTAAACCCTTATTACTGTTGAACAAGGAACTTCACGAAAATATATCTTCATTGTTTCTAATGAAAATCTTTAAAAATGTGGGGATACTTTTGATGCGGTTCAAGCACACCCCATGCTCTTTTAATACCAACTCACGCTATAAAACATATTCTGTTTGATACCCTGAAAACATGCCTCTATAAAGACTAGAATCGTTAGTGGAATGCACATTGGATTCAAATCTCGAATCTGGATTCAAGTTTGGAATCACATTTAAAATTTAAAATTAAAGCTTCCTTTTTTCAGAACATTTGGAGAAGTTAATTTCAGACCACGGCACAGTTGTTTTATCTCAAGGACAATAATTATTCTAAATCAAAATTCGAAATTAAAGCTTTGAACTTAAATCTCTTGTCTCGATGTCGCAATCTTTGAATATTCAGACATTTATTAGGGGAGGAAATACAAAACTGATCTTATCAGCAAGTTTGAATTTTATAATTAATTGAAAAATCACACTTCGTATAGGAAACATCAAGTAAAATTCGAATTTCCGCTAGTAAAATAGTAAATAATAGTAAAATCGAATTCTCGAATCAGTTCTGGAAGCTGAAACTGACAAAAAGGTTCGAATGAAATTTAAAACTTTGATCTGTATTGGAAATGTGAATCCAATTTGGATTCAATTAACGCCCAACAAATTAAAACTTCCATTCTTTTCTGTATGCTGACAAATTTAGGACTTCAACTTAATTTAAGTCTTCTATCTCGAATGCAATTGTTTTAAATTAAAATTTGAAACTATAATTTCGAGCTTCAATATCTTGTTTTCGATATCGAAATTTGTATTTAAGATTTCAGACATTTATTATAGCTTATGGGATGAATTGAAATAATGATAGTTCTTATATGAAATGCCGACTAATATTCGAATCGAATCGGGTAATAAAATAGTGAATAATAGTATGATGGAATTCTCAAATCAGTTCCAGAAGCTAAAAATTTAAAACTAATCCGGATTGGAGATTTGAATCCAATTTGCACTCAACTAATGACCTTCCAAATTGAAGTCATTATTTAGTTCATGCCGGCGAATCTAATCTGAGTCTTGAGTATTATTTAACTCTTGTATTTCGAATCCAATTATTCTAAACCCAAGTTTGAAACTCAAAAGTTTCAAACTTGAATATTTTGTGTTCGATATAGTAACTTGTATTCGGAATTTCAGACATTTGTCATAACTTGTGCAAGGAAATACAAACCTGGTCGAATCTGGAAGATTGGTGAACTTTAAAGCAAATTGAAAAACCTTACTTCTCTTACAAAATACCAAATAAAATCCAAATTTTCTGAACACTAAAATAATAAATAATACTAGAATTGAATTCTCGAATCAGTTCCAATACTGAAAATCGATTTTAAAGTCGAAAATGCCAAAAAGGTGTAAACTTTTCATGTCTGAATGAGATTTAAAACTTAAATCTTCCATGGTTTAGTGTTTAGTGCATGCTGACGATTTAATCCAGGACTTCAACTTGATATAAATCTTCTTCTTCTATCTCGAATCCACATATTCTAAAGCGTAATTCGAAACTCAAGTTTCAAACTTGAATGTCTTGTTTTCGATATTGTAATTTGTATTTTAAATTTTAAAGATTTATTTTAGTTTCTCGAGGGGAATGGAGATCTGATTGAATCTGCAAGTTTGAATTTTGAACCGAGTTTCACGATGAAGTTCGAATCGTCAGAATAGTAAACAACGGTAAACTTTACTTTTGAAATCATCCTCAAATGTTCCAAATTTAATTTCAACTCTGAAATCGTAGTTCCAAATGCAGATTTTTAAATTCCAAATCAATCTCATTCATTTTTAGATCTTGATACAGTTAAAACCGTTAATATTAATGAATTGCTTTTAGAATTATTTGTGGTCAAATAAAATACAATTAATAACGGAATAAGTTATGGCTGTAATATTTGTTTTAACAAACATTTATGAAAAAAAATCCTAACATTTTTTACCTAATCAGATAAATAGGGTTTACATATGCTCTTTGACGAGTAAACATATACGTTACTACTTACGCGAATAATTCTTCTTCTTCTTCTTCTGATCAGCCTTGATCTATCTACTGTTGGACATAGGCCTCTCCCAGGCTCTTCCATTTCTGTCTATCATGAGCCACTTGAAACCACTCTCTTCCCACCGTTTGTTCGACGTCATCAATCCACCTTCTTTGCGGTCTTTCGGCGCTTCTCTTGGTTAGCCTTGGTCTACATGAAATGTCTTTAGTGTCCCAGCGGTTTGGATCCATTGCCACTCATTTTCAGTATTCTGTCACATACTCGTATATCTGATTGACCTTTATTTTACGACTAATCTCCTCGTGTTTAATTCTATCCCAGAGGCTGACGCCCAACATCTTCTCTACATAGCTGTTTGCGAAGTTCTAAATTTAATCATACCCTTCTTGGTGAGTCTCCACGCCATATGTTGCAACAGGGAGAACACAAGTTTCATAAACTTTTCTTTTTAAAGGCAAGGCGTGCACTAGCAATTAAATAATTGCGAGATTAAAAAGTTGCTGATAATTTTGGTTAGCGCGCACTAGTGAGTAAATAGTCACTCAAATTATTTTAAAAACCACTAGTGTCAAAAAGAATTTCATCGAAACAGCGTGTGTTTAAGCTCTGGTTTTACGGTTAAAGAAGAAGAAACGCACCAAACGATTTAGGGTCCATCCCATCGTAAGCAAGAGGCTTCTAAATGGACAATTTTATAAAATGTTTGACATGCTACGAGAACACAGAGAAAAGTTCTTTAATTATTTTAGAATGAGCATAGAGAGTTTCGATAATTTGCTTTTGGCTGTTGGACCTAGGATATCACATCAAAATACAGAGGAAAAGGTGTGCCAATCGCTCAAATAATCGCCAAGTGCGCGCAGAGAGGTTTTAATCTGTATGTTCTATTATACAGGGCAACAGTTTAGTTTCCTTGAAAATAGAACACGTCGTATTTTTTTAGTTGCCGCAACTAAGAAGTCGCCAGTGCGTGCTTCTTCATTAAAAACAATATGTTGCATTTCGGCAACTAAATAGTTGCTCAAAAAAAGTTGCCAGTGCGGGTCTTGCCTTTAAACAAATAGGGAGATCCCGATTCCTCATTGTGTGGTTTAGTTTCCCCAAAGGCTACCCAACTTAAGCTTATTCGGCATGATACCTCGGCAGTTTGGTTTTCCTTTCCGAGTTTAATATTGTGTCCTAGATATATGTACTCTTAGACTACCTCTAGAGTCGTGTTGGCAACGGTGATAGCCACTTCCGTTGTCATGATTTTTGTTTTTTGGGTGTTTATTTTCAGACCGACACTTTCTGTTTCCCTGAGTAGTTCAGTTAGCATTTATTTTGTTTTAATTCTTCTGGATAACTACTTATCAAGACAACATCATCCGCGAATCGGAGATTACTCAAATACGAGTAGGTTCCATCGATATTCAGATCTTTTTCCCATTTTTAAATATGTCTTCTAATACGAGAGTGAATAATTTCGGCGAGATGGTATCGCTCTAGCGAACACCTCTCCTATCTTGAATTTTATCTATTATCAAGTCAGTGTAAATTCTACTTCGTATTGAAGAATTTTTATAGATAAACGTTAGTAGTTTAGAGTATCTCAAGTCAATTTGAGCGTTGTCTAGTGCTGTTAAAAATTGACCAGGTTTCAGTAGAGTAAAATGCTTTATGAAAATCGATGAAAGGTAGATAGATCGAGATGTTGTACTCTGTAGATTTTTCAATAAGTGACCGAAGAGTCGATTCCAGCGTTGTCTAGCTCTGTTAAAATTGATCAGGTTTCAATAGAGTCAAATGTTTTATGCAAATCGATGAAGGCTAGATACGTCGGGATGCTGTTACTTCGTAGACTTTACAATAAGCGACCGACGAGCCTGTAGGTGATGGTACTGAAACTCCTCCGAAAACCTGCTTACTCTACTGTTTGATAGAAGTCCAACCTTGATGTTAATTGGTTATTGATGATCTTTGTCAGCAATTTTATATAGACGTGATTAAAGAACTTATGGGTCGGTACTTTTCTAGAGCTGTATTATCACCCTTTTTAAAGAGTAGCATAGACTCCGCATTTTGCCACGGGTCACGAATTTCAGCTTTCTCAAGACATTTATTAAAAGCATTCAGACAGATTCTAATAAAGTTTCTCCGCCCATTTTTAACAACTCGGCTGTAATTCGGTCTGCTCCTGGTGACTTTCTATTTTTCATTTGACGTGGTGCCGACAATAGTTCTTCTTTATCGATATCTGGTATACCTTCTGATCTCACACATTAATGATGACTTGTTGTGGATCTATTTGATGTTGTGATATAATCCTCTACATTATTCAGTGTTGCTTTCAAATCTGTTACTACTACCCCTTCTCTGTTTTTTACCCTTAGCCATCTTCAATTTTAGTGTTCTCATGTTTGTATTGTCTTCAGTCACGGACTATATAATTTTTGTATTGTGTGCCCTTAGGTCTTTTCGTATCTGTTTGTTTATAGTTTTGTTTAGTTCTTTATATTGTACAGTTTCTCTATCCAGTGTTTCCTCTGTTTTATCAGTTTTAGTGTATCTTGACTTAATTTGTTGTTTTGTAAACATATACTTTTTGTAGCTATTTGACGACTCAATGTAATGTTATCTGATAATTCGTTTATTTCTAGGTTTTTTAAATCGTTAGCTGGCCCTAGCTTCTTTTCAATGTGCTTTTGGTATTCTTGTTCATGTCCTTAGCCAAATTCACCGATATTTTTCTGGAACTCCTATTATAGCATTAAATTCGCCCATTACTGCAACGTAGTGTTTTTTCTTCTTAGATTGCTTTCGATATATTATATAAAGTAATTCTACCTCACTCTCGTCCGATGTGCTATTGGATGCATATATCTGTATTATTTATAGAGAATATTTTGTACTGAGTCTCAGTGGTACATATACAGGGTGCCCGTTTTTCGACCTCAAGCATGGGGATCTCTGTTATTATAACAGATGCGAGATCGGTTAAATTAGGGCAAAGTTGCGCATTTTTATGGTGATCAATTATCCGAAAGAAAATTTGATCTGTCATTTTTAGTTTTTGAATTATTGGAGAAAAATGGAAAATTGTGATTTTTGTTTTAATTTTTTTAAACGAAAACCAATAAAACTAGACATTTTTAACTAAGACATTGTGAAGGCACTTTTTTACAAGGAATCTGAATCTGGCATCGTGTTTTCCAAGGCATCCTAGATGCAAGAGTTACAAGTTACAACACTTAATTTTTTTTTTCTTATGGGCGCCATATTTCATTTTTGCATTTTCGAATAGAGCTCTTTTTTTTGATTACGACTATGTATCGCATGATATGGTCAAGCTTTACATTTTGATTAGAATTTAAGAAAAATGTTTTTGCGAAGAAGGCTTTGGAAACAACAACATCTACTCTTGTCTAACAAACAAATTTTTGACAATTCAATTAAATTTAGAGTTGCACGTTCACATTTCTTCCCAATTTACCTACAAAATTAAGTTTTAAATTAAGAACAGGATAAGGCAGAATTTTTGTATTTAAATTGGAACAAAATTAAAAATAATGCAACCGATTAGTGAAATTTAATTGAATTGTCAAAAATTTGTTTGTTAGACAAAAGTAGATGTTGTTGTTTCCAAAGCATTCTTCGCAAAAACATTTTTCTTAAATTCTAATCAAAATGTAAAGCTTGACCATATCATGCGATACATAGTCGTAATCAGAAAAAAGAGCTCTATTCGAAAATGCAAAAATCAAATATGGCGCCCATAAGAAAAAAAAATTAAGTGTTGTAACTCTTGCATCTAGGATGCCTTGGAAAACACGATGCCAGATTCAGATTCCTTGTAAAAAAGTGCCTTCACAATGTCTTAGTTAAAAATGTCTAGTTTTATTGGTTTTCGTTTAAAAAAATTAAAACAAAAATCACAATTTTCCATTTTTCTCCAATAATTCAAAAACTAAAAATGACAGATTAAATTTTCTTTCGGATAATTGATCACCATAAAAATGCGCAACTTTGCCCTAATTTAACCGATCTCGCATCTGTTATAATAAGCGAGATCCCCATGCTTGAGGTCGAAAAACGGGCACCCTGTATGTATATAACACGATGTGACATGGCTTGCATCTTTATTAACATGTGTCTGTTGCGTTTGTTAACTAGAACTGTCACTTTTACGATATGTGAATCTGATTCATTATTATTTTGATACAGAACATGGCCTGATTTAATTGTGGTTGCTTTTCATCCTTCATTCTAGTTTCAAACAGGCCAAGTATCTCCCATTTGATGGATTTTAATTCCTGTTCCAATCTAGTCTAATTGTACAGATGTTATATGACGCTATTAGAAATGATCTTCTTTGTCGGATTTGGTTTTTTGCAAATTTCTTGCCCTCCGCAGATTCCGTATGGCAGACTGACTTTTTATGATCAGTGCGGGATTCAAAACGCCTAGCGCCACCCACCTAGGATCCTTTTTCATTTGTTTTGTAACTTGACATTTTGGTTGCTGGAAGGTTTTTGGTGATACTCGCCACGCTAGCAATGCAGGTTGGCGAGTGGTAGGATATAAGAGAAGTAATAAGATAAGGTAGTAGATGGGATTCAGGTTGGAATTTGATTTCTCTCAGCACAGGAGTTGAGAGAATTTCAATTCACTACACCTAATTCCGATGATTTCCCTGCTTAAAAATGTTGGCCTAAAATTATAGAGGCTGCTTGTTACTGTAAACAAAAATACATAAAAAATGACGACAATATTTATGTCCTTGCAGAGCAGTGTTTATACCTAACTAAAGTTCTATCATGTTCCTTATATAAAATGGGAAATGAATGTAATACATTTTTATTATTGTAAAAATATAGTAAAGGCTTTATAAGCAACCCTATATATACAGGGTGCTCATCTTAAAGCATCAAGCCTGAACGTTTTAAAATAGGTAATACAAAGAACATCTCAGTCTCAACCATGTTCTCGGTTTTAAATTAAGTAGAACTCGCTTATAACGACATCGGTTGTTACGAAAACTTGGTTTTAACGTCTTGTTTTAACAGGTCCCAGTAATATTCCATAAGCTTAAATGTAGCTTTTCTCGGTTATAACGATTATAACGACAATGTTTTTAACGACAACTCTGTTACAAAAACACAATTTTGAATCGACTCTTAACATCCAACACGGTTATAACGACAATTCTTAATTATGATTACACTTTTAAATAGAAGTAATCAATGCTTTTTGTAGCCTTCGTTTAATCACCTTTGACAAGAGCAAACTTGCGTTTTGAGCGGAAATGAATGCTGCTAGATTGTTAGAAAGGTTCTGTAAAGTTTCTGCTGATACAGAGTATTTCGGTAATGTAAGAAAAAAGCTAGAAAAACTTTACTGGAAGCGACTATTACTACAGACAAAAATTACGAGTTTCTTTAAACCTATTAATATTAGTTTAACAATACTTTTTTGATATTTTATGTCGCTATATAAGTAGAATGTATATGTATATGTATCCTCACGTTTTGAATTAAATACGTAATACTTTTTTAGATGTTTTACTTTAATAAAATATAAAACTAGACATGTTATTGTGCAAGACTGGTTGTAGCGACAACTCGGTTATAACAACAAAATTTTGTTAGTCCCTTCAAAGTCGTTATATCCTAGTTTCACTATATAACGATTTAAATCTTCAGATTCGAGTGTTAACCGTGATATTTAGGTAATAACAAATTTATTTGATACGTCGGTTAAACACAAGAGAGGCCATCTGATCTTAATTTTTTTAAATATTAATATAAATCCAGCACATTTATGAGACGTTATGTATGCTGCCCATTTCAAAGCTTTCAAGGTCGACGTTTTAAAATGGTCATCCTGTACATCTTACATGATTTAAAACTAATTTACTGTTAACTTTATTAAAACTGAAACGGTTCCGATGTCAGGTTTAAAGCTTCAGAAATTCCAATGAAATCCTCAAAAACGTCCTGATTTTTTAAACCAAAATAAAAAATGTCTAGTTTATAATGTTACATGAATGAACGTTCTTCTGGGTTTAGTAATGTATTTTCAGTTTAATTTAAAACTAAAAGTGGGCTATTAACAGTAAAAAACTCATATTGTAATGTATCTGCATACCTATAAAGAAACCAAAAGGTATCTAAGAATTTTAACTGAACAAAACGTCAAATTAATATAATTAAAATATCACAATAGCCACACTTTTTTAGCCTATGGCCGGTCGTATTTTTAAAATAATATTACTGGCATCGTTGGATATCTCATATTAATTACTAAGCAGGTTTACACAGAGTGTAATGTAATATAACCACCCACAGTGTGTGTCGTGAGAAAAGAGATTTGCAATATCAAGCCCTATGGCAGCTCGTTTTAAGTCGGTCGTATCATACGGTGCGGTTTGAACTTACCCAACTAGAATTCTAATTACTCAATATTAATGGGCCTTAAACCGCAATTAGAGATATATGATATTTATTGTGCAGAATACGCCATAAATAATAAACAATTAATAGTATTGAGATGTTCCTTAAAAGCTTGTTATTGTCAGTTTTCGTTTCACTAAATCACGGTCATTATTTTGTTGCCGGTTTCAGTTACTCCACTTTGGTTCATCGATATCTTTTTATTTTTGATTAAAGTAACAGAAACATGAACATTTTCCTATTACCTACGGATTTTCATGGGTTACGTATTTAGTCTTTCCTTTTAATCCTAAAGTAACATTCTAGTATGAATGTTTTCTATAACATTTCTTAAAATGTTTTAACAACACATAGCTAACTTTTATTTACTTTCAATTGTAAGTAAACACAGTGCGAGCTTCTTCAAATCTATAATTAGAAAATGTGTTTTACAACTATAGTTAAAGAATTTTAATTCACGAGACAGTCGTTCACGCTATTTTTAAGGCAATCAAAGCAACATTAAATCGTTGTTTTAAAGTAATAATAATTAACAGTGATGGTTGAATCGTCCTTTTCATGTTAGTGTCTAGTTTGATCTAAGTGGTCTGTGAACTTGCACTTTACAACACCTCATGGATGTGTCTTGGGTCGCACGTTTGGTCGTGTCTCACACATTACGCGATTACCGTATCTTCTATCGACTGATGCGATCAGTTAGTTAGCCTTTGTTCGTAACTTTTTATGCTTCCATCGAAAATTGACTGTTTCAAACTTTTTACAGACTCCACATAATAGAAAGGCTCTTCAGTGTGTGGGAATGTACGTAGATCTACTTTTTATTTCTTCTTCCATTAAATTAGAAAATTTCTTTTGACGTTATTTAATACAGACGACCGATTATCGGCGCTTTTCATATCAAGCATACAAAGCTTTAAAAAAAGTTACTGAGTAGACTCAGAATACAAATGTTTGTCGCAAGCTTTAAGCTTTATAACCAAAGTTAGGTTATGTGTTATTTCACTGTTGTCAGCCCAGCATAACGTAACTTTTAGTATAAAGCTTGTTTTGGACTGTCTTAATATTTTTGGAAACAGTTTTGATTGTCTTTTTTGTTGTAGATCGATTTAATTGGGAGTTCTTATTTATTATGAATTTTTGATTTTTAATTTTTTTTTTAACTTGGAAAAGAAGAAACTAAATATTAAAACAAAGAAATGCGGCAAGGTCCTTCGTTCAAGCCTAATATGGGTAAAATTTTTGTCTTTTAAAGGTTAGACTAACATATGAGTATTCCTGGTCTTTTTTTCCATGAACGATTTTCAAAACAAACGAAATTTTCTTCAAATTTTTAGGCCGTTTTTAATCTTCACCATATTAATCGTTAAGCAAATTAAAATCAAGATAGTTTACGAGCGTTATTAAGCAATAAATTTAAATAAAACCACCTTTTCATAAATTACCTTGTAAATTAAAAGAAATTTCAACCAACCTTGTTTCATCCTTTCTCGTTTTTCTCCCACTACTCCGAAACTGCCCTCAACTCTTTCTCTTCGAAGTAAAGGCACTCTTTTGAATGTTATCTTTAAAAATTAACCACACTCATAATAGTGAAGGTTTTTCTGGTTATTAATGAAAATTAAAAAGGACTCCTAATTAATACCTTATATATTTCTTAATCTCCCAGTCGCTTTACCGGAATAATAGAGAGCTTCCCAGTTAATTAAACGGGGAAAAGCTCGAACTACTGTTAGTTATGTTTAATATATAAATCTTTGTTGAGATTTTATTATAAAGGAAACCTGTAATAAATATCCTTTACGGATTAGCACCCTTAATTATTTTATTTATCGTATATAAATTGTTAAATTAACAGTTTGGTTACTTCTACGTATTTGTTATTCAAGTAACTACGTAGTTGTATCAATTTAAAATAGATATTTTCGAATTAACATCATAATAGAGACAAACACTGCATTTGATATCACAAGGATTAGCTCAAAGTTGTTTACATGTTAACTACTCGTATCAACTGCCACACACAAACGTAATTAGCCATAAGGGCATTATAATTATTTCATTTCCATAATGAAATGAACTAACTTGTTGTACTGACAAACTATTAATGCAGTTCCTGTAGATGAAAGTGTTATTTAAACAAGCCCATCTTGAACAACGTACTGAAATTGTTTTCATTTCATAAAGTCAACTTTAGGTGTTACGATTTATAAAATATTAATAGTTAGTTAATTTGTTTAATTCCAAAGATAAATCCGCAAACATTAAACTTGTTAAATAGAGATATTCTAGAATGAGGGAATTTTCAACTAAATGTTTATGTAATGTTTATGTAATTGTAATAAATTAGGGTGGAATTAAGGAAATGTCTGCAGGAGTTTAGGATTTGAACTCATGTTTCACGATTAGTAATGACTGTTGTTTATTTATTTATCGGGTGAGATAATCAGGAATGAATCGAAACAAAAATCTTGCCAGCAATAAGCCCCTTTGCTTTAGTTATCAATCCAAATTAAATGCACATTTTAATGTTTGTTTGTACATTTTTTAATTATTTTTCACTTTATCACGTAGGATACGAAAAGTGACGAAAATTACTCGATCTTTTTTCTTAGTTAAATCGGCAAATAATCATGAAAATAATTCCTACGAAGTGTTACAAAAACCATCCCGGATTTATTCAACGTATTTAAAAGAAATTCATTTGAAGGAGTAACTACTCCTAACTACTACTACTAACTAAAATTCAGTCAAGGAAACCTTAAACATAATAACTTAACTAAAACATCGTTAGTGTACGTGATGATATATCTTAATTACCTTTTCAGGGTTCTCGTGTTTACTTATGTTTGTCATTTTCCTCATACGTGTGTCTTATTAACTTCACTTAAATTATCAACGTTACGTCCTTGATTTCCTCCTGGACTTAAGATATTTATTTTCAGAAGCAAGATGAACTACTTTTTCGGGTTTTGTTTTATTTAAATTATTAAACATAAGCAACACGCGTATTTTGTAATTAATTGGTTTTCATTTGAGTAATTTCTTGATCGAAATTTTACTACGAAATAATCTATTTTTAGCAAGGTTTATTTCAAAAAAATTAAGTTGGGTTTTTTGATAATAAAAGTAAAATGTTGCTTTAAATCTCGAAACTAATACAGTCTTAATTTATAGCAACAGACGAAGTGGCTGTAATAATAATTGTTAATAATAGAGACGTGACCTTTTCTTAACTGTTTGTTATAAAACAAGTTGGATTTGTTGTTGTAAACAAACAAAGAATCTACCCTTTTAATTCGCATTCCGAACAAATTTAATTTGCACAGAATGTTCAGTAAAAACAAACATATGTGCTCTATATAACTTCTTCTTTCTCGTATCTGAACTGATATTTTGTTACTGAAAAGTAAATTATTTTTAAGTAGCTTCTGAACATGAGAAAAAAATAACTTAATTTGTATAAATCTTCCTTAATACCCGAAAAAAATAAAATTTGAACTTTTCAAACATGACCTGTTACTCATTTCCTCTCAAACGTAAATTATATCATTAATATGGCAAGATTACGTTTACCTACGCCTTTAAAAGGTTTCAAAGTTGCGTCGTTTTCTTTGCTGTCATGTACACTTATTTTAACATATAATTTTTGAACCCTGATGTTTCCTTTATGGTTAATAATTAAAAAAGTCTCTGAGATTTTGTTTTGGCTCATTTTAACTTACCAAAAGATTTCAATAATCGTATGTGTTTTCCAATTGCCCGAAATTCAATCGTCTAATAACAAACTTTTTTTAAAAGTAAAGTGCTGAAGTCAGAAGTTTAACAAGGCGGGAATCTAAAGTTCCTCGATGATAGATTCACCTCTTTTGTAGGTTCCTCTGGATTACATCAACTTCTTTATATCTGAGCGAGCCTGGCTAAGAATTAAACTAATTAATCCCCAGCAAAAGCAAAGCATGGAGTCTGCAATCTATTTTATTTTAGCATTTTGCAATGCTGAGTGGTCCAGATTAAAGTGTGCGCCATATTTATTGTACTTTTTACTCGTTCGTTGAAAAGAGTTTAAGAATTTGATAAGCAGTTTTGTTTTTATAATAAAATCCTATGTTATTCCACTTGCGTATTTTCCTTTTGTCTAAGGAATACTTCTTAAGTATTCTACACGAGTAGCTTATTTATATAACATAATTAGTAGCAACTTTTTTGGTTTTCGAGTTTAATGAGTAAATTTGCAGTTTTAATTATTTTTTTAATATGGAATTCTAATTCTTGATATTAATTAACCTGAATATGTTTTATAAATAAATATATTAAGTTTTCAGAAGGATAAAGTAGAAGAATCCATTAAATTCAAGTCATAACTGAAAATAATTACATGTAATATTTTACTTCTTCGGTTGGATTTGTGGTAAAATGCGGAGTATTAAGAATTTGAAAATCCGAAATCCTTTCTCATTCCGTGTTTAATTCAGATAAACCCCAATGGAAATCAGAATTAAAACGTAGTTTTCTTGTGGATGCAAGTACGGACGTTCCGTTAGATTCCACCGAAGTTTCCTGATACAATTTAAATTTCGACTTCACTTATAACACTGAAATTAAATTATTTTTTCTCACATTTCCATCGCACACCAAACAGTTGCTGCTTTAATAACTATAAACAAATTATTGTTTTGTAATTCAGACTGGCCTATCATTAACGGGAATAAATTCATTGGGGCAAAAAAATTTTCTTGATTTAAATTGTGTGTGTTATTTTAGAGCGAAACTAAACTTACGCCAAAATTAAATTCTTACGTTTTTGGTGCACCTTTTTATGAAACGCTGGTGGTGGAATTTCTTAAACCCATTCTTTCTTTGCCTTTACTCCTTCTCTTATTTAAATATCTCTGTTATTTTATAATCTGTCTCTGTCTTTACTCTTAAATCTATCGCCATTCTGCGTGCGTTTTATCAGAGCAACTCCAACAAATTACTCCCTGGTTGAGAGGGAGGACACACTTGTTACAAGATAGAAGTATAACGAGAATTTTCAGAAATTAATGCTTGAAATTATTATTGTTTCATGGCAAGAACTTCAGTTTAAGGATGATATTTGAAAAGTCTGTGGTTTATCCGGTATGAAACAAGCTCTGTTTGTTTACAGAATACACACGTATTGGTTGAAAACTGAAATTTGAAATGGCTCTAGCTCTTACAAAAACTACATTATTATTCATCTTGCGAACCTTAATTACCGAAATTCAATAATTAAACTAAAGAGTTGAGATAGTCGGAGCTAGAAGGAGAGAGAAAGAAAACAAGGACAATTCAACTTTCAGTATTTAGCAGTTCATATAAAAAAATGTAGTTTTTAAATTAATAAGCTTTGCAATCATTGAAATATCGAGCAATTGTGAAATTTGTTGAAACCTATTGTTCGTTAGAGTTTCTTGCGGATAATTTTAACGCTTCTTTCCCACATACTAAACCAATGATAAAGAACTCAAGTGAAATAGATTCAAACAGCCAATGACAGGTGTAAACTAACAAAGAAAGTCATGCTCTGTGCTCTCCAACACTGCCAGTTAATTTAAATCTTCACATGATATCCTATAAGCTATTTCGATATTGACCAAAAGGTTAAAGACCCGTTGGTGAATCAGAGCGAACCGGCAGATATGAAATTTGACGATGAAACTGCTATATGTATTATTTTTTAATTATGCCCATACAATACCGATGTTTTATTCACATAAAAAATCATAGCTTGTTTCTATTCTGCATGGAAGAGGTAATAATTTCCACAGGTGCTTTAGTTGTTGTACTATGTTCCAGGTAACGCCTTAAACGTGAGATTTACTATCTTCGGGCGATATTAAAACAAATGATCCGTAAACTAAAATATACAATTTTGAATACTTCCGGTTCACCCACAACTTATCAGTTACGGTTCTTCCTTGCTGGGTTATTATTGGGGTGTTCCTGAATATCATTAAAAACACGAATAAACATAATGTAATATTAACTACCTTAATTGTAATTTGTTTCCTAAAACATGAAGCTAAGATGTTAAAAAATAAACAAAAATTTGAAATAAATTACAATAAAGAATGAAAACAACTGAAAGGATTAGCTATGAACCTGTATTTAATTAAAAATTGTATAATTACATATACCTTTCGTTCTTCATGTTTCCATTGTTTATAATTTAAAAATCCCTTTGGGTCATTTTCGCTTACTGGGAGATTCAAGTGTTATCTTACGTGCTCTAAATTCTGTTAAATTATTAAAATATGGTCATCTACACGAAATTAACAATAAACTTACAAAAATCCCCTTCTGAGAACAATTCTAATAATCTGTCATTTCTTTAAAGAATTTTTATATTCTAAAAATCGAAAATGTGCAAACTTTGAACCTGAAAACCTTAAAACATAAGCCTTACACCTTTTAAATTGTAATCTTTAGTAAATTCAACCTCAAATCTCAACTGAATATCATTATCTGAAGTTCAGATTCGCATTTAGATCCCCATTTTAAATTTTCTTGGCATTTAGACTTCGTAATCCGCTTTAAATAATTTCTTTATTTGACCAAACTCTTTTTAACAACAGTAATAAATTATGAGGTTTCCTTTTCGATAATCTAAACTTAAACTTTCAGAGGCTCCTTTTCAGTAAACTTTTTTGAAGGTTCTTTTTATTAATTTAAGACAAACGTTAGTTATTAACTATGAAGAAACTGAAAAGGAAGATGCTACTAAACAGATTTATTAGACTTTATAAGCCACTTAATGTCTGTATTTCTCAAAAATTTCAGTCGTTTTGACCAAAACATTCAGTAATATTTACATAAATGTGTAACCCTACATACATATTTGTTGAATTTGTTTCCACTAACTTTGAATATTCTAGTTTCCTTCTCTTTTTTACTTCTTTACTTTTTCTTATTCTCCTTCTGCTTCTTCCTCTATCACTTTCAACTTTTTTCATCTTTCTTCATTTTCCTTCTTTCTTTTCTTCGAATTCCTGTTTGTTTTGCTTCGCTCCTTTCGGTGTAGAGGACTGTTTACCAAAACACCATTCCTAATGTGCTTGTCGAGCAGTTTTTCCATTGTCTTAAGTACAAATGACATAAGGCTAATGGATCAAATTGACTTTGCCTGATGTTTCAATATGCTTGTCACTCAACAAGACTGTTTATTGTTTCTTACTACCAACCTAACTATACATAACTAAATACTTCCAACATCCGTTACATCTCCCTTCTTTTAATTAAGATATTCATACAATTCTTAAAGTAATCAATAAACAAAGTCTTTAAATTTCCCAGGCACTTTGATTTGTCGTCCACTTGATGTGACCTGGATTGGCCCCCTTGGTTCGTACTGCTGTGTTTCTCTAGTCTTTCCGTTGACCCTCTGTTGTCCTTCTGTTTTATCTTGACGCTCAGTGTTGGTAGTAGTTTCTTCTCTATTTCCCGTTTCTTCTTCCTTTCTTGTTGTTTCTATTCTCTCTGGTGGTTGTTCGGCTGTTGTTCTTATATGACGGCTATTTCTTCTGAACTTATGCCCCTCTACCTCCACAATGTATGATCTTGGGTCGAGTTGTTCAATAACTTGACCCTTGGTCCATTTGTCTGCTCGTCTTTCAGGATTAAGTTGCACCCTTATGTCTTGGCCAACGACTAATTCATTTCTGTCTTTAGCACTCTTATCATATACTGCCTTGTACTTTCTCTTTTTCTGGTCGATTTTTTCTGGTACGTTGTTTATTACTTGTGGTTTTAATAGCTCTGTTGCTGTAGGTAGTCCAGTATTAGTTCTTCTTGACATGAGTCTTTGTACTGGACTGCTGTTCATGCCTTCGGTTGGTGTATTTCTCCAGTTTAATACTGCTTTCCAGAAGTCTGTTTTTGCTCTAGCCGTTCTTTTCAATATCCTCTTTACAATTTTTACTGCTGATTCGGCTTTCCCATTGGATTGGTGGTGGTAAGGTGACGATGTGCAGTGCTTGAATCCCCACTCTTTGCCAAATTTTCGAAACGCTGAACAATCCAGCTGTGTTCCAACATCCGTATCCACTATTTCCGGTATTCCATGCACGCTAAAGTATTTTTTGCACGTTTCTATGATTGTTTCCGCTGTTGTATCTTGTAACAATTCCGTTTCCCAATAATCTGAATAATAATCCACAATAACTATGTAGTCCTGTTTATTATTTTTGAATAAGTCTATTGCTAGTCTCTGCCAAGGCCTTTCTGGGGTTTGATGCGTTACCATGGGTTGTTTTTGCTGTGCTATTTCCGATTCTCTACATGCCTCACAGTTTGCTATCTTGGCTTTAATATCATTGGTCATTGCCGGCCAGTAAATCACATCACGGGCTTTTCTGATGCATGCTGCTGCTCCCAAATGACTTTCATGTACTCTTACTATCATTTCCTTTCGCATTTCTTTTTGGATTATTACAGTCATACCTTTGAATATTACCCCGTTCTGTACACTGAGTTCTTCTCTGAATCCCCAATATTCTCGAATATCTAATGATGTTTCGTCTTTCCTTTCTGGCCATCCCTTTAGAATTGTTTCTGTTAGCTTTTGTAATACTTCGTCTTTTGCTGTGTATTTCTGTATTTGTTGCAGACGCTCTTCTTTTAGATTTAGGTGTTCTGTCATGTTAATTTCTTCCAATTCTTGGTATATTCTCTCGCGTTTATCCCGTTCTTCTCGTCGATTACTTGTAATAGTTGCTCTCGAAAGAAGATCCGCTATATACATTTCTTTTCCCGCCTAATAGGTTACTTTTAAGTCATAGTTTTGCAGTCTTAACATCATTCATTGTAGTCTTTTCGGAGCTTTCAGGAGTGATTTTTTAAAAATTGTTTCTAACGGTTTGTGATCCGATTCAACTGTTATCGATTTTTGTCCACAGATGTACTGATGAAATTTTTCACATGCGAATAATATCGCTAAGCACTCTTTTTCAATCTGGGCATAATTTTCTTCCACTTTCGATAGTGTTTTTGATGCAAATGCTACAGGTTTTCCTTCTTGCATTAGAGATGCACCTAAACCATGGCTGCTCGCATCACATTGAATGGTTACTGGTTGGTTCGTACAGTAATATTTCAGCACCGGTGTTGCTGCTACCATTTGTTTTATTTTGTTGAATGATTCCTCTTGTGTGTGCTGCCAAGCCCAATCATTGTCTTTGTGAATTAATTTCCTAAGTGGTTCAGATACTTCCGATAGTTGCGGTAAGAATCTGGACAAATAGTTCACCATACCTAAAATCCTTTGTGTTTCTGTTTTGTTCTTTGGATGTGGCATTCTTGTAATTGCTTCTACTTTCTTTGGATCTACATGAAGCCCTTTTTCTGTTAGCACGTGCCCCATGTATTCTACTTGTTGTTTTCTAAATTTGAATTTTTCTAGATTGAATTTTAGATTTACCTGTTTAGCCCTTTCCATTAGTTGGATTAGGTTTCTGTCATGATCTATGATGGCTTCTTCTTTTGTGTCTCCACTTCCATAGACCAGTATGTCATCTGCAATTACTTCAATTCCTGCCAAGTTCTCCAATGTCTCATGTAGTCTCCGCTGAAACTCTTCAGGGGCTGTCGAGATTCCAAATGGCATTCTATTCCATTTGTATCTTCCAAATGGAGTCCAGAACGTTGTCAATTCTGTGCTTTTCTTATCCAATTTAATGTGCCAAAAGCCTTCTCGAGCATCGAGTGTGCTGAAAACTTTAGCCTGGCCCAACTTTGGTAACACTTCTTCTATCGTGGGAATTTGATAGTGCGATCTCTTTAATGCTGTGTTCAGATCACGAGGATCCAAACATATGCGTAGTTTATTTGGTTTTTTCACGATTACTAAATTGCTTACCCATGCAGTCGGTTCGGTGATTTTTTCTATCACTTTTTGTTTACACAGTCTTTCTAGAGTTTTCTTCAATTCAGCTTTCAGCGAGACAGGTATTCTTCGTGGTTGGTTAACTACGGGGCTGATGTTTGTGTCTAATTTTAACTCATATTCTCCCGGCAGGCATCCCAAACCTTTGAATATATCCTGGTATTTTCCTACTACTTTTTCTCTCGTTAAAAACTGTTTTTCATTCTCATTTTCCTCAATCTCTTTAACTGTGTTCACATTCATTTTTATCAAGTCCATTTGGAGGCAACTCTCAGCTCCTATCAATGGTGGCTCCTTTCCGTCCATTACTTGAAATGTTAATTCGTATTTCTTATTTTTAAATTGACATTTTAGTACCACTTTCCCTTTTGGTTTGATCACTTTGCCGCAATAAAACCTTAGTTTTGCCATTGACTTATCCATTTTTGGTGCTCTGTGCTCAGCTATATTACAAAGTTGTTGAAATCCAATCACATTACAGGTTGCACCTGTGTCGATTTGGCATGTGATTAGCTTGCTTCTGTTTCCTATAGCCAGATTCAGATCCACCATTAGCTTTTTCTTATTACTTGGTAAACCAATTGCATATACCAAATTGTAGACCGATTCTTCTTCTTCTTCCGATTCAGTTTGGTTGGATTCTTCTTCTACTGCATGCACTTTCGACCAACAGCATTTTGCGTAGTGATTTTTCTTCTTACACTTCTTACATGTTGATCCATATGCTGGGCATTTCTCTTTTTTCTTTTCATGCTTTTTTCCGCAATACTTGCACGTTATGGTTTCTTTTCTTCACCTTTTTTATGCTTTTTTTGCGTTTGCACTCTGTTTGTTTCTTCATCGCTTTTCTTTATCTTCACCAATTGCTTATTGGTTTGTTCGTTTATCTTACACGTAGTTATTGCCGTATCTAGCGTTAGTTTTATATCAAGTAGTAACTTTTTTCTTACACTATCATCTTTTATTCCCAAAACTAATCGATCCCTAAGTAACTCTTCTTCTAGTATACCAAATGCACATACCTTCGCTGCTTCTCTGAGTCTATTTACAAACACGTCTACCGATTCCTCATCTTCTTGGTTCGTTGAGTTGAAAATGTATCTGTTATAGATCACGTTTACTGTTGGCGTAAATTGTTTTTCCAACTTGTCCAAGATTTTCTTAGTTGTATCTAAAAGTTCATTACTGTTTATAGGTAAATTTACATATATTTTATAGCCCTCGCTTCCTAATAGCGTAAGCAACGTTGCAACTTGTACTTCATTCGGTTTACTTGTTAATTCGGTCGCTATCGCGTAGTTTTCATATGTCAGTCGAAAATACTTCCATGTTTCAACCATTTCCGCTCCTTGTTTAATTTTCAGCGGTGCTGGACAGGGTAAATTTGCATTGGCCATTTCTAAACGGTGCTTTACGACGTCTGCTGTTTTCGATGTAAACTATCCCGCCGTTTTCGATGTAATACTTTCACGCCTTTTCGATGTAAGACTTTCACGCCTTTTCGATGTAAACTTTCTACGTTTCCCGCCTAATGCTAACCTTACTTTTCACCTGCCGTTTTTTCTGTGTTTCCTTTTTTCTCTTATAACTATTCTGACCTTTTTTATTTCTGCTTCAGTTGCACTTTATTCCTGGTCTGTTTAGTTGTGAATATGGTTTCCCCTGTTGATTGTTTTGCTTGTTCTGCTTAATTCAACTGGACCACACCTGACACCATGTTTCAATATGCTTGTCACTCAACAAGACTGTTTATTGTTTCTTACTACCAACCTAACTATACATAACTAAATACTTCCAACATCCGTTACACCTGAGAATAGTTCATCTTACCAGTTTTTAGTACAAAAACCACCTTGGTTATTGGTTAGTGTCCATATTCTAGGCATGTAGTTCAGAGCTAAATTGGCTCTGAGTACCATGCAGATTCTAATAAGCAGAAGATCCGAACCCTTCTGGAGCATGGATGGAGAAATCCCGCCCGATACCGGATATTTCTACGATTCAAATGATTCCATTGCCCATTTGATCTTGGAGAGGGTGATTTACCTTTCTTGCAGTTTACCAGCCCTCTCTAGGTGCGCTGTCTATACGAGCATCGACATCCCGGTTCTACCAATCTAACAGTGATTGGTCAATAATTACTCATCCAGGAAAGAGTACCCGAAATAATTCGGCCATAGCTTCCTTCCCTGTTCTAGTCAATTCTCCCGGTTCGGCCTTTAAGGCATTTATTGAGCCTTGAGAGTCTTTAGAGAGAATCCTGTGAAGTCTGGCAGATGCTGGAATGGTTTCAATCTCTTCTCGGTGCTTTGTTATATTCAGTTAGGGATCTCTTATATTCCTCCCAATCTCCTGATGCTTTTGCTCTATTGAAGAGTTTTCTTACATGTCCCCTCATCCACTTAAAGTCGTAATTGCACCAGAGAACTTTTCTGTGTTGGTGATTCTTACAATGAGAAGACAGTTGTCATTATATGCGTCTGTCAATTGCTCCACAGTTATCTCTAACTCTTGTTTATTATCTACCATCTTTATAGTTCTCCTCAAGTTGCGATCTAGGTGATCCTTATAGGCTTCCCAGTCGGCTCGACGAGGGTTACGGTAGTTTTCTGTAGCACACTGTAATCCAGAAACCTCAAAGTGTATGTATCTATGATTTGTGCTTATTATTCATTATCCACAAGTCTGAACCAAAAGTTAAGATTGGTATATACATATTTAGCTTTATAAGTGTGTAATTTTATTTTCTTGCTTATTTCCCGTTTGCCCAAGATCTTCTTGCATATGCTGTAGTGTACCTGGTTGACCTTGTTTATCTTATTGTTTAGTTCTTAATCTAGTCTTTCATCGTTCATAATCTTTGCTCCTAGGTATTTAAAGCTTTGTACTTGTTCTAATGACTGGTTGGTTCTGTTAGATTCCCTATCTCCTTGCTTCGACACGTGCATTACTTTAGTTTTTTGGAACTTTTATTATTGTCATATTTCTTCATTTTCCATATATTTAGTGCCTTCTGTAATTGATTTGTATTCTCCACTACCAACAGAATATCATCCACACAAAACAAGTTTTGTGTTCATGTTATGGTAAGAGTCCGCAGGGTGCGCAGAGTCAGCACTGCCCGGACAGTTCCCGCTGTCGGAGGAAGTGAAGTTTGTGTTTTTCTTTTAAAAAAACTGTTTTCCCCTACTTCTAACCTCCAATAAACGCGCTCCCAACACACTATGTCAAGTAAAGTATATGAAATGGGCCAGTGCTGACTCTACACACCCTGCGGGCTCTGCCCGTAACATACGAGGTGGTATCTAAAATATTCGGGACTGGTGCGGCCATCTGATCAAAAACTTATTTTGGGCCCAATGACCGCCATCACTCTCGAAGTAGTCCCCTTCCGCACGTACACACCGGTCTCAGCGAGTCTGCTATTTTTCTAATGCATCCTGGAAGTCGTGTCCTGTGAAGGTGTTTAGCACCGATTGAATTTCTGCTTGGATTACCTCAATCGTGTCGAATCAACGGCCTTTCAACTTGATTTTTAATCGGGGGAATATAGCAAAGTCGCAGGGTGCCAAATCAAGTGAGTAGGGTGGATGGGGGACAACAGTCATCTAGTTTTTGGCCAAAAAGTTCCTGGTGAGCATGGAAGTGTGACAGGGTGCGTTGTCGTAATGCAACAGCCAGTTTTCTTATTGCCAAAGTTCGGCGCGACGTCTTCTCACATTTTCGCGAAGCCTTCGCAAAACGTCTGCAACTTTGGCAACAAAGTCGGGCGTTGTGCCGCTGACGTGCCTTCCTGAGTGTTCGTCGTCTTCAATGGATGTCCGGCCGGCTCTCTATCGTTGCAGAACACTACTGCAACTGCTGTACAGATGGTAGCACCAGTCCCAAATATTTTGGATACCATCTTGGATATACAGGTAGCAGATTCCAGTTTCCGATATTGGTTTTCAGCGTATTTCTTTTCCATTTTTTGATGATTGCATTCATCACAATTACGAACAGCAACGGGCTCAAACTTTACCATTTTTTTGCCCCCTTTTCCATTTTAAATCTGGATCATTTTTGTCCATTCAGTCTAATTATTCCGTTGTCGTTTTTGTATAGGCGACTTCTGATTGTTCTGGTTATTTCCCTCCTTCTTCGTCCTTTTCTTCTTTTTATTTGCAAAATACTGTTAAACCATCTTTAATCCAATCAAAAGAGTCTTTGAAACGTCAAAAGAATCACTAACATTCTTTCTTAAGTAACACATGCTTCATCAATTTAAAAGAAACTAAAAGCAGTTAACATGTCCAATTTATTCTAATTTCTGCGTATTATTGACAGAAGAATAACCTAAATTAATTATGTTAACTTATCGGTATAACCAAGCGGTTTGCTCACAAACAATGTAGTTGATTAGAACCGTCAATGTGTTGAATGGTGTTCTTAAGAAATCGATCGATGGCGAGCCGAATATTAGTACATAATTCCTTGTTCTGCCTTTTTATTCGTACTGGTTTATTAATTAGATGGGTAAATAATTCGTGCGGCTAAACTTCAATTTTCAAGTCGTTAGGCCGTAAAAAGTAGGTCAAATATGAAAAGAATGTGAATTCTCTTAACGAGATCTCGCAAAGAAAGTTAATTTCTGATTAACCAATTATTAACCTGAAATTTAATTAACTTTGATGTGTTATGAATACGTATATAATTAATAATTACGTACGAATAATAAAAAAGTTATGATGGAGAATATCGAAAGGGTTAAAAATTGAAAACGTTTTATTGACACGTAATATATGCGAACAATAACAGTTAAGTGTACTTAGCAATAGAGAAACAAGAGCCAGTAAAATTTTTATGAAATCGATTACGAGGTGTAGCAAGAATCGAAGAGGTTCGAAATAAATTTCGTTTATAAACGTGAGGCATTTCGAAATTGAATTTTTGTTGGTCGCATTGTGTAGTTAAGTTAAACCGATGTCAGCCACATCAACGTTAAGACAACTTCTTCACCGAAAGCTCAAGATCCCCGAATCTTATTCAAGTTCGCAAACAATTATAATTTCCCCACGACATCAAAAATAAATTCTACTCATTCCTTCACATTATAAATCCTTCTTCCATACAATATATCTACGTCTTATTTCCAGCATTCAGCCAGTGTTTTAGCATCCCCTTTCTTTAATTAATCTCCCACCCCTAGCAACGCGTAGCAACGAATATAGGTACAGTAACACAATACAGTTTTTACACTTTTCCCGAGAAGGAAATCTTTAATGTCTCCGAAGACTGACATTAATTAAAAAATCTTGTTACGCATGCAGGGGTAAGAATGAGAGAAGGCAATTTTAAGAACCAGCGCTCGAGGCATATGCAAAATAGAGCCTAATTTATACGGGTTTTTAAAGAATTCTAATAACTTACTTACGTGGCTTCTAGAAATGACGTCGCTTTTAAATCTCATGTTTTTCTAGATATATAATTTCAATAAACATCGAACGATTGCATCTTAACGACTCGAAAACAGATTTTCGGGACACTTTTTAAAAATGCTTTTACCTCATTTATATCCCTTAGAAAAGATATTAATAAAAAAATAAATGTCCTAAGCCTAAGCCCAAAAATGTTCTTTTCAACCCTTTATAAAGCAAAAACCATTTGAAATATTGAAACTACTTCGTTATTTAACATTAATGGTGCTAATATAAAAAGCCGGTTCTAAAACCATATTTGACCGTTAATTTAGCACAAAAAGATTAGATAGTTCGAATCTAATCACTGAATTAAATATGTAATATAAAATCTCGTCGGACGTCTCCTTCCTTAACTATAGCGCCATATTACACATAGAACAGTTTAATTTTACCAGTAAACGGGATATAACGATGTGGATCATAATTTTTTTTGCAGATTTATTTAGTTAAAAATGCTCGTTTTGCGACTCATACACAAACGATAAAGTATCACTACAAGTAGGAATATCTTTGTGGGTTTCTTTGATATGTTAACTTATCATGAACAATTACTAAAAAAATTACGAATAATACCCGTTGACCTTTAATGAAAAATTATTTATAACTAAAGTACGAAATTTTTGATCATCGTCTAAAATCAGCTGATGAAATCTGCATTTTTACCAGTGTTTATTTTTGAAAATCTGAATACATATAGCTATCCTACGAAAACATCGAAACTACCTTTTTAATTGGTTTTAAAGTATCGCCTGCTATGGTCATATTATAATATCGTTTCAGTCCTATTCTAGGTACTTAACTCGAATTATAATTTGTAATATTTGCTAAATCATGTAGTACAGCGAGAAGAAGCTTTTGGTTTTTAATATTAGATTTTATTGTTTAAACGTATTCAGTGACACAAATTTAATTATGAGGCCAAAATTATTTTCTATGAACGACACTTCTAATAATTACATGCAGTCCTACTTTCAAATTCGTATGAAAAGTGTGATTAAACTTAATTTCTTTCACTAATCTCCGCAATTAACCTTTCATGAAATAATTCCATCTATACAGAACTTAAATTAAATGTTCCTCGACGTTCTATAGGTATTAAAATCAAATAGCTTTTTATTTGGAGCATACGGTGAAACTGCAGAAATTAAAACCGCAGATTTTACCTTGAAAGAAATTCGTTTCAAAAATAGCATAATAAAACCTTATCTCCTCCCACACATACATACATTTATTTATATATTGTTATTAAGAGATTTTGAAACGGCTCATTCGAAGACAATATCGCACGGTTCCGTCTCCGTAGTATTTCTTATGTAGCGGCACAGAATGTGTTTCTTTATCCCATTGTCACGGAGTATCTTTCCGATGCAGGCTGACAAGAACACTTCTTCTACCAGTGCTGACAATGCCATCTTAATCAAATGCGCGAGGCAGATATGTTTATTTGTGTTACATTTGTGACGTAAGTTTCCCGAAGTTGACAGGGAAATGGTGAAGGAAACAAAGTTTTGCAAGTGCATCCTAACAGATGAGAAGTGCGACGTGCTTACCAATAATTACTGTTTTCACCCTTTTCGGTTCCCCCTTCAGCATTGTTTTTCAGGTCTCATTTAAATCTTAACCGACAAGAAATCAAAATACACGAAATTATTTCTTTGGTCGTGAAAGAGAAACATTTCGCTTACTTGAAATAAAATTAGACGTTGCCCTAAACACGCGGTGTCTACGCTTGTTTTACTAATCCTAATTTAATAAATATTCTTCAAAAATAGTATTAACACATTTCAGTAGTCTCTCAATAAATAATTAGAACTGATTTTCCAACAAAATTCGCCTATAATGTCTTAAAAATGATCATCAATACGAAAGATAAATTGCTACAACTTGCAGAAAAACTGAGCAACCGAAAATGGGAAACTTTTATGCTAAAATCAGAAAACATTCTTTTTCTTAAAGGAGAACATAACAAAAATGGCGGTAGCCTGTTAATCAATAAAAATGAGCTGAAAATTGCTACGCAACGGTTGGAATGTCCTCGAAAGTCGCAAATATCACAACCTGGGTGTCTCAAAGAAATTAAATTAAATCTTGTTTACACACCAACATCAGAGTGCCAGAACGATGTCGTCCAAGAAGTCTACAAGATCATCAAGAAATCACCAGAAAATAACAAGACGGTTTACAAGATAATCATGAGTGAATGTCTGTTTAACAAGAAATGATAGAACACAAATGTTTTTCAACTTCCTGGCACACCTTCAACTAATTGCATTATATCAGGTAATTAGAAAAAGGCGCCAAAGAAATAAAATATCATCGGAAAAGATTTGATAGTAACACCTAAGTATAACAAATACATGATCAAATAATCCTAAACCAAATACAATCATACAATGATAAGAACTAGAAGTCAACTTAACATACGATTCAAAGAAGTTTATAAAGCCAACCATAGAATGAGACTATCTAAAACACTCTTAGAGAACCATATTCAATAACAAATAAAAATAGAACGAACTTTTGCATAATAAAGGATACTCAAATGAAAATTCATTTGCAACAGGCTTTGGCTTGTGATGCAATATCATCTTTAATTTTATTGTTATCTACATGGCATATTTGAACTGGAACTAGAGTTTTCATTTGAACGTTCGTTACAAAATCATTCAAGACGACACTATATACAAATTAATTTTGGGGATCTTCAAGAATATTTAAAACTAAATAAAAGGATGCCGAAGCAAAAACAATAAACCAATATGATACAAATTAACTTAATTAAGAATGATTAAAAAATAAGAAGATTGTTTAGAACGAATGTTTCAAAATATAGTAAAGAGGCTATTATCAATGTCCCAGAAATTTTAAGCGGAAAATAGTAAAGCAAGGCAACTGCCATAGCTTTAGTAGATAAGAACGGAAACCATATTCAAGATTTATCCAAATGATCTACATATATACATCTCCCGATAATCTAACAGGCAGACCCCTACTGAGAAAACACTGTAGAATCGTACCACTAATCAGCAGATATTAGATAAAGCAAGCATTCAAACGGACGAGAAGAAATAAAGCCGACATAATATATGTGATGGAGTAATAATTGGGTATATCAAATTAAAAAGGAGGAAGCTATTCGTTTTTCTATTGGTAAACAAGAAATCCCAGCAGAATTAAACGATTTCAATGTAGTATTAATATTCAAGAAAGGCAAAAGAATTTTATGCATTATAGTTCCACCACACCAGGGTTTTACCAGTATAATAGCCAACCCCCTAAACATGTCTTGCATGGTAACACACAGTTTTCCACACTTTACGATAAGTCATAGACAAATATCACGACTAAGAGTAAGTTACACAAAACTTTTGTTAGTTTAACGAATGTGGGAGTCCGGGACCGGCAGTACGGCAGAGTGGGAGTGCACGTAAAACTGACATATTGAAAGTTAAGCAGCGGCCTGCTTGGTCTGAACGAGAATGGGTGGACACTACTCTGCGGCTCGGTGTGCCCAGCCCCCTCGACCCTGTAAAGGTATAAGAGGGTAAAAGAGAAAGAAGAGAAGAAGAAGAATTGAAGAAGAGCACCAAATTAATTTCTCTGCAAACTGGCTTACGGGTTAGAATAAAACAAGCCGCTACTACACGTACACACACATTAGACAATATATAGCGTGCAGTACGTAGTTATAAAACGCCATACCAACTATGTAACTCGCAGAAACAAGTCAGCCTACCTAAAACAGTCACGTACATACCTACATTAGTGCACGAATCTCGATATTGAAAGGTATAAAAGGCAGACCATGAAGATACAGATGATAATCATTCTTAAGAACAACATATATTCCATATATTCAGCTTTACCAGGCCTATAGCTTGTCGAGGAGGACACACCGGGTCGTAATAATCTGATCCCAGTTTGGGTCACCCGTCCAAGTTCCGTCCATGGGCACTGATGCTTAACTTTGCAAAGCGATGTGCCATACCAATACTCACTACCGTACCGCCTCCCCTCTTACGAACACAAGTACATGAAAAGACAAAGTTTATGATCATGCAGAACTTGGCATAAGACAAGAAGATACAATTTGCTTGGGGCTCTTCGCATTCTCTCTTGAAGATGTTTTTAAGAAACTGAAAGTCAATAGCATAAAAGCCCAGGTGGTGAAAATTCACAATTTTCTTTCATTGGACAAGCTTTGGACCTTCATTTTCTTTTATCAACAATGTGTGGCCTAGTCTACAGCGTGGTCCCAACAAATTGCAAGTTGGTGGGAACAAGCGAGGCTCTGGCGAAAGAATGTTTGAAGGGTTCTATTTTATAATCATATTATTATTATATTGCCAACGCTACAGGCCTTAAAATTACCTGGTCTTTTCTACTAATTTTTTCCATGTGTTTCTTTCCATAGCTGATAATTCCCAGTCAATATTCTGCAGGTTGCCCAAATCATGTGCCAATCCCATTTTCCAACTATTTCTATGTCTACCTCTTTTCCTCCATTTGGTTTGTTTCATTTCCGTATGCATTCTTCTCGTTCAATGTAATTTCTACCTTCATACTCGTACTTATATTAATCCTTATATCTTTCTTTGCCATGCTTCAATTTTATTTTCTTCATTACTCACCACTTACTCGCGACTAAACTATCAGGTCTAGTAATTGTTTTATGCAATCTATATTGCTTTCCAGACCAGATAGTAATAGAGGTGTTTAACAAATAAAAGTTATTGCATAAAGCCTAGTAGGACTTATGAGGTGACAAACAGTTACATTTATACAATAATTTCTGCTAACCGCAAAATAAAAAGGGCCTCTTCTATAAAATCAAAATACACTTCACATTGAAGTTTAAATGATGATTGTCCAAACGAATTCTTTAACAAAACTGTTGTAAAACACCGTTTTTGTTGCTGTTTATAACGTCGTTGTTACCCACAAAGAAATGTGATTCTCTTAATAGTTCACACGTCACTAGCTAGGTTTAAAACCCCTTTTGGGGCACCGTTTTGATAAAACAAAATCTATATTTTGAGTCCTTCCTTTCGAAATCCTTATTACTAATATACGCACCATTACTGCTGAAATAGACATAATTTCGGCAGACATGGCAACTAAAAAGAATGACGATAAAGCTAAAACAAACATCGGAATCTGCTGAAGGTACATATCAGAAACCGAAATACAATATAGAACACTGTGCAGCAGCATCCGCAGTGAAAATAATAGCAAAAAAGCACGGATTAAAGAAAGCCGGAAAAAGATGCAAGCAGGCTGGACAGCTTTTAACAACCTTCTTTGATTGAAAACTTCCTCAAAATTTGAAGAAACTGGAGTCTACAATCAGTGTCCTCTTTCCATTATGACGTCTCCGTTAGAGAATTTAGGCTTGAAGGATAGAAAGCCCAAAATTGTACAAAGAACGATAGAAAAATCAATGCTATTTGTTAAAAATGTGAAACACAAAAACATTAAAGTTAATTAAATATCGGACCAACATAATGGATATAGTGGAAATAGCATAGGGCAGGTCATCTGGGCAAACAACAAATAAAAAGCGACCCAGAAAAGTTAGAGAATAAAGCCTACACTCTGAACAAAGGCAGGTAGTAGTGCAGTGTTCAATTAATGGGAGTGGAACCATGCACCATGAATAAAAACAGTGTGGAAAAGCGACCGCCCAAAAGTTGTATATCTATGCTACGCTGGAAATAACCATTTTAAGTAAGCCTGAAGAAAAACCTAACAATTCAAGGCCAGATTCAAACTCAAAATCCTATGCCATAACTATTATTTTTATAAACATTTTAACTCTCGTACGACCAAAACCGGGTCAAAAATGACCCTGGATTTGAATTTTTCCAAATTACTTTTGGAATATAGGTCCGAGCTCCTTGTCTTTCTATGTATTCCTCAGTCTTAGACTTCTGGTGCAATACGTAATCAGTTGGTTTTTTTATATATAACATTTTCTTTAAATTTCCTCCATGAAGTACGGCGGGTCATAATTGACCGGGTTGTGGTCGTTGGCGTTACAGTAAGTCTTCGAGGCGCATCGGCATTTTTTGTAGTGCGCATGTCATTGTGTCAACTTCCATGACAGAGTGCATTTGTAAACAAAGCGTTGTTACATATCTAGTACGTATTTGTGCTTATTTTACTGAAAAAATTTGGATAACTATAGTTAGTAAGTGTTGACGAAAATATAACCTGCTACATTTCATTAGTAATTTCGATTGGTTTACAGTAAAATGAGCTACGAAAGGAGAAGGAGAAGTCAACTGTACGCGGAACTGATGGCTGACAGCGATTCTGATCCAAACTTTGACGAAATAGCGAGCGACGTCGATTCAGATCATATCGAGGAACAATCGTCCGATAATGATACATCCGATGATTTATCTGAAGAAGAATCCGCTGATCCAGAAAACGATAATGATAATAATAAATTCACAAATAAGAAAGCTCAAGGTGTGATATGTCGTAAATGGAAGTACATTTCCGACAGTAATATCTCAAAGGCGCCTGCCACAAAGAAAAGTGCAAATATATCATCTATCTCAGAATCCTTTTCTACGTTTATATCTGAAGATATAATAACGTAGACGGTCCAATGGACCAATAAAAAGGCAGCCGAATTTTATAAAAGTAACGATCATAAAGATTTAGATCCTAAGTTTTGGAAAGATATTGATTCAACGGAAATGAAAGCATTTGTTGGACTTCTTCTTATCTCTGGTAGATTTAGGGAGTCGCGGGAAGATCCAAGGAACTTATGGAATGACATTGATGCATTCAATCGCCACATTTACCCTGCTACAATGAGTAGAAATCAATTCCTGGATATTCTACGATTCATACGTTTTGACAATTTATATACTAGAACCGACAGAAAATCGAACGATAAACTTGCACCTTTGCGTGAGGTTACTAATATTTTTGCGAAGAACTGTAGAGAAGCATATGAAGCATGAAGCATCCGAGTACGGAACAATTGATGAGCAATTAGTTAAATTTAGAGGACGTTGTCCATTTAGGATTTACATGTTCAATAAACCGGGCAAGTACGGTATCAAGGTATGGATGTTATGTGATGCTAAGTCATTTTATTGTTCGAATTTTGAAGTATACAGGGTGATTCAAAAGGTATGGTCCAAACTTAAGGGTGTGATTGGTGACGTTAAAATAAGTAAAAAATGCCAATAAACTCATGTCCGATTCACATTTGTTTTCTAGTTATAACAGCATTTACGGTAATTTATTATTAATAAAGAACGTATACAATTACAAGAAAAATTAAAAAGTATCACAATAAATGTTCAAAATGTCCACCTTGTACTTGTATACAAAGTTGGCAACGCCGACGCAGAGAATCTCGAACATTTCTCAGCTGTTGAGGATGTCTTCGAATATCTTCAACAGCTTCGTTTATTCTATTAATTAAATGGTCCCTGCCCTGAATTTCCGTTGCATAAACTTTTTCTTTTAATGTACCCCACAAGTATAAATCTAGTGGAGTACCTAATGCAGGCGAACGAACCGGCCATAGTACCGGAGGGCCCCTTTCAAACCAGCGCTGTGGAAAGCGATTATTTAGCCGATCCCTTACCTGATGTGAATTGTGCAAAGGTGTCCCGTCATGGTTGTACCACATGGATCTTCGCACATCAAGATGCAGATCTTCTAATAATTCCGGCAAGGCATTATCTAAGAAGTCTAAATACATGGCAGCATTAAACCGATGTGGTAATGCATAAGCTCCAATGACATGATTGCCTATAATACCGGCCCAAACGTTAACAGTGAAACGGTCTTGAAAAGCAGTAATCCATGTAGAATGATGATTTTCGCAATCCCAGTTATGCATATTATGCCAGTTGTTAATACCATTTCGTGTGAACTGCAATTCATCCGTCCAGAGAATTTGACTTAAAAATTCTGGATTGTTTGCAGTAGCATTTAATAACCATTGACAAAATTCTAGGCGTCTCAGATTATCACCATCGTGTAGATTTTGTACATGTTGTATGTGGTAGGGATATAAACCGTTTGTACGTAGTGTACGCCAAACTGACGACTTGGGAATATTTCATTGCCTAAAAATTCTTCTAGTATTCGTCGATGGGTTTTGGTCGACTGTTTCAATAATGCCATCATTATTGTACATGTTATTTCTTCCGACATGATTGATGAGGTGGTCTAACCCTACCTATTTCACACAAATTTCGGTGCAATCGTTTAAATATTCGGTGGCCATACTGTCTCCGGTGAGGATACCTTCTCCCACAGTCTACCACAGCTGCACGGTCACTTCCGCTGCAATAACCATACACAAAATGCATTTCTGCATTTCAGAAAATGGCTCCATCATTACCACATTTATAGAAAACTACGCCAATTCAAGCTTGAAACGTCTTCCGCCATAAGAAATTAACATTTGTTTTACTTATTTCCTAGATAACGTGATTTGGCAGAACACAGATAAAAACAAAGAAAACCTCTGTAACTAGATAACGGTTGAAAATAAGACATGGGTTTATTGGCATTTTTTCATTATTTTAACAACACCAATCACACCCTTAAGTTTGGACCATACCTTTTGAATCACCCTGTATGTAGGAAAAATTGGAAATGTGCCTGAAACCAACCAAGGACCGCGCGTAGTGAAAACATTATCCGAATTCTGGAATAATTCTGGACGCAATATAACCACCGATAACTTTTTCACAGATATCACATTGTCTGAAGAACTACTTGCGAAAAACATAACTTTGATTGGAACAGTACGCAAAAACAGAAAAGATCTTCCCAGGTCATTACTTGATGTTAAAAATCGAGCTCTCTATTCCTCCGACTTCTTGTTTACAAATAATATTACGTTAGTATCGTACGTTACCAAACCCAGAAAATTCGTATTGCTATTATGAAGCATGCATCATACACATGAAATTAGTGATGAAGATAACAAGTTCAAGCCCAATATTGTACTAGAGTATAACCAAACAAAAAGTGGCGTTGATATATTAGATAAACTTATTCGGGAATATACTTCCAGAAGGACTACCCGAAGGTGGCCATTTGCTCTTTTTATGAATTATCTGGACATTGCTGCATATAATGCATTTGTAATTTGGACCAAGAAAAATCCAAATTGGACGGATAATGTTTCTGTAAAAAGGAGGAGAAAAATGTTTTTACAAGAACTGGGAATGGAACTGATAAATCCGCAGATAGAAAGAAGGGCCTCAAGAATTGAGCAAGATGGAAGAGGGATTCCTAATACTGTAAAAGTAGCAATTGAATGTACTGGACGGAAAATAAAGAAAAATGCACCTCGGCCAATCCCAAACCAAAAACGCGGACGTTGTTATCAATGTCGGGGAAGTGAAAATAAATATTCAAATAAATGTGACGCTTGTCACAGATTTGTGTGTCCAACACACAGTAACAAGGTTGAAAGTATTAACTGCAAGTCCTGCCAACGTGTCGAAGATGGAGAATAAGTGTAAATAGTTCAGTTTAAGTGTATTGGATATTTATTTTAATTTCCTGTTTAAGAATTTTCCTCGTTTTTCATTCCTATCGTATCAGATATTATTGCTTAATTATGTTACAATAAACGTTTCTAAAGATGATGATGGTTTTATTATAAGAAAATGTCGAAAACGAATCTAGAAATAATGAAAACAGTTAGGGTCAAATTTAACCCGGTTTTGATCGCCTACGTTCTAAAAACTATTTTGGCGGTACGAGGGTTAAGAAACATCAACAATTCGACATTAACCTCTAATAGCGCAGATTGCTATTTTAACTTCCATCAAATTTATTGGAGTAAAAAATAACATACGCCTATTTAGAATATTTTAAAAATAATTTTTGGTTTTGGTTAAAACGCCTATGAGACAGCTGAATTTCTTATTTTTTATACCAACAAATAAATCACTAAAATACCCATAAAAATGCATCAGATTTTTATACATTTAAATAAGTCGCCCTGCGTTTCAGTTTCTTTTGTATTCATTTTTGGCAATGAGCTTAACATTCCTGATTGATTCACAAAGTAGAATCCCACAATGAGCTTTATTTAAAATACAAGAGAATTCGAATTAACCACATTTGGAAATTACGACTCTTTTTGAATTTCAGTTATTTCGAAATAATTTCATCAAGACAGAGTTAACTCAAGGCTTTGTACACTTTGTTAGTTGCGAATGAGGCAACACGGAATTTAATTTACACAAAATCCCAGTTAATTGTGTAAAAACCTACATAATCATCTCCGTTTGATGCGAAATTAATATTTCGTATACGTTGTCATCCTTGATTCGCTTAAAAACGACCTTAATTTTTGATGATGAAAAAATCAACTCTTCTTGCTTAACTCATCAACCCTTTGTAGTTTTTCATACCTATTGCAGAAGTTTGTATATTTATTTTTAACGTATTATTTTCTTAATGAAAACTATAATTTTCGTATTGTTACCCTTGCTCCGTTAGGTATAATAATAACTTCTGATAGTCTATCACAACTAGACAATACAGAGTTTTCTTATTGCATGTTATATCTGGTTCTAAGGAAGGGTGCGGCCGGTAAGGTGGGGTTTTCGTAGCAGACAGCTAATTAACACATTATACAGGTGTCAACCTGACGGACATCGCACTAATTATTGATAGGTAATTTACCCCTTGCTGCGCAATTCAATCAAATATGCATGTAGCGCCTGCTAAATATGCTTAAAGAAACTTCATTTATAAAATACATTTATTAACGACTTAGTCTCGGTTTATTTTCAAAATTAGTTTACTTATTAATTTTCAATTAACGTGTCAAAAATTAATAGTTATATTCAATTTTAAAATAAATAAAAACGTATGACTGCGTTTTATGTAAATGATTTATTATGCAAGTAAATACAAATCTTAACAATGAAATAAATACTTGTTGGTAGAAGATATTTGTAATCTCGTGTAAAAATGCTTTTGAATCATTCATTTCACACCCAGGTTTTTAAAGAACAACTGAAATGGAAATTTACCTCAAAGTCATTCCTAGCCCAATCGAAATTTTTGATACAAGATTTCCAGAATTTTGGTGTTAAGGCGCTGGAACACCTTTGTTGAAATCATATCTCAGTTTCGGTGCTTAACACCTTATTGATTTAAGGAAATCATTGCATTTGTCTAAAATGTTTAGCTACGAAGAACTATCTTAAAAAAATGGTTTATAATAAAATACAACATTTGATTTCAAAAAATTTCCGAAATCTCGTTAGTGTGCTGAAGCATCACTCTGTTGAAATCATAATTCAACTCCAGCTCCCGTGTCTAACATCTTGCTTATTTAAAAAATCATTATTCTGATAAATATGATTGTTGAGATAAATTTTTAGAAAGAGTTCCTTGTTGCAAGGAATTATCTTAATAAAACAAACTTCCTAATAGCTTTAAAAACATCTGATAAAAACAAGATTAGAAAATTGTTGTGTTGAAATCATGCTTAATACCGTACTGATTTAAGAGAATCGGGGTTTTTATTAGAGATTTTTAAAAAGAATTCCTTGGTACTAACGATTTTATTAAGGTAGAGTTGAACAAATAACCTTAAAAACAAAATGTTCGATTTCAAGGGAGTTCGGAAACTTTTAATATGCTGGACTACCAATAATCATAAAATCATACGTCAATTTCAATGCTTTGCTAAAATCTTAGCTCTTGCAAAAAAAAATTTAAATAATTCCTTGCCACCAAGAAAAGACTTTTTAAATAAGTACTTTAAAAACACAACGTTCGACTAAATTTTGATGTTAAGATGCTGGTGCACTGTTGTGTGGAAATCATGACTCAGCTTAAGTGGTTAAAAACTTACTGCTTTAAGAAAATTACTGTTTTTATCAGAACTTTTTAGAACAGAATCCTTATTACAAAGCTAAATAATTTTAAAGACGAAATGTCTGATTTCAAAAGATATTCGAAATTTTGTTAGTTAGTGTACTGGAGCACCACTATGCTGAGACCATAATTCAACTCCCGTCGCTAACGCCTTAACTTATTTAATAAAGTCATTTTAACTTCTTTTGCTGAAGTACTGTATCGAACTCATGCCTCAGCTGTAGTGTTTAACGTCTTAATGAGTTAAGAAAATCGCTTATTTTGTCAGAGAGGAAGCATTCCTTATTACGAAGGATTTTATTAAGGTGGAGTTATATAATTGTAAAAACGTTTGGTTTTAGAAGATTGTAGAAACTTTGGTGTTATTGTGTTGAAGTACCGCTGCGTTAAAATCATACCTTAGTTTCAGTGCTTAACACTTTCCTGATTTAAGGAAGTCCTTGCTTTTGTGGGAAATGTTAAAAAATTCTTTGCTACAAAGAATGGCTTTAAGAAAAAACTTTTTGTCGACCTTAAAAATACTAAATTTCTTAAATTTTAATGTTAATGCTCGTATATAAGCACTGATGTGTTGAAGCATGCTTCAGCTTTAATACTTGACGCCTTACTGATTTAAGAAGATTATCATTTTTGTCAGAGTGATTTTTAGAAAGAGTTCCTTGTTACAGTGGCTGCCTGGTTTGGTAGCCAAAGGTTAGACAAAAGCAGACAATAGCAAAACTCGAAAAAATTCGGAGGTAAGCATGCCTATGTATAACGGGAGCAATGAAAAGCTCACTGACTGCAGCCATGGAAACAATGATAAACCTACCTCCCCTTTTTTCTTTCTTCTTTGTGTGTGTCTTTTATGCGTGTATAGCCAATCTGCTCGGAATCGCCTTTTTAGGCATTACTTCAAGTAAGACGGCTGTGTGATGTGTGCGTTACTACGTGTGTAGTGATCTTCTTACTCTATCTCATAGACCAGTCTTCCGAGTAGAGCACAGTTAATTAAGCCCAACTGTGAATGGTCTCACCAGGCCTAGTACCGATCCCAGAGGCTTGAGAAAAAATCTCCACCAACGTAGGGATTCAAACCCAGGACTTGCAACATGCAAGCCTAGCCCTCTTACAACTGAGCTACCTGGCTTCCCTACCTACCTCCCCTAGATATTTTTATCAAGGGTGAGGTTAGTGTGGGAGTGTGCAGGCTGACATGTAATGCAAACTGGACAACCCAGAACTACCATGGGCACACCAAGATTACAAGGGGCATTACTAACCCATTACTAACCATGGGAAGACTCTCTTATGACAAACCATTTGACATCCTATTTAACTGGGAGTTATGGGGTAGTAGAGAAGAACAAAGTCGGTCAAATAATCTAATCTGGTACACAAATGGGTCTAAGATGGACAGTGATTTAGGAGCTGGAATACATGGGAAAACGCTGAAACATAACATGCATGTCTCACTGCAGCAACATACCACAGTATTCCAAGCTGAAATATTCGCTTTGGGAACCTGCATAGGTGAGAATCTGGAGAGACAAACTTATACACATTCTCACTGACAGTCAGGCAACTCTAAAACCACTAGAATCAGATCGGATAAGATCAAAACTAGTCCTTAAATACCATTAAAATAAAAATAAAAACATTTGATTTCAAAATATTTTGGAAATGATGGTGTTAATGTGCCGTATTGCCGTTGTGTAAAAACCATACATCAGTTTCAGTGCTTAACACCTTGTTGAAATCCTTGTTTTACTGAAAAATTATTTAAAAAATTCCCTCCCGCAAGAATTGTCTTCAGAAAAAAAAGTTTAACAACATTAAAGACACAACATTTGGGCATCATTCGTTTGAAGTTATACATCAGCTTTAGTACTTAACATCTTAATAATAATTTAAGAAAATTACTGTTTTTGTCAGAAATGTTTAGAAATTCCTTGCTGTAGCTAAATGATTTTATTAAGAAAGAACTAAACAGTCTTAAAAACAAATTGTTTGATTTCAAAAGATTTTAGAAGTTCTGGAGTACGACTATGTTAAAATCATACCTCAGTTTCAATACTTAACACAATATCACTGTTTTACAAGAAATATTTAGAAAGAGTTTCTTACTACAAAAGACTGCCTAAAGAAAATACTTCTTAATAAATCCCACAAACGGAAGGTTATTTAAAAACATTTCTGAAATTTTGACAATCGCACTGGAACACCATTGTGTTGAAATCACACCTCAGGTTCAGCGTTTAACATCATAATAATTTAAGCAAATCCTTGCTTCAGTAGGAAATTTTGCGAAGGTTTCTTGTTTCAAACAATTACCTTTAAGAAAGTCTTAAAAACGCAACATTTGCTTTAGAAAAATTCACCTCACCTTCAGGGCTTAAAACCTTATTTTTTAACCATTGCTTTTGTCAGGAATTTTTAGAAGGAATTCCTTGGTATAAAGGCTTAACAAAAACCTAATAATCTTAAAAACTAAACGTAAGCGAGTATATAAACCGAACGGTTATTCTGTTTCTGCAGTAAATTAAATTATTTTATTAATGTGTGTACATTCAATAATTTTTTCATAAAATCTATCCTTTGTCTTCTTAAAAGGACAAAAGGCCACCACGATTCTACGATAATAATGGACTGTTCCAGAAGAGGTTTTCTGAAAATTTAACTTTGTAGCAAGTTCATAATTGTAATTAGTTAAAATCTTTTGTAAAGAACTCAAAGCTGAACGATATTTTATTAACCCAATGATACTTTTCCGCAAATTATCTAGTTATAATTTTATAAGTCGAGTTTCGGATAAGAGAGGACGAATAGAATTTTAAGCTCTTACAAAGAAATAACTTTTAATGAAATCAGGTCCTTAAGAAGAGTTTGTGAAACAAGAGTTATATGCAGTTTCCCATTTTATCAGGAATCCGATGTGACATTAAATTCAATTAACTTTGAGTTTAAAGCTCGACCGTTTATTATATAAAATATAACGAAACGCTTTTCAGAGTTACCTTTTTCAAATTTTACTCGAGATATTCCATGATAGAATTTTAGTAACGCTTTTTCTCACCGCAGAAAAAACATTTAATGAGCAAAAATTAAAGCTTTAAGCGTCTATAAAAATGTAAAAATTTATTTCAGTAAAACGAACGCGATGAATCAGTTCGATATTAGAATTTATTTCCAGTATTCATTTGGTACTCTCGTAATTCCTATTCTCTTCCTTAAATTAATTGGCGTTTCTAGTTTTATTTTGCATGGAAATATAGCAGCAATTCGTAATTATTTAAAGCGCTAGACAAATTGCCTTAATTAATTACGATTACAGTCCAAAGAAATCAGAGAAAACACTTGACAATAAAATATGAACAAGAAATCCATTTGAAATTATCTTTAAGTATTTTATATTATCAATCATCGCTGTATAAGTTATATGAATTACATGCAATAAGAAATAGGCTTAATTTTGATATTTCCATGTAAATATCAACTTGAAACAATGAAATTTGCTTTTATACATGCACTAAAGGCTTTAATTAATGCACAAATACGTACGAACACACATACTTTGATTTATTACATGACATTCACGTAAAACTCTCATCACCGAATCCGAAACCAAGATTCAAATGTTTGAGATCCTTACAAAAACAGAGTACGTTCGGAAAAATTTAAAACCTTTATTCAAATAATCTTTACAATCAACTTTAACTGTTTTCGATTCACAGTTAAATATCAAATTAAGGAAAGCACGTAGCTTTGAACTTTAAATTCGAAGTTGAGGATTTATATTCGATCTACTTAAAAAAATTTAAAGAATTTGGAATCCACAATCAAATACTCAAGCTCATAATTTTAGCATTAAAACCTTTAAATTTTACCTAATATGTTTTCAATATTTCAAATACAAATTCAAAGAAAGGAAAGAAGAAGAAAGCTCAAAGAGTAGGGACCAAAGAAGTGGTTTCCAAAGAGAGTGCAATTCTCAAGAGATCCCCGCTTCGGAGGGTGTATAAACAGACATCAGACATAGGGGCAGAAATACTAAGGAGGGTAGAACGAACAGCTAAAAAAATCAAAGAAGACACAAATAGCACGAACGGAGATATAAAAGAGAATAATGCTCAAATGAAAAGCTTCAGAGAAGAGTTAAGGTCCTCAAAAAAGATGCCATAAAAAAGAAGTGAACTGAAATAGAGAGAAAGAATTAGAACAAGGTGTCGGAGCGCTGAAAAGCACACTAGAGAACCAAGAAAGAAAATACAAGAAGAACAATATAATAATTAAAGGGGCAAGCTTCGAAGACCCAAACCCAAACTTAAAACAAGAAGTGAAGCAATTCTTCGAGAAAGAATTGGGAGTAAGCACAAGTATAGAAGAGGTATTCAAAGTGGGGAAAGGGGAAACAATAAGGGAAGTAGTGAAGTTCAGATACTTTGTATGAAGAGAGGAAAATTCAGGCAGGGATAAGGAAAGTTGCGAAAGAAGAAAAGGGAAAAGGCAAAAGAACACGGGTAAGATACAGAAAAATCGAAATCGACGGATTGAATTTTGAATGGTCGGAATAAAATGGTAGAAGCCTGATGAGGACTGAGAAATCAGTTCCAAAAAACTAAAAATGCAGAAAGAGGACGGATCTTGGGGAACACAAAAAGGCGCGAAAACGGATAACGAATCACTAATATATTTTTCAAACACAAAAATATACATAAATTCACCAGGTAAGAACCGAGCTGGAACGAATAGGTACTCCATTATTGATTACATAATAATAATACCGGAAGAAAATGGAAAACTGATCAGAGATACCGAGTAAGAAGGGGGCCGAAGATCAGCAGCGGTCACTTTCTGCTGATATCGTAACTAGAGGTAGATATTGGAAAGAGACAACCAAAAGCAAACGAGGAAGACGAGAGAACAATAGAAGAATAGGAATACATAAACTAAGGGATGCGAAATATAAACAAAAATACCAATAGCAAATAAGATACAGGATAGAGAAGTTGAAGGGAAGTATGGAGGAAAACGTACAACAGATGTGGAAAAAATTCAAGGAAATCTTGACGGAAGCAGCCGGAGTGATATACGGGAAATACAGAATGAAGAAAAACAGAAAACAGATAAAGTGGTGGACACAGCAAGTCAAGGAGGAGATAGTACAAACGAAGAAGCTTTGGGAGAAGTAGCTATGCACCCAACGTCAGAAAGACTTAGAGAATTACAAAAATCAGAGCAACATCGTCAAGATGAAGGTACAATAGGCCAAGCTTAGCTCTTGGGTAAAATTCGGAAAGAAATTAGAGGAAAATTATAGAGACAGTCAAAAGCTTTTCTACAACGTATACCTCAACATCAGTAATGGTATAAGAGGAAGTAAGTAATAACTTTAAGTTTCGAATATAAATTCAAATATTTAAAACTTCACCTAATATAATGGATTAAATGTTTCAAACCACCATTCAAGGTTTCAGGTTTTAGAAATTCGGATGTTATAAAATTCGATTTTTTTTTTCAGTATAGTCTCCTGACAGTGCAATGCATTTGGTCCAACGAAGTTCTAATACTCTGATTCCATCGTTTACCTCAATGTCAACAAAATAGGCGACTACGACTTGACTCTTCCTCGTCAGTTGAAAATCTCTGTCATCCCAAGAAAATGTTAAGCTTAGGGAATAAATGGAAGATGCCAAGGTGGCGCAGTGGTAGAACGTCAGGCTAGCGTTACGTTAGTCCTTTGTTCAAATCTCCAGATGGGCAAGATTTTCCTGCAGTCTGCAGGTCGATATCAACTCCTGGACACCAAATTAACGCGCTCTCCTCCGAAAACAGGCCTAAGAGTAACAGAGTAACAGGTAGTAACAAGGTCCTACACGTACACACACTTACACTATATACACGGTGCAGTATTAGGTATTAAACGGTGCACCAATCATGTAACTCCCAGAGTCGGGCCGGACTGTGCATTGCACCCGTAAGGACCGCATACGTTAACGCACCAGCCTCGATACTGAAAAGCAAAAGAAGGTATGGATACTGATACAGCATCAATAGAAATCAGAGGGAGCTAAATCCGACGAATAAGCTAGATGTGGAAGGAAATCGTAGTTTAGTCTCTTAATTTTAGTCATTGCAGTAACACTAGTGTGGAAGCGATTATTATCTTGATGAAAAATAATTTTTGGTCGTGCTAAACGTGTCCGAATTATTTTTTGAGTCAGAATTAAATGTTCAAAGAATTTGAATTTTATAATTTAAAGATTCATTTTTAATTAATTTGAAATTAATCTGAAAAATCTGTTTATAGAAAAATAATATAGATTAATTCAAAAATATCCTCAAAGCAATGAACCCTTAAACAGTTAATCTCTAAAATTGGGAATTCCTATTTGATTCGTAGAAAAATAGAAGAAGTTCGGGATTCGAATGTAAAATTGAATATTCCTGGTTTAAATTATTCAAAGTTATAGGTATTTGAAATTTCTGATACATGTATTTCGAGAATCAAGCTTTTCAAATTCGAATTATGCATCTAGTAACAAGTAGACTTAAGGTATACGCTATAAACGGTTCTTTTAGATATACATTACCTTGTTAATAAAGAAATTATAGTTTTTTATAGCAAGAACCTTACTCAGGGCTGTCATTTGAATGTCAATTTGAATCCTAGTTTAAGTTTTGAATTTCTTAGAAACTTATACAAAACAGACATTTATATCTAGAACTTAAATTTAGAGTTGTCAATCGAACGTGAATTCGAACGCAAAACATACATTCAAATCTGGTTAAGTTTTCGAATTTTAATATCATTCGAATAATAAGCACAATCTTAGATTTCGGACTTTTGAACTTTCCAAATAAATAAATAAAACCTTAAATTCAGCTGAAAATTTCGAACCTGCATATCACACCGGTATAATTAAGCACTGTGAATTAAATTCGAATCATTGCTATGGGTTGAACTTACCTATTGTCAGGTCTCAACTAGATATTTGAAATTGAAGATTCGTATTTCATCTGTAAAATTAAAAATTACTTTCTAATCTAGCTTAGAAGATTCGAAAAAGCAATATAGATTCGAATTCTGTGGATTAATATTTATAAATTTGAGAAATATCACATTTATTTTTTGAATAAAGTTTGAATTAGTCATTATCGAGTTTTATACGATTTTGAAACTATTTTCAAAATTTGAACTTAAACAGATATTCTAGATTTGTTATTGTCAATTTGATTTTCAAATCTGAAGTGCACGTTCGGTTAATAAGAAGCTTTGTAGAAAAATTAAATTCAGCTAAACACTTCAAATTCTCGAGTCTGGTTTAGAAAATTCTATTCAAAATAGGATTCATTCGATAATTCAGAATTTGGAGAACTAAGATTTACAAATTCCAATTCTAACAATTTAAATCTTGATTAAAGTCCGAATTAGTCATTGTCCAGTGTGATTAAACATTGTAATTATTTCTAAATCCTAAATTTCAACCAAGATTGCAGATTATCACTGTAATTAATTTTAGAATCTGAAAAGTAGATACATTCGGTTAATACGCATAAATCTACCATATCAGTAGTAATCAGAAATATTGTATGAAACTTAAATTCAGCCAGAAACTTCTAAACCACAACGATTAATTGAGCGGTGTAAATCGTTGCTTTAAAACTGAAATTGAAACTGAACTTTACCTATTTTCGAGTTGCAATTAATATCAAATGACGCGAAGGGAATTCGAAGTTTACATTTGAAATTAAAGATTTTTTGTCCGTAAAATTTAAGATCAAATTTTGAGTTTTGAGTCAAAACTCGATAATTCTCGAGTCTGGGGCTTAGAGATTCGTTTCGAAATGATTTGTATTCAATTTCAGATTCGAATTTTGATAATATAATATTTAAATATAAATAAAGTCCGAATTAGTTAGTTAATATCGAGTGTAATTCGACGTTCAAATTATTTCTAAATTCCGAATTTGAAGTAAGACTCTTGATTATCTCTGCAAATTTGATTTTCAAAGCTCATATTTAGATAACAAGCATAAATCTTACATATCGGTTGTAATCAGAAGTCTGAGATAAAATTTCGACTAAAAACTTTTAAACCACGAAGATCAATGGATGGATGTGAATGGTTGCTTTGGAATTGAACTTCGCTCCTTTTCAAGTTGCAATTAATTGCAATATAAAATGAAGGAAAGTGGATTCGAACTTGATTTAATCTGTAAACTAGAGTTTCATATTTTGATTCCAAATACGAATATTTAAGTACTCAAGTCTGGTCCGTAATTGAACTGTAAGTACGAAGTTTGGCAGAAAAATAATGAGACTGATTTTCTTTTAATTCTGAATTTTATTCTTTTTACAAATCAAGGTTATCCCCTTCAAAGTAGTAACCTTGGGCAGCTACACACCGATGGAGGCGTTTTTTTCATTATTCGTAGTAGTCCTGGAAGGCTTCTGCTGAAATGCTTTTCAGCTCGTTGGTTACCCTCTTCTGGATATCATCTAAAGTACCAAATTGCCCCTTTTTCAATGGTTTTTCGGCCAGAGGAATAAAACGAAGTCACAGAGGTTACGCTCTTCTGGATAATATCCAAAGTACCAAAACGGCGCCCTTTCAAATGGTTTTTCAGCCGGGGGAATAAAAAGAATGAGATCCCGCTAATAGGGTGGCTTGGGAACCACAGGAATGCTTTTTCTGTCAAAAATTCGTTGATGAAGACTGGAGTGTGACATGGGGCGTTGTCGTGGTGCAGTGTGTTAAATTCTGATGGACGGTACATCGGTTCAAATTTAACTCACTACTGATTATTCTCAAGAGTCCTCACTCTTTCCACATTGTCCTCCGTTCTTGAGGTTGAAGGACTTCCCGCACGAAGTTCATCTTCCACTTCTTCTTGGCCCTCTAAAAAGGCCTTGTGCAATCTAAACACTTGTGTCCTGGATAGGTAATGTTCTCCATAACCTTTGTAACTTTTCATAAGTCACAATAGCGGATTCGCCAAGCTTTATCTAAAATTTGATAGCACAACGCTGCTCAAACTTTTACCGGTCCATTTTCGTAACGCACCTCACAAGCACAGCTTCACTTCAGACATCCTCAACAAGCGCGTGGCAACTGTAACACGTTCAAACTTGTACTGAGTCTACGGCAGGGGTTATTCTAACTGCCGTACGAAGAGGGAGGCAGCAACGTTTCCGGTTTACGCACAATGTTGCCAGTCTCATTATTTTTCTGCCAAACGTCGTATACCGTTGTCAATGAAATGTGAGGCATTCCTATTTTTTTAATTATGTTTTAAGATATCAAAATAATATTTAGTATATGTAACATACTCCTAAAACATTATTTGACGTAGAACACAAGTTTGTCGCTTCCGGTTTCGCCGGAATTAGCCTTCACTTTGTTATTTTAAATGGAATACTGCAATTAATTTTGCATATGCTAGTATCAAATTTGAAACATTAATCTAGAATGCCATGACCTGCGTAAAATGAAAGTCAAGATTCTCCAACACTCAAAACAAATTGTTTTAGAACCTCAACTATAGCAAGTGTTTTTTCTTGTGTGTGTCTTGTATTGCGTGTATAGCCAATCTGTCATGTGTGTGTTACTACGTGTGTAGCGGCCTTGTTACTCTATCTCATAGACCAGTCTTCCGAGTAGAGCACGGTTAATTAAGCCCAACTGTGAATGGTCTCACCAGTCCTAGTACCAATCCCAGAGGCCTGAGAAAAAATCTCCAGCAACGTAGGGATTCGAACCGGGAACTTGCAACTTGCAAGCCTAGCCCTCTTACAACTGTGCTACCTGGCTTCCCAACTATAGCAAGTCTACCACTTGTATTCTGCTTTTCATTTGTTTCAATTGTTTTCAGACCCAGTGTCTAGACTTAAATATCCAAAATACCATTTTTCTGAATGGAGAGCCTTATTCTAGATTAAAATTAATTCAAAGTACTGCTACGTTATTGGTATCAATTAAAACCTTGAAAAATATTCCTTTTTACTATTCTAGTGTCCCACCTTAGTGACATTTAAAAAAAGATAATGTTTCTTTCAACTTTAGGTCATTCTGATGCATACAGATGAAGTTCTAAAACAATTTGTCTTGAATGTTGGGGAACCCTGACTTTCATTTTATGCGAATCATGACAATCTAGATTAATAAATAAAATTTTCTGCAAAAATATATGACGTACATATACCAAATTTCATTTTGATACTTGTCTTAAAAAATAATAAAAATGTAAGGCTGCCCCAGATTTCATTGGCACCCTGTATATTCGAAGTTTCAAATCAAAACTGGAAGAAGCAAACTTTACAAGTTCGAATAAAATAAAGCTTTCGAATAACGATACGTTGTTAGTAGGGTGTTCAATATAGTTTCCCCTGAACTAAATGTTAATAATAATCAGTTACTTTCCTCATTGTGTAAACGAGTATGCTTTGGGATTCCTAATAACAGCTTAAAGTAAAAATAAATGAAGAATCTAAATTTAAAACGTTCGATTTTTTACAGAGTTATAGAATTTTCTTATCAGGAAAGCAAACAATATAAAGAAAGTTAATAAAAGATGCTGTAATAATAGTTGTAAAGTTTCCAAATGATTTTATTTTTCCCTCGAGCCGTAGAAAAACTTCCAAGTTTTTCTTTTTTTTACGACAAGGTAAAACGACCGACTGACAAAACCTGCTTACGATAAACTGTAAAAGCTGAACTTCCAGAACTATTTAGTTTCTTTAAAACAGTTTATGTACGAGGAATATTATCGGTCTCCTTAATTGATTGAGACGCCTTCCTTAGTTCGTCGTTTTGGCCCACGTCGTTAAATATTGGCACGAATAATCACCTGGAGTTCCTCCAGGTAAAATTTCATCAAATTTTTAAGTTGTTAGAAAACTTCTCTCCCGCTGCCTTCTCCCATAAAATAACACATCTGAGGGTAAAAGGTCTCTTCGTGACATTTCTAATTAAGCAATGGTTTATAATTGCATTATCCTGCGTTCAAACTTTATTGATCTCCAAGTTTTATCCCCCCGAAATAAGAATTTACATTCAGCGTAACTTTAGATAATCTTTTCCATTTAAGAAAGAGCTTAAAATCCGCCCTTATGAGAGCCGAAGCAACCCTTGCTCTCCTTCCCCAATCGTTCTTGCGAGATGCTGCGCCTTCCTTCGGTTGATGAACCATCACTTATATGTTCTTTGACTTTGTAATATACGGATTCTTTAACCGATAAATTATACGTTAGAGATATAACGTTAACAACTGACAGCAATTGCTTTCTAAACCTTCATAATAAGATAAAAGGAATTCCGCTAATAAAATCGACTTTTATTACTTCGCTGGACTTCTGAATACTGATTAGGATGAAGGAACGGTTCTTAGGACATTTTCGAAAATTATTTTGACTAGTAATGATTTTCAGAGTTCAAATTTCTTTTTCGATTATTTGATTATTTAAAAACTTAACGCATTCAGCTTTATCTCCCTGTATTTATTTGTGGACTTGTTTCTATTTTTATTTACTTTCTGAGGTGTCATTTGCAACACACACAAATTTAAATTATTTCCCAATGAACCTTAAAACTAGGCTTTTAAGGATTCTTACGATTTATTTTTAAGGTGTGTAGCAATATATATAAAGCTTTTTATGTGAACGTTATTAAACTTTTATTATATTTAAGGTACGTTGCGGTATAAGGTACATAAAATTTTAAATTACTTCTACTCATAAATACTCAAAGGTTTTAAACCCCTTAAAGAAATTAGTGCGTGCACGAGTTTTACGTCACGTCGTTTTGAAACAAAACGAAAGAGATGTGGGGAGGAAATTGTAGGGGGTGAGAAAACTTACCCTTTTTGTTCCCTCCGGCGTTCTTCTTACTCTGACAAGAAGTAAGTAGAGACGGTCTACATACATTATTGTCATTTCTCATTTGGCGCGATTATCGTTAAAAATATTAATGGTCTAACATTCTTCATAAGAAGCTTAATTCCTTTGGCGCAAATTTTGAGCCCGCATTTTCTTAGATGAGTAATGGTCTTTTGGTTATATTTGCTTAACTCGTGTGTATAGCTATTATTTGATTAAAAATAGTAAAAGATTAATATTCAACCACCGAATTGTTCAGAAAATTCATTCGCGATTAAAGCTTTCCACGAAAGAGCCATGCATTTTTTGAAAAACTGGACTTACGCCAATCACAGCTTCACCAAGCATATAATGCAAGAGTCTCTGCCTAATTTACAAAACCCTTCTGAAACCGTAAAGGGTGCTTAACAACCTGCTGTACTCCTCATTAAAACCACGAAAGCAAAGTGTATTACATAACACCTTTATTGGTCTAAATTAACAATTTAAGTGGCGGTTTACAAATCGCACTAATATATTTGCAAGAAGCGAATACAAAACAAAATATTTATGCAACTAATTCTTTCCCCTTTACGAAACGTTTAATTTAGTTTATGAAGTCTGTCATAGCTTTCCTTGATTTCTTCAACTAAGACTTCTTAAAATTTCCAAACTTAAAGTTTGATATTACAACAAATCATATTCGTTATGACAAAAGCTTTTTTTCGATTCGAAATAGCACTCCTTTCAAACTGAAGCTTCTGTTGTTATGTTTGTGAAATTTTTCAAAATTAACTGTCAAAATAAATCATACAACAATACGTACAAATACAGCTTGTCAAAGTTTAATATTTCTATAGGTTTATAATATACAACACATGTTTTGTAAAGCCAGTTATTTATGAACAAAAGCAAAAATTGGCCGAACGACCACACATTAAGACATTGGAAACTGATGAGGTACGACATACCGCGTATTGCTTGCCCATTGTCTTCATCGAACGGAGATCATAGATATGCTTTGAAGTTGTTTATTAAGATGACATATCAAAATAATAAGTGATGGTTTAATACAGGACATACATTAATTTCCGGTAATGCACGAAAGATTCTAACGGCCATTAAGTTCGACTCACTAGCACTAGAGAGATGCTTCATTATTCACATGGTCTTCATTCAAAATTACTCAAGTTCAGCTGTAATTAAACTCATTCTTTAAATGTGCAAGTTCACCCTGCTATGATAACATTTGTATGAAAGTGAGTTGAAATAAGTAGTTATAATTTTAATCATGAAAATCTTTTAACCATCCATTATCTTTTAAATCTTTTAAAAATTTGAGCATAATTATAATAATATGCAGCACAAATAAAAGGTGATAAAGAATCGTAAAACTACAAGTAACCCAAATGTAATCGAAAAATAAATATTTACAGTACCCGAATCAAGACAGAAACCCCAATTAAAAATTTAAAAACTGTCATAAATTAACCAGTATTTTTAATATTACATATTAATAAATTATTTATAAATTTTTGTTGTGTTTATCTGGTACGTGAAATTTATTTCTAAGTAAAAAGTTATTTTAAACGGATAAATTAAAGTCACTGAGATTTGAAAACTCAAACTGAAAAACTCGAATCCCGAAACAAAATTTGAATCTTCGAAACCTCGAAATCTAACTTAAAAAATTTTGTTATACATTTCGTATGATAAATATGAAACTTCAATCCTTTTTAAATATTTATACAAATTGATTCGTCATCACCAAGGCACGGATTTTATGCAAATGCATATCCTATACTAATAATATGTGCTAAGTGAGCTTTTGTATTTACGCGTATCTAATAAAACAGACCTAAATGGAATCAATTTTTTTTGCATATTTTGCATATTTTAGGCATTTTGTGCATAAATTTGTTTCAAGAGCATATTAAAGCATATTTCTTTATACATTTGGTTAGAGATAAATGTAGCTACACAGTTTCACTAAAATACGAGAAATGTAGAAAAATGAGCGAATGTCTAAATTTCGGAGAAACTATAATTCTCTGGTAAATGTCTATTTTTGTTGGGAATTTCTAAAATGAGGTATTTACCTACAAATATTTATGTACTTTTAAAAACTGCCCACTTCCCAGGCGTCTAATCCCAGCTTAAAATTTATCTCTTTATCTGGAAGGGCTGTGACAGGCATACAAAACTTTCACTTTCCAAGAAGTGACTAATGAACCACTGATACCATGGGATTTTCATGTTTTTGGCCGTTGTTGGTCTGACTCGTTAGTTAGTTTTTGTTTTACTTTCGAGTTTCGCTTAACACTGTTGAATGAAAATAGGTAGTTAAGATTTATTTTATTATTTTTCCCTAAAATTACCATTAGTTCTATAAAGATATAAGTAGTTTAGTATTAATTATGTTTTCTTTTGCTATTTGTATTTAATAATGTGTTAACAATTAAAATAAATAAATTCGTTTCATCCAAAAATTTCTGTTTTAAATATATACATAAAATAATTAAGGCGAATAATTTGCATATTTTAAAGCATATTTCATGAAAACCACTGCATATTTGGAATGTAATTTGAGCATATATATGCGCATATTTTAACACTTTTTGGTGCATACAAGTCCGTGCCTTGGTCATCACTAGAGAAAAGATTTTATGCAAGCTGCATATAATGTAATTTTTGCATATCTTGCTAAACAGTTAATAATGTGGACGAATCATGGTGTTTAGGGTTAATTGCAGGCACGTAGCCAGAAAAATTGTTCGGAGGGGGTCCGATTTATTAAAGTTTATTAAAAATGCATTGTTTCAGATTAAACATTATAATTTATTGTTTTTCATGTTCCTGCTAAAACATGTATCTACATGTTTAACATCTGATGATCACTATAATCTAGTGATTTACATGCGTAAATGCGTCAATTAAGTAACACATTTTAATTCTAATTTTCATAGATTTATTGTGTAAAATAAACGTTTAAAAACTAGTTTAAAAATAAAAAATTATTGTTTACAAGTGTAAGCGCCTACTTTTATTATTTTGAATGCATTTGATGCAGATCCCACTACGAGTACAAGAAACGTTGCTCGACGACTCAACTTGTCGACATGGAAGGTATGGTCAGCAGGTGATCCAATTCGTAGAACTAATTTTTGCCGATTTATTTTGAATGCCGACATAGAAGACCAAAGGTTTCTACGCAGCATTTTATGAACGGATGAATGAATTTTCACGTAAAGACATTACTAATTTTCGCAACCTTCATTCCTGGGCAGAAGAGAATCCCCATATGAAAAAACAAATTTCATTTCAACCTAACTCTAGCGTAAATGTGTGGGACGGTGTAATAGGTCGGGTCCTAATTGATTCATATTTTTTGCCAGACTATTTAAATGGTGGAAACTACTTAGAATTTTTGACCCATAACTATAATATTTTGGAAGAAGTGCCACTAGATGTAAAACAACAAGTAATATTTCAAAATGATCGATGCCCTGCCTACTATTGGATTGCTGTTTGGGATTTTTTAAATGATCTATTTCCTAATAGATGGATAGGGCGAAATGGGCCGATAGTGTGGCCTGCCCGATCACCAGATTTAACCCCCTTCGACTATTATATCTGGGGACGTATGAAAGAACTGGTTTATAATGAAAAAATACTAAATAAAGACCATCTTGTTGCAAGAATTAATGAGGCAGCTGTTATAATACGAGAGGCAATGAGGTTAAGTGTAACCACTACCGGTATGCGCCGAAGAGCTCGAGCCTGTATTAGAAACGGTGGTGCACATTTCGAGAATGTAAATTAATAAATAAATATTTCTTTCATTTTTTTTATTTTGTTTCAAAAATTAATTTTATTACGATTAATTAGCCACTTCCCTGGATCGGCGCTCTTATAAAAAAATGTCGCTTTGTCTTCAAGTACCTTTTATTTCGAAAACTTGCAGGTAATAATTAGAGTGTGATATATCACTGGAAAGGGCAAACATCAAGGAAGTTTTTAAACATATCTGAACATATCTTGTATTGTAATTTTTTTTATTCATGGTTTAGTAAATCAAAGTTTGATGTCAATAAATTTTTGAACTTTAATCGAGTCCCAATTTTTATCTATCACATGTAGAGTGTAGGAAATGATTTTATTTGATAGAATAGATATCAAAGACTATTAAAATAAAAGTTACAAGAAATTAAAAACTTACAATAGTGTCTAATTAAAATTTATAATAGCAAAAATCGTCTAATTTAGTTAAATCACCGAGTTGGCTATATCTTAGAAACCGTGACACTTTGTATAATGGTATTTTTGGTTAAATAAGTTCAAAACCGACTCACCTACCACCTCCTTTTGAATATACGTCGGTGAACCAAACACCCTGTATAATCCTACTCTCCTGGCTGCATTAATCAAAACTGTCGTTTTGGACACGAATAAACTGTAAAAAACATCTAATCTTTTTAAATGCAGTTTAGGACGTGAAAACACGTTTCAAATTAAGTAAAACCTACAAAAGCAACCAAACCTTCAAATTCGAAATATTAGATGTTATTTCGAATTCTGGATCTTCAATTCACATTTAAAATCTGCCCTCTTAGACTTGGTTTGATTTCTTATTCCGCCAGGCTTGATTTTCCTGTCATGAGCATTTCAAATTTTAAATAAAACTCAAAAGTTACTAGGTACATGTTTTAAATTCGATAGAAAAGCTTCATTCCTGGTTAGAATTAATTTTTTTTTTAAATATTTAAGATACTCAATGCTCGAAACTTAATCGAATTCAAATTTAAAATGGAAGGATTGGTTGAGGGTTAAATAAAAATCTAAACTAAATAAAAGGCTATATAATAAATAATCGAATAATTCAGACTTTATAAAATATTCAAAATCCGAATTTAAATTCCAGATTGAAGTCTATTTTGTAAAACTTTGCAAAAACTCTTAGCTTCGGTTTGAATTCGAATTCGACTTCGATTGATAGCCCTAAATTGATTTAATTTCAAAATTCAAATTTCTGATTTTTTAACTTAAATACGAATTCGATAATTGCCATAAGTGAAACCGATTTTATGAAAAAATTGTGAAATTTTTGTATCGATTACCTAACAATTTGTTCAAATTTGGTAGGTGGGTAGAAAACTGAAAAAGAAACAGGTATAGCCGATCGATAAAAAAAAAATCGTCAACGTCATTTTGCATTATTTTCAAAGCAAAAACTGTTCATGAAATCTAAATTTGCGTAAACTAAATAATAAAAAAATGTCCCATATGATGCCGACGCTGTATATAAAATATATAAATGTTTGTTGAACTGGACTTTAATTTAACACCTCTCGCAATAAAGCCAAGCAATCTGCAAGTGGCGTTGTTGGGCAACGACTCTACCAAACTAATAATAACTTATTTATATTAATTCTTAACAATAACCTCATCCCCCGCTTCGCCACAATATCTCAATTGTTTCGAGCGTATCTTTGGATTTTAAGTTTTTATACACAACGCAGTATTCGAATTTGAAAACCAGTTTCTCGAAATCTGGACCTGAAACTTCGATTTCGTAACACTTTAAGCCCCTTGAACCACATAGATTTTAAACTTGAACTTCAAATTCTAAATTCGAATTGGATTTTATATTCTACGAATTAAATACCAATCTTTAAATTTAAAGACCCGCCTTTTTAAGGATTCGCTTCTTTGGGGTGTTTTAAATTCATTTGAAATAACTTTAATTTTTTTTTACGGATTCTTGTAAATTCGCTAAAATGAATCTTCAAACCTAGTTCGAATTCAGTCTTCATGATTCAATATTTAGTTGTAATTCAAAAAGAAGCAAAAAGGAATTCAAAGCTAAGAAGAAATCCACACCTGCAAACTCAAAATTTAAATTTTGGTTTCAGGTTTCTAATCTAACTTAAAAAGGGTTCAATTTTAATTTCAAATTCCAATTTTTATTAGCATATTTAATCTCAACTGTTAAAAGCCACAGAATTTTTACATTTTAACTTGAAGCCTTTTTAAGTGACTTGAAAAACATTTTAGATTTTAGAAGAAATATTGGTTTAGTTAATACTTTAGCAACCATGAATTTGAGTAATGATGAGTAAAACAAAATGTCTTTCCCACCATGAATTTTGTGTGTAATTTTGATCATCCTTTTTAGATCCGCCCTGTAAAATAAATCTTTTATGTTATCAATAATTATCGTTACTTATAACAAGTTATGGTTGGTATTTCCGAACACATTTAAGCTAAAAATTAACTAATGTTGGTTGAAACTATCATTTAGACTTTGTTCTAATTTGGCTTAAGCCGAAAGCTGCCTTAAGCTAGCAAAGCTTCTAATGACGCCAGTTTAAACTAAGTTACAATTTTAATCTGCTCTAAGAGTTAACTTAAATTAAGTTCTGCAAATCATAGCTTAAGTAAGGCCGCAATTAAATTCAATATACAGTAAGTTTGAGCTTAAACTTGTAAAATAGTTATCATCTGGGCTAACTTGGTTTAAATCAGCATTATGTCAGTTGTGTACTAAAAGTTCGTTCGTGTTTTAGTAAAGGTTTAAGCTAACGCTTATGTTTCACCGACTTCAGCCGAATTTCAATACCAGTTTAAGCTTACCGTACTTAAACCGCAGTCCAAATTAAACTCCAGTTCAAACATGTACTGAACTTCTTATCCAAAGAGATTTTGGATCAGTACTTTAATACTGGTTTAAACTATAACCTAGCTAACACCGACTTAAGGAGAATTTCAGTACAGGATTTCAACTAAAGTTCAACTTGAACCAGCACAAATGAAAAAGTAAGCAAGGTTCACCGTACTTAAGCCGCAGTTCAAGTTAAACTTCAATCCAAACATATACTGAAATACTTACTCAAAGAGATTTAGGATCAGTATTTCAGTACACTAGGTTACGCCTACTTCAGGAAAATTTTAGTACAAATCTTCAGTTAACGTTCAGCTTAAACCAGCCCAAAGTAGAATGTAAGCAAACCACACTGTGGGTACTTAAACATATTATATTTAAACATATACTAAAATACTTACTCAAATAAATTTAGGATCAGTATTTCAGTACGATTTAAGCTAAAGCCTAGGCTACGCCGACTTAAGCAAAATTTCAGTACAAAACTTCAGTTAACGTTCAGCTTAAACCAGCTCAAATTAGAATGTAAGCAAACCACACAGTACTTAAACCGTAGTTCAAGTTAAACTTCAATTTAAACATCTACTGACTCAAAGAGATTCAGGATCAGTATTTCAGTGCCGGTTTAAGCTAAAGGTTAACTTACGCCGACTTAAACAGAACTTCAGTACAAGCTTAAGCTGAAAAGTTCGGCTTAAACTAACTCGAATTGTACAGTAAGCAAGCCTCACTATACTGAATCCGTAGTCTTCAATTTAAACATGTACTGAAATATTTATTCAAATATATTTAAGATCGATAGTTCAGCACCGGTCTTAGCTAAAGCTTAGCTTACGCCTACTTAAGGAGGAGTTCAGTGTAGGCGTAAGCTAAAGTTTAGCTTAAATCAGTTCAAATCCAGCAAGCCTCACTGTACTTACGCCGTAATTCAAGTTAAACTTCAGTTTAAATAGATGCTGAAATGCTTCTTCACCAAGATTCAAGATCAGTATTTCAGTAAAGGTTTAACCTAAGTTTATGCTATGCCAACTTACATAGACGTTTAAACTTAAGCTGGTTTGTTCTAGGCCTTAGTCCTCTCTACACTTACACTCTTCTTTAAATTAACTATAGCTAAACATCTGGTTAAACCCGTAGTGAAATACTTACCATCGCTTGAAGATAAACCTTTTTAATAAAACAATCATCGCTAGTATTTTTGAAACTATAGAGATGAAACTCCGTAAATTCTAATTCAGTGTCGTGTGAACTGTCTTCAAAAAACTAAAAAATACACTGCTCCGATCTGGTCCTTGATATTTAATAAAATTCTCAAATCAAAAGCTTTAGAATTAGTTTTATGCAACGAAAACACTGATATACCTATGCTTAAGCATTTTGGTTATATACATATTATACACGTGTATAAGATTTCGGTCGACGATAATGTCAGAGGTAATCATCGTAGTTGTAATGACATTCGAATTTTGAATTGCTTATATTAAAGATGTTTGATATCGCTTGTTATAAGATGCCGAAAACAGCACGTAGCATACGAAAAAGTACAAAGGTCATATCTTGATAATGTAAATAGGATAGGAATAGTTGTATCTTATGCATAACATGTTCAGAAGTGTTAAATATGAATGTAGATGTTAAACGGCCGAGAAATTTAATATTAAATTATTTTGAAGGTTATTATTTGCCTGTATCAATGAATCTTTTCCTTTTCAGTCAGCTTTTTGTTGTTTTTTTTTTTGTTAACAAGAAGTATAAAATAAGGCATTATCGCTGTTTTAAACACAAAAAAGCATAATTATTTTGAAGATACCATATAAGAGAATTGCTTAATTTAATATTTTTTAACCAAGTATTATGTTTTCTAATTCATTTTCATAATTTTTTTTTACAGTATTTTGGATCCAAAAAGGCAGGATTTCTTAGTTGTTAATAAATAAACGTTGATTACATAAACAAACTTAAGCTTCCTTCTTCATCAACAATTCATCAGCAAACTCATGAAGGTTTTTACAAAAACTGAAAATGTGGAATTCACAACTTACCCAGAAGAATTTTCGATCAAATTCTTGGATTTTTAATTTTTTCGAAAATTCCAACCATCCAAGAAATGTGTGGACGTCCAACCTTCATTTATGGTCCTTAAATTAACAAAGCTAATAAGATATTCACGTATCAGTGGTTAAACTATACGGATCAATAGGATTACAATATTTCAAGTCGCGGCATCCTAACAAACGGTCCGGTCACTGGAAATATCTACATCTGAACGTGTGTAATAACACCGACAATGCAGCATTACTTGCTCGGCAAGTGGTCCGATGGACATTCACTGATATAACAAATATATCAATGGGCTCTCTAAGTCATGCATTACATAGATTTATGATTAATTGCTTGTAGTTTATCATCAGCCCCAAACTATACGTGAATTTATTGGTGATGATTATTGGTTTTAATGCCTAAAATTTTCACACGTCGCCTTTTATATTCAAAAACATTTTTTTTTGTATATTTTCCCAATTTCAACTTTTACAATTATGTCTTAAGAATCCAAATTTAATTAAGCCTTTTACATTCAAAAGCTGCTTTTGGTTGCTGAAAACCATACTACTGTATACTGAGAATAATCCCAAACTTATAAAAATCAAACTCACAACTGCTATTTTGATATTAATAACTAATTATTATCGATTTAAATATTACTAAACCAAATTTATTAAACATTCTTATTGAAGAGCATTTAACAATTAAACTTATCATGCTTATAAAACAACCAATAACAAATCAAAGCAGTCAAGAATTGATTCAATAGATATTTAAATAACAAACTGGGATGTCACGAATGATTTAGTAATTATTATGGTTTATAATTCACACAAATACCAATAAACAATTTTAAGAATTTACAGCTAATAGGTTACGCCTTTGGCAGATCGGTGTTTAATTCTCGTAGAGATAAGTCATGATGAGCGGCGAAACAGTCCGTTTAGCACAATCTAACTAACCATCTCTTAACTCGTTAATTACTAATGATAGATTATTACTATTATTATTAGTGTGTCGAGATAGATAAACATTTGATACCGTACTCTGAAGTTGCATATTATACTCGTGATTGTTCTTTTTCTTTTGTTTAAATGCCTTTCTATTGTTGAAGTGTTTGATTTAAATAGTCTTACTCTAATATTTAGTTTGAATAATTAATATAAATTAATTCTTTGTTGAGGATTATTGGAAAGGAAGTCGGTTCCATCTTTGTATTTATAGTTAATTTTGCTAAATACAAGTTGAAAGTAAAGTTTCCAGCCTCACACAGTTTTACAGCACACTGGAAATCTAAGCAGTTTCTCAATTTAAAAATTAAATCGTTTTCAATTGAAGTTTCTACGTAGCATTGATGTAAATTAGTAAATATATAAAAGATTATTATTATATTAAATAATCTAAAATAGGATTGGTTTTTGACGTTTTTAAATAAACCTTCTGAAAGGACACTGAAAATTGTTAGGAAGCACAAATCTTGAAAAATCGGGTACTTAATTATTTCTTAATGTTAATGCTTATCATAAGAATTTTCATGTTAAAGAAAAATATTTAGGTAGTTTTAAATTTTATGGAAACAATTTCCTGCATTTTAGTTAAGAATGCACAGATAAAAAATAAATAGGTAAATAAATCAGATAAAAACTTTATTTCAACAACTTTACATAAGATCTTAAAGATCAGATTAGTAACAAGTCACTCTTTTAGGGTTATAGTTTTAATGAATATGTATGAATTTGGAAAAATATGTGTATAAAAAAGATTGCACCTCTGCATTGAACAACTAACGAATAGAGCATGGTTACGTAGCGTGAGAGGTTCAAATCCCGACAAAGGCACATACGCACTAATATTTCATTAAGCTTTATATGAAATGTTAAATTTAATGCTAAGCTGTCGGAAGTGACACGACATGGTCTGACATATGACGTACAGTACGTTGCAGCCAATTCTTTGAGTTTACAAAGATCACGAGGATTAAAATAAGATTTATATTTGATAGCATCCACCATATTTCTAATAGAAAACTGTCTCTTTATCAGCTGATTTAATCATCAAGGTTTGGGAACCGAAACACAGGCGGTTTTCGAAGGCGTGATGCTTACCACATCACTCCGTACGCAAAGCGTGCGAGACAACTGAAGTATGAAAGCGACTTAGGAGCCCTTAACCCTCCATATTGCGGGCCATACTCCCTCGCGGAGTTTAAGTGGCGTCACCTTTACCTTTACCTATAATTAGAACGTCAGAAAATAACGCATTGAAAAAATACATTGGTCTAAATGTTAAACCTTTAAAAACGCTTTCTTTATTGTATTATAGAAAAATAGCAAAATTGTATTCATATTTCTGTTTGGAATCCTCTCAATAGCAAATTTACGTTGTAGGGTTTACATTATCAATACCAATCATTAAATGTACTTTAAATTTTTTTTATTTATTCTGATTTATACTGATCCTCAGTAATACTCCCTTAAAACCTTTTCTGCTAGTCAAACATTATCTATTAGCGAATTATACAGTACATGCTGCTTCTCGCTTTCTAGAAAGTAGGTAATGTAAATAACATTTGTATAACGTAACATCTAATAACAATTAATACTAATTTACAATAGCGGTAGGAACATATACATAGTATAACTAAATAACTATAGAATATTATAATATAATATATAACGTTCACATAGGTTAAAATAACAATTGTATGTATGACAAATGACAATAATGCTCTTTTGGGACTATGTATCTCTTAACTTCCGCCAGTTTTTCCTGCCTTGCCAGCCATCTTGTGGAATTCCTTGATTTTCCATAGTCTGCGATATTTCTTTTAACCAGGATCTTCTAGGCCGACCTCTTTTCCTATGTCTTGGAGGACTCCATTCAAACAGTTGCTTCGGTATTCACGCCTGAGGCTTCTTTTGACGTGGCCATACCAAGTCAGTCTTTTATTATCCATGTCATCCGTTATAGAGTGATGCACTCCAATCCTATCTTTTATCACTTGATTTCTTATATGCTGCAATTTGGATATCCCGCAGCTTCTACGCCAAAAGTACATTTCAAAGGCATGTACGTTTTTCTTTCGACACCGATCTATGCACCACATTTCTGAACCATACAGCGTTACGCTTTTAACAATTAAATTGTATGGTTATTTTCTTTTTTGTGTCTTTTGTTATTTGTTTACTCCATAACATCGAATTTAACTGTCGGATTGCTGTTCTTCCTCGCCCAATTTTTGTTTTGCATACATAGCTGCGTCTGAAGTAATCATTACTCCTAAATATGTGAAGCTCTGACATCTGACATTGTTGTATAGCTTCGTTTCCCACTGTTAGATGTGAACCCGGTGCTCCTATTGTCAAGTACTTTCTTTTTGTAATATTTATATCTAGTCATAACTCGAACAGGGATGACGTAATAAAAAATGTACGTATACCAAAAAATGCGCATCAAAAAAATAAAATCGACGTGTCCGAGCATTATTTTCTTACTCGCCCAATAAAGATTTTATCAAATTTATTCCAACCTTTACGTGCTCACTGTATGCCCATGTTATAACATTTGTTTTGCCATACTTTTAGTATACTTGTGAAATATATCTTGAATAAGGTTGTGGAAATTGACTTCTCATTTTGACTTGGCTAACATTACTTTCGAAGAGTTTTTTTACAGCATTCACGTCCATTTTGTTTATTTGCATTTCTTCTATAGCTTGCCACATTTTGTTAATAGGAACCGAGTCATACGCTTTTTGAGCTTCGTTATTATTTGCTATTATCTTTTCTAGTAACTGGGTAATGCAAAATATATTGTCAACGCACGATCTGCTGGTTCTAAATCCACTTTGGGTTTCGTCAATTTTTAACTCTCTCTCTAAACGACTCATTGTACTCGTCACGATTATACCATGGTAGTTATTGCAGTCTGTTCTTTTTCTTTTTCAAATATTGTAGATATGTAGGCTATTTTCCATTATGTTGGTAGACTCTCTCCGTTTAAACATTTACTAAACATTTTTGTGATATACTCAAAAGTTATTTGGGGGCTATTCTTAATTAACTCTGCTGGAATATTTTCTGGGCCTGGGAATCTTTTGTTCTTTAGTTTGTTCACTGCCTCCACTACTTCTTTTATACTTATATCATCAACGATATCATACTCTTCTGTGTCAGTTTATTTCACTGTATGTAGTTCTGGTTTCTGTTAGCAGGGTTCTATAGTGCTCACCCATTCGTCCATTCCTATTATATTTACATCTGTGTTTTTTCTGAAATGTGTTCGTAAAGTTTTCAATATCTTCCATACCTGCATAGATTGTGATCCTCCCAGACAGCTATCTATCTCTTCACATTTTCTTTCGCACATCCGGTTTTTCGTTTTCGCTACACTTTCCTGAACTTTCCTTTTATATCGTACGAATTGTTTCCGATCTTCATTGTCTTTCGTGTTTAACCATTTCCCATAAAGGTACTTTTTTTCTAAGATTTGCTGTTTTACTTCTTCGCTCATTGTTCTTCCTTTTCTGTTAACCCCAATGCTTCTTTAGCAGCTTCAAACCATAATATGTTCTTCAAGGTGTTATACATTATTTAAGGGCTTCCATCAACATTATTTGGCATTTTATTGGCTACTCCAAGTTTAAAAAGAAATTGGGTAGAATCATTACCAAATGCCTCTAAAATATATTTATTTTCTTGTGCCATGTCTTTTGTTTCACTTTGCTGATTTGTATTGTTGAGTCTAAATTTAAATATTACTTTGGCACGTATTAGATGGTGGTCGGATCCGCATTCTGCGCCTCTTTGCACACGTACATCTTGTGTTTTGATGGAACTATCTTGCTTCGTAATAAAATAATCTATGATAGACTGTAGCTTCTTCATTGGTCGTCTCCATGTAAACCTATGAAATTGTTTGCGTTTGTAAAATCCATTTTGTATTCTTAGAGAGAATTGTTCATATATTCCAGTGAGTCTTTCCCCATTGTCGTTCAGCACGTTTTCTCCATATCTCCCTACAACCATATCGTTAAGTTTTCGACCCACTCTTTCGCTAAGGTCGCCTAATAGAATAGTTTCCTTGTTTTGATCAATGTCTGTTAGAACATTTGTCGACGCCGCTGTAAAAATGAATGTAGTTTAAAGTTTCTTCCGTGTCCCAATATTCGTAATCCTTCTTCGTAGCTTCTGACTTTTCCGTGTAAATCCGTCCGGCTTTCCATATACTTTCTAGACTTTCTAGCAATTGAATTGTTTTAATGAGATCTGAGGTTCTGGCCCTGTCCCAAACCCCCAACCTGGAGGACCGACTGCTTTCCGCAGCTCTAGAGATCAGTCTTTCCTATTTAGCTCTTCCGCTCTCTTCCCCTCCAGACCGTTGGCCGGTTTTCATCTGTAATAACCCTAGATAGGGGCCTTTACAGGGAGTTATCAGCCGGATCCAGATGAACCACGGTTTTTTAATGAGGTTGTTACTCCTCCCCCTCCTCCTTTCACATCCTGGCTTGGGACAGGGGCAACGGCGGAGTTAGAGACAGGAAACAGCGGAGCTTGGGACAGGTAACGGCGGAGTTTAGGACATGTTAATATTTAAATATTCTAATAAAAATCTTTATATTTTTACTGGCTACCTTTTGAAATTTTGAGTAACCATCTTCAGGTTGTGTTTTTAATGTACCTATAATATTACCAATAAGGATGGTCAACTTAGTTTTCTTTCAGTCCAATTAACATTTCAATACAATCAGTATTGCACAATTATTATTACCAAATTCTATTTTCTATTCAAATGATATACAGTGTGTCCCAAATTCAATCCCCACCATTAGGATCTCGGAAACTATAAAAGCTACAAAGTTGGTTAAATAGGGAAAGTTTTCGGAATTTTAATGCTCATTTCATATCCGTTGAGAAATCAGAGCCAACTTTGACCGTTTTTGAGATATCTTGGAAAAACCAAAATTTGAAGTTTTCTGTTTTCCAAAATATCTCGGAAAGTATTAAGTTATTAGTTTCAAGACTTGTACATTGTGAAGGCACTTTTTTACGGAGAATCGGGTGGTACCATTTGTTTATATTTATGACGCTTTGTTTCTATTCTATGAAGAACTACTTTTGATTTTCATATGGACACCATATTGCATTTTGTCGTAATTAAACGGAGTTTTTGAAGAAGAGTGGGAATAAAATACATTTTTTCTTTATTCGCGTAGTAGGCTATGATAAAAAAAATGTATTTTATTCCCGCTCTTCTTCAAAAACTTCTTACGTGTGACAAATCGTTGAAAAGAGAAAGAAGAGCTGAGTTTAGTTACGGCAACATTCAATATGGCTTCCATATGAAAATCTAAAGTAGTTGTTCATCGAATAGAAACAAAACGTCGCGTCGTAGCGAAACTCAGCTCTTTTTTCTCTTTTCAACGATGTGTCACACGTACGGAGTTTTTGAAGAAGAGCAGGAATAAAATACATTTTTTTTATCATAGCCTACTACGCGAATAAAGAAAAAATGTATTTTATTCCCACTCTTCTTCAAAAACTCCGTAGGGGAAGGATGGGTAAAGTGGCCCAGGCGGGTAAAGTGGCCATCTGCGATTGCTCTGCTGTAGAGTGCTGCAGCCACGCGGGAATCGGGTGAAACACTCACATTAGATGTTGTTAGTGTTGTCTGTGACTAACAAGCGTGAGGCATCACAACTTTCGATTTGAGGCAGATTTTTCTGTTTTTCGACTGCCTGATTTTAGGTAAATGGTTTAAATCATTAGTTATAGCTAAATAACGAGTAGTGTCATAATTATTTGCTCTAGTGCTGCTTGTTCAGCGTAAAATAAGCTTTTAAATGATGTGTGTTTGAAACTCGTAGGTCATGAATGTTCGATGCTAGACCACAGTTTTTTTAATGATGTCATTTCGGGCAAAGTGGCCACTAAAGAAGATGAAGCCTATTCCAAGTCCAAAGAAAACGAGGGGTGGATTAGGTGCTCGATTTGTTTAAAATGGGCACACGAAGAATGCGCCGGATGCGAGGAAGAGGCCGATGACTTCCAGTGCGAGTTTTGCAAAAAATGACTGCCACATTCTTAACATTTCATTAAAATGAGTGTGAATTCTTTTTCTAATAATATGTTGTATTTTTTGTGTTAACCAATTAAATATTCAATATAGAGCAATATGTAGGTAGTGTGTATTTACCTATGCGGGTAAAGAGCCAGGCCCTGGCCACTTTACCCGACCTAGTCGGGTAAAGGGGCCACTTTGCACTCTTTTGAAAAAAAACCAATAAAAAATTTATAAGTTAAAAAACTAAAAATAAGTGATTACCAATCGGTACTTAAGTGTTTGAGGTAGGTATTGCCACACTGTTCGATAATTTTTTAGATTACTAAGATGCCTCAAAAATTCACCAAACCTTAGGGTGGCCACTTTACCCTTCCTTCCCCTACATGTGATACATCGTTGAAAAGGAAAAAAAGAGCTGAGTTTAGTTACGACAAAATTCAATATGGCGTCCATATGAAAATCAAAAGTAGTTGTTCATAGAATAGAAACAAAGCGTCAAAAAAAGTGCCTTCACAATGTACAAGTCTTGAAACTCATAACTTAATACTTTCCGAGATATTTTGGAAAACAGAAAACTCCAAATTTCGGTTTTTCCAAGATATCTCGAAAACGGTCAAAGTTGGCTGTGATTTCGCAATGGATATGAAATGAGCATTAAAATCCCTAAAACTTTCCCTATTTAACCAACTTTGTAGCTTTTATAGTTTCCGATATCCTAATGGTGGGGATTGAATTTGGGACACACTGTATACAGTTACAATGAAGTGAAATTCTACAGCCATAAAAATCTATATTGGTATTCCTAAATTAATACTCGCTGAGCCAGTTGCAATACGCTCGCTCGCGTACGAGCTTTCTCGCCGGCGAGTAGCTAGTACACTAGCCCAGTGTTCTATTGGTAACCTTTTTTATATTAAATTCTAGGTGCTATTTTTTAGTAACCTAAAGGTTCTCTTAATTTATACGGTAAAAGATGAGGAGATTCCATCTTGGCATTTTTTGAGTAGGGGCTGTATGTGATTTATGTTCTGATTTCTGAACTCTTTATAACGACAGATCAATAAAACTACCAATTAGGGTAGGCTGTGAAATTGAATTATTTTGAATTGGTACTTTAGCCACATCCACAGAATGACATTTTATAACGTTTGTAATTTGACATTTTTATTGTAAACAAAGTTTATAACCTTAAATTGAAACTGAAACAAAAAAATGAAAAAATTATTAATTTACGAAATAAAGATATATTATAACTTTGTTTTAAGTACTTTATAGCTACACAAATTATTGAAATTAATGTACGTCATGTGTTTATTAATATTAACTTCTTATCCCATATTTTAAGCTTGAGTCGTAATCTCAATACAAATTTTGGTTTGCTGAACAGTTGAATAATGTGGAAATTCAAGCAAATATGGAAAACTTAAGTAAATAACAAATTTAATTTTTTTCTCCACATACAAGAAGGCGGGTGATATTTTAAAGTATTTTGGTAAATATTAAGAAATTTCAGTTTAATTTAGACATACGTAAAGTGTTTCAATTTAATATAATCAAGAAAGACTTTGGGTAGAGGTTATCGTGGGATTTAAAAGTCATTATTGAAATTATTATATTGTTAAATTATATTGACACACTTAAATAAAAATCAATAAAAAAATCCTATTATCCTGAACAATGTGTACATATTTCGAGGATATGATGATACTTTTACAATTTGGAGAGCAGATTTGAGTTTCATTTGTAGTATTTTGTTTTTTCGAAACACTGCTAGAAACACAAAAGGTCTGATGAAACAAAATACTAAAAAATATTTGCTATATCCTTTAATAATAACGCAGTTTAATAAAAGTTTTTTGTAAGAAATTGTTTCGCCCCCTTAAAATAGCGAGTTTTAATTGACATCAACCGCCCGTCTCGTTATAATATTCTAGAAGAACTTGCTCTGTAAGATAGCTCTATTTACCAAAATCTAAAAATTTAATAAACAAACTTACTACCATAGTAATTAAAACTTACCTCCTATTTATAAATTTTATTTCATTCCAAATGTCTTTTTTTCGATTACATAAATGTTCCCTTAATATATTAGATAAAAGTTTATGCATTTTATAAGAGTTTTATATTTTGTTCTTCTTTTTAGAGTGCCATACCCTTTACAGGGTGTTGCCGATCCTCTCTCCATATGCCTGTGGTGTGCGTGTCAAGCAGCCTACAAACATAGGGGACCTACAGCTTAACGTGGGCTCCGAACCACGGAAGTGCTTGCATTTCTACTCCAGAGAGGACTTTACTAGACAGAATACACCTCGGTGGTTTGCCATTGCCTTCCGAGGGTAGCGGCCGGGTATTTTCGGTGAATATGTGACCCTGGGAATCGTACCCGGGTCATCTCAGTGGCCAGACGCACGCTAAACCAACTGAGCCACGACTATTTTGTTAGTTAAGAATTATTGGCATATGTTGGCTAAAGGATTGTTTTTCTAAAGATGCAGTTCTTATGTGCTGATTTATTAACTCTTTAGAAAGACGAGTTAAAATGAAGATTTTAATGAGTTCCTCATTAGTTATACTAGGTTTTCTTTTTTACTTTAGAACAACACCGCAGAGTCTAAATTTTGTAGGCACAATAGCAGTCTAAGTATGCTAAAATGTCAGATTTAGCTAAAATTCTAAAAAAAAGCTCACATAAAACCATCGTTAATAAGTTTAACACACAAATAGTTTTGAAAATAATATTTCTTAAATAATAATCAAATACATTACAGCTTTTAGTAATTTACAGAAACAATTACAGTTTATTTATGATTTATAGGTGCAGCACCTAAAATCGTTTTGTTTAAAGATTGCACTAAACTAAATGAAATAGGGATAGGTTATGGTGCTTGTGAACCAACTTCTAAAGCCATGCAAATCGAAGGAGCTACTACAAGTGACTGATTCTGATGAAGGGTACTTGAAGTTTGCATCAAGCTAGGAATCATAGGATGTGTTATTGCAAATGTGGATACATAAAGAACGATGAAGATGTTTGTGTGCTCTCAAAGGAATGCTAAAAAGAAATTAAACAAAACTCCCTTATTGCAAATCATATTAATTTATAAGTTTCTTAGTTTTCCAAATACATCCAAATATAAAAGTTATAGAAATTAATTTAGGTGATAGGTTCATTAATATGAACTTCTTACCACCTACCTGAAACTCGATTCGTATATAGAAAAAAATCAGTTTTCTAAAAAAAAAATCATGTTATCGAGAACAACGTGAACATACAAAGTGATTTTTTAAAAACTCAATTGCAGCAGGCAGTATTCTGACTTAATACAGACAGTTCTAAGGTTATTACCGTTATTACGATAGAATACGGCCTGCTGCAATTGAGTTTTTAAAAAATCACATTGTAAAAGAAAACTTAAAAGTAGATATATGTGAAACAATAAAGTATAAGTACAGAGGTATAAAAACAGTTTTCTAATTTCCATGGCACATTTAAGTTTCGTCTATATTTATTACATATTTTATTTTTTTCCGAAACATAGCTAAAAATATTTAAAAAATAAACAATCGTCTGATATACAGAGTGATTTATAATTGTAACGTACGGAGGAGATTATCAGGGCAGGTAGAGGGAACTATAGTAAACATGTTTTCAGAATAAACTTTTGAGAAAAACCTAATAACAAAAAAGTTACAGTGGTTTAAAAGTCTTAAAAAAAGTTTGCCATTTAGTACCGCTGAAGTTAAATTATTTTTGTAGAGCTTATTCTCTTCTGGCTGGCGAAAGAACGGTCAGACAAGGTGGTCACTTTTGCTGGTAACTCCGCCCTTGAGTGCTACTATATTCAGTGGCGTACGCACAAGCAGTACAATTTTTACCTAAATAATATATAAACCTGTATTTATATAAAATCCAAAAAGTATTTAAGAAAACCAACTTATATACCACATACTACGAAATAAAAGAAAAATTTGATTTTAAAAATTTTTATTTCAAAACGTTAAGGAAGAATTTACCAATTAGGATCATAGATAGTAGTCATTGTAATTACAATTTCTGAATAACTTACCCAACACTGGTTAAAAGTGCATTAAATACCGGTTTTTTCGATTTGAAAGTCCAATAATATTATCATTTAATGCTTAAATATTCATTAAAGAAACTTTGTTTAAGTTACATCATGATCGGAATGTCATAAACGTAAATAAAGCTTTGTTTATAAGTAAATTGTAAGTTTCCGGAATTTTGCTTTTTGTCGCTCATAGAACATACTTGCGTCTTGATATTTAAATACCTAAATCTATTTCGTACGGAATTACAGCCGTCAAAAACTTTATTCGGCAACTAAATAATCTAGATAAAATTTAAATAGTGGAAAAATTGTACGCCACTGTACTTCTGTACAACGTGCTTTTAAGCGGATTATCGTCTCTCTCAATAGTTAAGACCAGTGTTGAGACGTACCTAGGTAAATGTACCTAGGTACACGTACCTAGGTACTTCTCTTGTACCTTCGTATACTAAAAGGTCCATATTTTTAGAATTACCTTTACCTATACCTAGGTATTTTTTAGAGTTACCTTGTACCTAAAAAACATAAAAACTTAAGGTACAACGTAAATTCTATTTTCTCTGTAAAACTACGTAAAAAAATTTAAACAATAATTGTGGATATAAAGAGAATATCAATATATTCATATAGTTCGAATTTTATTGGCGTCATTTGGGTATTTTGTGTAGCGTATTTAACGGTAAAGTGAAAGAGAATGATGATGCCATTAATATTATCAAAATATAGTGAAGTATTTTGAAGATAAGTCAAAAAATTTAAAATCCCTATTTAATTTAAATAATAAATAATACAATCATACTCTCATCACCTCCTATTGAAAGACTGTTTAGTACAGCAGGACAAATTTAATTTTAACTTCCAAACGAAATAGGCTTTATGATGAGGCTCTTGAAACTCTATTGTTCTTCAAGAAAAATAAATAATATAAATGATGTGCATGATATAGGTATGTTTAAGAAAAATTTTTATTTTATTTAAAAAAATGGTAGTATTTTTTATATTTAAATTTTAACAATCGATCAAAAAAATTATTTGTGCGGTTGTACCTAAACCTGTACCTACAATATTTAGGTACATTTTTACGGTAACTGTATTTTTACCTAGGTATTTTTGTAAAAGTATACCTGTACCTGTAACTAGGTAATTTTTTCTCTGTGTACCTGTACCTTTACCTAGGTACCAAAAAAGAAGTACCTGTTACAACACTGGTTAAGACAGCCCACTTAGCCTAGTGCGCATCTAAGCCTTTCGCCAGCCAGAAGGGCATAAGCTCTAGCAACGTTAAGTGGTGCTTAATTATATGGGGATACCTGAAAGACCGAGTATATGCAACTAGAGTTGATACCATTGCAGAACTGCGCCATCGAATCAACGTTGCTGCGAGAACAATTTCCGTGTCGGGAAATGCGCAACTCTGTGTGTTGAAAAGCAGCGGCAGCATTTTAAACAATTTTTGTGATTTTGGTGAATTTTTATACTTATATAGTTATTGTTATGTTTCCTTTTCATAATTTTTTCTTTTTGTTAAATTTATGTTATTTTAAGACCTTTCAACCATTGTAACTTTTTTGTTATTGGATTTTTGCCAAAAGTTTATTCTGAAAACATGTTTACTTTAGTCCCCTCTATCTACCCTGAAAATCTCCTCCGTACGATATAAATCACCCTGTATAAATAAAGTACTAAATAATTAATTAGGGCATGTTGTTAGACATAAAATATACGTATATTCAACTTATGAACTATAAAATTAATTTTAGAGTTCTAAGTAGTTGCCAAGTAGGCGAATTTGAATTTTTACAGCTAAGTGGTACAGACTTCAACTGTGTTATTTATAGAATTTTCAGAAATGATCAACGTGGCTGCTACATTTTTAGTTTTGTTGTTTGGGTTCTTTTTATTGATAGGATCTGAAATGCCTAAAAAAATATTAGCTGCAAGATTCGATCCATTCGATGACATTTATAAACGAAGTAGGTACATATTTCATTTGCAATATATAGAAACTTATTTCCGAAGCAAAATGAATTTTAAAAACTTTAATGTTTACCAAATTGACTTATTATGCACATACCACAATCCTCTAGTTTTAATTAAATTTGCTTAGTCTATCGGCTTTTAAGATAAAACATAGAAGGTTTTGCAAAAATTTAGTTTTTATTTTTAGATTTATTTGTTCTTTTGGGGTTTGTTTCGGATCTTCTTAAATAGGTTTTTTACACGGCTCGTGCCCACGTGAAGAGGTTGATTGTGTTTTACTATACTATTATATTGCTAACCTCCTTATTTTGTATTAAATTCAAATGACCTAAAGGTTCTCTTAATTCATAAGGTAAAAGATGAGGATATTCCATCTTGCACGTTTATAAGCGTTTTGCATTTTGTTGAATTCTTAGCATCTCTTGCGTAGGAGCTGTATATAATTTACATACTTTTCCAAAGATGCAGTTCTTATGTTCTGATTTCTTAACTCTTTATAAGTGTAAAACTAAAATTTTTATAAGTACCTAGGCTTGATTTTTTAAAATAAATTCGCTTCGGAACAACAACGCACAGTCCAAAATTTTATGATAATCTCAGACTCAAAAATTTCAGATTTATCAGACATAACTTCACTTTAAGATATCGTTAATAAGATTAATACAAGAAACAGTTGAACAATTTTTTTGCAGATAATTTAAAATAAATTACTGTTTTTCGGTAATTAACAGAAACAAGAATTATAGTTTATTGTTAATTTCCAAGAGTGCAATACCTCAAACCGTTTTGTTCGCAGATTGCACTAAACCAAATGAAATCGTCAGAGCGTATGGTTGTGAACCCACATGTAAAGCCATACGAACTGAAGGAGCCACTATAAAGATTAACGATACTTATTATGTTCTGACTGGACCGTGCGTCTTGAAGGCTACTATAGGATGTAATTGCAAACATGGATACATAAAAAACGATGAGAATATTTGTGTCCTCCCAGAGCAATGTTAAAAATAATCAAATAGAACATCCTTATTGCTGATTATGCATTGAGTTGAAATAAAGATATATTATAACTTTGTTTTAAGTACTTTATAGCTACACAAATTATTGAAATTAATGTACTAGCCCAGTGGCCAAGTAAAGCGTTATCGAGCAAAAACCGAAAAAAGTGATACAAAAGCGGTCGTACTGACGCGCGCACAGGCGCGCCAAATTAGAAAACTTGGATTTTTAATAAGGGCCTAGGTACATATCCAAAATCCAAAACTACATAACCTCTTGTCAGGTAACCCCGGGCTCTTCACTACCTAGGCTATACGTCATGTGTTTATTAATATTAACTTTTTATCCCCTATTTTAAGCTTGAGTCGTAATCTCAATACAAATTTTGGTTTGCTTAACAATTGAATAATATGGAAATACAAGCAAATATGGAAAACGAAGTAAATAACAAATTTAATTTTTTTCTCCACATACAAGAAGAGGGGTGATATTTTTAAGTATTTTAGTAAATATTAAGGAATTTCAGTTTAATTTAGACGTACGTAAAGCGTTTAAATTTAATAAGATCAGGAAACACTTTAGGTAGCGGTTGTCGTGGAATTTAAAAGTCATAATTGAAATTAGTATATTGTTACTCCATATTGGTACACTTAAATAAGAAACAATGAAAAAATCCTGTTATCCTGAGCAATGTATATGTACATTTAAGATAATTTAAAGGTAATTGCGTGGAAGAATAATGTAAAAAGCATATTTAATTTTGAGTATTTTGATAATTCTTAGCGTTGTTATTTTGAAGATAACCCGTACAGTCGGGCCGGATTGTGCATTGCACCCGTAAAGGCTACATACGCTAACGCGCATCGACATCAAAAACTAGAATAGGTTACAAATACAGACAGAGATAACAGTTCTCTAATTTTCATGGTACATTTTGAGTTTTGTTTATGATGTTCTGTTTTTCCTTTAAACACGGCTGAAACAACAATAAAAATATTGCCATATACATAATATATAACTCTACAAAGCTCGTATTATTAGCCAAATCACAATTGGCAAACAGAAGAATGTTAATATAGGTACTAACATATAAAAATATTAGATATCAACTTAATGCTGAAATTAACTGTACACTATGCAGTCACCACAAGCCGGAAACCTTTTTCATTTCTTTATTGAATGTCCTGCATAGTTACAATCTCCTCAGAACTAACAATATGCAAAAATATATGGATAAACATGAGAATAATTTGTATACTATTTTTCAGAACTTGTCAATAACAGATATAAATAATATTAGTAATTTTGCAACATCTGCCCTAAAATTGCGAAGTTTCTACTTAAATGAGTAATTTATATTGTTTACGTTAATAATAATGTATTTGTAAAATTTAGAAGATTTATTTAGAATTAAAAGATAAAATATTGCTTGAGCTCCTACAATGATTATAAAACTTTAATTGCGTTGGTGTTATACATTATGTGTCGGGGTTACACTTTATGTTTATAATTGTTGTTATCTTTCAAAATCTGTCAATAACAGACATAAATAATATCAACAATTTTATAATCATATTATATTCAGCTTTTAATAAGCCATTGAGGCCCATAGCTTGTCGAGGAGGACACACCAAGCCGTAGTAAGTTGAGCCTGGTTCGGGTCACTCGAACAATTTTATATCTGCCCTAAAATTGCGAGGTTTCTACTTAAATGAGTAATTTATATTGTTTACACTTATAATATTTGCAAAAGTTAAAAGACTTATTTAAATTTAAAATTTGTAGAATTTATTTGAGTTTAAAATTCAAAAGATAAAACGTTTCTTTAACTTTCACAATAGTAGTAAAATGTTAATTATGCTGGAGTTGTACTTTATGTGTTAGGTTTATACACTATGTTTATAACTGTTGCTAACAATTGTATGTAACAAATGTCACGAAACAATTACGTTAATAATAATAATAAATACCATATATAATAATAACAAATAATTAGTTACTACATATAGCTAAATATAAAATATAATATATTCAACTAATGAACTATAAAATTAATTTTAATGTTACACCAGGTACTTGAATTTAGGTTTTTATAATTAAATGGAATAAACTTCAACTGTGTTCTTCATAGAATTTTTAGAAATGGCCAACGTGGCTGCTTCATTTTTAGTTTTGTTGTTCAGATTCTTTTTATCGACAGCATCTGAAATCCCTGAAGATATAATAGCTTCAATACCAAATGGATAAGCTAAGTATTTCAGTTTGTGCCATAGACAATTCCACACTAATTTAGCACCTCACAGCATCTAACACGTAAATGACTAACAAATAAACAAACAAACACACCAATTTTATTATTTTTCATAACACTTTTTTACTTTTTTTACGAAAATCAAACTTTCTTTCGTGGGTATATCTTGCAGTGGCGCTGCTCCATAGGGACTCAAGGGCTCGAGCCTCCCAAAACCATTCTTAGGAAAGAGCAAAAGTAATTTACTTATTTAATTATAACATACAGGGAAATTTTCTTTTTAGTATACATATACCCTATGTATACTTTTATAATAAACGCAAATAGGCAACCCAATATACACTATAAACGTTAAAAAATTAGCATGCTGCGGCAAAAATCATCAAATTAAGTTAATGTCAAAAAATTAGTCTTTAACTGTTGCTGTTTTTATTTTCCTTTCTGTTTTGTATTGTTGATATTTTATGTTTTAGAATAATCGTTGAATTAAAATTATGTTGATATTCCACTAATTTTGATTTATTTTTTATTTACAAACATGAAACATAACCTTTACGCATCACGTGACGTGACGTTTATAGTGTATAGTGGGTTGCCTATTTGCGTTTATTATAAAAGTATACATAGGGGATATGTATACTAAAAAGAAAAATTCCCTGTATAGCAATTGATTGTTAATTATTACAATACTAATTTTGCATATCTATATAAAACATTACTAATGTATAACATAACACATATTATTTCCCCCTTGCGACGCGACGGCTACCTATATTTTAAATCATTGGGGCTCAAATGAAACGAGCCTTCGTCCCCATAAGGAACATATGCAGGAACGAACTGAGAACGGAAATTGCCGATTACGGATATCTATTGCTTTCTTAAGGTAAACCGAAGGCTCACTATTCTAGAGCCCTGTACGTATTTTGCTACGTTACTGTGTTGTTGTTTGCTCAGCTTGAGGCTTGTATTCGAATTCGTTGTTTTGGTGTCCTGTGTTTTGGGTACAAAATGACCGAAAATAATGTAAAGTGTATTCTGAAAGTGAATTTTAAAACTCAACCGATGAGCTAGAAGAAGAAATAATTTATATTGAGAAAAAACGAAGAAAAGTTAATATTGAAAATAAAAATTCCGTAATCGCTAAAGAAGTGTGCGATGCAATAATTTTTTCAAGGAAAGGTTGTCATATAGAGGTCATTTAGAAGCCGCATCTTTAGTAAATGTAGATAACTTTCTTAGTTATTCAAAGAAATTTCCGACTTCGATTTTAAATTCAGTTGCTGAATCTTATCCGATGTTGCAATACGTCAAATTAAGGACTAAGTTGGAGGTAATGTATTCTAGAACTGATTAAAAAACAATATTATAGGCGGTTTAAACATGCTTTCTTGGCTGTCTGAAAATGGTTTAAATGACACGTTTAGCGACATAGTGAAGTTACTAAAAATTATTGTCACAACTACAATGACTACTGCTGAATCAGAGAGATGTTTTTCAACTCTTAAAAGGATAAAAACATTTTTAAGAAACACTATGGATGAAGATCACCTCAATGCTCTAGCAATGATGTCAGTAAATAACAACTTAATAAACAATATAAACAATTTTGACGCAAAATTATCGAACATTTTATTTCTCCGAAAGACAGAAGACTAGATTTTGTGTATAAACAGTAATACCATGAGATCGAGAAAAAGATGATTCTGAGCAGGCCTTGACTAGTACAACACGATTGGCAAGACTGATTTCAAAATGTGGCAGTAGGTTAGAGGTTAATAAATGTCAAATAAATTAAAACACAAAACAGTATTTATTTAGGGAACAAACTGAAAACTAAGATGAATACATGTCTGTAAATTGTGTTTTTTGGAAAAATTACACTAGTATTACAACGATAAACTTAAATAATTCTGGAAACAAGATTGCAAAACTGACTTACATTTGAAATGTCACTGTCACATTATAATTCATATGCATTCTAGAACCAGTGTAGCCAATCGTGTTGTACTAGTCAAGGCCTGCTCAGAATCTTTTTTTTTTCGATCTCATGGTATTTTTAAGGGATTATTGTGTTGTGTGTGTGTGTTTTTTTTACGTCTGTACATAAAACTTTTTTCTATTTGTATGAAATTGCTCAGCTACTGAAAGTGGGTATTTATTATCTATTATTATTTGTTTATATTCTCTCAGCAACTAGAGCCCCCCAAATAAATTATCACCAGCCGCCACTGATATGTTGTAACCCCCAATTGACGCTGAATAGGCAACGTCACGTGTAAACCTTATTGAAACAGTATGGGTGGTTGCCTATTCAATAAGGAGTAAAACGGACACTCATTTTTATTTCGAACTAGATTAACTTCTGGAACGTCAATCCTATTTACAACTGTTGATTTAACATTTTTTTATAACGTAATTCTTTATTTAAACTTTAGAGGTCTACATCCTTATTCTGAATAGAATATACTTATAAACAATGTGTATTTTGGAATTGTTAACTTGAAATCCAGTCACTTCTTATAAGTTCATAAAACTTGTGACGTTAAATTTGATATAAACTTTTTGCATTAGCCTCTGAGAGACTATTGCGGTTACCATCAATTTAGCAACCAATTAAGGTCAATGTTTATAATTACTGTAGTTATCCTTAAGTTAACTTTAGTTTAAAGTAATCAAACAAACTTATTTGTGGTAATGCATGCATGAATAAATAAAATCGGCACTATTTTATTGAGCATAAAATTGGTTTGTTTGAACATTGGATAAAACTTACGAAAGATTAGTGTGGATTAATGGTCCCCGATTTATTTAGTATTTAATGACAATAAAGACAAAGATTTAAATTGAATTATAAATAAAACTTCGAACAACTAGCATAGATGAAATATTGCTTCGTACATATAAAAGTATACGAAAAACTCTTTTGTAATAGCAATTTAATCTACTTTTTAAGCCAAATAGTTATTAAATATTATATTATTTGAAAAGCTGATTCAGTGAAAGGAATAATCGTAACATTTTTGACTTTGAAGATACGTTTTGTGCAATTAACTATTAGTAATATTGTAAGGAAGTTAATACATGTTATAACCGATTACGTATTCTTCGATACTTATGTTCAAAGTGAGTTATCTTTATATACCTTGAATATGTAAACAGTTAAACACGGGGAAAGTTCTCTTTAGTTAGTATTCAGGCAAAGCAGTAGGAGTAATCTGCCCGGATGTTTATAACTCGATGTTACTCCATTATTTCGCCACTAAATGCAAATATGACCGCTACTCTAACTACAGCAAATCCCAACAAAAATAATTACCTCGATATAATGTGCTATTACATGCGAAAGATTTTAATTTGATCTCGTGCATTTATAGTGTAATTGCGGATTTGCATTTGCTGGTTTGTTTCGACAAAGAGCCGGAGTTTTAAAATTTCTTTCTTTTATTTAGAAAAATACGGCGAATAATAATGCTTTGGTGCTCGAGTGGCCGTTGTCTAATTAAAAGAATTTTGATTAAATGTGTATCGTAATACTCGATGTATTACTTCTTTTTAATTAATTCTTTTGAAAAGGATTCGACTCGAAGCAAAATAAAACGAATTATGGCATAAGTCTAGGATTACCTAAACTTCATTAATACAAAAATTTAATTCCGAGATTTTACGCGAAAACGCAAAAAGGATGAAGAACAAATTTCAACAGTTTTCTACGATTTCAGTATTTGCATTCGCTGATATCATAAACGGTTTCGCGAATTATTCTCTCCGAACAGTTTTGTTTTTTCAGCGAATCGCAAATACTTCAGCGGTTCCCCACTTCAACAGCGGGTAAAGGAAACTCGGTTGACCGGATGAGGAAGTCAACCCTCGAGTGTCCTCAAATATTTTAAACTAGAGTAAAATATTATGGTATTAATTCTTGTATACAATGCAGAAAATATACTGAAGAGGCACTTTTGTTTATTTATTTCGATTTGGAAAGTTTTAATATAATGAGAATTTATGTCTTTATGGAAACCATTCCTGTATTTACGACGCACATACCTGCGTATAACGTGGTTACTTAGCAATAAAAATACTTGGCAAGATTAAATCAGGTTCGTTTAATTAATTTAACGATAAGAAATTCCGGAAAATTTTCTGTTCATTTCTCTTGTTTATGTTTCATAACATTTTATACACCTTATAAAAAATAAGAAAAATAGCATGCCTTTGAGACGTAGTATTAGAAGAATTAACTAAGAAAACTTAGAATTTACACAGCTTTCTTAGATTTTATGATTTTGATAATAGGACTGAGTTTCCTCAATATCTCACAATTTATTACCCGGAATGAAATTTTATTACGTAACATACAAAATAGTTCTTAGAAACGTATGTTAAGTTACTTCTTATATCAAAGGAAAAAATTCTGTTTTTTATCTAAATATTATTATATTTTTAATAGCCATAACAAAGCCTTGGAGTTTGGTTTTGTTAAGGTTAAAGGTCGCCTCTACAGTGAAAAGGGATCTTTGAAGCGAGTTTCTCTGGTTCCTTAAACACCAATTATTTATGAACTTTGCTAAAATCTTTGTAGATAATTTTTATTGTTTTTCTCTCAAAGGTTCTACTTAGATAATCCTTTCAAGGGTAACTAATTTTGTTTCTTCCAACAGCAATTAATATTTCTGTAGTAACGATTTCTTCTCTTTTTCTGATTGTTTTCTTCTCTATCCCAATGTTTGGTATGTTCACTTTTAAGACTGTTTGAAATGTTTGAGTTCTCAAATATATATACTCGTAGTTTCAAGTTTATGAAACCATAAAAGGTACAATCCTCTACTTACTCTTTCTTTACCATTAGCAAAAGCAAAAATCCCAAACCTTCTTCAATTTTCGCCCAACCTTTTAGAATTTTCTCCCTTTCGCAGTCATTTTTCTTTTTCCCATTTGATTTACAATACGCCCAAAAATGTAACAATTCGATTGTAAATAATCATAACTTTTAATAGCTAACGAAATTATTTTCAAATAAGCAACGAAAAATAAGTTTATCGCTTTTAAACAAAAACAACACAAAAGTTATCAGAAGTATTTATAATATTTGTGAAAATACAATTACTAATAATAAATAACATTGTTAATTAAGAAAACGTAACTAGTTGATGTAAAACACGAAGGTACAGCATCCACCGGTTAAACAGTGTCGGAACTTAAGCACATCCCACATTTTCAAGAAAAGCCTCAAGACAGCTATTCAATTCCAACAATCTTTGCATTAATGAGGGGCGCGTACACAGTGCTGCATATTAAAATTCTCACACGCTGTAAGAAGTGTGGAAGAAGACCCGGACGATCGATACAAGACTTAATGAGCCCCGCAAAAGAAGGCTGGCTGATGGGAAATGAGTGCGGCCCAGCTCCTTGAAAGAGTGCGGGGAGAGCAGTTAAAAGAAGGGTAAGGACACACATGTACTGTGAATCTTAACACTTTTAAAACGCATTCCTTTTTGATCGAATATTCTAAGAATGTGTTAAGGGAATTTAGAACTTTTCTCTTAATAAACGAGGATATATCTTCAAATCAAATCAAATCTAATTATTAAATTTTGTTCTCGAGATTTCTGGGATTACTGAGAAGTTGAAGGGAGCGAAAAACATTAAATTACTTAATTTATTATTTAGCATGGATGATAGTCGAATGCAAATTATAATTTACGGTCCGAATATTTATCACAATTAAGATTCGAATTTCGAACTTCAGTTTTGAATCTGAGTCTAGAGCACAACTTCGATCAAATTCTATGGACTAAAGCTTCAAATTTCACATCAGAATATAATTTACTGGTATCGAATTATAAAACACCGAAGTCCAATTCGTATATTCCGAATCTGACTTATTTTCAAATCAAAAAATTCGAAGTCCACATTCAAAATCTAATAATCAAAATTTATATTTAAAGCGTTGGACAATTTTTAATTATAAAATAAGTATCTAAACTTGAAACAATAAAACTGAAAATTCAATCTAAAAAGTTGGATTTAAAGATCATAGATTCATATTCAAAATATGGGATTGAATTTAAAGTTTGGAGAACGGAGCTCAAGTCTTCAAAGTATGATTCTAAAATTAATTCTTCGAATTTTGTAGTTCGAGTTCGAATTCGAATATTTGCATCCCAAATTTAAATTCCAAAGTTTAAGTTTTACAAACCAAGTCATTTGAGACAAGATTGAAATCTTGTATGTCTTTAAATCGGAAAAATCCCTTATTTGTAGTACAAAACATTTATGTAAAAGTATGTCTAGCTGGAGAAGGTGTTTCGATGGCCTGATTATGTTAATTACTTGAAAGAATGAAGCAAAGAATATTATTAAGAATTCCTTCTGTCCATGAAAAATTATAGCTCTGAAGGAAAGGTCATTGTATTACTTACTTAAGGCCATTTGCGCTGCTTTAGCTTAAAATTTAAAGCCTACTTAAACTACAAACTTTACGTGGATACCATTGTATTTCTATGAAAACCTGCAAATCAAGTTACGGTCCAAATGGTTCTTAGAATTCTTTAAACTAAAGAAAATGACTTAGAACGTCCGTGTATACTGAAAAACGAAAACCGAAAAGAACCCATTAGATCAAATACTGTTACAAATGGTTACTCCATTAAACAAAAAATTCAATAAACTTCCAACCGTAAGTTTTCCAATTTGGTAGTCTAGAACTCTTTCTGGAGATCCACGTCGACACCTTAACATGATTACGACCCATATCATTTGAAGATTTACCGCACGTTAGCCTGTTATCCTGGTTCTTATATAAATGCCTTTGAGAACCATTAGCCTCGCAGCACTGCAGGTCGACCCTTTCCTTCATCGATGGGTAAGGTCCTGCCCTTTTTACAAGCAAAGAGGGCTCATCGAAATCGTACCTACTGCTTAATAACAGACGATGTTCCCCACGTACTCATATAACGGCAGTATTTCTTGAATTGTCAAAAATTACACAAGGTTCATCTCGAAGAAACTATTTCTTGGGATTTACAAACTTGTATAAAGAATTATAGATACATAGGTCTCAATACACGTGAAAGAAATCCTTCTAAAATTGTCCAGGGCAATAGAAATATCTGTGTTGCTGTACAATAACCAAAGAAATTTTAACGTATCCAATCCAGTAAAATGCAATTTGAAGAGTATGCCAGAACAGACAAATTAAGGAAGCGACAAAAACAAAGAGTCTGTGAGTACCAGCAATACAAACAGTAACAGAGACGTAGACCAGTCACTGGTAAACCCATGTAAAAGAAATAAGAAGCCAAAGGTATCCAAGGATAGAGATCAAGATGGAAATCCAAGGTTGAAGTCTCATGGAAAACGAAACCTGGGCTCATAAGGAGATGGCGGGGTTGATACGAAAGCAATCATAACCTTTATTTAAAATAAAGAAAAAAAAATATTTATTCATGATAATAAATAATAACAACCAAAAAACACCTACGACGTGCTTCAATATAATTGGGACTTTGAAGAACAAGCTCCTAATTTTAATAATGAAAAGTATACCCCGTCTAATGACAAGAAGTTCACCTCAGCTAACATTTGTTCTTCGGAAGCATATGAAAGTAAATAAAGAAAAATTTTTTAGTTCCTCCAATACTTTTTATGTCAGAGGTATTTTTCCTTCGCATCCCACAAAATATACGTATATATTTTTAAAATACACCTTTATTGCACTAAAAAAACTACAATTCTAATACAGTCACATTTTGCAATTGAAAACGCAACAACGAAAGTTGTTTCTGCAAAAAGATTGGCCCTTCCCATTTCAATTGATCTCCAGTTACCAGGTAACATCAAAAATTAAATTATAACCATTGCAGCAAGAGTTTGAATCGGGTTTTTCACAACCATTTCTAAGGGAAGATGCACCAACGCTAAATAAACGATACCTCCTTTTGCTAAGAAAGAGGGGGAAAGTTACGTATTAGCAAAAAAATTTAAGCCTTTATGTAGAGGCAACTCAGACTGTTACAAATTGCATGATATATTTAACTAACATTTAATTTTCCGAGTATCAAAGTAGATACTAATACATCAAGATTTCTCAGTGTTGATTGTTCATTTGGTGATTTTGGCCTTCGTTAGACTTTCTCGGTTATGCTTTTCCAGCTGGTTGGTAAGCCCCTCGTGCTTTTTCTTGTATACAAACACTTGGGTTTAGTTCTAATTATTAATTATTAATAGAATTATCCCAAATAAATTGAAAATATTCTTTTACTATGTATGTACATATAGTTTTGAAATCGTCGAAGGTATAAGCTGTGACATCTACTATAAAATAATGAATAAAAGCCAGAAATAGAGAAGAATGGAAAGCTGCGACCAATCAAATTTAACTGATGACCACACACAGTTTTGAAACTTCAACACTTAACTACTTAACTTTTTTTCTGTGGAGTCGCCTACATAAAGCAAAAATAGATCGTCCATAAAATCAGCAGTTATAAAGATCATTTAAAAAAGTTGAAAACGATTCCGTTGGGCAAAAGTGTGGGACAAGTTTTCATATTTTGATAATACATCCCAAAGCTTGTACTAAAAACTCCAATTCCGAAAAAGAAGAAAACAACACAAATTTACACAATTTAAATCATGTTTTTAACACAAGTAATATCTTATTACAGCCATTTCTTAGACTTTCTAGGTATACTGCCAATTGCTAGCAAAGTATACTTGATGTTATAAAATTGAAGCGCCACCATAGGGTAGAAAATAGCTGTTTTATGCACTATTTTTGGTTATAAAGTGACCAATTTTTACCACTGCAGGCTAAATATTATGTTGATTATGCGAATTAACTGTAATGGAAATTAGATGTTAAGAAAATATTTGTTAATATGTCCAGAATTCTTACAACACTACGAAAGAAAATCATCCAAACTACACTAAAATACGTTTTCGATTAGTTTGTGTGACACATTCAATTTACCTGAGTAGTTCTAAATTCTGCCCTCCAAAAGGGGGTTGAATCGAACGGGCCTGCTACCCATCATTTGTAAAATATGTACAGTACAAAAAAGCCCAAACTAGAACCTCGGAATTCGGATAGAACTAAAAGGTAAAACCGCATGCGCGGACAGTTAATGAAGTTTGGTACTTGGAACATCCAGGGATTGAGAGGAAAAGGAGAAGATGCAGCTAAAGACGTAGTGATATTAACTGAAACAAAAAGGAAGGGGAAGGTGTTGAAAAAATTGGAAACTTCCTACACATATATGCAGGAAACCCTAAAGATGAACATGCAAAAAGGAGAGTGTCAGTTTTAGTTAATAAGAAGCATAAAAACTATAACAAATTGGGAAATAATAAATGAAAACATTATTACATTGAATACAAAATTGAAAAACCACAAAAGAAGCACTGGGACGATAAACAACAAAATACCAAGACAAATAAAATAATATAATCTGGAATGGCGAAATCCAAAACCAAAAAGGAAAAAGGAAAAACTATATCAGAAATGGATATCTTCGAAATCCCCAGAAGATAGGGCTAAATATAAACAAGAATTGACAAAATACATATAAAAGAATGATCTTGGACGAGAAAATTAAAAGCTGGGACAAGAAATGCTTAGAAATAGGCATGTATATAGGAGGAACAAAATCATCTGAAGCCTGGAAGTTCATAAAGTCAGAAAAGAGCAGGGACTATTATAAGAAAGAGCTAACGGAAGATAGAATACAACATATGGTACATTCCGGTTACCTATCAAGTAGAAGGACAACAATTTACGGTATTGCCAGAAGTCATACTAAAAGCAGTACAGTCAATGAAAAACAGGAAAACTAATGGACCAGGAGGTATCGCTGCAGAATTAATTAAGTATGGATCAGAAAAATTAATTGACATGTTAACTCATTTAATCGAAAGGTATATTAACGGAGATCACATTCCCGAAGATTGGAAAATAGGATGGATTACACCCATACATAAAAAAGAACAAAGAAATAAATGTTTATAATTACAGATATATATCAGTCACAAATAATTTGAGTCGCATATATGGTAAAGTTCTAAAGCACTACGTCGAAGAAGAGTATAACCCCGTCGAGATTGAACAAGCGATGCTCTATGGATAACACAAACTATTCATCATCATCATCATCAATTGACATGGAGCAGATCCCCGTGGATCAATCCTGGATTATGCCAAGCCCACCCCATGCCAATAGGGTGTGAAGGGATTTGTTATGATAGGTGGGGATTGAAAGCACTGTAGAACGTTAACATGCCTGTGACGCTATCCGCAAGACACCGCTTCTACAGTGCAGGGTAGTTAGTAAGTCACGTATCCAATGGGAGTTGGATATATGACCGAGATGGTTAAACATGTTCTTTTCATCTTCTCTTCTTCTTCTTCTTTAGCCTTATTGAGTCCATTTTTGAACATAGGCCTCTTTCATGGTGTTCCATTTATTTCGATTCTGGGTAGCTCTTATCCAATGTAGGCCAGCTGTCTTCTTGATATCGTCTGTCCATCTTGCTTGCTCTCGTCCCCTTTCTCTGTGTCCAAGCTATGGTCTCCATTGTAAAATGACATTGTTCCATCTTTTGTCTTTCAAACGTGCCACATGTGCAGCATAGCTCCATTTTAACTCGGATATTTCCTGTGCTACGTCTTTCACTTTCGTAACTGTACGTATCCACTTATTCGTTTTTCGATCTTTCAGAGATATGTTAAGCATTTGCCTTTCCATAGCTCTTTGTGTAACACGTAGTTTTTCCATATTTAATTTTGTGATGGCCCAAGTTTGTGCTCCATATGTGAGCACCGGTAGTACACATTGGTTGAATAATCTAGATCATAAGTTAATTAAGATTTTCTTATTTTTGAGTACGTGTAAGAGATTTCCGAAAGCTGCCCACAGTGCCCACCCCAACCTCCTCCTTCTTAGTATTTCATTGGATTGGTTTTCCTTGCTTAGTATGATTTCATTACCTAAATAGATATATCGATCAACATTTTCTATTTCGTTATTGAAAATTTTTATTTGTGTGTCTGTATGGCAAATTACTTTTGTTTTTTGGTAGTTCATTTCAAGGCCTATTTTTATTGATTCTCGTGATTCTCATCTTATACTAATAGTATATCCGCTAATTTCCTATGACTATCATATGAAACGTCTTAGCGCAGACATGCCTGCACTGTTACATGTTACTTTATGTTAGCTTAGTCTAATCATTATTATTATCATTACTAGTATTCTTATTTTCACTTCACATATGTATGTATTCCTTGTTTCCTTATTTTTCTTGTTATTATTATGATATTTGTTCCTTCGCTGTTCTACATTATTCTTCGATATTTATGTATCCTTCCTCTACTTCTATTTCCTCGTTGTCTGCTTCTTCTCTTGAGTCATATATGCGGTTTATATCCTTCTTTATCATAATTTTGTTTCTTGTCCATTCTTCCCAAGTTTGTTGTGGTATTCTCTTCTAGATGCAGTGGCAGCTCTCCTCTGTTTCTTGATGTATTTGTATGTTTCCCGGATTCTTGACTCTGGCGGTTATACTTCTCTGAAAAGTTTTTCCCGCTTCTATCCTCGTATTCTCTTGAACTTGTTCCCTGTTGCTTGTGGATTTGTGACTCGTTAAATTCGCTCTTACTTTGCGAGGATGGATTAGTATCTCCCCTCGCAAACTATTGAGGGAAAAAAATGGCCACGGGGAGAAAAACACACTTGCTGTTTGTCGATCTAGCCAAAGCCTACGACGACGCACCTATATTAAAATTACGGGAAGTTCTCGAAAACACAGCTATTCACAACAAAATTATACAAGCAATTAGAGAAATGTATAAAAGCTCATTGTCTAGAATTAAGTTGGGAAATTGGTTAGGCGTATGTTTTGTTTAACAGTGGAGATTTTTAACAACTTCTGTTAATAAATATAAAGTTTTTGGCATTCGTGGCCCTCTAGTTTTTTAAATTAGGTAACTCCTGAGGGATGTGTTTTTCAACCAATGTTTGCAAGAACACCTTTCATCCTTATGACAAGCCCAATCCCATCCCTCATTTTGACCTATTTCAGGATCGCCCTATACAAAGGCAAATGTTCATAATAAGTAAAATAGGAATAAAACTAAAATACAACTATTAAAATTTTCTGTAAATCCATAATAAGTATTTCAATAACAATTATACGAGTACATTCAAATTTATTTTGTCGTCGTTGCTATTTACTGGAATTGTTGGTCTAAATCTCTAAATAAAGATGTAATATGCTATACATATACAGATATTCGAAAAATAATCAGAAATTTTAATCCAATGACATTTTTTGAATTGTCAGAAGATTAGAATAATTTTAAAGAAGTTTTGCAGACATCATACAAAATAAAACAAATGTTTCTTAAACTTTTAGAGAATTTTTTAATCTAAATTCTTTATCCACACACCATATGGATAGTACTTTACCAGTCCCAACATCCCAAATTTCGAACAATACACAAACTCTAATTATCAATTCGACGAGTAAATAATTTATGGCAGGTATAATAGCAGGTAATATTCTAAAGTCATCTTTGATACCTTATATCAGCTCCAGAATAAATGCAATCAAAATTAAGTAACGCTAATATTAACACAATTTTCTACTGTACGTTATTTTAACATTTCCGAAAAGTATAACATAAGCACATGTACATTATTTATTAAATTTCTTTAGCAAGTACTAAGAGCGCGCGTGACCAGTTTCCAGACTCGCTTTACGTACAGTAAAACTTTTCCTCTACTAAGCTCAAATTTTGTAGTGCATTATATGAGTTTTAAAAGTTGTAAGTTGTAGGGTTTTATAAAGAAGTTTTCAAGTATGTATACCTGATACGCTTTTAAAATCTTAATGATATGAAGATGTGAAAAGCTCCCGGTATTCTTATATGTCATTGATTGATGGAGATGTTTGTGACGATTAGTGATTTATGATTAAATTGGCGATTTATTATTTTTTAATTTTATAAACGTTCCAAGTCTCCCTAGTTTAAATGAGATGTTACCTAAATAACAAAATGGTAATTAGACTACAGCAATTAAGCGGTTTTAATTATCCATACTTTATATTAATATTGCTGACTTCTTTGAAAGAAATTTCAGCCAAATGAAAAGTTTTAAGAATATTCTTCTTCGATTGTGGCACAATTATTAATTAACGCTGTAACTAATTTAGTGACTGATTAAGTGTGCTAATAACTGAATTCGTGCCCATTTTCTTGGTTAAATAATTATTAAACATATTGTTAGATACAAATTCTGCTAGAAAACTACAACAATAATTCACTTCATCTGTGTAATTTGAAAAAGTATCGCTGCATTTGGTGTTAGATTTATTTATTTTCCTGGTTTGTAAAGGTATTTAATATCAATTCCTGTACCGAAATTTAATTTACTTGTCTAAATACGTAATGTTGCCCGACTCTTATCCAAAACATCACAGAAAATATGCATAAATTCTGTCATTTTACTGCTTATGTGGGTAATTTCAATTTTCTCAATGTTAAACAATAAATTTTCCAAAATTCCTATTTACAAACACGACAAAAATGTTTCGATAAAGATACGGCGTTTTCATAACAGGTTGCTAAGGAAGAGGCAAAGGATGCATTAAAGCCATGGTAGAGCTGATAAAAGGTGAGTGCCGTAAAATCAACAAGTACTTCCCTTTCGTTTATGCAAAGACTATAATGTGGAGAAAATAATCGTAATTTACCAATGTACTGAAAAAGGCAGTTTCTTAAATTGTCGCTCTCTAAATTCTTGTTTTTTTTCTTTGGTATTTTCAAAGGTACATTTGTACCTTACAAAATCTGACGAATTTTCAGGGAACTGATTCGCACCTACTAAAATATTTGAAAAGGCAAAGCGATAAGAGAATTTCTAAAGATAAAAGCTGCAAATATTAACAAGCAAGCAAATAAAATAATGATTTATGTAGAAATAAGTATTTAAAGCGCTCAAAAATATATGATTTTTTGTTTTGTGATCAAAAGAGTGGCACATATTACCTATATTTGTCTTTTCCAGGACAGCTAAGATAATTCCCGTCAATTTCAAAACTTTTCGTAAAAATGTAATTAAATAAAACTATAAATAAATCAAAATAAATTATCTTGGGTTCTACTAAAGATTTCAGAAAATAAATTTAAGAAAAATTCATATCAGTAATCATTTTAGTGCAACTCGCTCCACTAAGACTTACTAAACTAAGACATTCTTTTCGACGAATAACTTTTGAATTGTAATAATCACAATTGAAAAATGAGAATGATATCGACAATAATTAATTAAAGCTGTTTAATTATAAAAGTTAAAATATCCGTCGAACGCGAAATTCTATTCGGGACATGTAAGAGGGCGCGAATATGCAAACACGGTACAGATCTAGCAGGCCGAGCTTTAAAAAAAGCGGAGAATTTCAAGACGCACCCTCCTGGGGTGGCCAATGATATTTTAAAATAAAATAAAATTCACTGGGGTGAATAAACACTAAAGGGTTAAAGTGCAGTAAAGGAATTTGCCGAAAGAGAAAGCTTTTACGGTTTTAACCCTTTTTATGTGTTCATTGAATTTGGGGATTTTTAGCTGAGGGAAGCAATTAGGATTTTATGTTAATTGTTTGTAACTGGCTTCAATAAATTTTATAACCCCTACGCAACGGGAAAACGCGTAAAAATACAAATAAGTTAATGAAGCTTATCCCAGTTTTTACTTCTCCACATAAACGTTACTTCCACTTTTATATCTAATGGGAAAAAGTCATTTATCCTTAAAAAAGTATTACGTTTAATCTATTTTATAAAATTTTGTTGAATATTGTATTATTGTCGACCGCAAATGTAAGTTCTAAAAACATCCGCGAAGATTAACACTATACTATTTATATTTCAAAGGGAAAAGGCTTTTTACAAAATCATTAACCTCAAGAAGTACTTAATAATGTCACCTCACTCACGCTTTCTCAAATGGTTGTTAACTAAGGCACGGATTAGAGATGCTTTTTAATTTTTTTAAAACAAGAGCTTTACTTAGAGTAGGTGTTAAATAAACCCTTATAAAGGCTAACAGTTAATTACGGTACTTATATTCTATTTTCCCTAACAACATTTAATGAAATTCAAAAATTCACCGGCTAAAGTAGAATAACTCTTCTCGAATAAAGGATAAGTGTAACGTATGTATTGTCTTCCGCTCATTAAGACTGACGATACGAACTAGACGAAGAGTGAAGAACGCTTGCACTGCTCTCAGATATATGCAGATAAAAATTAATTTCCATCTTGGGTCGACCAGTAATTTTATTGGAAAATGCCTCGCTTCGCTGTCTGCTGCAAATATAAAATACTGCACCACTCCAACACTCACTCACCGCGACGATGTTGGTTTTAATTTACAATTTGCGAGAAACTAATTAACAATTTGGTGTTAATTTTACATGATATATTAACTTTACGTTAACTCTTTTTATTTGTGATTATTTACTACCTACCTTGTCGTGAAAAAAAGAACTTCGAATTATCACCGCTGCAGAACAGGCAGAAATTCTTTCAGATGTTTTTAAAACTGAAGGAAACAATATAATAGTTTGATACGAACAAATATTCAAACGCTTTCAAAACCATTTACTGAAACCTGCTAAGCTGAAAAGGGTTTTATGTTTCATTATAGCGGGTGTCCAGAAAGTCTCGTAATTGAGTCGATTATGAATTTAAAAATTGTCAAATAGAATTGTTGATTACCATCATTTTTGTAACAGATATCAATCCAGCCCCTTTTGCGAAACTTAAATAAACAAGGTTATTAAATCACATTTTGTTTACAGCTGTAAGTAAGGACAAACTTTTTTATGTAGTTTTATTGATCCTATCTCCTTTTTATGTATTTGTATCAACTGACTGGCAACAATGATTACAATACATGTATGGATAGATGGATAAATTTGTGGATTGGTAGAGGGATCTGTGGAGGAGCAGGGTAATACAAGGATGGACAAATGAACGAATTAATAGGTGAATTGGCAGATGGGCAGATAGATAAATCAGTTAATAACAATACACAATAAAAAAGTAGATTGATTTCTTGTTAACTAAGCACTTAATTTTTATTTTACCAAAATAATCACCACAAACCAGAATTATTATATTTAGTTTAAAACAACAACAGTTTCTGAAGAAATCGCTTTAATAACGTTACTTGAGGCTTTTTCAGTCGTTTATTTAATTAAATTTTTTATTCCCTTTTCGGTCCAAAGTTTTGAATGTTTTCATAACCTACAGAAGCAAAGGAAAGCATTTCAAAAACTGCCTAACTCTTCCAAAAATTAAAAAAATCTAGTGCCTGTAGTAAGATGAACGAACTTAATTGTTAATAATAAAATTGACTTAATATCTTTTTATAGTAATAATATTAAGCCTCCACTTTTCGGTTTAAAAATGTGAACTAAAATAATTTCATCTTGCCATTGAATTTAAGTTTGCTTTCCGGTGAACCATATAAGTTTTATTGTTATGGGTGGTAATGAAGAAGAGAACTCCACAAAACCACGACTTAGTATAGCAAAAATGATGGGTGTAAAGTTTTGTACGATAAAAAAAATTATTTTAAAATGGTTTAAAGGTTTGAAATTGTATATAATACAAGTTAATCTAGCTGTCCCAAAGAATTTAAGCCAAAGTTTTATAAATACATTTCGTAGGGACATAATATCAAAGGCAATAGGAGATATTGCAAAAAAGGTGGATACATCACAATCAATGATGTAAAGAGTTAAAACAGAAATAATTTAAAAACATTCAAAAAGCAAAAGAGACCATACGAAGTTAAACACAATTAAAAGGAACAACTTTACGAGCAAATCAATTGTTCAATCAAGTTGTAAAGAATTTTTGGAGTTGTATTGTCACGGACGACGAGGCATATGAAAATGAATTTTTTCCTAGCTTCCTGAATTTCAGTTTTATACTGCTGAAAGTAGGACAAACGTTAGCAGAACAAACGATCTCTTGGTGTCAAAATATTAGTCCGGCAGACAATTTACCAATGTGGGTTACGAAGTTAACCATTTTCCATGCGGGAGGTTCCATAGACACAGAAACATACATTAAATAATGTTTGAACAAGCGGCTCTTACCATTTCTGGATAAGTATGGAATATTTATATTGTTCTGGTTGAACCTAGCCGCTCCTCATTATGTGAAATCAACGATTGAGTGGTATAGTACCAAAAATTTGAAATTTGTTCCCTTAGAAGTTAACCCCCCAAATGTTTCAGAACAAGAACAAGTAAAAACCATCGAAGAGTTTAAAGATAAATGGACTAAGTACTTCAAGCAGATGACTCAAGAAATATTAATAATTCTAACGCTTGGTGGTTCAGAAAAAGTCAAAAACTTTGGAAAACAAAACCAAAAGTGAAATCGAGTTTAGATAAACCAACGGCAGCTGCACTTTCAAAATATTGTTTTTCTAATTGATTCCAAGCTATTACAATAAATATTTCGCTATCGTATTATTAGAAAAATTAAACAGTTGTTCCCCAAGGCTTAATTCTTGGGCAGATTTTGTTCATTATATTCATATATTTTTAGATTTCCTTCAAAGTTGAAAGATTCCGTTCACATTTTTATGCTAATGATTCGCAAATACATACACGTTGTCCCCTGAAATTTGGAATACGGGCATTTGAATGCATTACTTGGCGCTTAGTTGCCACGCTCGTTTTTTTGTATAGCTAAGTCAAATATTTTTTGTGTAGTCAATGGTAAACGGTCATTTTACTTTGTAAAAAATAGTAAAGTAATGTGCATTTTACTCGTTAGCAACCTTTACTCATTAGCAACGCTTGAGTCATTAGCAACCAACACTTTATTCCTAGCAACACAGTCTGTTTGTTTACTTGTTACTATGTAGGTGTTGTAGTTGCTATGTTTCCGTACAAACATAACCTTGATAAATTTAACAAATTTGTCTAGAAAATTCGAACTTTTAGTACTTACACAAAAAATAGCGTATTCAACGCGTAAGAAAAGTGGTTTTCTTTACTTGTAGAATAATCTACTATTAATTCACTAAGCAACGGGAAATAATTAACAAACACATTACATTACTCACATTCAAAATTTCAGGGGACAACGTGTATACATACATACAGGGAATTTTTCTTTTTAGTATACATATTCCCTATGTATGGTTTTAGAAAAAAGTAGGTCAAAAGTCCCATATGTAGGCAACCAACTATATCAAAATTAGTCGAATATCAAAATAATTTTAATTCAACGATTACTTTCAAACATAAAATATCAACAACACAAAACAGAAACGAAAATGAAAACGGCAACAGTTAAAGACTAATGTTTTGACATTAAGTTAATTTAATTATTTTTGCCACAGCATGCTATTTTTTTCTTAAGAAATTAAATATTTTAGGTTCAGTGCATAGTTGGTTGCCTACATATAGGGGAAACCTAAGCGTTTGACACGTTTATTTTAAAACTATACATAGGGGATATGTATACTAAAAAGAAAAATTCCCTGTATGTCGTTTGAGCCACAAGAGGCAGTGAATACATGTCAAAAAAGGAATGAGAATCTAAAATGTTCGGCAGATAAATCAAAATAGCATGCACTCAGATTAAATTCAAAGAAACGTGCAGTAATGCTATTTGGCAAAAAAATTGTTGTACCAAGAATAGCTTTTGTTGAGTTAATTAGGAATATGGATATAATTATTCTAGAATCATCGTTAGATTTTAAGGAACATGTATAAAATTGTTTAAAAAGTCGGTTTTGTAGTGTTTGTAATTTATTATAATTGTCATGTTGGACCGTCAAGTCAAAAGGTCATTTTGTGACACTATAGTTTTTATCTAAATTTAATTTTTGTGATTCCGTGTATGGCTTCTGTTTGGACTTGCAAAGACATTTCAAGAATACAAAAACTCCAACACGCATTCGTAAATATGAAAGGATATCTCATAATGTCAAAAAAATGACTAGTTAAATATGAGAAACAGGCGTCTCTTTCTCATGTTGCTTGTCTATACTACAAAATTGTAACTACCGAGACATCTTAATATATTAATATACTACATTTAAACCCTGAACACCTTCGGTGTCAACTAAAAAAGCATCTCCTCGAAGAATAAAATAAAAATTATAGCTTTTTCCAAATTTTCTCAAAAGTTTGCTCAGATTTCGTCTGTCGAACTTTTCTGTTTTGTATAAGATTGAGAGTTAAGTGATAGGCCAGCTCACAGAATGTGGTATGAGCTGAACTTCGCCCTATTCACAAGACATATACTTTATTTACGAAACTATGTTATTTTTTTATATTACTTATGAGTAAAAGACAGTTAATATTATTAGTATTATAAGTTGCACAGTCATTATCAGGTATTCCGTTAATCAGCACATTCTTCCACATTAACAAATTTTGAAAAAAATCATGCGAACGCAACAGTATTAAAAACTGAATGCATATTTAACAACTAAGTTGGTCAAAATTAATTTCTCAAGACATTTCCTTCGCCAAAACGTCAGAGAAAATTGCTCACTTCGGCCCCCTGTTAAAGTCTTTTGGCATTTTAGTAGAATTACTTAAATACGAAAATAAATCTTCATTATTTTGTACCAAGTAATCCAATATAAAGTCATCCTCAATGACGCATGGAATTAAAAGTAATATTTTAGCCTAGTTCAGGAAATGTTGACAAATTACAAAATAAATAATAATCACATAAATCTAGATTAGATACCTTAATTTTTTAATTCCATAGATCGCTGAGGGTGACTTTAAGTGGACTCTTGATATAAAAGAAAACGCTTAGCACACACATACCAGTTTAAGCCTTTTCTTTGTAACCAAACTTTCAGTCATAGGAAAGGTATTCTCTGCTGAATGATCTTCAGATTTATATTCAATTGCAAACGAAATCGAACCTTTCATGTTTTGTTTATAAAGTAAGATTTTAAAAGTTTTTTCCTTTTGCATTCCCTTTTTTTCTAGCTTTTCCTAGAAAACGTCTTAACTTACTCTATCAAAGCTTTTGCTAAATCTAAAAATATTACCGCTTAGACCTACATAAGTCCAAAGTTTTTTATATGTAGGTAAGTATTCGTGAGGCTAGCAAATCAAATGGAATTTATTAACCTGTTCATAATAATCTTTTATACGATTTTCGCAATGTTTGTGAGCAAAATCATTGGCGACAATTTCTCATTGAATTAATTTCGCCAGATTTGTAAATAGAAACTATTGCGGTTTTTAAAGATTCAAGGTACTTAAATACTACTGGATATTACTAAGTATTTATAAATACCCGTAATCTCATTATCTTTGAAACAAAATACACCTTTTATATGTAAATTGTTTGTTTGTTTGTTTATTGGCCGGGATCTAGGCCAAAAATTTCAACACGCGTCGATTTCCATAGTCATTGGCACTACCCGACTAGAATTTGGCCCCACCCAAAGGAATTTCCACCGCTGAAAAGAATCTTTAATTCGCTAAATATCGTATTGACACGGTTTCAACTCCTATCCGAAAGAGGGCAAAGTTTCAGATATTTACCAACTACCAACCTGAGCTGGGCTTTGAAACCGAGATCTCTGGTTTTTAAAGCAAGTATACGTAATTCTGAATTTTTTTTAGTATTCTACAGTTATATTATTACCTCCTGGAACCCCTCCTGATATCATATTATTTATACAAATTTTGTTTCTGCAGCAGAGTTTAAACTTGCATTTTCACTAAATTGATACTTTAATATATCGATTAATTTTATTTTCTTTTATAAGATAGTCTCGGGTCTAGTCCATTCCAGTAATATTTATTATTTTTAACATTGCGCTTTTGATTTCTGAAAATGCTAAGTCAGAAACGTAAGATACCGACGCTAGAGATGGCAAAAGATGTTGTTTGGAAACACTTAAACTACGAAATCAACTGCACCGTACTAAACATCAACTTAAAATTAATACTAACAGCTGGAGTTATAAATCCGCAGATTCTGACGAAGTTGTTAAATCATCAACTAAAACTAAATTTATTTTTAGTTAATATTTAGCTCGAAGTTTTCCAAAAATACTTATTTGTACTGTTATGCACTTACTGTATTTATGGAAATTGTATTTTCTATGTAAACTGTTAAAACATGTTTGCGTAATCAGTCCTCACCAATAAAATAATCACTATAGACGTCCTCATGCCAAATGCTTATTTCAATGCGTTTTCAAGGTCTTCTTTTGTTATTTCTGGTGTCATGTTAGTTTCTGGCTTTTACAATTATTGTTTCCATTGATACACTCCATAATTTGAAAGCTTATAGGTCGTATTCATGTATACCCTATATAAATATGGTAATTAATGTTCCTTTAATATATAAACCTGTTAATTATATTTAAAACTTGTTAACTACAAAAACAAAGTCAATATAAAAACCATGAAATTAAATAAGCTCAAAGAATGGGTGGAAGTATGTGCTAGAAAAAAGATAAAAATGATGAGTGTAAGAAAAACACGAACACGAAGTGATGGTAGGATGTCAAGAGTGGAAACATCAAGAAGCTATATATTTCATGCAGGTTTACGCGAGCGCTACCGTTAGTTAGCCAGGAAAAGTATTACATCTAAATTTTATTTTCGTGCAGTGTATCTTCTTTTACATATTTCTCGGTCTGTGCATGCAGATGTATGAACCACGCCCGGGATAACTAAGATCCCACCCCCAACCCTTAATGACGTAAGCAAAGCAAAACAAAGAAAAGTTCGCCACCGCACACTATGTCTAAGGAGCCGCGGATTTTTAATGATGCGACTTGCGGTTGAAACGACGCTCTTCAGACCATTCCTCTTTCTCTTGTGTTTCTCTTTTACATTTCTGGGGAATTTATAGAAAGTAATAAGAATAATTATTTTCCTTTGCTAGTGCGTTTCAAATTAACGCGAAAAGAAACTGACGCTCGTTTGAAATTCCAAAGTGTCCTGACCTATATCACCACAACTCTAACATTTTGTGTTCATAACGTTAATTAGCCTATCCCTTATATTTTAAAATTATAACATCCCACGCACGATTACTATTTATTTTATTGAAAATTAAGACAAAACCGTTGTTGTCTTTGGTCCAATTTTCTTCTGTCAAAATATCCAAGACTTTCCTTGTTCCATCTTTCTGTTTCCTCTTTAGTCTCGGTTTCGGCCTTTCCACACTTGGTGCTAAGGTTATCCTGCTCTTTACTTAATCTTCGCATAAGCTATATAACCACGATTATGATCTGTTAATTAAACGTATAGCTTGGTACTTCATTTTCGCCTTCTGTCAACGAAGCATTCTTCATTTTTTCATTAAACTAATGATAGCTAGCTTTGTGCCCATACCATTGTATTTGTTGATTATGCCAACTTATCTAAAAAGCTTCATTCCATTGCTAAAGCACTTATTCATGAAAACAATATTTTGACAGCAACGAATTTAATAAAATCATTATTTTATAAGAAATTATCAATAAAAGGTAGAAATACCCCCTAAGTATGGTGTCGTAAGGGGTCTGAATCGTTCACGTATTTATTAAATCATCGAAGAAAAATAAAAAGATGTATCACAAGAAGGAAGCGTAAGTACAACCGCAACATACAGTGGTGTTAGAATAAAATAAGCATGCAAAATAAATTTGTGAAATAAACACATTATTGAGTTAATAAACATTAAGCAGTGTTTAATTAGCTTAAACTTAGTCAATAGTATTCATTTTCATGTTGTATAATTATATACTTCTAATAATTAACTGTTAAAATAAATAAAAATAATTAATCGATTTAATTTTCAAACCAGTGAAGCGTTACAGTATCATCCATAATATTCTGGAGAATCTTCTTAATCGTTATTAATGTTAAAAGTTAATATTTTTAAAATGCTTCATACCAAAATGTGCTTTCTTGTAACTCCTAACTCTTCTTATGGCTACGATTGCTACCACAGCCAGATTGAAAACGACTGTTTAGCTCCCAAATGAAATAAACAAACATTCAATTCAACAAAGTTGTGTTACAAATCGAACAGACTTAAAAACAAGCGTTAAAATTAAACCAAATTGTCTTATTTGCATCTTTTCAAAAACAAGTACTTTCTACCTTTTAACCAATGCATAACAACATACACTTAGATGAAATTCTTAGTTTAGCATATAATTAAATTGCGCATAGTACAGATTTACAACAGTCGCCCTTGTTTTGACTGCTTTAATATTCAACAAAGGATAAATTTGCTACAGCTTAAACCGAAGTGTATTCACTCGTTACAAAACAATTAATCAGACATTATATTTAATGACCATAATGACCGCTAGGGACCTATTTATATTAGAAACCTTACATTTTATACAGATTACGAGCTTATTTTAGGAGACAAGTGAAAACTGTGAAATATTAATTTTCAGAAAAACATGTGAACGCATTCGGATGATTAGTTTATTATAAGCTACTGCAATATTGTTTAATCATTATTCTCTTGACAAAGTATTAAATATCCCTGCTATTATAAAATCGAATATTTATTTCTGTTGAAATACTAGTGTAACGTGTATCACCATCAGTTTAGTCATTGGTTTGCCAAACCCTTTGAGTTTCTCAAATATCTAAATTCTCACAATAAATCACAAAGTCTTATTTATTTATATAAGAAAAAAATAATAAATAAACGCAAAAGGGATGTTAAAAGAAAAATTGATATAAACTTTATAACGACATTAATTTAAATCCTCTTGAAGCATGTTCTGGTTTTTCGTAATTAAAGCAATTATAAGAGCCCGAATCGATACAATTTAAATTAAACAGAAAGAAAATAAGCAAAACACAAGCGTAAATTGCGTACACACAAAAGAAACACATCAGAAGAAAATTCAACCCCTAAGAAAACCCACAAATCAAAGCTACATCCCGTCGAAAAGAATAATTATAAATTCGCTTCACCCCACATGAAACGACACACATACGAATGGGGTGCCAGAAAATTTTCCCCACGTAATTAAGGCGAAGGTGCAGTTTTTCACGAAGGGTTGCGAATTAGAGAAAAGGAGACGTAAAACACTCAAGTAAAACAAGAAAGAATGCAAATAAGGTAAAGAGTGAGTCTTTGCTTAATTCACGCGCACTCTTCCGTTTCTTTCTCCCCCTCTGCCCCCCCGGGATGCTTACTGCTTAGTTTTCACCCCCCGCAATGCCCCCCAACGGCATCTAAAGCTTGAGTTTTTGCCACAGCCTCACATGCGCAAATGAAATCGATTAAAATGCGAGTTTGTGCTTTGAAGAAGAAGTATTAATGGCAGTGGATGGGGGTGATATAAGGGGTTGTAGAGGGATGAGGAGTTGAGGGGAATGTAAGAAAGTTGACTGCGCTCGTACGTGTACAGCGGACCGAGTATGTAGAGCTTTTTTCCCCGCTTAAATTTTAATTATGCTGGTCCGCTTTTCGTGGTGGAACTTCAGATAAGATGGAATTAGCCCGGTCGTCGCTTATCTTTGTATTTATGTTTTAGTTCTAGTTTATTAGACCGCCGGATTTTTATGGACTGTTTATAAAGCCTGATTATGTTATAATGGCTCGCAATTTTTCTTGTCTTGTTCGTATTAATTAGAATATCCATTACTCTTTTTTTCTCGCAGTACAACTCATGAACAAGAAAAAATTTTTGGGAAAAGTCGTTACGCGCCTAATTTATTATTTTAATTACTTAAAAAAACAATTGCCGTAAATATCGATAATTAATGACGAAAAGGGTTTTATTAAACACGCCACATTCCTGTTCGTATGAAAATGCACGAATATTAAGTTTATAAACTGTGCCAGTGGGTTCCTCGTTCCTACATACTAACATCGATTAATCAATTGTTCCTTCTAATCATTTCGTTGCCATCACTCACTTATCGCTCAACTTTTAACACGTGTTAAGCTCGCCGCACTTATTGCTACTATATTCACACTCAAAGTACGAGGTGCATCAAAAAGAAAACGCTTCAGGAAATTTCTAAAAAGTTTTCACGCATTCTTTACCAAAAATTGAAAGAAAAATCGAAGTATATAAGGGAACAACAACTCTGGTATTATTAAAATAGAATTCCAACACTGAATAACCCGGAAACAGTACTAAAATCCAAATATGTATTTCGACAACTAAACTGGAAAACCTCCTTGGCAAAGGCTTTAATACTTTTTTATAGTTTTCCTAGTTATTCAAAGTTACGTGCAATCATACTACAGGTTCCATTGTGGATTTAATAAAACACTTAAAATGGCACAATTAATGAGGGGGACAAATAACAAAATAAAAACCTATAATTTGTTTTATATCTTCTATTTTTCGTACCCTATGTAAGTGTGTTAACTGATCAGACTGTATAGAAAATAAAGCACTAAAAGTCTGTATTATTTAAAATAAGTTTGAAATTACACATAAAATACAAAAATAAAAAATAACATTTTAGCTTTATTGCTATGTAACCCTAATATAGTTTTTTTCTGGTACAAACGAAATGTGCCCCAAACATGGTTTTATTTTATTATTAAAATTTAATTTGGATTTAAGGGGACACTGTAGACTGTAGATATAAATTTTTACTTGTTTGCCTACTCAAACAACTGCAACAAACCAACGTTTCTGCACATTTTCCTAAATCCATACAAACTCAATAATTTATGGGTATAATTTTTTCAATAGTTAAAAGTTTAATCTTATTAAAAATATAATTATAAAAATAAAAATTATTATAAATCTTGCTCAGTATGGAATTAAACTCATCAAATCAATATAACTATCATAATTTCTTCTGTTAAAACAATACAATGCCGGGTTTCTGTTCTGACCGACCGTTGAAGTCCCCAGCTATCGATTATATTAAAACATAAATTTTCAGAGAACGCACGTATTTTTAATGGATATTTGTATGGATTTTAGTTTAAAGAAGTCGAAAAAATTTCTTATGTGATTATTTGTTGCTTTATCGAGTATTTCCTTTGTTAAACGTGAGAGAAATCGAAATACTTGTATTTTAATAGCTGAAAATAGTTCAATATTTTCACTTATGGCCGATTGCACCGAACCACCGTTTGATTATTTTTAATCGCTGATTATTCAAACAAAATAAACCTGACGTATTTATGGCAGTTGATGATTTTGTAAATAAAAGTCTATGCGTTTATTTATTGTTCAAAATAACCAACGACTGAAGTAATTGGCGGTTGGTACTTGGTTCAATTGACTTAATAAATCGAACAACTGATAAATGATAATAAATTTTCTTTCCTAAATATTAATTAACATTAAGAATTATCTAAAAATATGATATTTATTACAGGCACAGAATTGAAAGGAAACAAGTCAAGGATTAGTGAAATTACAAAAAAAGTTTTTTATTATTTTATAAGATAAATTTTAAACTCGCTTGGGCAGGCTTAAAATTGTATAAATCTGTCTAGTTTTATTAATAACTAAGTGCAATTTCTTTTCAAATAACTGGCAAAGTGTGGTTTTTTTACTTTTGGAAGGTATATAACCTTAGCTCGACGAAGTGATTATGAATTTTAGTAACAAAAGAGCAATGCTATAATTTTACCTTACAGTTTCCAAACCAAAGTTGGCTGCTTTGATTAAGTTTGCCTTAATTTATTAACAGAATGGAAATAAAAGAAATTAAAGTATCTGCAATTTATTTTTTTTATATAGCCTTGAATTTTAATATTAAAATGTCGTGTTATTTGTAGTCTGCTTATGCTGGATTACTAATACTTTATAGGATCTTTACAGATTCTAAATATCAATTTCTTGAAAAAATTGAACTGCAAACTGTAATTAGGTCTTTGAAAGATCACATTTATTTATAAGTGACATGAAAAGTAATTGTGAGTTCCGTAATAGAAAAATATTACAAAATTTCTTTTTCATCTTAACTTAAAAATAAAGAAAAGTAAAGTCACACTTTTTATTGCATTTCTATTTCCGTGCTTTTGCATTTTCAGCATTTGCTATGGCGTTTAGGGTAAAAGTAGTTTCATTTTTCCAAACTGGAATTTAATTGTTCCAAATATCCTGTACATTAAGTATTTAGGATATGGTTTCCTCTTTCGAAATCGTATTTTTACTTTATTCCATTAATTTGAAATATCTAAACGACATCCAAAATAAAAACAAATTTGCTATTATTGTTGCTGAACTCGATACCACCAAAGAAGAACAAATAATATATAGTTTCAAAGGTGCGTTCCAGGTTTATAGACCAAATTATGAAACATAAAATACATAAAAAGAAAACATGTATTTCACAAAAGATTATATTTTCGAAAATCACATTCTAAAATGTTTTAGTAATACCATAGCATAGTATAGAATCTATACTATGCTAATACTTCAAACAGCCAGCATATGGCCCTTCATTGCCAGCTGAGCGAAACTTGGATTTAAAGTGTTGAAATAGATTTTTCCAGGCTCATTTAAAATTTCTTTCGAAATTCTGGTACAATTTTTCTTAAATTGAGTAACATCAGGGGTCACAAACTTTTTGTACAGTGCCCAGCAACGCTCGGCTCGATTGGTTTGTTTTGCAAACCTTTATTTTTTTGTGTGTACAACCAATCTACTCGGAGCCGCCTTTAGGCATTACTTCAAGTCAGACGGCTGTGTCAGGTGTGTATTACTACGTGTGTAGTGGTCTTGTTACTCTTTCTCATAGACCAGATTTCCGAGTAGAGCACAGTTGATTAAGCTAAACTGTGAATGGTCTCACCATACCGATAGCAGAGGCCTGAGAAAAAATCTCCACCAACGTAGAGATCCGAACCCGAGACTTACAACATGCAAGCCTAGCCCTCTTACCACTGAGCTACCTGGCTTCACTATTGTTTTGCAGAACTACGATAGGATTGTCGATCTTGCTGACATGCGTAATTTCTTTTTTTTAAAACGGCGATTGTTACGTGTGCATAGTAGCAGAAGCTTTATCTGGCCAAACCAAAAGCTTTTTGTGCGTATTCATTTATCTTATTCAAGTATTAGAATAGAAATTTCAGATACTGATTCCTATAAGTTTTGCCATTTAGACCGCTTTTTCCACACTTTACTACAAACGCATGAACCATCCGACCATCATTTTGCTAGGGAATTTTGATTTTGGTTTGACTTTTGAATCATTTAAATTCTATAGGTGGTGTGTGACTTGGAACTATCGATACATGGTCAGCCATTTCGCTTAAATCCCTCGTCACGTAAATCTCATCAACCATAACAACAAACAAATCATAACCAGAAGAGCAAGTTTATTGTAGCGCAGCTTTCTCCAGTTAAATTTCGCCTTTTCGACATCATCCTAGTGCATCCTGGCAACTTTCAGTCTCTTGCATAATCGAAACTCAATATCCTCTCTGTTTCTGACAACAGAACCAACTCCACTTTTCAGTTTTTCAGCAGCTATTCTAATTGTCATGTTTGTTGTCAATGTATAACAAAAAAGCTGTCTCGTCTTTTCGGCCATCCTTTTGCTTCTGAATATAAGCATAGATGCCGATTTCATGTTCTGGCGAACGTCACCACTTTCTACATATCTTTTTACTACTGTTTTTGCTGGTCAATAAACCTGAAACGCACCTTAATGAAGTTTTCTGCCAAGACAGTGGATTGTCTCTACAAATATTAATTTAATTTTTGACTATTAAATGATTGGTAAGATTAAAGATGGCGTCTATATGATCGAATTTTTCGAGACTCTCTTAATCAAAATTCCAAATTCTAAAGTCGACAGATCTTCCCAAAATTTCATACCAATTTGTCAAATACAGAATTCAGTTTTACGAAAAATACTTTTGGGTATTTAGGCATACTATAACGTATGTATTTGATACAGAAACGTCTTCTTAGTTTAGTATAACAATAGAAGGAAGTGTTATTATAAATCTTTTGGCCTGAAAACTCAAAATCGCGGCATTAAAAGATACAAAGTTTTATTTTAGCAGATTAAAACAACAAACGAATGCATAAAACTATGTAGTTTTAAACATAAATGACGATTAAACGTGTGTGGGTGTGCAAGTATACAAAGTGAAAATAGGCAATGTAAAAACGATAAAAAAGCAACACCGCAAACACCTTACAGTCCACAAATAAACATTTTGAAACAGGTGCTGTGATTTAGTTCCCTGCACTGTTCAAGAGATATAAAACATAACCCTTTATGGCCCGCTGTTTTAACGATTGCAGGAACAGTCTTAAAGAATACCGCCAGCTAAACGTCGCTTCCTTTTCTAACTTGTTACAATATTGATAAGAGGTAATATTGCAGTTTCGAAGCAACGTCGAGATGGCAAAGGGGGTAAAGAGTAAAGTTTTAAGAATAGCATACATACTCACCCCTTCCTAATCAAAGAATGCGAAGTTATGCGAGACTTACGTCCCCAGGTTTTTATATCATTTTATTTATGAGGGTGTGTTACTGAAATATGTTGGTGAGTTATGCATGCAAATTTTTAATATATGAAGTTTGCTTTTGATAATACATGCATACGTTGATGAATGGCCGCATATTTTTCGGTTTCTTACGCTTTTAAGTAACTCCACCTTGAACATTTTACTGATATATGAAGAGAAAAAATTAGGGAACTCGGTTAAGTGGGTTAGAAAAACAATACATAACAAATACCTACATTTTTAAGCTTACCCATGATCGTAAAAGCGTTGAGATTTTCTTACTCATTCAAATACGTTTTTGAACTATTCTTTCCAAGCTTTAGGAAAGTAAACAAAGGTTTTATATTAGTTAGTATTGTCAGGGTTAAAAATAATAATTTATATTATGGTCGAACTGTGATTGTTATTCTTGATCTGGAAAATACAAATCTTCGACCAAAACACATCAAAATATGTGAAACCATAAATGTCAAAACTTCTACATAATTTAAATATAGTAGTTTTTTTTACGAAAACACTTATTAAATTGCCAAATTTCCGCTTCTTTTAGTGAGCGATGTTACATTCTAATATTCAATTTCCGTAAGAAACCAAACATTAAAACCCTTGGTTCCGCTGTGCTTATATAGCATTCGTAAATCCTCTTGGCTTTATATCGCTAATTTACCTTTGCAAACGTTCCATATTTTAACGATGTAAATAAATTAGTTGTAAAAAATAATAACAAACAGGCAACACCTATCTCCTTTTAATAATCTGCTCCGCGCTTTTCTTACCTTGAACAAGGCTAGGGTTATTATTGCAATATAATTATTATAAAATTTTCATCAGAAATTTAAAGAGAAACTCTAAAAAGTATTTATTTAGCTTTTATTCCTAACTCTAATCTGACAAGAACAAAAGCTTTCTTCCCTGCAAAACGTGCAATCTCCTCCAAGAAGTTACTAATTTAATTACTAAGGCGCACTGGTAATTTTTCTGTGGCCACTGTTAAAACGCGAACCCTTCTATGCACAAAAACCCTTCTTTAAATCGCACTCGGAAATAAAGTCGACAATTATCAAAATAGAAGTTTGTAACACACCATTTTAAAGAAGGAAATAAAGCCAGTACTTTAACAGGATTTCATCAGCAAACCGTCACACATTTTAGATTTAATGAAAGATTAAGTTTGTATGGAATAAACCAATCTTTATTCATGCTTTTTTTTAATGTAAACTTGTACAGGGTGTTCCGAATGTATTCACTTTTGTTCTCCTGAAACTATTCATGGCTTACTTGATAGCTGATACTGATAGAAATTGAAAAGTTCTTGATTTTTAGAGACTAATCAGATTAAAATGTATTAAAAAGAAAAACCTAAACACATTTTCAGCATCAGAAAAATTAGTAATCGGGACTTTTGTGGTCGAATTTTATCTCAGTACACCATAAAAACCAGAGTTAATTACTTTTTTTGTTAATATTTACTCGCAGTGTTCAGATTTTGCAAAAGAATCAAGTAAAAACGTTTTTTAAGTTGTTTATCAGTTTTATTTCTGACAATACACTAAATTACTGAAACCATTATTGGAATACAAACAAACAAGAATAAGCATAGATTTCGTTCAATATGTAGACAAACAAGAACAATAACAACATTAATGGCCATGATTACGAATTATTTAAATAAGCAAGGATTTCTATAATCAAAATATATCTGATTCGACTACTTTATCGATATAAACTGCTTATTTCTTAATACTTAAGATTTATATTACTTTTTAAAGTAAGTTACTGTTTCGCTTCGACATGGCAATAATTTCTTTATTGTTGTATAAGTAAACAGTTTATCTGACCTCGTTCGGGTAACCCTCGTTTAATTTTCGTTATTAAACTTTTTCACACGACAGTGTATTTAGAAAGAAATATTAATCTACATTCTCCAGAAACCTCATCCCACTTTAATAAAATGTATAGGAGCGGGCGATTATCAAAACATAGGCCATAAAAATGCGAATCTCCGAAATCGTGCCTACAATATTAAACAATCCACGAAATTAAAGCTTCAGGCCTCATTAAAAAGAGAAAGAAAGGGGGCGGTAGTCGTTGATTAGTTACTGTAATGTAAGAATATACGCAAGGCTTGATGAGTGTACAGGAATGTGGAACAAAGATGGAAATAGTTCATTAGTGGACGATAAAACGAGAGGGGTAACGAAATGAAGAAATTCTATCTACATTTGCGAGAGAAGTTTTCTTTGGGCTGTCATGCAAAAACCTCCCTCTTAGGACTGAAAGCTCGGGCTATTGGGGTGGGGTAACCCCTTTACAATGCTGCAAGTGGAGACAATAAAAGTAATTCTTCTTTCTTACATCTTTTACTTCAAGGGATACGCACTTGTACTTGCTTTAATTGTCGTTTTGAAAGTCTCCTTTGTAGCATTGATTTACCTCACCAATTTGTTTCAAAATACTTCTTTGCCCTTGGTTTTACCTTCTTTGTTATTAAATTGAATTATATCTCATACAAAACATTATTTTAATTACCGTATTGATTTGTACTGTTTTTATAAAGAAGCTCGCTGTATTTCTTGTTAACACCTTACCTATTTTCGCTCTTTTGCGGTAAGTTAAAACTACAGCTTTATTATTTAATATGACAAAATGATTTTAAAAAATGAACGATCCATATTTGATACAGCTTTAGAACAACAGCGGTGCAGGCTTATAATGGATGCTGCACATAACACTTTCGGATTTTCCTCGAGATATGCAGCACATATTACATACATCATATAATTTTCCTTAACATGCTTCACCAGCTGATGAGGTAGCGTTAATTTATCTGTAAACAAGACCTTTAGAAGGAGTTTTAGGTAGTGCAGCGAACTGTAAATTCGTAAAAGCTTATTCTTGATAAAATAATGAAGTTGTTTTTAGAAATCACAGGTAACCAAAAGGTATACAGTTTAAACGATAAAAAATTACATATATTAACATAACCGAAGTTTGATATTTGTTACATAAATAAATTCCCCCTGATATCTTATGGTAAATTACATTCTATAAATAATTTTAGTGCTGCACCTGGCACGTTATTTGCACCACCCTATATATAACACAGTTTCCACAAAAAATTATCATAAATCCGAAGGCAACGAATCATTTTTAAGGATAACGTGTGCTGCAAGAAGATATAAAAAGATATTCTTTTAAAACGTCAATCTTCTTCATCTTTTTCTTTTTTCATATATGGTTTTCCAGGTATGTAAACTAATTGCCTATACATATTTTCTTTTTAAGCCTCTTCAGACGTTAATGTCCAGTATTCTCGCCATCGTTTTGCTGGTCTCCATTTCGTTCTTTTGCTTATTGATCTTCCATCCTTTCAATGCACTTGTTTCAGTGTTTTCTTCTGTCGTACCAATCAGGATATATCCTATATGTTACTCATTTTCCTTAGCTCTTAACTTCTTACTCTGTCGTGAAGTGTGTTGCAGTGTATGGTTCTTATTATTTTTATTTATGTTATCCTTATCATTTGTATCGTCTTTGAGATATACATGGCGGAAATGGATATGTTATACATCACCAAACAGGTTATTTTTTTCTTTTTCTAAGCAATATAACATTATGTAAAAGATATTCTAATTAGTTGACTGTATACACACAGAAAACTACGTTTTGTGGAAGTGCACTCTAAATATAAAAGCCTTTGCAAAAATTAAATTGTACAGCTAGCACGTTCGCGGCAGGGTGAATGCACATAGCATCAGCACGGCAAAGTGCAGGCCTTTGTTCCAAAACATGTCTGCGTGGGGTTGACTTCTTATATAAAGAATTGCTCAGTTAGAGCTCTTTACGGCTGGTGTGGTCGTCGAAGAATCATGTCCTTAAGAAGCCAGGTCCTTCGTATTAGTGATGTTTCCTATGATTTTTAAGTAAGACTATTTTTCTATAATTCAATTTACAGTAAGACTTGCTAATAGTTTTGATCGAATCCTTTTTAATATAAAACCTCTCGCAGCAAACCCCCACGTGACGTAGCTGATTAAATACACTACTCCGTTGGTACTTAAAAATTATCAGAAAATCTGCTAAATTTAATTAGCTCATTTTTACTTTTGACATTACTTTTAGTGATAACCACTACGTTACAATATAATTCAAGATGGCGGCCATAAAAGTAAACTATGCGGTAAAAAAATTATTTTCTGTGTTTAAAATCTCGGATTCCAATTTTTTTTCCACCCTGCATAATAAATAAAAATCACAATACGGGCAATAGAAATATCAAGAAATATCATTTTGAAACGCCTTGAAATAAGCAACCAAAAGAGCTGTTTCACTAAACTAAATCAAATATCACGTTAAAGTATTTACTAATAACTATGGTTATTGAAAGACCAGGCTAAAGCGGACAAATGTACTTAGTAATCCATAACTCGTTTCAGGGATCCTTAATTCATTTATTATAGAAATATCAATAGATATGTATAAGGGCCAGGTAAATTTAAACAATACTCATTGTTAGACGAGTTATAGTCTAAGTAAGTTTTAAATGGCTGTTGAACGGATTTTTGTTTCCCCGCCCTATGCCGTCCACATCCACGCCGTGGTCCATTGGCAAAGACAACGTGTCCAGCTCTGACTCGTGAAATTTGCCATTTGCATAAGGCGAGGAAACAAAAATACGTCAACCGCCATTTAAAACTTACTTAGACTATAAGTGAGTTAGCTGTCTGTCAGTTATTGTCAGATAATCCCTACAACCACCCTTGAGTCTTACTGTCAAATTTTTCACTTTAAGGTGCTTTCAAAAACTTTTTTCGACACCCCTGGCGCCGTTACCTTTGGTTATCGACCCGAAGTTTATTTCGAAAATTTGATATCCTCAAGCATCCCTATAAATTTACTGGTTGAATTCGAACACATCCTACAGATTTATTTGAAAGTAATAGCGATTTCCACTGTATGAGTGAACTTAATCACATCTAAAGCTTTCTAGGATATCATCGATCATTGCCATTTTCCGGTTTTTAGAAATTACACTACGATTCTAATTGAATACAGTATTCGAGAATTTAGTTCGACGTTTAAAATCAAACCATTTTTATTTCTTTTACAATCCTAAATTAATGGGCCAATTTTTTATCCACTATTTTTCTCTAATATTAAAACTTTTGAATCTAGATTTGTAACCGGCAGTACGGCAGAGTGGGTGTGCCCGTAATACTGAAATATACAAAGTTAAGCAAGAGCCTGCTTGGCCAGAACTTGGATGGGTGGCCGCTCTGCGGCTCGGTGCGTTCGGCCCACTCGACACTGTAAAGGTATAAGAGGGAAAAAGAAAGAAACAAAGAAAAGAAAGAATCTGTAATTGTAGACAAACTCTCTTAATTTGAGGCTCCGATTTTCAACCAGATTAGATGTTAACAAATAAACCATTAAACAATATTGCAAAATAAATAAAAAATATCACGTTTACACACAACTGTGTAACTGTTTATACACAGACTATTATTTTTAATAATTTTCATAATTAACTTGGCAAATTTAAAGAAACTTGGATTTAATGCTTCTATTTTAGTCTGAAGACCTTCAAAGAACTAAATCAGCATTAAAAAATGTTTTTCATCTGAGTCAGCATTACTTATTTAAAAACCTTAATATTTTGTCGGTGCATAAAGGCTTTAAATTACTTCCTGCAAGCAGGACAATTTAGTTAGATCAAGTTAAATAAACCATACTCGTGGCGAATATAAAAGCAGTTAGTAATTACAGTAATTTCATACATATTGGTGTTCCTGTATGGACGACCACGGTGTCGACAGGAGCTGCAGTTAAGTTTTACATATCCCAGTATGCCTAGCCCCGTGGTGGGGACCAATGCACTCTTTCCGGTTCCGGGCCGTTTCCGGTGGCGCCGCGTCTTCCGCCCTACCTTTCTCTGATTGAATGTGTTTTCGTGTTAGCCGCACGTTTGTTTCTTACCCATCAACCCCTATTTTTTTATTCAGAAGGTCTATTATAGCTGTTTATTTGAGGAATTTTATTACTGTTTTCTTTTACTGTTTGACTTATTGACTTCCTTTAATACGTTTACAAGCCGTAACTTTATTAACATAAAACATTAACGCTAGACGAATTAAAAAAATCACGAATGAGTATTTTTAAACTTAAATTTACATTATAGATTAATTCGACCGAGTAATTATCTTATGAAAATGTTTTATTTCCAGTTGTATCGTCTTCCCGGAAACGTCTTCGCAGTTTAATATAAAAATAGCAAAGGGCATAATCTCTCTTACAATCTCATTACAAATTTATAACTACAGAAAAGATGGAAAAAGTAAAAATCACTAGACAAGAAGGGAACGTGAAGTACATTAAAAATTAATTAGTACTCGGAGATGAGACTGGAATTCTTATTTTTCAGTGCATATTCTCATTATGAGTTTTGTAGAGTTCTAATACGTTCTATATCTGCGTACTACGGCAAATCATAAATTTTTCTCGTAAAATACATTCTTGAAAGACGGGAATTCCTTTTAGCAGATGTTTATTTTGAAGTATGTTACTACATTTTTAAAACGCTGGAAAAACAAGACGTTAATAATTAATCTGAAGTATAGAATTCTAACGAAAATGTTTAACAAAATAAGGAAATTTTTTGCAAATGATAACATCATTCTAAGGGTAAAGCTGTTAAGTCTTGATCATTTTTAAGATCAAGTCCCGTCCGATAAGATTCGAATCGAAAATACAAACTTTGAATATAGATCTGAAAGCTGCACAGCTTAAAGTTTCAGATATAAACTCAAACAATCCAAATTACGAGCTCAAAATTAAATTATAAATTTCATGGAAAAAATATGAATCACAAATTTCGTATTTAAAACTTGAATCTGCTTTGTTTAATTCTATATCTAACTTAGGCTGGAAAACATTAAAAATATAGTTTGGCACTCAAGCAACGTTTAATTAGTAAATCATTATTTTAAAAAAATTCTGTTTAAAACTCTAATTTCCAATCTAAATTGAAGTTATAAATTCTGACCTGGAATCTTAACTCAGATTCAAATGGTAAACAAAGTCTCATATTAAATTTCGAACCTTTGGATAATGAAAAATCAAAGTTCCTTTTAAGAACTGCGAATGTCGACTCGAATTTCGCATCATCTTAGTGGATATTATAAATTCGAGCCTCAGTTGCAGCGCTTCGAATTTTGAAATCAGGCTCAGATTCGATTGATGGCTTCAGTTATAAAAATACACTTTTTCATATTTTAAAGCATTTTTGTTATTACTGAAAAGTTTACAGTTATGAAATTCATTATGATCAAAACGTAAACATTTAAAACAGTTACATTTACTCTATTCCATTCTGGTTTAGACAAAGTTGACTCTGAATTTCTAATATGATTCACTGTTAATATACTTTTTAAATTATGAACATTCTATATATAAAAAATTAGCTCCCTCTGCAGAAATTTGAATCACTGAACTTCACTAAGTATAAAAATAGATTAAAGTATTGTAGTTTGTAAATTGCTTTAACAGAATAAAATAATGACACCAAATAAGTATTGCATGGATTGTTATCAAAATTGTTACTAAAACAGTTATAATAAATATATAAAATATTTATTAAAACTTAAGTGATATTTATGGACAATAAATTTAGATACCTCAAACTTATACCCGGGGAAATTACCTGATATTTTATGGCAACATGGACTAAATATAGATGAAAGGGCCACAAAAGGTTACCATTTTATTTAGTGGCCCCTTACTTAGTAGGCAACCCAAAATGCTTCCATAAGGTTTGCCCGTAACATGCAATGTGTGTTGCATATTCAGGCTCAGAAGGGGTGCGAAAAAAACTGAGATTTAGATAAATCTGCAAACTAACGAACGAAACGTACATTTTTCATCAAATATTCCACTAAATATTTTGAAAAAATATTGCAAACGAGTATCATAAAAATAAAATATTTGCAGTGGTACGTTCTACGTAGTAACAACCTTGCATAAAATATTTTAAGATTTTTATGTCTGTAACAAAATAGATTCTTTGACAAAACTAAACAATGTGAGAAGGGCATATTTCCTACTAAATTCTGAAAAATAATTACTAACTATATTTAGAATTACTTCAAAGTAAATGAAGAAATTCTAACCAACATATTTTGTTAAAGTAAAATATTATGAAATCGTTTAACAACAGACTTTCTCATTTTGCAGAACTCGCAGTTGATGTAAGATGTAATACAAAAAAATTTGTTAATATTTGATTAAGAGTGACATGTAAATCACATAATTAGATATTTCTACGTATTTTCATTAACGGAATATTAATAAATCGATGTTTAACAGTTTTGGCAAAATTTATAGTAGTTTCTGTGTTGGTGCTACTTTCTGTACAATATTTAATTAATAACAACGAATGTCAAAATTAATCTGCAATACACATTGAGCTTGGTATTAGAAGTTTGGGGTAATATAAACCATTGAAACTAATCGGGCTAGATCTAGACATAAAGTGGGTGGTGGACAGCACCAGCAATGTCGATAGCAAGCAGGACTTGAACTTCAGGAATTTGGTGATCGTTTAAGTTCACAACTAGAGAAATTAACCTGGACGCGAATACCATTTGTCTTGGTTTGACTTAACCTCCCCTGCTCGGCCCCCCAATCCAAAGCTCAACGCCATTAGTCTTGGAACTGCGGTCGCATCGCAAAACAATGCAGCCAACTTTAAACACGTATCAAGCAGTATTAGTTACCTGTAATTGTTACTGGACCGGATATATTAGTACGGTATTTCATTACATTATGTTTCATTAGAGTTCAGAGTTGAATTGGTTTTGCGGGTTCGAGTAATCGGAAACCACAAAGAATTCCTCTACGTACCGTCTACAACGCATTTAAACTCCTAAATGAATTTTAGTTAAGTTTACACGTTACTTCTTGCACTAAAGAAAACGGATTTTTTTTTAAAGTTCCATTCGTATTCTAAACACCCGAGCTTCAGGTATGTTTCGAAGACTTAGATGCTCATGGAACCGTAAAACACTTTAAGGATGCACAATAGGCAACACATACTACATTCCATGGGTAACTATCAATGTCTAAGCATTACTTCGCTTATATAAAAAGCTTTTTACAGCAGCTACTTGTAAAAAAAAGCTTTTAAAAAGCTTAAAATTAAGATATTAAATTATAAACGAGCCTAGGCCTCGTCCTATAAATAAACAGACAAACAACAATTTCTAAATACACAGCAAGCTTTATTCAAATTCAAGAATATTCTCACCTCTGACTATTGAAAACGCAATATGGATTGCCTATTCTAAATATTTTCAACCTTCAAATTAATTAAACGGAGCACAAGTAGAGTAAAGAATTCTTTGTCTGATGTTTTTAGAGAAATAAACTTATGGTCCAGCTTTGCCCTTTTATTAATAACAAATTTTTCAGCAAATTGAAAGTTTCACTGGAAAAGACAGAATTGATTAGATTATATGGTAAGGTAATGTGATCTTTAATACCAGGTGCCTATTTAATTTGTTGTTTTCAAAATTAATAAACCGACAACACATTTTACATTGCCAAGTTTTTATCAATAAAAATTATCTGTCTCTATGGTGTGTTGCTTATTTTTGAAATTTCAAATAAGATAACCTCTCAATAGAATGATTTTTTACAATGTGTAGTCAACAAACACTCGAAATCTGCTCTAAAAATATGAGATTTCATAAACATATAAAGTGTAAGAGTTTTATTATTAATTTTATCTTTTGTATATAAAAATTAGTTGTATAAAATATCATTGGACCAAACATTTATTAAATTATTAATATACCTAAACCGAACTTTCAAAAGAAATTTGTATGAGCACAATACGTAGATATTATTTATGTTCACTCTTAATCTAAATTAAACATACTAAAATTTACTTTTAGTTAATATTCTCGCCTGTTAAATATACTGTAACTCCAATTGAGGTAATTAAACAGTGTACCTTCTTATATTTATCTAGGAAAGATTCTCAATTTAAGTTTAATTTCCAATAGTGTAGCAGGACTGACGCTTTGCCTAAGGCCAGCCTACTAATTACTCCAGACGCAAGTAAACAACATATTTCTGAGAAAACTAAATTTCAAACAAATTTCCTCGCTAGTTAAAAGTGCTAGGTTTGATGCAATTTATTTGATGTTACGAGATTGCCTACAAATTCCTGTCCTCTACCTCAACGAACGACTTAACTAATAATTTGTCGCCGGCATCACCGTCGAAGAGCCGGATAAGTTTATTCAAGCAGAATTTACATCTTATATTGGAATTTCTTGATCCTATATTTTATATAAAATCTTTGACTTCACATGAATTGATCTTCGTTTAATTCTGATAATAGAATATATAATTCTGCAAAGTTTTAAGGCCTCTTTAGTTTGCTGCTTGTTTAAATATAAACTTCTAAATATGTTCGCTTCTAAATATAACCCAAAAGATAAATTTCATAATTTGCTTACCTAATATCCTTCATTTAATATTTTCCACACACAAATAACTTCTACAGTCTTTGCACCAAACAGAGAATGTTTCAAAATTCGACTTTTAGTGTTAGCAAAGAGTATAAATATTATATATTCTTTGGTGTTAGTTAAAACAAGGATTGTAAATAAATCCCGGATCGAAAACAAAAGGCCTTAAATAACAACACCACACGTATCAAAAGAAGTTCTTATAACGTCTTAAATTAAGCAATCGGCCATTTATACTTTACAGACAGCTATAGCGATTATTTGAATAGTGGTTTGAAAATAAATAACTGTCGAATAATTTCAGAATCTTGGTGTCAAAGCGCACAAAATTTTTTTAATTCCTTGTGTAAATGTAGAACTGTGATAGCAAAATTAAATTTTAATGTGTCTTTTGTAACTATTTCATTTTAATTGACGAGCTATGTACAGTGGCGCCGGCAGGGGGTGCAAGGGGGTGCACTTGCACCCCCCTGGCTTGGAAGAAAATACACAATTTAATTAATTAAATAAGAAGTTGTTATGTTAAATGTTTATTGTTATTTGTTTGTTATACACAAGGCACGGATTTTATGCAAATGCATATCCTATACTAATAATATGTGCTAAGTGAGCTTTTGTATTTACGCGTATCTAATAAAACAGATCTAAATGGAATCAATTTTTTTGCATATTTTAGGCATTTCGTGCATAAATTTGTTTCAAGAGCATATTAAAGCATATTTCTTTATACATTTGGTTAGAGATAAATGTAGCTACACAGTTTCACTAAAATACGAGAAATGTAGAATAATGAGCGAATGTCTAAATTTCGGAGAAACTATAATTCTCTGGTCAATGTCTATTTTTATTGGGAATTTCTCAAATGAGGTATTTACCTACAAATAATTATGTACTTTTAAAAACTGCCCACTTCCCAGGCGTCTAATCCCAGCTTAAAATTTATCTCTTTATCTGGAAGGGCTGTGACAGGCATACAAAACTTTCACTTTCCAAGAAGTGACTAATGAATCACTGATACCATGGGACTTTCATGTTTTTGACCGTTGTTGGTCTTACTCGTTAGTTAGTTTTTGTTTTACTTTCGAGTTTCGCTTAACACTGTTGAATGAAAATAGGTAGTTAAGATTTATTTTATTATTTTTCTCTAAAATTACCATTAGTTCTATAAAGATATAAGTAGTTTAGTATTAATTATGTTTCCTTTCGCTATTTGTATTTAATAATGTGTTAACAATTAAAATAAACAAATTCGTTTCATCCAAAAATTTCTGTTTTAAATATATACATAAAATAATTAAGGTCAATAATTTGCATATTTTAAAGCATATTTCATGAAAACCACTTCATATTTGGCATGTAATTTGAGCATATACATGCGCATATTTTAACACTTTTTGGTGCATACAAGTCCGTGCCTTGGTTATACATAACTTATGTAAATAAATGGTTATGTATTTTATACACTGTAGTGTAAACTTTGGGAAAAGTCATTGTGTGAATAAAAACTTGAGGCGTCTAGGTTGTTGTCCAAAATTGTTCAACACCTTGTCAATGAATTCAGTGTCCTCCTTTACCATTTTCCGATGAACACTGAGCATGCACAGGCCGCTTAGCCCCACATCTCCCTTCGTAGACCGATTCCATCTCTTGACACGCCGTAATGTAGGCACTAAATGAACGTTCAATGCTAAATATTGTAGCTGGAACAGTCAGGCCAATCTTGATTGCCTCACATACAGCTGGGTAAAATGGTGTGGCTTGAGCAATCAAATCTGCGTACTCAAGGAATTCATTTAAGGTGGCATCACTTGTCTTACACATCTCGTATCACGTGGTAGCCTCGGCAATAAAATTCTGTAAAATACCTCCATAAAAGTTCTGTATATCTTCTGCACTGGCTAAAAATGAAGATTTATCTAATTTTCTTATATTTTCTAGGTGGAGCTGCATAAGCGAAAATGCTTTTTTGTGTGTAGAAGAAAATCAATCTCTCAGAGAAGAAATGATAGAGTCTAAGTATGGGATGAAGATAGATATTCTGAAGAATTCTTCTACATCTTCATTTTCAGATGGTTGATTTGATCTGTGGGTCTACCCTGCCACCACTCGAGGACGTTTAAATTCAACATCCAGTTCTTCCCAAATATTTCGAGCTTTCTCGAAGATGGCTGTGAATTCCGTCGAGGTATTATTGCGGTGAGATTGAAGCACGTTCGTCAATTTAGTTACGTGATCGTATATTGCCTTTATATTCATATTTACTTGCTGTAGTTGGTTGCACACGGTTTTTAGTTTGGCGGAATAAGCAGCAATCACTAAGAGCGTCACAATATATGTTGGAGTTGTTGCAGTCATGTGGAGCTGATATACTTTGGTTTTCGTTTTCGAATTAGGTGCATTATCCGAAAGTTCTTTTAGAACATTTTCTGGTACTCTTGTACTTTGCTGTCCAGCGTGTTTCGCAAAAGAGAGGTATATTTGGAATTTTATTTCGTTGCAACGTACTCTTTCTAAAAACAATTACGAGTTCCTTTGTCGTCCCAGCAGCATTTCTCACTTCACTGACATCGTTCAGGTCATTGATGACCAGATTCAATATATGGCTGGCACAGTGGAAGAATAAGGCTGTAGGATATTTGTCATTAATTGTATAGATGCACCCCCCTGCAAATAATCCTGCCGGCTCCCATGGCTATGTATCTGTGTTTTATTATTTTTAAACTACATACTTATTTTTTAATAGCAATTATTCTGAAGATGCAGTAAAAGATTTCATAAAATTAATGTAGTTATATGAGCATATAAACCAAGATTCTCAAATTATTTTATTATAAAGGAAGGCAAGAATAAAAGAAGATATAAACATTATACAGTGCCTTTTATAAAAGTAAAGTTGAACCACCACCAGGCAAAAGAAAACTAGACAAAATACAAACAACAAATGTACGGTCTGAAGAAATACCGAACATCTCGAAAGAAGAAATAACAGAATCTCTAAGGAAAAGCAGCTGGGAAAGATAATGTACTTGTGCAAATGTTGCAATACGAAGGCTAACCCACACTACACTAGAGATGCTAGACAACAAATGTATCAACAAATGTATCAACGAATGTAGGATTCCTACAGGATGAAATAATACCCTAATAGTGCTATTGTTCAAAAAGGGAAACAAAACAAATCTAGCAAACTATAGACCCATAAGTCTTCTGTCGATAACATAACTGCTAGGACTCACGAACAAGCTGGAAACGTACCAACCTTGTGAACAGGCTGGATTCAGAACGGATTTTAATACGTTAGACCACCTTCAAGTATTAAGGGTTCTTATAGAAAAGTCAAATGAATTCAATGTCTCGCTTTGGGTGACTTTCGTAGATTATGAAAAAGAGTTTGACTCTATAAAGATCTGGGTAGTTTTAAACGGACTGATAGTCCAGTCAAAATAGACATAACAGTTCGGAATAATTCTTCGCATGGAGCTGATTTTTTGTGTGGACCTTCATATTATAGCTCTAAATGAAATGTCAAAAGTCCCCATCGATCGGTACGCAGCTAAAAATTTTACGCGGAGTCAAACGTCATATGTTGCGATTTTTGCGAATATCTCGTTAGCCGTTAGTTTTATTGTAGAAATAGTTATTAACGAATTTATAGCTTATGCAATTTTCCATAAGAAAGATTCAATTACTTTCTTCATAGGAGTGACCATTATCGAGATATTGCGGTATCAACAATTGCAACTGTCATATTTTGGAAGGAATGCATTCCTTTCCATATCAACCTCGAGGTAGAGTACTCGGCGCGTATTATTTATAATGTGGTATCTCTAGTAGGCCGAATCCACGATTTTCCTAATAAAACAAAAAATTGGTCTTGTTCATACTTTATTTCTAAAGTTAACATATTCTTCTTCTTCTTCTTCTTTCTCTGGCTGCTGTATTTCCTGCGACATGAAAAGGATGGATCAATTACATCTTCATTGATGTTGCACACATGGTCGTCCTTTATATTGGGTGCAACATTTGAGTAAGATTGACCGTGGCAGTTGCCACATACTGCTGGCCAATGTAGATCTACTTTTCTGCAACCAGAATTATAGTTACAGCCCTTGTTGCAATTGCAAAAAATAATGTTCAGCAGTATGCCTGGAGCAGGTGGGAGCAGAGTTTGAATTGGTTCCAAAACGTTGTTTTACCATGACCATCCCTAATCTTCAACGAAAACCTGCCTTTCTTAACTAAGACAAAAGAAAGTGATAAACTACCATTAGTATAATGCGAAAGAACATAATAGAAAACATTCCGGTGGAAGTATTGGTTTTGCCTGATCGCAGGGTTTCGTTGAAAACGAGTGGTTCCGTAGTAAGCTTAGAATTTAAGAACTATAGCTGCTAATATCTGTGTAACACGAGCAGAAAATGACACTGATGTTATAATAATTGGTACAGCCATAGAGCAGTCTCATGCAAGAACAGGTATTGTTGAAGATTTATTTGATCCATCCTGTTTTTAGGCGCAGCCTGTGGAAATACAGCAGCTAGGGAAGGAAGAAGAAGAAGAATATGTAACTTTAGAAATAAAGTATGAATAAGACCAATTTCTTGTTTTATTAGGAAAATCGTGGATTAGGCCTACTAGGGATACCACATTATAAAAGACAACGCGCCGAGTACCTACTTTACCTCGAAGGTGATATGGAAAGGAATGCATTTCTTCAAAAATATGACAGTTTCAATTCTTGATACCGCAATATCTCGATAATGGTCACTCCTATGAAAAAAAGTAATTGAATCTTCCTTATGGAAAATTGCATAAGCTATAAATTCGTTAATAACTATTTTTACAATAAAACTAACTGTCAACGAGATATTCGCAAAAAATCGTATTATATGACGTTTGACCTCGCGTAAAATTTTTAGCAGCGCGCCGATCGATGGGGATTTTTGACATTTCATTTAGAACTATAATATGAAGGTCCACACAAAAAATCAGCTCCATGCGAATTATTCCGAACTTTGAACATTTTTGTGTCTATTTTGACTGGACTATGAGCAATTGTCGAACCGACAGCAGATATTCAAGACTTAAACCAAATTGTATATAAAGATGCAACATTTCAAATCATAATGAAGGAAAACACCAATAAATTCAAAATTGAGAGAGGTGTTCGACAGGGAGACACCATCTCGCTCAATCTCATTACACTTGTACTAGAAGACATATTTAAGGAACTTCGGTGGGAAGACAAGGGCACAAATATAGAAAGAAAACTTCTTAATCATCTGCGATTTTCTAATGACGTCGTGCTTGTAACGTCTAGCAAAGTAGAACTGCAACAGATGTTAACAAAATTAAATAACAAATCGAATGAAATTGGACTAAAAATAAATCACTAAAATAATGTTCATGACAAACGATAGTCTCTGTGAGAACGATACATTTTTGATCGATAACACCGAAATAACAAATACAACTTCATACATTTATCTTGGCCAAAAAATACTAATTTCCAAGGAAAATCTCAAAACAGACATTATCATACGGATATCGTTTCGGTAAACTGAAGAACATCCTTTTGTCCAACATACCGAACACCCTGATGGCACGAATATTCGACCGGTGCTGACTTGCGAAACAGACCTGGACTCTTAACCTCTTCACTGCTCAAGACGAATATAATCGCAAGGGACCTCAATGCTCAAAGCGAGTATAATCGCATGCGATGCTTTAACTGTTCTTTGCTCGAACCGTATATTACCGCTTGCGATACGCTGTCAAGGTTGCACAGACAGGTCAGAAACATGCATCGATTCCCACCAAAATCTCATGCAAAATTGTTTTGCTTGAACTGCTCAAGACGTGTGAACTCGCCAATAAGCGTATGCAGTAGTATTTCCAGGGCGTAATTCGTACGTGTATAAAGAATAGCTCGCAAATTTCTAACAAATGAGCAGCTTCTTCACATATTAGAAAATAGTGATGATTAGAAGATATTGGTGAAATAATACTCGAGAGTGATTTCGAAGACGATGACAGTGACAAAAAAAAATATTCGACGCTGTAAGTATAAGCTTTTAGATAACACTCCTTTACAATATTTATATTTCAGTGGATGCGTCTCGTGCACAAGTGAGCGAAGAAATTGAAACTGATAAAGATGAAGAACTTCGCCCAGAATCACCAACGGAAATTGCGAAAGGTATTTTTGACTGGCAAGATAAAGATTTTATACCGATTGTACATGACTTTAAGCGTGTGTAAGATTGGCTTACCTCTAACTGCAAGTCCTCTTGATATCTTCGATTGCTTTTTTACTGAAGATTTTATGAAATCCATAACTGACGAGAAAAATAGATATTATGAATATTTAAGTAGACAAAATGTTGACAATAATTCCCGTTGGAAACCGGTTCATAAAGAAATGTATCGCTTTTTGGCAGTGACCATTTTTATGCCGCAATTAAAAAAACTGAACTTCAACGATTATTGGACAACAGATTCATATCTAACAACCCCAGTTTTTGGACGCCTTATGAAGACAGATTGCTACTTGTTGATATTAAGGTTGTTACATTTTATAGATAATGATGTTGAACCTGTTGAAGGAGATCTCTCTTCTCTTCTCTTCAGCCGTTGTCTATCCATAGGATATAGGCCTCTCTCATATTTGCCCATGTGCTTCTGTTCTGCGCAATTTGGTACCAGTTGCGCCCCGCTATTCCCTTTATCTCGTCGTACCATCTCTGTTGAGGTCTTCCAACACTTCTTCGTTCTCCCCATGGTCTCCATCTAGTGATGTAACCACTCCAATTTTCTGTATGTCTGGCCAAGTGTCCTGCCCATTGCCATTTTAGGGAACCGATTCTTTCTATGATGTCTGTAATTTTGGTTTTTTCTCTTATCCATTGGTTTGTTTTGTGATCTCGCAATGATATCCCTAACATCCTTCTTTCTACTGTCCTCTGATGTACCCTTAGTTTGTTGTTGGTCTTTTTTGTCAGAACCCAGGTCTCTGATCCGTATGTAACAGCTGGTAGTATGCACTCGTCATAAACTTTTGTTTTTAAAACCGTTGGGATATTCATGTTAAAAATGTTTTTTACTTTCCCATAGGCTGCCCATCCAAGTCTAATTCTCCTATCTATCTCCATTTCCTGATTTTGTTTGCCTAGTGTTATAGATTGTCCTAAGTATATATGATTGGGTCTTATTTATTATCTGTCCATGAATCGAGATTGTTTCGTCTGTATCTGGTGCATTCGTAGTGAACTGTGTTTTGTGTTATTCATGTGTAATCCCACTTTAGCAGCTTCTTCTTGTAATTCTTCTAGCATGCCTATTAACTCCTGTTTCTCATTTGCGAACAATACAATATCGTCAGCAAACCTCAGATTATGTAAATGCTCTCCTTGTATGTTTAGTCCTTTATTTTCCTATTTAAGGTTTTTAAAGATGTCCTCGAGTACTAGGTTGAATAATTTTGGTGAGATTGCATATCCCTGACGAACTCCTCTTTTGACATTTATTTTATCCGTTGTTTCGTATATTTTTATCGTCATTGTGGATTTCTTATAGATGTTTTCAATAAGATTTATGTAGCGTTGGTCTATCCTAGCATTTCTTAGTGATTTTATTATGGCCCAGGTTTCTCTAGTATCGAAAGCCTTTCGGAAGTCTACAAAAGCTATCCATACCGTTATGTTGTATTCCGTGGTTTTCTCTATAATCTGTCTCACTGTACGAAGATGCTCCGTCGTACTGTATTTGCTTCTAAATCCAGCCTGTTCTTTTGGTTGGTAGATCTCAAGTTTTCGTTGTAATCTATTTGCGATTATTCTAGTGAAAAGTTTGTATATCTGAGATTATACAATTCATAATATAATTAACCAATCAGCATCAAGCATTTTGCTTGATTACTACGTATTGATAAGTGAATATACCCTTGACGACGTGGTATAATCACTTTGGTGTTTCGGCTGGTCCCAAAAAATAGAAAACTCGAATCTAGTATGAATATTTTTTCAATTTTTTCGTAGTAACCATATTTACATTGTTTATCAACAAACGTCACTTGCACATAAAATTCAGTTTTGTTATTTATTCATTATATAATCTAATTATATACCACTCGAGCAGTCGCAAATAATCAAATACTTTGCCTCCTTGTTCGTAACTCGTCAAAGTATTTTCGATTATTTTATTTCATACTGTCTGGTAAATTCAGTTTCCCGGCGCCATTTTGTGTCCGGAAAATGAGCTATTACGGTATCAGAGCCGGAAAATGTTGCTTGGCAACATTTTCCGGACAGTTATTTTATGCACCCAATCAGAGCCCGTAAAAGTCTAACCAAGCCACACCTACCGGCTTTGACACAGTAATGTCACATGTTGACGTTTTGAAAAAGCGTCACATGTAAAAATTAAAAATCAAATTGTTGACAGTATGAAATAAAATACATAACGACATTCGTCCGTGAACTCTTTTTACAGTACTCGTTTCGAGTTTCAAGACTCGGCTCCTTGCGTCGCCTCGTCTTTAAACATCTTACTCGTACTGTAAAATATGAGTTCCCGGACTTGTGACGTTAATTACTATTCTATGCTCTCGTGATATAAATAGTGAGAATACAATTCTTAAAAAAAATCAGCCAATCACAACGCTTGAAAATGTTGTACCAATAAGTGAAAATAATTTATCCACGACTACTTAATAATCTGTCAATTATTCATGTGTTTGGTCACTCATAATGCTATCCATTATACACTGACAGCAGTGTATAATGATCATTCAAGGTGTCATGGTAACATCATTGTCTATGCTGTATAATGAAGGAAATAGGTTATGTTGTCATTGAAATAGGTTATGTTTCTAATCATTATTGACACATTATTGACAAGTCGTCGAGAAGGTAGAGAAGACATTTTTCTCAGCCGAGCAGTATTATTTCCCGACATGCGAAGCATGGAGGGAAATAAGTTGTGAGGCTGAGGAAAGTCTTCTCTACCGTGGTTTATATACTATTTTTTTTCACTACTAGCACCTTTATTCCTTTTTTTCACTACTAGTATTAGAAGATGTCATTATTGACCTTATTTTCGAGCCCAGAAGATGAATTTCTCTCCTAGTGGTCAATAATTTTTTATTATTGACTACTGGTTAATAATAAAAACAATCGCTATGCATTCAGGTGCCTATTTTAAATATGTTTTACCTAAATGTCAATTGAAATTAACCTCTCCCCTTGTTTTCAAGCAAGGCTATTTGATTTTTGTGGATATTTAGAAATAAATATACGCATCTGTCATTTTATTTTTTATTTATGTAAAAATGATTAATTAAAATGAATAAAGGTGCTAGTAGTGAAAAAAATAGTATATAAACCACGGTAGAGAAGACTTTTCTCAGCCTCACAACTTATTTCCCTCCATGCTTCGCATGTCGGGAAATAATACTGCTCGGCTGAGAAAAATGTCTTCTCTACCTTGGTCTATAATATACTATTAATTAATCATTTTTACATAAATAAAAAATAAAATGACAGATGCGTATATTTATTTCTAAATATCCACAAAAATCAAATAGCCTTGCTTGAAAACAAGGGGAGAGGTTAATTTCAATTGACATTTGGGTAAAACATATTTAAAATAGGCACCTGAGCGCATAGCAATTGTTTCTATTATTAACCAGTAGTCAATAATAAAAAATTATTGACCACTAGGAGAGAAATTCATCTTCTGGGCTCGAAAATAAGATCAATAATGACATCTTCTAATACTAGTAGTGAAAAAATTTTAATTAAAAATTCTTAGTATTTTGTAGTCGTGGACAAAGTATAGTATACGGCTCGCTATAATGGCTATTATTACCTCGGATAATTGCAAAACTCGCTCGCAAGCTCGCTCGTGTTGCAAACATTATCCTCGGTAATAATAGCCTACATTATAGCGTCGCGTATAATAGTATATTATTATATGAGCAATTATGACAGCCATTATTCACGAAGATGACGTTTGAGCCCACGAGCCGTCAGGCGAGTGGCACAAATCATCTGAGCGAATAATGGCCATAATCGCGAATGTAATACGATACTTTTTCTACACCTATTAAACAAATATATTAGACTCAAATTAGTCAAATTTGATAACTTTGTAAACAAGCAATATGACAACACACTTGGGCGTGTCGATTGTCAGCCGCAGAAGGAGTTGATCGCGGGCGATTTAAAATATGATTGGATTAGCGAAATATTGATTTTTGGATTTGTATTTGTGATTGGCCGAAATCATAATTCACTGCAGTGAATTATAGGTACTATTTTTCACAAAAAAAATGCTAATAATTGCAATATAATAAAATAGGTGTAAAAAATATACTATTATTGCCGCGATAATATTCTGTTATTTCCAGTAGAAACGCTAGTAGCGTAGTAACCACGTAAATATGACGTACATACAAAAAATTATTTGACAGATGAGAAAAAACTGTAGCACCGCTTAGTGAAAAATGTAATCATTGTATTCTCTTCCTAAATATAACTCGTGATTCGCTTAAAAATCGATAATATTTAGAAAATGCCACTCATGTTAATCCCAATCTTTGGAAAATGCAACTCCTGCTTCGCAGTCGTTGGGATTAACATTCGTAACATTTTGAAAATATTATCGACAATAAGCTCACCACTTGTTATATTATCCTTAAGAGTAAGCTGATCGGTCTATAATTTTCCAGATCAGCCGAATCCCCTTTTTTGTGGAGCAGTACAACTACGGCATTCTCCCAGTCCTTAGGGATGTGTTCTTCTGTTAGGCATTTGTTAAATACATTTACAAGTTCTTCTTTGGTCTTTGTGTCACTTTCCTTGAGCATTTCTGGTAAGATATTATCTTCTCCTGCCGCCTTGCCATTTTTCATTTGGGACAGCCCTTTCTCCAGTTCTTCTACGTCTATCTCTGGCATTTCTTCTGAGTTGACATTTCCTATTTTATTTACTTTGTTACCCCTTTCTCCATCTGACTCTATGTTCTTTGTTTTAGATTCATATAAGTTGATGTAAAAGGATTTTACTATCTTTAATATCTTTTGTCTGTCTTCAACTATGTTACCTGTTTTGTCTTTTATTTTTATTATTTCCTTTTTATGTGTGTTTTGTCTTTTGAATATATTTAGGCCTCGGTTATGTTCTAATATTGATTGTACCTGATCCGTTTGGTGTTTTAGGATGTCCTGTTTTGCCATTTTTCTCACTGTTTTATTGATTTCTGTATATTCAATAGTGCCTCGTTTTCCATTTTTGATCAATTCTCTTCTTTTCTCTAGTAGTCTTTTGGTTTCAGTTGACAACTTGTTTGAAGTTTTCTTCGGGAGCTTAGCTATCTTTTCTGCTGTTTCTTTTATAATTTTTGTTATTCTCTTATTGGTCCCGTTTATTGACTCGTTTATATGCCTAACGTTATTTGAGAAGTTTTCTTTTAGCTGTTTCTTGTATTCTTCGTTTGCTTCTCTTAGTTTTTCCCTATTTATTTCTGTTTTTGTTTGTTTCATTTTTCTTTTTCTCTCCATTTTGGTATTTATGAATAGCTTGACTCTAACCATCCTGTGGTCACTGCCTGTACTGAGTTGGTTGACTACATCTACATTCTGGATTATATATTTATGGCGTGAGATGATGAAGTCGATCACATTTTTAGTTTGTCCATTCGGAGTTCTCCATGTCCATTTGCGTTTCTCTTTCTTTTGGAAGAAAGTATTCATCAAATACATTTTTTCTCTTTCTAGGAAATTTGCTAGCATTTTTCCTCTTTCATTTCTAGTTCCGAGTCCAAATTGTCCTATGTATGTCTCTGTTGGTTCCGTTGGTCTCCTCCCACGATTATATGTGTCGTTTTATTTTCATTTATTGCTCTTATTATATCTTCGTACACTATCTCAACTTCTTCGTTTTCGTGTGTGGTTGGCATATATATTTGTATGTATTTCAGAGTTATTTTTTTGTTTACAGTAGGTAATTACGGCATATATTACTCGATCTGATATTGCTTTCAAAATTTTTAAGTTTTCAGACAGTTTTTTATTTACTAGTATTCCAACCGCCCCTATTCCCCCTTCATCTTTCCCTCTGCAAAAGAGAGTGTGTCCTGAGTTCAGTTTAATATATTGTTCTCCTTTTCTTTTCTTCTTGTTAAAGGAGATAGTTTACGGAAAATAAGACTTATTGTGGATCATTTAATAACTACGTTTAAAACCAACTTCTATCCTTTTTAAAACCTCTGTATAGATGAAAGTCTCTTATTATACCGCGAGTTCAAAAAGTATTTACATAAGGGTTGGCCATGAGACACAAAAATGATGTCAATTGCAAGATTTGGAATCTATTAACTGCCATCATTGTGTTGCTGGCATAATACTGTTGTAAAAACAAAGCTTCTAAATCTTGCAGTAGACAGATTTAGAAGCTTTGTTTTTACAATTTTATTGAAATTTGCACAACAGTAGGCGCGGATACAGGATTTCGTTTAGGGGGGGGGGGGCAATTTTTGTGTGATTTTACCTATCTTCCACAAAATTTGTTCTAAGCAAAAAATTTGATAAAATTTTAGTTTGTTATCCATGTAATACTTGATCGATCGATGTAATCTACTTAGGTAGTAATGAGTTAATAACGATTCCTGTAAACAGGTAGTGATGTCCTTATGACGATTTCAAAATTTTGAAATTGGTCAAAATAAAGTGCTTCGGTCGTGAGTCGGGGGAGGCAATTGCCCCCCCCCCCCCGTATTCGCGCCTGCACAACAGTATTATGCCAGCAACACAATGATGGCAGTTAATAGATTCCAAATCTTGCAATTGACATCATTTTTGTGTCTCATGGCCAACCCTTATGTAAAGACTTTTTGAACTCACGGTATAAAGGTCAACTTTTTTTTAAGCAATACATCCCTTCAAAAAGGCATCGATTTGAAGTCCAATTTTTCTTGCTCTGTGATTGCGAAACGGGTTATTAATTTTATTTTTTTTATTTTTATTTATTTTATCCATTACACGGGAGAGGTTCATTTTTCCAATAGTAAATAAACAATTAAAATATACTTAAAAAAGAAAAATAATATTAAAAATATATTTTAACACGGTTAACACAGCTCAAGTAATTTGGTACAAGTTTGATTTAAAAGAATCAAGAGAACTGTCGAAGTAATTTAAATTCCGTGACAAAAAGTTAGCTTTTCTTGGCAATCCAACAAAAGTGCTATCAGCAAGTCTTGATTGAGAGGGTGCGACAAAAAAAGTTTCAGAGTGTCTCAAATTTCTGATGGGAACATGTAAACCAATTTTTTCGACTATTTCGGGAGATGTGATATGGCCATTTGAAAAAGAAAAGTTGATCTAGAAATTCACGTCTTTGTTGTAGAGTTTTTATTTGGAGGTGATTTATAATATGTGAAAAATCATGATCTGTTCTGGCCGTAGGAAAACTTAGTTTATATGCAGCTAGTCTGACGAAACGATGTTGCACCCTCTCGATCTTTTATTATTATTATTATTATTATTATTATTATTATTATTAATAACCTGTTAGACACATACAATACAAATATATAGTACATTTGAAATGTAAATTTATAATATTTATTTATTTATTATATCAGTGGGATAAAGGCATCATTAACATACGAATGCGTTGAGTTCCCCGACGAGGGCGTTAGACCGAGTCGGAGTAATAGCATGAGTATGTTAATGGCCTTTATCGCACGTATATAATACTGGTCAAAATTGAAAAAAAAAACCTAATTTTCAAATTTGAAAAAAATTACAAAATTTTGACAGACCATCTTTTTTATTTAAAATCAGAGTAGCATTGTATCTACATAATTTATTTTCGTCATAGCAACTAAACAATTTGTATGTCAATAATTTTGTAGTTTTTAATTTTTCCTTGATTTGTGGTGAAAATTGTGAGAAAAACCGGTAAATATAATTATGAGTGATCGTGAAAGTATTCCGTGGGACATAAAAGATGCTGCAACGAAGGTAGTTTCTTCATTGTAACCAGAAAAATCAAGGAAAAATTAAAAACTACAAAATTATTGCCATACAAATTGTTTTATCCAACTGAGTTTGATAATGATTTCATTATCTCACTCAGTGGGATAATAAACTGCATTATCCAACTCAAATGAATGATATAATAGGTTCTTATCCTAGCAGGCGTAGATAAACTTAGTTACTTAATTCTATAAACTATACTTAATATTAATAAATACGTAATTGATAAATTATATGTGTTATATACAGTGTGTCCTCGGATTGAGTTCACTATAGGTATAATCGACAAAAAATTTGCGAATTTCATTTTCATGTTTTGGGATTCCGCCCTGCTTGGTCTGAAAAGAATTTTAAGCAGATTTTTAGTTTTTAAAAATTGCTGATAACTTATTCTTGTTGTAGTAGCATATGTACCGTCTCCTTCATTTTTCTTCTGTACGTGTTATCTTCACGGTTGATGATGCACGTTTGATCCCATATGATTCGATGGTCTTCATTGTAGACGTGCTCTGCTATTTTTGATTTAGCAACCCAATTCAGCTACGATAAAGTCAAGCAGAAAAAGCAAAGAACTTCATATTAAAAAGCTAAATGACCTGTTAACACGTTCGCTGCCGGTTCATTGAGGTATTACTTATTCCAGGAGACGTTCTAACAAAGAAAGCAGTGCTTAGCTTTATCATTTATTAGCAAAATAGAGACACATTATAAAATCTAAACATCTATACCTTTTCAACTTCAAGTTGAGACTAATCATCTTCAAATTGAGAATAAACACATTCAAATTGAGACAAAACAATCTGAAATCATTTAAACACATTCAAATTGAGATTTAACAAAATCAAATCGAGAATAAACATATTCAAATTGAGAATAAACACATTCAAATTGAGACAAAATAATCTGAAATCACTTAAACACATTCAAATTGAGAATTAACATAATCAAATTGAGAATAAACATAATCAAATTGAGAATAATCAATTTCAAATTGATTAAACGCATTGAAATGACAATAGAAACTTTCAGATTGAAAATAAACACATGCAAATTGGGACTAAATAACTTCAAATTGGGAGTAACAACTGAAAATTAAAATTCATCAATATTATGTATTATCAAATAATATATCAACAATAATTTTTATAAATGAAACTGTTGAAAGTTGCCGGAAATTGCCCCAAACTGAGTCTCTCCTCGTCAGCTGTGTAGGTATGTATGTAGAAAACATTATACAGGGTGAATAAAAAGTATGGAACCTCGATGCTAGCGCCTTTATTATTAGTTTTAGAAAAAAAAGTTTTAGACAAAAGGTTTATAACAAATTATTTTCCACAAACTGATGGTTTTAAATATTTTTTTAAGGTCATACCTTTGCGCTATGACGTCATCGATACTTTTTTTAAATGTCAACCTATATTTTTTAGGTCGAAATTTTATAGCATTTTTTTTTCTCTTTATGACCATCTAAAAATATCATACGGTTGAATAAGCGAAATTTCTAGAAAAATCAAGTTGAATCTTATTCGTACCAGTAATTAATGTACGTACTTTTATCACAAAAATTAAACACATGACTATTAAAAACAAATACAAACAATGAGTAATATTACTTTATTACAGAAGATGTTCAAATTGTTCGCTATCTGACAATGTCCAATTCGATGTGAAAATCCCTGTAATACATTCCGAATTACTTCGGCTGGTATTGCCCGTATTTCTTCCCGAATACGAATTTTTAACTCTTCTAAATTTCTGGGCCTGTTTGTGTAAACTTTACTTTTAAGATGGCCCCACAAGATCCAACTGCTTCAAATCGGGCGATCGGGCTGGCCATTCGATACTACCCCTTCTACCGATCCACCTATTCTCAAAAATTGTATCCAAATAATAAAATAATAATAATAATAATGTTAAACATTGTTTATATTTGTTTTTAATAGTCATGTGTTTAATTTTTGTGATAAAAGTAGGTACATTAAATACGGGTACGAATAACATTCAACTTGATTTTTCTAGAAATTTCGCTTATTCAACCGTATGATATTTTTAGATGGTCACAAAGAGAAAAAAAATGCTATAAAATTTCGACCTAAAAAATAAATGTTGCCATTTAAAAAAAGTATAGATGACGTCATAGCGCAAAGGTATGACCTTGAAAAAAATATTTAAAACCATCAGTTTGTGGAAAATAATTTGTTATAAACCTTTTATCTAAAACTTTTTTTTCTAAAACTAATAATAAAGGCTCCAGCATCGAGGTTCCTTACTTTTTATTCACCCTGTATAGGAAAACGTACATATAACAAAACTATGAACTGGAGAGAAATTAATAATAGGTGATGAGTGATAAAACAAAATTGCCAATAAGTGTATAAATATTATTTAAATAACTTAACATAGGTACATGTAGTCATCAAATCATCTTTGTTTCTACTAATTTTTGTATTTGAATTGCTTCCCAATTTTAAATTGAGTATTCTCAATTTGAATATGTTTATTCTCAATTTGATTTTGTTAATTATCAATTTGAATGTGTTTAATTGATTTCAGATTGTTTTGCCTCAATTTGGATGTGTTTATTCTCAATTTGAATGTGTTTATTCTCAATTTGATTGTGTTAGTTCTCAATTTGAATGTGTTTAATCGATTGCAAATTATTTTGTCTCAATTTGAATGTGTTTATTCTCAATTTGAAAATGATTAGTCTCAATTTGAAGTTGAAAAGGTATAGAATGAGTATTAGGAAATAAACAAAAATGATAATAGAAAACCTTACGGGAATTTACTGATTCTAAATCATCATCATTCCCAGAATCGTTACTATCACTACCAAGCTCCTTGTCACTACCATCAAGGCCATTTAGGCCCGCGTCCGATAATGGATCGTCATTTTCTAATAATTCTAGTAATTCAGCATTTAACTAATAAAGGCCTCTTCCATTCATATCTAGCTGTTTTAGATGCAGATGGACCTGCCTTAGAGTTATCCATATTCAGAAGGGAATGGAAAGCACTTGGAGTAAAAAAATATTCTAACCAACAATATGAAACACAAATTCAGGCCTTCACAACAATGCCGACACAAGCAAACAGCCTAGTCGCCAATGCCAGACAAATGGTAACAGATAAATAGCGTGTGGTCGGCATATAGCACTATCTCGGCGTGATTGGCAGCGAACGTGTTAAAAAGAAAAGAGCAACGATGTAGTACATTACAAGAGGTCAGGGCTGTCACTAACTTATGCAGTAAACAGTTGACTCCAGATGAAGAATCAGTTCTTAACAAAGGTCTTCATTTTTCTGTTACACTTAAACAAGTTTGCTGCTTAGATTTTATTTCAGCTATTGCAGAAACAGCTCGCAGTCTGTCTTTCGAAGATGCTGATGGATACCAACGGCAAACAAGAGCTGTTCTAGATAAAAACGGATGATAATATGAAGACCAACCTTACCAAAGAAGAATTATCTACACTGAAGAACTTGAAGCGAGACAACAGCATCATGATTCTTCCAGCAGACAAAGGAAACACTACAGTAGTAATGGATACAACAAAATATGAAGGCAAGGTAGCAGAAACATTAACGGCCAATTCCTACAAAAAGTTAGACGAAGATCCCACTCCTATTGTTGAAAGTAACATTTATAGAACACTCCCGAAACACAAAGATAGTTTGGATGCGGGACTGAGGTCTAAATTAACACCACATTTTAGTAAGTCACCTCACTTCTTCGGTCTTCCAAAAATCCAGAAACCAAATATACCTCTAAGACCAATTATTGTCAGTTTCATTAACTCCCCTTGTCACACTCTAGCACGTTTCCTATTGAAGATACCATCTCCTTTACAAGGGAAAACGTCCTCATGCGTAAAAACTACATCACATTTCATAGAAATAGTTAGACCCCTTAACTTAGACCAGGATGACTTAATGGTGAGCTTTCATGTAGTTAGTTTTTTCACTAATATGCCAGTAGACGATGCACTAACAATAATCCGCCAGAAATTAACGACAGATGTCAGTCACTCTACCAGAAAGAACAAGAGTGTTCATGCAGGTATTGATTTCATATTTAGACAAAACAAAAATTCCTGAAAAATCGCCGATGAAAAAGTTTTCAAAATTTTAAACCAATTATCAGAATTTTATAGCCCGATAAATTGCTAAAATAAACCAGAAGTGAGACAAGTTTTAGCAAAAAGACGTAGTGCTAGTTAGAAGTAGAGAGTTCCTTTCATTCATAAGCTTACAGCATATATTAAATAGTAAAAAGTCGTTATCATCTACCCACTTCTGTTTATTTTAATTTTTTAAAATAGTTTAAAAATTGTTGTTCGGCACCATATATGAAAATATTGTTTGTTAATAGAATTTCTTGAATTATCAAAATGGATTTGGATTTGTAAAAAATTATTAAAAAATTCAATTTTATTTGTGCTTTTGTTGCTGTTTTTGTAAAATAACAACACCCTGAATCTGGGTGGGAATTTTTAGTTTTTTAAATTTGGCTTCGAAGAGAAGGAGTGGATATAATAGCTACAAACGAAATTAATATAAGAACGGTAAACTGGAATCCAGTAAATTCAACAATAATTATTATAATAGGAATAGGGAATAGAATTCGAAATAAAAATAACAATAATACAAACATATGTACCTGTACAAGGAACAAATGGAAAATCAATGGAAAGCTATTTTAATCAACTACAAGAAGTATTAGACAAACATAGAGAAACAAACGAAAATATATTAATACTAGGTAGTAGACTGGAACGCTAGAGTCGGAAATGACAAAATGAGAGGGTTATGAACCATAGAAGAACATGGAGAGAACGAAATAAATATTACAGTCCAGCATAGAAAACACTTTCTATGAACAAGAAATAAAATACACATTCCAAGCAATCGAAAGAAATGCAAGAAGTTTAATAGACTATATTGTATACACAAAACAAATGGAACAACTAATACAAAATGTAAGAATAAATAAGAACGCAGAACTAAATACCCAACATAAGTTAGTGACAGCAAAGATTAAAAAATAAGAAGAGTTACATGACAAGACACTAAGATAAAAACATCAAACTAAATCGCAACAAAAACTAGAGGAAAGTGAAGGAAGAATGAATAAAATGGCAATGAATAACTTAAAACTGTAATGTTACAAACAGCAAAAGAAGTGCGTGGAGAAATGACAGTATAACCAAATACAAAAATAACCAGATGGTGGAATGAAGAGCTAAAAAGAAAAATATGCAACAAAAAGAAAGCATGGAAAAGATTAAGATGAATACATAAGAAGAAGAAATGAAGCATAAGAAGAAATAAAAGAAAGCTGGGAAGTATTCGGAAAAGAAATACAAGATGAACATACAAAAAATAACAGAAAATTTTGGAATATGATAAAATCACTAAAAATAAGAAGGAACAAAAACATAAAATTTGTTAAAGATCATAGAGGGAAATTAAGTACCAACAAAGAAGATAATGCGGAAGTTTGGATGAAGTGTTATGAAGCCAAATTTGCACTAAATAAACATACAACACAAGTTAAAGTAAAGGCCGGGGAGGTCGAAGAAAGACGAGAAGAAATAATATACGAAGAAGTAAATAACGCGGATAAAAGAAATTAAAACTGGTAAAGCAAGTGAACCAGATGAAATAGCGCTTGAGATGCTGAAATGGTGAGATGACAAACTAAAACAGTGACTGACATAATATATGTACATACTCAACAAAGCATGCATAGAGAAACAAATCCCAAAAGACCGGGGAAAAAATACAATCATACCTATTCACAAAAGAGGAAACGAAAATAAATGCGACACTTATAGAGCCATATGTTTAGCACGGGTAGCCATTAAAATGTATAGCAAAATTTTAGAAAAAAGATTAAGAAAAGAAATAAGAAGAAACAAAACAAACAAGGAGGAGGGCACCTAGATAAACAACAGATCACATAAAGAAAAATAATAGAAGGCAAAGTAGAATCACAATCGACCCTGTTTCAGTGTTTATAGATCTTAAGGCCGCAGAAGAAAAATATGGAATTGTTTAAAAGAACTAAAAACAACAACTAACTTAACTATGGTTATAAAGAGCATAACTATATGAGAATGTAACGGGAATAATTCAGGTAGATGGAACAAAATCAAAATCATTTAAGATAAAAACCGGATTAAAACAGGATGATTCATTAAGCCCCCTTCTCTTCATAATATTTTAATAAAGCAGGTTATACTAAATAATAATGTAAAACCTAGTCATAAGAAATGCATTAAATAAGTTAGCATTTAGGGTGACAGATATAACAAGTTTCGCAATCCTTACATTGTAAGAAATAATTAAATATGTGTATCAACTAAGGAAGCACCTGCATCGAGATGTGTCATTCAAACATCTGGTCATGTTATGAATAATATCAAAGCCCTGCATTATAACCATGACTCATGTAAATACAACGTAAGAATTAATGATAAATATTATAAACAGCTTTCGCAGATGTTAAGAATATTAGAGTAGAAGAGGCGCAACTTTTAGTATAAGTAGATTGGTTTTCATAGAGAGTTTCAGTTCCCTTGTGGAGCCTGACTGCGATATTTGGGAGTAGGCGGATAGAGACCCAAATAACAGACTCTAACAGGACCAGCCCTTGCAGTAAACCAAGGGTTGGATTAAATGTCGTTTCTAACGTTGTCACCAAGATGTGTGCCTTTCTAAAGATGTTCATGTAAGATTAGTGTTTATTATTATTAGTCTAAATTGATGCTTGTTTTGTACGCTGTATTGGACCGTTCAGACCTAAATCATGTTATGTATTTGGATCCCGTTTGTTGAACAGTTGTGTTATGTTTGTGAATAAGATTTTACCAATATATCTGTTGTTAGTTGATTCTGTATTTTAATATAACCTCCCGCAACAGCTAAGCTAAACACTCGTAATGAAGTTAGGCTCAAAGTCTCTACCATCATAATCAATATAATAACATAGGTGGCCTTAACCCACTATGTTGCCAAAAGCCACTTCGTTACAATATACACAGGATGGTGGTCGGGACAGTTTGGGATATACTTTACCAGCACTAACTACATGAAAAATAGGAAAGATTTTTTTAAATATTTTTTTCCCCAAAGGACCAGATTTAAAAGTTACGGCCCTGAGTAACCAAGAGTAACGACTAATGAATATATTAATCATTACTCATTACTCATTTACTCGAGTAACAAAATGCCCAACCCTGTCGAAGTTGAAGTTTGTGAGATTTTTGTTCGTTTTTATTTATTGGGTGAAATCTAGGCTCGCGGATGCTAGGGATTGCAACGCGCATCGACTACAACTAGAATTTTGCCGAACTTCCCCTGGAAGAGATGTTTATATTGCCCATGATTCAATGTACTTTTGTCATTTCCCGGATTTTGCGATTTCTAAGAAATTAGTACAGTTTTCATCGGCATCAACGTTAGTTTCTAAAAAGTAAGTTGACAAAGCACTGGCTAGTGAAACTGTGTTTAAAAGTTTGCGAATTACTTATTTGATCGTGATAATGAAAATGGGTAGAAAACATACTTAGAAGCTTGAATATGTCTAAAAACGAATCGTTCGATTAATTAATCTGTTTGAAACATACTACACTATATTTTGAAGCTAAGAAGTTTACTTTATTAACTTTCAGTTCGTAAAATTTTAACTGGAAAATCGTTGGTACTAAGAAATGTGTGTATCAATCGTTTATCAGCACCCTATAAAATCACATCTTTAAAAGGCATCCTAATTGTAATTTTATTACTTATTAAAAGTTGAAAAATAAATCAAGTATTTTCTAAAGAGACTTCTTATACTTATTTCAATAAATATTTAAGAAAAACTAGTCCACATACGTGCAAATTCTTTATCTGCTGCCCATATTTATCGTGGTAAAGAGCCGTCGAAACATTGCGTACAGGACGTCGTCAAAAACCTACCAACAGCAGTAATTTGTGTTCGCTGCAGTATAGCACAAAACAACAAAACAAATACGATCATCTTAATTTTAAATGGTCTTTTTATTCACATAAATTACAGGCAAATGGTTTATTTCCAGCATGAATATTCATATGTTGTTTTAGACGGCTTTTAGTTACACTCCTGTATTCACATAAATTACAGGCAAATGGTTTATCTCCGGTATGGGTACTCATATTATGCAATTTCAGATTATGTTTAGTTATACACCTGTATTCACATAAATTACAGGCAAATGGTTTATCTCCAGAATGAACATTCATATGTTGTTTTAGACGGCTTTTAGTTACGCTCCTGTATTCACATAAATTACAGGCAAATGGTTTATCTCCAGTATGAGTACTCATATTATGCAATTTCAGACTGCCTTTTGTTATACACCTGTATTCACATAAATTGCAGGCAAATGATTTATCTCCAGCATGAATATTCATATGTTGTTTTAGACGGCTTTTAGTTACACTCCTGTATTCACATAAATTACAGGCAAATGGTTTATCTCCAGTATGAGTACTCATATTATGCAATTTCAGACTGCATTTAGTTATACACCTGTATTCACATAAATTACAGGCAAATGGTTTATCTCCAGTATGAGTACTCATATTATGCAATTTCAGACTGCCTTTTGTTATACACCTGTATTCACATAAATTGCAGGCAAATGATTTATCTCCAGCATGAATATTCATATGTTGTTTTAGACGGCTTTTAGTTACACTCCTGTATTCACATAAATTACAGGCAAATGGTTTATCTCCAGTATGAGTACTCATATTATGCAATTTCAGACTGCATTTAGTTATACACCTGTATTCACATAAATTACAGGCAAATGGTTTATCTCCAGCATGAATATTCATATGTTGTTTTAGATTGCTTTTAGTTACACTCCTGTATTCACATAAATTACAGGCAAATGGTTTATCTCCAGTATGAGTACTCATATTATGCAATTTCAGACTGCCTTTTGTTATACACCTGTATTCACATAAATTACAGGTAAATGGTTTATCTACAGTATGAGTACTCATATGCAATTTCAGATTGCCTTTAGTTATGCACCTGTATTCACATAAATTACAGGCAAATGGTTTATCTCCAGTATGAGTACTCATATTATGCAATTTCAGACTGCCTTTTGTTATACACCTGTATTCACATAAATTACAGGTAAATGGTTTATCTACAGTATGAGTACTCATATGCAATTTCAGATTGCCTTTAGTTACACACATGTATTCACATAAATTACAGGCAAATGGTTTATCTCCAGTATGAGTACTCATATGTATTTTCAGATTGTCTTTTTGTACACTCTTGAATTCACATAAATTACAGGCAAACTGCTTTTCCCCAGTGTGGGTACACAAATGCCGTTTAAAATTGCTTTTAGAAGTAGTCCTATATTCACAACATACATTACAAATAAATTGTTTTTCTATTGAATGCGTATTTTTATGACTTTGAAGTTTGGATCTACTAGTCGCTCTAAACTGACAAAAGTCACACGTAAAACTTTTCCCTTTATTTTTATTTTGGTCATCCTCGTCAACAGGATTAACCGTATCAGTTGTTTCAACTTTTATTTTGTCCACTTCATATGCACTACTCTTTATAATTTCAGTTTCTTCCCTATTATTCCGTCCAGAGTTTTGGCTAGTATTAGTTTCGTTGAGGTTGTGTTTTTGTTCGGCACTGTCAAATATATCATCGCCGAATTCACTTTTTATATCGTCCAAGTAGGGTTCTAGTTTGATTTCTTCTTTGACTATATCCAAATCGAAATCGTATTCGAGGTTAGCCTTTGAATTTATTTCAGACATTTTTTATACAATTTCCTGTAATAATAGATACAAATCACAAAGAGTATTACAATCGGCGGTTGGTAAGTAGTGACTAAAAAAGTACAAAAACACCACGCTGAAAATTGTTAATGAAGATTATCTAAAAACAATATTGTGAGAACGTACCTGCCACTTGCGGCTTATAATGACTTTCTTTAGTTTATCTGTGCAAATAATGACTGTTTTATGGTGGTTTTCTGGATCCAACCAAGTGGCGATTCCTAAATAAATTGATTATGTCAACGTCTATTGTTTTCAGCAGTTGCTTTGGAAAAAGTTAATACATACATTCTGTTTTGTTTTGCGCAGTTTTGATCTTGACAGTTTCAAATTCTGTGATAGTTCAGTTGCGAATCATATTTATATTCCGAAGCGACATCTGTTTACAAACTGTTGAATTGTTTCGTCGCATTTCTGATGGATAACTTGTCAACAATAATAGTATATTGTGCGTCGCCTGCGTTGATTCAAAACGGGGTTTATAAAGCCTGCCGAATAGGGCCGTTTGACAGTTAATCGACTAGTTCAAATTTTCTCCGTGGCGCTACTTATCCTTTCACTGACAGCTGTATTTCTAACTTAAATTTGTTAATTTTTGGTTATTCGTTTAGTTATACAACAAAAAGTACGTTCTAAAAATGTCTTTTTGCATCCCTCCTTGCCATCATTCTACAGATTTAGTTTTATATTTAGGCTAAATAACCAGTCCAATCCCTCAAAAGTCTTCTTGGTTTGTGCCTAGGAAAAGTAGTAAGTATCTGCACCCTTCTTACACGCCTGTTTAGTTAATTTTTTACACAGTCTCATAAGGTTTTGAAATCCTGTCTAAAATTGAAATTTATATTGTAATACAGTTTCTGGACTAGATATTAAACATCCAATAACCCGTATTTGTTGTAAATCGTAAAAAATCAAAGCCAGTTGACAGCTGTCAACGATGGATAACTAGCGCCACAAGCAAGCAGTGGCAAAAATTTGCATAATGGCCATTTTTGCTATTCGGCAGGCTTTATAAACTCCGTTTTTAATCAACGCAGGCGACGATATTGTGTTATTAGGAGTAAAAGTGTCCAAGCTAGGTTCGCAGCTGTGCGTTCATACGTTTCCGTCGATCCGTTGACCTGTTGACCAATCAATACGTAGGAACGTAGGATTACGGACAACATATCCGTTAAACGGAAAAGTTGGTTGAAGTTCAACTATTTGCGTACGAACGTACGAATTCGTCCGCTGACTTTTGTAAAACGCATGTACAAAGTGAGGTTACAGTCTAAAAAGTTTGTTACTGCACCGAAATTTTGTTCAACTGGTCGAGCTGTGCAGATTATAGAGTATATTATTTTTATATAATTACTGGAAATGGTATGTATATTGAAACGTTGTAAGGTGTAGTTTTTTATAAAATAAATAATAGTATTTTATTATTTTTTAATATAAAATGCGGGTTATTAGGAAAATATTTGGGTATGCCATAACTGTGACGAGGAGCTGGTTATTGGAGAAGAAGCTCTTCACAGGTGCTTCAATAATTCCAGCCACCTCTATCAAATAGGAGACACCAATAGATTGGCTGCAATAGAACCACTTCTGTCCCAATCTGTGATAGAATCACCTCGGTCCCAATCTGTGATAGAACCACCTCTGTCCCAAACCGGGCAAAATAAAGAAAGGTAAGACTACTAAATCCTAACTAAATAAATGTGAAACCTTATAAATTTGTTGTATCAACGATAGATCTCAACATCCAGATACTGCTGAATTATTAATAGCAGCAGTTGAATGTAGACCTGCTTTGTATGACCACCGATTACCTCTGCAACAAAGGAGTCGCCAGGTCATTGCTGCATTATGGCAGGAAGTTTTTAATGAACTTAAAGGTATGTATCTAATTTACATTGTATATACATTTCATTAAACGTATGGAACAACTACAAACGAATTGTTTATTGTAGATTACTTTAAAGAGGTACAGGATGTACAATGTCGATGGCGTAGTTTGCGCGATCGATTCGTAAAGGAGTTTTCGGACAATACTGTGTACAAACCAACAGGCACTGGCCGAGATGACATTCAAGAAAAATCAAAATGAAAGTATTACGATCTTCTGTTGTTTTTGAAGGATATTGTAAAACCTCGAAAGTAAGCTATTCAATTTTATTTAAGTGATGTGCAGTATATTTTTTACAAAATGTTGTAGAACTACTACGAACCTACAACTTAGTTTGCCGTCAAGCAGCATAAGTTCCAGCTCAGGCCCGACGTCTGCAGAATCATATGAAAAGCCATGTGAAACACCTCGATCTAAACAAAGTAAAAGTAAGCAACTTTACTAATTGCGTTTGTATTATTAAACCTAGATATTTGTTTTGCAGGAAAATTGGACAAGGAAAGTTTGACAATGAAACTGATCGATGCCTTCAAAGAAGACAAAGATGAGCGTATAGGAGATGAGTGCGATGCATTCTGCACAAGGCTGGCTTCGAGTCTTCGTCGACTTCCTCGACGGTATCGGACAGAATTGGAGATAAAAATTTTACAACAAATTAGAGATGTGGAAATAGAATTAGATATAGACTAATACAAATAGACATAGACTAATTAAATATTAAATTATTGTAAATAAAATTACTCATAAAGAAAAACTATTATTTTATTTACAAATACAAAATGGATCAAGGGTGTGATGCCTTAACAAGATTTCTAAATAAAAATGTTTTTATATCTATCACTACAAAAACACCACAAATTATTAGTCTTAAAACTGGATTTTAATAAAAGGTTTGTCCCATAACGGGGCTTCCAGCAAATCACTTAACATAATTTATTTTATAATAGGTCACTTATTTACGGAAAAGTAGTGAAATAAGTTACTTTTAATTATAACATACCATACAAAAACAAGACTGTCTTATATACAGAGCCAAAAGAAGAAGATATTGTAAAATTTAGTTGCAATATTTTTGCCCTTAAATTTATGTTCCAGTAACATTATCACGCATGTCTTTCCCACTGCCATGGTACGGCACCATCACTTACAAAATAATTGTTAAATTCTTTCCGAATATTAGCTGCAGACCTGGAATTTGAATTTGAACCCATATTGGAAACACTGGGTAAAGGAATTACTTCTCGTCTCCAATCACCTTCTAGCTGATGACCATTTTCATCTTCTCGATCGACAAAAGATGATGGACAATACTTTTTCAAATTGTTTGGTAATTTGGACTCCTCTTTTTTTAAAAAATTATGCAAACAAACTGTTGCTAAAACTATACCGGGTGGCTAGAAAAAAACGAATCCTGTTTAAGCCCTCACATCTCCGGAACGCTTTAAGATAGTGATTTCAGTTTTCGCTTTCTAAGACACAATGGATTGAAAATTATTCCTGCCAAATTACAAACAATTATTTTAAAAAACAAAGGAATGGCAAATTTTTTAATATCACCTAGAAAAAATCAATTACACGTTGACAATGTTCTTAAAAATTCTACCAATAAGCATCTTGTATAGTGTATTCTACTCATAAACATGTTGTATGGGACCTCCATTTTGTAAATTCACAATTCTTAGTCTATGTTTAAACTGTAAAATTGCTCTTCTGATTAAATTTATAGACACTTCTGGCCACAGATCTTGTAACCGTCGACGCTGGTCTTCCAAGTTCCCGTCTTTCAGCATACACTTTTTCTTGCAATACGTTCCACACTGAGTAGTCTAAGTCTAAAGGATTACAGTCTGGAGAATTAGGCGGCTACTGGTTTGCTCGAAAAAAAAATGGCGTGTTTTCTTCTAAGAACTGTTGTGTCCTTGCTGCTCTGTGGGATGGAGCATAATCGTTATTCGGGTACAATCGATGCATTTCCGGTAGTAAATTGTCACTTGTAATACCACAAGAGCTTCGAAATTATCGGATATTTCCCGATAGGTTCGTTGCAAACAAATGAACATGTCAAGTTTTCCAGGTTAAAAAATCACGAGCGCGTAGCGCGAGTGATTTTTCTGGAAAACTTGACACGTTAATTTGTTTGCAGGGAACCTTGAGGGAAATATCAGATTAATTTCGAAGCTCGAGTGGTATTCGGGAGATTATTTTTCCCATCCAAATTACGACCAATGGAATTGCACCATGAGACGAAAATTACCGTTCAGACAAGGAAATTTCATAATCAAAACAAAAACCCTTTAATTCATATTGAGAGTAGTACAGTTAAATACACAATTGTTATACACATTGGTGTATTTTTCCTTAGAATGAGAATTGTTAGTGGTGGCTGTAGATGAAGTAGAGGGCATGGTATTCACTCCTGTAGACTCATTTGTACGCAGTTTCTTTATAATTGATTCGTGGTGTTCTTGATCCAGTTGGAGATACGGTTTGATAGAATTCGTGTTAGCATGTCCAGTGATTTTAATTATTTGTTGTTCTCCAATTCCTGATTTCGCCAAGTTGGAGACCGCTGTTGCACGACTGGAATGATTAGTAATTTTCTTATTGTCTACATCAAGCCCAGCCTTCGTCGCCGACTCCTTCACCCACTTTGCCACCATGTTCTGGCCTACTGGAACATCTTTGTACCAGCCGATGCTCCCAGCATTTTTCCAATTTGGATTTGGTGTCACATTGTCACATTTGATGTTTACATTCAATCTGTCTGTCAGTTTGACAGATGCTGAATGAACGCGGCTGAATGTTCTTTGTTTTGTATATATAGCAACCAATAGACAAAATTATCAAAAAATTATCACCTATAATACCCCTAGAGCTTCAAAATTATCGGATATTTCCCGAATGTTTTCCTGCATAGCAACGAGAGGGATCAGCTTTGCAGATTAAAATCCCGAGCGCGAAGCGCAAGGGATTTTACTGCAAAGCTGATCCCGATCGTTGATATGCAGGAAAACTTGAGGGAAATATCCGATGAATTTTGAAGCTCGAGGGGTATTCGGAGGATTATTTTTTTCATTACGAATTTATATTTCTTCTCTTCACAGAACTGCGCAAACTGTCTCCAAATAGTGGCTTGGGACTTCACGGTGTTACTGGGCACATTATCTTCTATTTTTTTTTATCAATTTCTGCTATTGAGCTCTGTCCGAACCGACTCATTTTGCGATTAGTAAATTCAAACTGGGACATGGATTTGACAGATGTTTGAATTATATCTGTCACATTTGGGAAAAACAGTTGACAGGCTACAGTTTCAAACTGATAATTTCCCCGGCCAGAGGGAAATTATCATATCGATAATTTCCCTCTGGCCGGGGAAATTATCAGTTTGAAACTGCCTACAGACCGAGAATACTGCACTCTGATTGGCCGAGATCGTAATGAAAAAAATAATCAGTTGAAAACTGTGTAGGTTGTACCACGTGACGTCGAATGGTGCAATTCTATTGGTCGAAATTTGGATGGGAAAAATAATCACGTAAATGCCGTATGTAGCTATCTGCGTTTGTTTTGGTTAACTGACGATCAGTAAAAAATAGCCATTGCCATTCCAGGATATTACGCATGACACCATGAGCGATTATGTTTTTATTCAGGACAGCGCTCCATCCCACAGAGCAGCAAGGACACAACAGTTCTTAGAAGAAAACACCCCATCTTTTATTCGAGCAAACCAGTGGCCGCCTAATCCTCCAGTCTGTAATCCTTTAGACTACTCAGTGTGAAATGCATTGCAAGAAAAAGTGTATGCTGAAAGACGGGAACCATTTGCAAACTTGGAAGATCTGCGCCGGCGGTTACAAGATCTGTGGCCAGAAGTGGAAGAGCAATTTTGCGGTTTAAACATAGACTAAGAATTGTGAATTTACAAAATGGAGGTCCTATACAACATGTTTATAAATAGAATACACCATACAAGATGTTTATTGGTAGAATTTTTAAGAACATTGTCAACGTGTAATTGATATTTTCTAGTTGATATTGAAAAATTCGCCATTCCTTTGTTTTTTAAAATAATTGTTTGTAATTTGGCAGGAATAATTTTCAATCCATTGTCTCTTAGAATGCAAAAACTGAAATCGCTATCTTAAAGCGTTCCGGAGATGTGAGAACTTAAACAGGATTCGTTATTTTCTAGCCACCCGGTATTTTCAATAGTTTCTATATTTGCCGCTATAGGTTTTTTATAGATCCTCCATTTTGCAACTAATATTCCGAAAGAATTTTCAATAACACGTCTTGCACGACTTAATCTATAATTATATATAGCACAATTTCTATCAATGTTTCTTCCTGGGTAAGGCCTCATAAGAAATTCTGTTAGCTGAAATGCTTCATCAGCAACTAAAACATGTGGAAGTTTTGGTCCATTACCAATAGATCGAGGTCTTGGTAGATTAATGGTACCCCCATAAAATCTTTTTCCCATTTCTGAAGCTCTAAAGATACCTCCGTCACTTTGTCGTCCTTGAGCCCCCACATCAATAAGTGTGAAGCAATAATTGGCATCACATACTGTCATTAAAACAATACTATGTGCACCCTTGTAATTAAAAAATGAGGAACCAGAATGGGGAGGGGCCTAAAAAAACACAAATACTTAGCATTAAAATTTATGGTATTGTTGGAGAAACATTTGTTACCTGTATTACTACATGTTTTCCATCCAGAGCACCTACGCAATTAGGAAAATTCCACAACTGCTCAAAATCTTCTGCAATTTTCAACAATTCTTCTGTCGATGGTTCCACCTGTACCCGATCTTTTAGGCATAGCCATATTTCTTTAGTCGTTTCCCTAATAACGTATGTAACTGTGCTTTTCCCAATTCGATGTAAGTACGACATGGAAATCATGTGATCACCTATTGCTAAATATCTGGAAAAAATAAATAATATATCTGCCTCTGTATACATTTCTTTATCTTTTGCTTAATAGATACATTATTTTGTTTGCCGTAAAGTAATGCATAGCCTTTCTGCTGGTGATAATACATCTTCTCGATACCGATCGTCCTTGTGTAATCTTGGACCTACCAGTCGCAACAAACTGTCAAATTGGGGACTTGACATCCTAAAATAATTATAATATTTTTGCGAATCATATACTCTCCATTTCCGCAATTAAATTGTTAAATGCTCCCTGTTGTTGCCTCTTCTTAAAAATTTCTCGAACACGTGCAAAAGGAGGAGCACGGAAATCTTCCACTATCTTCCACTATCGCCAATGCCAACAAAATTTTTTTTTTATATTGTCTGCGGCGGTAATGTGTTAACATTGTAGAGGAATACATTTTCAACTTCTTTTTAATTTAAGGTTATGTTTTTGTATACAATTCAGGACCGTTCAAGTCTAAAATGTCAACGGAAACGGATCGCTCCGAACCGCCTGTTTTTAATTCGTCCGTCAACGGATCAACGGAAACGTATGAACGCAAAGCTGCGAACCTTGCTTCATTTTGTGTGCCGAGCATGACGTTTGAACGATGAGCGCTAGCGAGTCTGATAATTTCATGCGAGGCACACAAAATCACTTTTACTCCGAACAACACATGTTCTTTTTTCTTCAAACGCATAAATTAAAAGCAATTCAGCAAGAAAATTTAAAAAAAGTCAAAAATGAATGTCATACCAGCTGTCATTGCTACGGGTTGCTTTGTTATAAAAAATAAAAATTACGAGTTGCCATTGGCTCATTTTATGTCACTTTTAGTCCTAGGAGTAAAAGTGACTAGGAGTAAAAGTGAATGTTTAACTGTGTGTATCCAAGGACACAAAGTCGTGTTTTTATGACGTTTGAAGAAAAATAATGTTACTCAAAATACGTGCTGTTTGCTTACTGCATCTGCTACAGGAAAGTTTTGGTAGCGCATTATGCAGGTGCTAAACTATAAATTAAATTTTTATTTTTTTTTTGTCAACTATTAAAGAAGTATATATTTTCAAACTACGAAATATTACGTACCAAATGAATGTTTGATTTTCAAGAAATTCCTTGCAAATATGCACGGGCATTGACGGCAGCGCCTTCTACCCAAAGCAATTATGGACGTGCCCCTCTTAGGCAGGATACTAGGAATAACAAAATTGGATAGAGAGAAAAACGAAACAATCTACAAAGAACTAAAGCAAGAAACGATATCGACGAAGGTGGAGAAAAAATAACTAGCATGGCATGGGCACGTGACATGAATCCAGGAGGAAAACTAAGCAATATTTACAAGCTAAGTCAACAGAACACCAGGTCGACCGGGGAAAGCGATCAAAAACATAATAGAAGATGTAGCTAAGACACTTGAAGGAATAAAGAAAATTTCAGTTGATCAATTGAAAGGCATAAGGGGATTCGAGAACAAAGAAGATGAAGCTTAGCTTGTAGAAAATTCGAAAAATGCTTGGCTAGGCTTGGGGAAAATATGACAAATATTCTTAAGTTTAACTCAGCTTCTGAGCTTCTAGCTTTTATTGAGTTTCGAGTCTTTGTCGAACTTTTTCAGCTTATATCAAACTTTTAACAAGTTTTGAGCCTTTACCGAGGAGTAGCAAGAAAGATGATAAGACTCGACCAATTTTTGGATTTAATTGAATATCAAGCATTTACCGAACTTCACCAAATTTCGAAACTTTACTGAGCTTCAAGCCTGTAACAAGCTCCGAGCTTTACAAGCAATTTCGAAAAAAGCTCGATTTCGCTTATAGCTCGAGTTAAGCCGAGTGTCGAGGTCTCGTTCCCACCTCTTACTTACTTACTGATATACCTATAAGTTACAGACTTTTTGAAAGGTTCTTACTAGTGAACTGAATAATTAAGTTATTTTAAAAAAATGTCATACTGGCTTTGTTATTCATAAGTAAGTTAGTCCCAAAAAGGTTCCGGTTTTGATAAAGTTTGCTAACTATTTATAACTTATAATTAAACAAGAATAACATTCAATTTTTTGTTTTAGTGTAAGGGACATCTCGTACCACATTTAAAAGGAAAATCCATAGAATGTTGTGACGGCTATGATCAGTGCAATAAAGATCTGAAACCACACATAGAAGAACGTACGACAACAGCAGCACCTTCGATATTGGATCAAGGAGATAGTGTTCCTTATATAGTTCTTTTAGCATCAGTAACAGTTTGCATAACAGTCTCCCTGCTTATAATTGCATGTGTATATTTGCGTTACCGCAGAAAAGAAGATCACCAACGAAAACATTGCTTCATCAAGCCTTATCCTGATAGGTATCCTAACGTTGAAATTCTTCCAAATGCCAGTTTAGCCAATTTTATAGAGCAGTCTAGTGGATCTGTCTCAGGTTTACCTCTATTAGTACAAAGAACGATTGCGAAACAAATACAAATGGTTCGTTCTATTGGTAAAGGAAGATATGGAGAAGTGTGGTTAGCAAGATGGCGTGGTCAACGTGTGGCGGTAAAAGTATTCCTTACTACAGAAGAACAGTCGTGGTTTAGAGAAACAGAAATATACCACACAGTGCTCATGCGACACGAGAATATTTTAGGATTTATCGCTGCCGATATTAAGGTACTGGATCGTGGACACAAATATTGCTGATAAAAGATTATCACGAACACGGTTCCTTATGTGATTATCTGCAAAACCAAGTTTTAGATCCTTCGTCTCTCCTAGTTATGGCACTAACTATTGCAAGCGGTATCTCACATTTACACACCGAAATATTCGGAACAAGAGGTAAACCTGCCATAGCTCATAGAGACATTAAGAGTAAAAATATTCTAGTGAAAAGGGACGGAGAATGTGCCAATATCGATTTTGGTTGATCTGTGAAATACTTAAGTGATACTAATGAAATCGACGTGCCACAAAATGAACGAAGTGGGACAAAAAGTTACGTCTCCGGAAGTACTGGACAAATCAATAAACATAAACAGTTTCGAAGCACACAAAATGGCTGATATGTACTCGTTTGGTTTGGTTCTATGGGAGATGTCAAGACGATGTATGACAGGAGACAAAATTACAACGGCAGATGATTACGCTCTGCCGTACTACGATTGTGTTTCCAGTGATCCCAACTTTGAGGATATGTCGCAGGTGGTTTGTGTTAAAAAAATCAGGCCACAAATTCCCATACGATGGGAATCCGACGATGTGTTACAAACTATGTCCAAAATCATTCAAGAATGTTGGCATAGTAATCCTGCTGTTAGATTAACGTCACTACGAGTTAAGAAAACTTTGTCAAAATTAGACACTGACACAACTATAAAAATTGTTTAGTGTTTAGTTTTGTTTTATGTTGTTACGAAGATTGATATTACCAGAAGAGTCAGTTGTTTATTGAAAGTTTGTTTATATACTTCGCTGGTACGATTTTATCTTATATCAATGCCATTAAAAAAAATCCACAAAGTTATTATTGTTGATATTGTAAAGATAATTCTAGTAATTTGTAATTTTTGACATATTAAGTTCGTTCCAATGATATTAAAAAAAGTGTGATTTTCCTTTGTGGTTTAACCAATTGATTAAATCTGATTTGTTAATCCTTATTATATAATACAAATAGATCATTGTATACAGTTTTCTACATCAAATAGGTATTCTTGTTAAAAGCATGGATACTAATACGCTCTTAATTAAAAGTTAGAATAAACCTAACTTTGCAAGTTTATTACCACCAGTACTAAATACCAAAATAATGTTGCCTAGAAATGTGATAATTAAAAACTCGTGAAAACCAGTTATTTAGGGATTTAAATAAACTAGGTAAGTTATTTATTTTCAAAAAAAGGAAACCAGCAAAGTTTTGCCCTTTTATGGTTTGCTGAATAAAGTAACATGAATTGCAAATTATAAGAATCTAACGTGCAACAAATAGTAGTAATAGTTATTTGTATGCTAAGGCCGCGAAATTTCATTTTAGCGTACCGAGAGAAAACTTGTCGCCGAGGCCGCTTGCGGCCGAGGCAAGACAATCTCGAGGGCGCTAAAGAATTTCGCGGCCGAAGTATACACAACATTTTTTGTGCAGCCGTAAAAAATACATAATAAAACTGACATTTTCATATTATCTGTTATGTCAACTCTCATGTGTCAAATAAGTGACGTTTAGTTTAACGGCCGTTACCCTTAGTAACGGCCGCGAAATACAATTTCGCGGCCGTTACTAAGGGTAACGGCCGTTAAAATATTTCGCGGCCGTTACTAAGGGTAACGGCCGTTAAAATATTTCGCGGCCGTTACTAAGGGTAAGGCCGCGAAATCGGATTTCGCGTCCTGTATTGCGTACGCGAAATGACCACTTCGCGTCCGGCTGCACAAAAAAGTAATTTTTTGTGCAACCGGACGCGAAGTGGTCATTTCGCGTACGCAATACAGGACGTGAGATCCGATTTCGCGGCCTGTATTGCGTTACTAACGGTAACGGCCGCGAAACGCGTTTTATTTATGTTGTTTCCATAGAAACATTGTGACGTGAAAGCCGACTCTATTTACATTCATTTATGATACAAATTTGTAATTATGTATTTTTTACAGCTGCACAAAAAATGTTGTGTATACTTCGTCCGCGGAATTCTTTCACGCCGTCGAGATTGTCCTGCCTCGGCCGCAAGCGGCCTCGGCGACAATTTTTCTCTCGGTACGCTAAAATGGAATTTCGCGGCCTTAGTATACAAATAACTATGATGTGCAAGGCTGGGTTGTACAATAAAATTCTGTAAATAGAAACAAGTAGCTGTATAAGTTTGTAAATACTATAGTGTGTAAGATTTTTAAATCATAATTGGTTAAGACATCGAGATACCTACTCTACTACACAAAGAAATGTAGTTAAAACAACTATGTTATTGACTTTATAAAGCTTTAACTAAGGAGATGCATAAATTTGTAGGTAGTAAATTGTAGTTGGTTGCCATAATATAGAAAAGAAAAGAACACCGAGCACGGCTTGTAAATTAAACATTATTGTCACATTTTGTGTATTACCGAGCTAATGTTTAGTAACTAATTTCTTATTCTGAAGTTCACACCCACCCATCAGTAAATTTGCCTTTAATTTCTTTTAGACTACACTCTAAAAAGAAGTGCAATTTTGCAAATATGTTGTTAATCTATGTATAGTGTAATCCATATACAGGGTGTACCAATAGAATCCGGTGAAAACCACAATAATCAAAACTAATCTTACATGAAAAATGTTTTTATATTTGGATAGGGACATCTCTGAAGAACATATTTATTCAATTTAACTGTCGTTTACTTCGATGGCCACTTCAATTCTGGGCCAAAAGTGCACATCCCTTCACCAGGATCTCCTTCTCCATACCTGCGAAAGATGCCTCTATAGAGTCTATAGCATCCTTCAGCGACGTGTCAAGATTTATTGGATTGTTGCTCAATCACGCTCCATACAAAATAATTCATTAGATTTAAATCAGAAATATAAGGAGGCCAAAAGTCCTTGCTCCAGAATATGCTCATGTTATCTGTACTAAATGACCAGTGTGCGTGGGTGCCCCATCTTGCCGAAAGACATATGGCGTTCCAGACGCCACAGTATCGATCCACAGCTTTACGACAGTTTACAGAACACTTACATAAACTTCTTTTGCGACATTTCTTCTTTATGAAAGAAGTGCGGCGGCATGATGTCACCCTCACTCGACACGACACTTAGGGCATGGTCACTGGCTGTGAATTTGATTCTAGACACAATGAGAGCACCTTCGGGGTTATGGGCGAGCCAGCAGTCGTTCCCCTGGTTGACTTTCACGTCTGTAAACATTTTCTAGTCAGAGAAAATGCGACGGCCGGCCGTTTCATTCTTAAAGCAATATAGTAGTAAATGGCAGCGAGCAAGTCTCTTGGCTTTAGTGTCCTCGGAAAGCTTCTGACTTGGCTTCTGGACGTAAGATGTGTATTCGAGATCCTTATGAACCATCCAACAGACGGTAGATCCGCTTGTCTCCAAAATTGCCACTAATTTCCGAATCGAAATCCCAGTGTCCTCAGAAATGCATTTTTGCACCTTTTTATTAAGGTCCTTCCAGGCTTCTCACCAACCTGGATGTTTGGTGCCAGTGTATACAAGTCTTCATCGGACCCCTCGAATGTTGTAAACTACCGACTTCGAGTAACTGAAGAACTTCATAATTTCAGGTACGATGCGATGCGTCCAGCACGAAGACTTGACAATCACGGCTCTCCAATTGTACTACAGACACGATTGGCTTGGCCATGACAAAATTATGATTTTTTCGTCAATGCATCCAGGCTTTAGTGCTATTTAGTTGCCGGCTAAGGCATTATTATATGGCGAGAATTCCAATTTCAAGATTTTCCGGAATCTATTGGTACACGCTGTACATAAAACGTTATGACCTTCCGAAGTTGCTCTCATATCTGGTTATGTCTTGCATGCTAAAAGTAAAGAGATATGTGCTAAGCATAATGCCTTCAACAAAACCTATCTTTCCTACTCCAGCATTGTGTTCTAATTTACCTAACAGACTTTTGACTTAGCTTTGAGATCATCCGTTATCCGTTGATAGCTTAACTGGTGAAATTTAAGATATAAATGAGTTGGAAAAGTAAAATACAATCTTAAATTAAAACACGTTTTCGATTACACACGTAGAAAAGATCCAAGCCCTGTAACTTAAAATTTGCCATATAACTTTGTAAAGAATTACATTTGTTTCCTGGTAGGTTGCCATTTTAATTTATAATAATTATTTGTAGTGCCATTTTATTCCTCGCAGATTGACAAATTTATGCGTCTCATAGTTGTAAGTTCCAATCAGATTCTTAAAAAATGTTCTCATCATGCTGGTTTTTGGTGCTCATATGGCAATCTTTCACTTCATGGTTTATAAGTGTGAATGAAATAGTAATATTTCGAGTAGTATAAACACCTGTTAATAAATTGCACCGTGTATTTATATTTTTTATTAATAGTACACGGAAATTAAACATTAAACCATAGAATAGGAGAAATAATTTACAAAGTTTTAATATTACGTAGATAAACTCTCATCAGGGGTAGAAACAAAAACCCGAAAAGTTCCCAACTGATATGTGTCCGCAACATCCCTTATTTACCAAAAATCACCCCCCAGCTCGTACATTGTGCTTGTTTTTTTCATTTTCTCTTTAACCGTTGTTTAAACGGGAAATGTTTATAGAAACAAAAATATTCTTTATTAAATTTTACGCAAAAAGTGTTATATTGATGTTTTGTCTAATCCCCATTCAATTCGCGAAAATAACGTTTAAAGTTAAGGGTAGTAATTATCGCGCTGTTAGAAATCAATAAAATGAGGTTTTAAGTGCAGCGATTTTACGTAGGTACTTTATGTATTCTACACATTATAACATACAGTGGTTAATAATATTCGGTTAATAGACAGATATAGTGCTTGTGTTGGACATTTAAAACAACTTTATAAAGAACTATCCCTTTAACTTTAAACGCAATTTGCCAGAGTTGGATGGAGATTAGCCAAAAGGACAATATAACCTTTTTTGTGTAGAATTTAATAATAAACATTTCATTTCCTATACATTTTGCATATCGGAGCAACGCGTTACAAAATTTTTTTAAGAAACTGTAACCTATACACGCTAGGGGTGAGTTTTCATGAAAAAGGGGGATGTTGCGGACACTCGTTGGGTGGGAACTTTTCGGGTTTTGTTCCTACCCCTATTGGGAATATAACTACGTGAATATAACAACTTTATAAATTATTTCTTCTAAAAAGTACTATTTGCTTGTACTATAATATGGGTTAAAGATTTTAAATTTTTATCGGTTTAGTTATTAAAAAAAAATTAACATTGCTCAACTTTTACCGTTGTTTTAAACGCACACATTAAGCTTATACACATATTTAAAATTTATATATTTCGCGTTTAAGCTACTGCTATATGGCATTTCTCAAATTCTTGCAAGATTCTCGGACATTTTGTAACAATGAAAAAGTAAACAAATGTCGAGATGAAAAGTTGTAAATTCAAGTAACAACTAAAAATTTTGAAACAATCGTCGCTGTGGTTTCCCAAAAGAGTTTGAGAATCGTTAAATAGTTTTTGTATCGGTTTAAAAGTTTAGCATGTGCCTGTTCGTAAAAAATTTTTGGTAATGTGGACCAATTTCCCAATTTGTAAATAACTGTAAATTGTTATATTTTTCCTTTGTTTTAAGAAAATCGACTGGTATTAATAAATTGGCCCATTTATAATATAAAGTTTTGTTTGTATTAGAATCTTGCTAAATTTGTAATTTATTAACTGAACGTAGTAGGCCGTGTGACTCGAAAATGTGCATTTACATGTATAATCAAGGCCCGCTGAATTAAATATTGCATATTAAGGCCTGCCCGCTTTATTTAGCCAAGACGCAATTTAGAAAGGACGATGGCACCATTTGAGGTGAACTATATAAATACATTTGTCCCTTTAAAATGTATAGTTCGCCCTAAATGGCGCCATGGTCCTTTCTAAATTGCGTCTTGGCTAAATGAAGTGGGCAGGCCTTAATATGCAATATTTAATTCAGCGGACCTTGGTATAATTTTACTAGTTTACACAATTTTCAGAATGTATTATATTGTTGAATGAGCGCTGCAGTAGATATTGTAAGACTGATATTTGGATGTTGTAGGTATGTTTTTGTGTATAAAAACAAGTAACATATTATTATAATAATAGTCATTTTCGCACTCCCGAGACTAAAAAGCTAATCCAATCCCTCATTTCAGGGACTTAAGTTCAATTTCAGTCCCAGAGGGATTAAAAATAATACAAAATCCCTAGGGCCTAAAGTAAAAATAAACAAGATGCTTCTATAACAACATAGTAACATACAACTGAATAATCAACTGCTATAACCTAGTTACAATTGTATTTAGAAAAACAGTGTTACTATGGTGAATTTCAACGACAGTTTCCATGAAATTTGTATTGTCAAAATTGTAAGAATAATTCTTCTTTTACACTATTATGGTTCCATATGATACGGGAGTGCGAAAAATAGCGTATATGCCATAGGACTGAAGTTCATTTAATCCCTCGGGTGAGTATTCCCCTCGCCTGCGGCTCGGGTAATATACTTCACCCTCAAGATTAAATGATGCACTTTAGTCCCGTGGTATACATATACTATACTATTATGTACCAAGGGCGTAAAGAAGCTTTTATGGCCTGAGACGTGATTTTGAGCACGAGGCGTCAGCCGAGGGCTAAATACACGTCGAAGGCCATAAAAGCAAGTTACGCGAGTGGTACATACTAGTTATTTATGTACCAAGGGCGTAAAGATGCTTTTATGGCTTGAGACGTAATTTTGAGCCCGAGACGCTAGTCGAGGGCTAAAGACACGTCGAAGGCCATAAAAGCAAGTTACGCCAGTGGTACATACATAATTTTATGCACGATCGAAGATTTTAAAACTGAAATAAAAGGAATAAATTAATTTTCTACCCACATCGAGTAGTTAGTTGCTCAATTATTTTAATTTTTTACTGACAACTGTCAATTGGTTGAAGCATTTATGCCTAGGAATATTCACATAAATAATTGTGTTAACTGTGTTTTTAATACAAATTACCCTAAATAGAGTTCTAATAAAGAGCATACATTGGATTTTAATTTAAAAAAATTCTTTATAAGACTGTTAAACTGTTTATCAATTTTTGACGTTTCATTATAGACCGGCGGCCTATAAAGACGCCCACGGGCTATAAATAGACGTTTATGTCAAACAAATTCAGACATAATTGACACATTATAATGCGATCGTGCATAAATAATTTTATGCACGATCGGAGATTTTAAAACTGAAATAAAAGGAATAAATTAATTTTCTACCCACATCGGGTAGTTAGTTGTTCAATTTTTTTTTTCTATTAACTACTGTCAAATGGTTGAAGCAGTTGCGCCTAGGAATATTCACATACATAATTTTGTTAACTGTGTTGTTAATACAAATTGCCCCAAATAGAGTTTTAATAAAAAGAGCATACTTTCGATTTTAATTTAAAAAAATTCTTTGTAAGACTGTTTAACTGTTTATCAATTTTTGACGTGTCATTATAGACCGGTGGGCTATAAAGACGCCCACGGGCTATAAAGAGACGTTTATGTCAAAAAAAGTCAGACATAATTATCACATTATAATGCGATCGTGCATAATCCAGTTTATAGAAAACTACTGTGTTTGATTTTAAAGGTTCAGTGTATTTACTCCAGACCAAGATTCTGATCAGAAGGTGTTAGTAGTTTTCATAAAGATATTCAAGTTTTATTTATGGCTGAAACTATTTCTAAACTAGTCGTGACTCCACCCTCGTTAATTGATTTAATTTAACTAATTGAACAGTTGGTTCTATAAAAAGCCTTCAAATTTTGTTTACTTATAATCTAAGACTTGGTGGAAGTTGAGGCTTGAATATAAAAGTGTTTAACCCCTTGTTCTACCGAAGTGTTTCAATAATTTTCATCATTTCTGAAATGCTTGTGGAGACTTGAACCGAAATCAAATAAAGATTTTGTTACGGCTTCAATCTGATAAAAAAATTAAATAAAGGATTCGATTTCGTTGTGGTTAATAAGGAAATCATAAGGAAAATGAAAGTTGTTCAAAGAGCAATGGAAAGAAGTCTGTTTTTGTGTATCACTATGAGACAGACTGGTCAATGAAGAAATCCGCAGACGGGTCAAAGTAACAGATATTCAGTCAGAATATGTAAACTGAGATGGGGCTGGGTGGGGCATATCGCAAGAAGAAGAGATAACCACTGGACATGAAGATTAATAGAACGAAAAAGCAGAGCTCGTACCCAAACCAGGTAAACGGATAACTTAAAACGCTTGATAGGAACCATTTGGATAGAGGAAGCGCAGAACAGAGATAGATGGTTTTATTTAAGAGAGACTTATGTCCGATGATGGACTACATAGCTGATGGTGATGATAATGAAAGGAAGGCCAAGATAAATAAAAAAATAATAACTGTGGTTATTAACACGTTATTTTAAGTCAACATTCGGTTTGATCCGCAAATTTCTATCCCTACCTAGATTTACAACTTTAACTTAACTGTTCTTGTGAGGCGGCCGCCGGCCATCTTTAAAGTTGACACTTGTTTTTTCTTCCTCTTGTAAACCCACTTCGGATACATGTTAACATCTCGAATGCCTCGAAGCATTGGTTACACTGGCAGAACGTAACAAAATAACTATGAAATAGGTGCCAGGACGTAAAAATGTGGAAGGGAATGAATAAGCAGATCGGCTTGCAAAACTGGGCGCAGAACCAACATGATGGTTGGCCTATATGACCGCAAAAGAGTTGGTGAAGAAGCGTTCACGAGAAGAACACTGCAGATATTGGAGGGAGGGACAGGGACTAGGACAATCCCGGATGAAAAATGAGAAAGGTAGCTCAGAAAGCACCTTCAACTCGTCATAAACGATCCAAACTGCAGATTTTGCGAGGAGGAAGACGAATCTGCAGAACACATGATACGTGAGTGCCCGATGTTGGAAGTCTTATTTAGACAGCGTTGCTTTGGAGTGGATCTAATAGTACCCGAAGAAGTAGCGAATGCATCCTACAGATATATTCTAGACTTCGCAGATGAAGCCAATCTCTAGGATTAAATCCTAGGGGGGCACAATAAGCCGATGAGCTCAAGTGCAGTGGGTTATAAACCACGTCCCATGTGAATAAAAACAGAATACATAAAATATTTCTTATAATAAATAACTGACAGTGCACCAGTAATTAAGATATTTTGCGCAGCCATTAAACTGAAATTTGCCGTTTTAATGGTACTTTTTGCCAACTTTAATGATGGTCGTCCTACCTCACTACTGAAAACAATATGAATATGTGAATATGCGAATTGTTGAACTAGGTAAGGATAGAAGTTTGTGGTTTGGTCCTGTACAGCAGTTTACTTGATTACCTACTTCAAGACCTTTTTTAACGCCCAGTCGCCCATGGCATCATTATCATATGTTTCCGCCCTGGACTTTATCTACAAAAATTGCTCCGTTTAACTTTCAAAATATATCAAACTAACTCTAACATGCCCTGTATATTTTAAAATATTAAATATCCCTAAAAATAAAAAAAAATGCGTAATTGTTTCAATTTCCTTGTTTTGAATTAATAGTTTGGTGATTGAATTTGTCCAACTTCTTGTTAAATATAAATTTACCGTATTAATTAGAAACCCTTTGTTAATTACAAAAACAATGTTTTTCGAGGTGAATGCAAATACCTACAGCCATTTGATGTTTCTTGGGTTTTTAATTTTTTGTTCTAAAAGCCCTTAAAAGTATAAAAAGCACTTATACTCGTTCCGTACCTAAAAGCTGCTTAGTACGAATACGGCGTCTTCGTGTTCAAAGTAAATAAAACGTTTTCAACCTTTAATTTGGAATATTTCTTCTATATTCGTGCACTCATTCATATTTGTTTAATTAGTAATTATAAATAAATGTTTAATTGCTACTGATTTTCTCGAGAAACTAATTTGCTCGACATTTACAAACTCGTTACGTACTTAAAGAGGTTTTTTAAGTGTAAGTTTGGGTTCGCTCAACTCCTATTGACAGTAATAAAGTAATGAGTATGCCTGTCTGCGGTTATTAAAAGCGTTCCCTTTAAAGCGAACATTAACTAATAATATTCAGGGATTAATAAACCAAACAAATATTTAAATATTATCTACAAAAACAATGAATATGTTTACGGTGTCTATGTATAATACATTCATAATCATTTTAGACCTCAGTAGGCCATGATTTCAATTTATTATATTGGTAGTTGTATTATATTTGAAAACTGAACATCCTGTTATTTTACCGGCTAACGATTATGCCTTATTGCCAAATACGGAATCGTAGAATAATTTCTTAACTTAAATAGCAAAATCGAGTTTTCTGGGAATCTTCATAAAATTCGATTTTAGAGGTCAAATCTGCGGGGATTCACTCCTTTAGGAAAATGCGTTTAATGTTTTTTAACGAATTATGAAAATTCTGTCAAAATTATCACCTCCGCAGGGATTTGAATCGCTGACCTTCAGCTTTATGCACCTACACTATACCCATCGGTCAGTAGTTAAAATCACTGTGTAAAAATTTTTTGTGCAGATGTTTCATAACTTGTTAAAAATTCATTAAAAATACAGTATGAAATTAGCAACTAACAATGTAAGTTCTGTCTTCAACTGTGGCCGAAATAGATTTATATCACAAAAAGTCTTATTCGTACCAGCAAAACCGTCTTCCTAATATGGCCTATTACAATCTACAAAGATCGAGAATGCACTATACAGTTTACACAGATTTGGCCAACAAAACCTTAAATCTTAATTATATCGTGAGTTCAAAAAATGTTTAGAAAAGAGTTGGCCATAAGACACAAAAACAATGTCTATTGTAAATTGTAACTCAGTGGCGGCTTTTCAGGTGAAGTAGGTGAAGTGCCTCTTCACCTAATATTTCACTCGAATTAGTTTTTTTTTGTATATAAGAATGATTATTCTTTCCATTTATCTAAATTCCTAAATACGTAGTTTAACTTATAAATGAATTTTATGCCCGTTCAATGCGCAAAACATTTCTTATAGGTATGTATTTCGCAGCACAGAATCAAATATTGCAGAGCTAAACGTAAATGCTTGAAAGTCTGCACTATTCACTGGGTTGCCATGGTAACACAGACGTCGCTACTTAGGTCCCCAACTTTTTATCTGTGGTTCCCACCACAAGTGAAGGGTTTTTTTAGGCAACGTCACTCGTCTGCAGTCTGTTCAGTGAAGCGAGCTTATACGCTTACATCAACATCTGCAAGACGCATACCAACCATAGCACAAACTCGATGGTCCTCTAATTCGAAACTAGTAAATGTAATTGTTGAAGATTGGGATAAATTAAAGGAAGCATTTGAATTTTTGACGAACAGTGCACAATCAGTTAAAAAAAACAATTCAACTTGCCAAGGGATTCGTAAATGATATGAACACTTTGAATTCACATTTTTGGCAATAGTATTTAATGACATTTTTGGCTCCACCGATATTGTATTCGAAATTCTTCAGAAAAAATCACTGGGCATACCTAAGCTATTGTGTATCTCAAATTTAAAAACTTGTGATATATTAGGCCGTAAAAGAAACGTTGATGATTTTGAAGGGCTATTTGAAAAACTAAAAAAGTCACAGAAATAAACAGATTTAAACGCAAATATGCCGCTCTTACATCAGAAGCCAGTTTTCAAAATTATAAATAATCATATTTTGAAATTTTGGATCACATTATTATGGAAATCAACACAAGATTTCAAGATTGTGAAAAATTTCAATTTGTTTGTTTTTCTGATCCACCAAAATTCGAGTATTTTAATTCATGTTTTCCTTTCCTTGCTCTTGAAAATCTGAAACATTTTTACGGCAATATATTTACCAACCCCCAGCGCCTTAAAAATGAATTGACTCTTTTGTATTCCGATGAAAAATATAGAAACATATTGACGTAAGAACTTCTTCGAATGCTTCATGAAGATAAAGACATTTTTACAGAAGCTTATAAATTGTTTTCCTTCATTTTAACAAATCCATCTACAAGTGTGTCAGTAGAAAGAAGCTTTTCTTGCCTTAAGAGAATAAAAACTTACTCAAGAACCACCATTTCTCAAGAAAGACTTTCTCATTTGGCAAATATTTCTATTCAGAAAGAACTTCTACTGATGCTTACGAAGAAGCAACCATTTTATGACGACATAATTGACAAATTTGCAGCTTTAAAGAATAGAAGAATCGATTTAATATACAAAAACTAGGTAAGTGATAATTAAATGATTTTCAGAGTAAATGTTTCTTATGACAAATTTTGTAATTCTTCGCCTATTTTTTAAACCACGAGCCGCCACTGTTGTAAGATTTAGAACTATTGCTTTTACAATATTAAATTTGCACAACAGTATTATGGCAGCAACACAGTGACGACAATTAATAAATTCTAAATTTTGTAATAGATATTATTTTTGTGTCACAACCAGTGGCGGCTGCTCCATAGGGGCTCAAGGACTCGAGCCTCCCAAAACCATTCTTAGGAAAGAGTAATAGTATATTACGTGCCAAGTTCAGAAAAGTGGACTTTTACTAAACGAGTATGGCAAGTTTGAGTACGAGCGATAGCGAGTACTTAAATGCCATACGAGTCTAGTTAAATCACTTTTCTAACGCGGCGCGTACACTATTTTTTGCATTTAAAAAAAAATAAAAAAAATAGCTATTTGTATTACAAGTGAGGAAAGTGTAAGATCGCCTCCCGCAGATGGTTTTTATGCACGAGCGAGCGTTGCTATGTAGTAAAGTGTTACTATGTAGTAAAATGCCACTTTAATAGATGATTTTTACCGTAGCGATGTATAAAAGTGTTGCTATGTAGTAAAATGCCACTTTAATAGATGATTTTAAATGAATTAATATGACACATTACTGTATAAAATGCGAAAAAAGTAATTTACTTATTTAATTATAATATACAATAGATTGTTAATTATTACAATACTAATTTTGCATATCTATATTAAGTATTACCATTACTAATGTATAACACATATTATTATCCACCTGCGACGTCACGGCTACCTATATTTTAAATCGTTAGGGCTCAAATGAAACGAGCCTTCGTCCACATAAGAAATATATGTAAGAACGAACTGAGAACGGAAATTGCCGATTGCGAATATGTATTGCTTTCTTAAGTTAAACCCGAAGGCTCGCCATGCTAGAGCCATCAGTACGTGTCTTACTACGCTACGATGTTGTTTGCTCAGCTTGAGACTTGTATTCGAATCGTTGTTTCGGTGTCCTGTGTTTTGTGTACAAAATGACCAAAAATAATATAAAGTGTATTGTGAAAGTAAATTTTAAAACTCTTCCATTAGAGGAAAAACATAAACAATTTTGACGAAAAAGTTATCGAACATTTTATTTCTCAGAAAGACAGAAGACTAGATTTTGTGTATAAACAGTAATATTTTTAAGGGATTATTGTGTTGTGTGTGTGTGATTTTTTTTTACGTCTGCACATAAAACTTTTTTCTATTTGTATGGAATTGCTCAGCTACTGAAGGTGAGTGTTTATTATACAGTGAGCGGCTAAAGTAGGTATGGAATAAATCAACTGAAACAAACCAGTTTTCGAACAAATCCTCGAACACGTCGATTTTATTTCACGAAAATGCACATTTTTCCATTAAATTCGATTTTCGATCGTCATTTGTTTTCGAGTAATGACGTAAGCGACATTTTTTAAATAGAACCGCCTTACTTTTTTTCGTGATTTCGATAGATCTTTTAATAGTCAAAACGCTAACATAAAATTTTGATATCTTACATAAGAAAATTTTGAGCACAAAACAATTGAAATCCGCAGAATTAGCCCACAAGTTATCGGCAATGTACAAGAAGAATTTGTAAGATGGCTTGCTTATTGTCAAGAAACCGAAGGATGGCAGTTCCAACACTTAATCTGATGTTTTAATTTGCTTAGCAACGGTTTTTGTTTTTGTTTCCTTATTAATAAAATATGTTTAATAATTTTGTCCTTTGTTCGAAAATTTTCTTATGTAAGGTGTTAAAATTTTATGTTACCGTTTTCAGAATTAAAAGATCTATCGAAATCACGAAAAAAGGTATGATGGTTTCATTAAAAATAAAATGAAGCTTACGTCGTTACTGGAAAACCAATGACGGTGGAAAATTGAATTTAATGGAAAAATATGCATTTTCAGAAAATAAAATCGACGTGTTCGAGTATTTGTTCGAAACCTGGTTTGTTTCAGTTTTAATTAATTTATTCCATACTTTAGCCGCTCACTGTACTTATATTATTATTTGTTTATATTCTCTCAGCAACTAGAGCCCCCCAAAATAAATTATCACGGACCGCCACTGGTTTCAACCCTTATCTAATATTTTATTTTAACTCAGTATTTGTTTAATGTAATTGGCGTAGCTACAAAGAAATCTTATAAGTTGTATAGTTTCTGTGAAATAACAATGTAGAAATCGATACCATAAAGACTAAAAAAAAGAAATTTAATATGCTTATTTTCAAAAAAGTTGTCGCTTATACAAAAAATATTCTTTAATAGATATTTCATTGATAATTATTATTTGATAAAGTCTACAGGACCTTTCAAATCCAATAATATTTTTCCTGTATCAGCGATCATAGAGAAGTTATTAGCGTTTTAGCTATGCTTTTCTTTCAAACTTGTGACCCAAAAAGATCCAGATAACCGTCTTAAAAAAGTTTCAATCATTAGAAAAAAACTCTTTCCAGTTCAACGCATAAATTGTGCAGTTGCTAATATTGCAAAATCGCGTAATTCAATGAAGCAGTATTTAGTTAGCCTCATAATTTTTATTTTAGAGATTAAATTTTTAAGTCTTCAAACCTGTTAAATCGAAGGATCAAACTAAGTAAATATGTATAGGCTTCGACTTACCTTGAAAAGTATTTTCTTGTAGTATGCGCAAAACTAATCTATTATTCAATTATTCTAAAGTTTCAATTATCTTTAAACGTTTTTTCGTTGACTTAATTCCAAATAGACTAATGTTTTCAAAATTAATATTCACAAACCGTCTTCCAGATTGGGACCGTCTCATTTTGAGACAGAAACACTCAACGTTTTGCCTACTTTATTAAGGGGTTTCTACAGGAAGGAAGGAAGCACTAAAACAGCACGGTAACTCAACGTGTCAACCACGCTAGAGGCGAAACTCTTTTAGCAAGAGGCAGAAGGGTAACGGTAACTCAACTTATCAACCAATCCAGAGGCGAAACCCTTCTGAAGAGAAACAGAAAAGGCAGCGACTTTATACCGGCTGTATCCGGCCAAGCGTATCTGACTGTGACGACGATTGGTCAGGGGTGGAGGGAGCGGAACCAGTAATAATATCGGAAGATTGGTTTTCACGGATGCAAGAATGCATTGACTGTGGAGGGGAATACTTTGAAAAATTAAAAATAAATGTTTTTCATCAATAAATTGCGTATTACTTTACTAGGCTCAGCGGAAAGAGAACATCTTATGTACACATATATCAATTTACACAATACTACAGTACTTTTTCATTACAAATCTTTAGATTTTTCATTTTTCATTACAAATATCAATGCACATTTTTAACCAAACATTTATTACTCTTCCTTTAAAAGAGTGTAGAACATGATTTAACTAAATCTAGCAAGTTGTTAAACATTCTTAGACTTGAAAATTATTTCAATTTTTGGTATTAATATTGTCTCGTATGTCACTTCTATACAGTAGCTGATTTTTATTTTATACAGGGTGATTCAAATTCGATCCTCACCATGGGGATCTCCCTTATGAGCAGAGTTAGAGGGAATGTTTAAATTCGGCAAAGTTGCTATTTTTTGTTCTCTTTAAGAATCCGCCGGCAAAATTGACTTGCGACAATTGACAATCGAAATATTTTGAAAAATCGAAAAAAGTGGGATTTAGTTTTTTGCTTGTGACGCTCTTATTTGAATTTATAATTAAAAACTAAAAACACATTTTCATAGCCATTTTTTTTTCCTCTATCTGATGGTCTGGTTATAATTTTATTAGCATGTTTCGTCTCTTGCAGACCATCATCAACTTTCTTATTTCTTATGGGGGCCATTTTGTTTTTTTTACAAATTCAGATGCTCACTTTTTCTCTGATTACAACGACATATGATATGTAGGGAAAATATTCTAAATTTAGTGCTTAATTCTCAAAAAAAGCGTATGTAACTTAAAATCATGTCTGCCATGCATTGTTTAAAAACAATGGAGCATCTAGTTAGGTCGCTTTTTATGCATTAATGAAAACGGCAGATTATTTGAACATTTATTGTAATAAATTGTTTTTATTTTTAATATGTATTAAATTTTCCAATTTTGTTCTCATTAATCCGGTATTTTCGTTTGATTAGATTCATGACGAGCTTCATTATTATAATATTATGATATTTTGATATCACTGGCAGTAACAATTACACAAGTAAACAAAAGCGACCTAACTAGATGCTCCATTGTTTTTAAACAATGCATGGCAGACATGATTTTAAGTTACATACACTTTTGTTGAGAATTAAGCACTAAATTTAGAATATTTTCCCTACATCCCTACATCATATGTCGTTGTAATCAGAGAAAAAGTGAGCATCTGAATTTGTAAAAAAACAAAATGGCCCCCATAAGAAATAAGAAAGTTGATGATAGCCTGCAAGAGACGAAACGTGCTAATCAAATTATAACCAGACCATCAGATAGAGGAGAAAAAATGGCTATGAAAATGTGTTTTTAGTTTTTAATTATAAATTCAAACAAGAGGGCCACAATCAAAAAACGAAATCACACTTTTTTCGATTTTTCAAAATATTTCGATTGTCGATTGTCGCAAGTCAATTTTGCCGGCGGATTCTGAAATAGAACAAAAAATAGCAACTTTGCCAAATTTAAACATTCCCTCTAACTCTGCTCATAAGGGAGATCCCCATGGTGAGGGTCGAATTTGAATCACCCTGTATATAAATAAACATATTTCTTGGATAAAAATAGATGGTACCGTTAAGATTTCGTTTTTGTATAAACTTCATTACAACGGCACCTCTTCTTTACACCGAAAATAGTTCGTGTCACTCCTTTTTGAGCTACCAAAACATTAGAATCTAGAGCGGACCGGCACCAGAAACATACGAGGTTTGGCAGAAAAATAATGAGACTGCCAACACTGTGCGCGAACCTACAAACCTGCTGCCTCCCCTTAACACAGCAGTTAGAATAACCTCTGCCGTAGACTCAGTACAAGTTTTAATTTGTTACAGTTGCTACGCGATTGTTGAAAGAGTCTAAAGTAAAAAAAGTTGTGTTTGTGAGGTACCACGTTACGAAGATGGAAGGGTAAAAGTTTGGGCAACGTTGTGCTATCAAATTTTGTGTAACGCTTGGCGAATCCGCTACTGTGACTTATGAAAAGTGCTTATTGAGAACATTCCCCATCCAGGGCACAAGTGTTCCGATGGCACAAGGCCTTTTCAAAGGGCCGAGAAGAAGTGGAAGACGAACCTCATACGGGAAGACCTTCAACCTCAAAAACGGACAGCAATGTGAAAAGAGTGAGGACTCTTGTGATGTCAGACCGTCCATCAGATTTTAACACAGAATTCGAGCATAAGAAAAAGTGCATCAAGATGGTTCCAGTAAACCTCACGGCTGAGCAGAAAGCTAATCAGAGGGATGTGTGTCTTGATCTTTTGTACCGCCTCAAGAAGGAGCCAGAATTCGCGTAATTACAGATGATGAATCATGGATATTTGATTACGACCCCGAGACAAAACGCCAAAGTCGTGAGTGGTACACTGCAAATTCTCCCCATCCCAAGAAAGCGAGAAGAGCAAATCGAAAATAAAATTGATGCTCATTTATTTTTTTGACAGTTAGGGGATCGTCCATAAGGATGCTGCACCACGACAACGCCCCATGTCACACGGCAGTCTCTATCAACGAATTTTTGGCAGAAAGAGCATTCCTGTAGTTCCCCAGCCCCCCTATTCGCCGGATCTCAGTCTCTGTGACTTCCTTTTATTCCCTCGGCTGAAAAACCAGTTACGAACAATGGAAACAACGCGTTCATCGGTGTGCAGCTACCCAAGGGAACTACTGTGAAGGGAAAAACGTTAATTTATAAAAATAAAATAAAATTCATGGTTAAAAAAAATCAGTCTCATTATTTTTCTGCCAAACCTCATATTCCATATACCGGGTGATTATTTTCAGTCCGGAACATAGGAGGTTAGCATGACTACCCTTGATAATGACATTTTTAATTAAAATCTTATTAAAAACATCAAAAAATAAATTCAAATATCAATTTAAATTTAAAAATTTAATTAATTAATTTTGTTTTAAGTATCTTTACAACATAGACTTAGACAAATCGTTTTCAATCCGGAAATTCACAAAAAAAGGCAAATTGTTGAATTTAATTGCATTTTAATTACAAGCTAAAGATTAAAAACAAATTAAACAGTACCCTAACCTATTATAATATTCATTAATCACATTCGTTAGTGTTTCAGCGTTAATACGCCCACATTCTTCTTGATTTCCACATTCTTGCGTTTCTTCGCAGAATACATTTAGACTTTCTTCATCCATTTGAAATATTTCTTGGAGCCACTGAATTTTGTATGGATGATATTTATAGCTCTTAAGAATGTTGCATAGACAGAAATAAGATACATTGCATTCCCTTGCAATGGCCCTAATACTAGTTCGTGGATTTGCATTAATCATCCCTAAAAGGGATGATTAATTGCAGCATTTCTAGTTCGCGTACTACCTATTATTTTTGCAAGTTACTAAATAATATGTAAATAATATTGAAAAGAATTAAGTACCTCCTTTACTTTCGGATGCTACACCTCCTATATTTTCAAATTTTGTTACAAAGCAATTTATCGTTGATATGAATGGGATAGGGCTGTTTGGATATCTAACAGAAAATAAATCACGCACATTCCTTATGTTGACTCCAGTGTAAAACGTTTTTACAATGAAAATACTTTCTTCAATGGAAATTCATTTTGCAATTTAAGTTTTACAACTTAGAAACAACAGACAAAAATTTAAAGTCAAGGACAGTCATATTTATGGCCTCTATGTTCCGGATTGAAAATGATCAGGGGGTATAAGAAGGGAGTCTATTTAGCCATAATAAAAAATAAGTAGCTTTGATGAAGACACCGTCCTTAGGCTTTTTAATAAATATTTTATAGAGTGTAATCCAGTTACAACATTGAAATTTCTTCCGACATGGTTCGAACCCGGAAGACGTTCTGTTAATATTAAACTTGAAGTTAATATATCTTTTTGGTCTAACTTTTTTTCTAAACCAATTATGGTATTAAACATCCAAAATACTAATTAATTATTTTTACCTCTTCCATCTAAGTTGTAAGTAACTTATAATGATAACCCTTCAAATTAATTTTTGAATTTTATTCTGCTTATTTTATTCTGCTTATTTTATTCTGCTGGAATATATTATGCAATCATCCCCGTAATGTTTAAAAAATATTATACTAAAATTTAAATTTTTAGTAACAATGTTTTATAAGTCTTCGAAAACTACAGGGTGTCAGACATCGATAGTTCAAGCAGTGCACCATTACATTCCTCATCAAAAAAGAAGCAAAAAAACCTTAATAGAATTTTGCTCTTAAGTGCTTATTTTAAAAGTTATGGGCCTTCCAAGTGGCAAATTATAACGCATCAAAAGGGTGTTATTCTGCGAACAAAAATAATTCAGTTTATTTCTGTACCTATTTGAGAAACTATACTAGTATTTTTAATAATTGTAGATGTTTGTAGGCCTAAAATAAATGTTGCAGTTCTTTACTTTGAAGATTTCAATTCTAATTTTGAAAATATGGCAACAAGGGACACGCACTTTTCCATAACATTACTGACTTTATGAAAATTATTATTAAAGTGACATTGAGTTGTTCAACTACACATTTGATGCATTAATCACAGATTAGTTTACATTGTTATTTGTTATATTAGTTCGCCGTTGATTTTTTTGCAATGGAATTCAGTTTCCCAGAATACGCCGATATGTAGGTACATGATTTTCGGAGAATGTCACGGAAATAACAATGCAGCAGGAGCCCTATATGCAGAGCGTTATCTTCAAAGAAGACATCCTAGTCGCATGACCTTCATTAGACTTCATTAGAAAATAATTCAGTTATACCTAAACCAGCTCTTGCCGGTGGACACCCTCGTAGAGTTCGCACACCCCAGATTGAAGAAGAAATTCTTAACATGGCACGTGATGAACCTGGCATTAGCACTCGAGGTATTGCACGTCGTGTAGGTACTATAAATCACGATACAGTACGCCGTATGTTGAAAGATGAAAGGTTGCATTCCTTTCATAAGCAGAAAGTTCAAAACTTATTACCCGCAGATTTTCCATTAAGAATTGAATGTTGCCAGTGGTTGATGAATAAAGTACAGGAGGAAACCAATTTTATACAAAACATCATGTGGACAGACGAATCGATATTCACAAGAGATGGCATTTTTAATGTACGGAATAATAATGTGTGGGCCACTGAAAATTCCCATGCGATTCGAGAACGTAACCATCAACAGCGTTTTAGCTTAAATATGTGGGCAGGAATTCTGAATACCAGGGTTATTGGACCAATTTTCCTGCCACAACGTCTAGCTGCTGAAAATTACGTACAGTTTTTGGACAACACTCTACATGACATATTGATGGATTTGCCATTAGCAACTAGAAGAATAATATGGTACCAGCTTGATGGCGCCCCTGCCCACTGGGGTCTGCAAAGCAGAGAATGGTTAAATCAGGAGTTTGGAAGACGATGGATTGGTAGAGGTGGTCCTGTTGCATGGCCACCTTGTTCCCCTGATTTGACCCCATTAGAATTCTTCTTTTGTGGGGTTTTATAAAAGATCATGTATACAGAACACCTGCTGAAGATCTCAATGATCATCAAAACAGAATCGTAGAGGCATTCGGCAAATGTATTGATGGAAGTGTTTATTGCATTCGTTTGTTCTTTTCACATTTCGAAAACTCTTCCTCTAATTTAGAAACACTTAAGCTGTTTTCATAGATCATCTTCAATTTAGAGCTTTGAAATAATTCATCCAGAGACATTTTTTCACACATGACGATGACAAAAGCGTTATCTTTTACCGAAAGAATTTTCAAAATTTTCGAGATGTAGAGAAAATGAACTATCGCATTTAAACAAAAGTATGTTAGATTTCTAATGATAGTAGCAATAATAATATTGTAACAAGATAGATTTTTCAAAAAATTATTTTGCATATAAGACTGTGCTTAACAACGTTTATGTTTATCAAAGAATGTAGTAATTGGGTTTTAACTGTATTTATTTATCTTAAAATTGATAATTTTATTACGCGAAAGTATTTACCTAAATCAAATTTTATTTTATATTTGATTATTAGTGTTATAGCATTGTCTAACAGTAATGGCCGATCTCACCGACAATACTTATCACTAAAGCTTAGCTAAGTAGTTCTTAAAATCAAGTTGTTCTTAAATTTGTGTTTTATCTCACCAAGCGAGTTAAGTCGCGACTTAGGCAAAGTCTAGTTCGATTTCTGCCACTAAAGCGGCAAAGGGCTTTTACATTGGCTGGTACGTTCGAAATCGATAAACGGAAATACCGCTTCATACAAATGGGGATATGACCATTTTTTGAGTTCCACTAATTTTAATTGACAGAACGCGGAGATTATAGGTTAAGTACCGTTTTACGTCACCGAAATTGGTAACTTATATTTAAGCCTTTTTAGAGACATAAGTAAGACTTGCAGAAATAATAAATCGTTGTCCAAGTCAACTTTTTGAAGTTCCACTACTTTTTACTGACAGAACGCGACAACTTATAGGTTAAGTAGCGTTTTAAGTCACCGAAATTGATAACTTATATTTAGGGCGATTTTAGAGACATAAGTAAGACTTAAATTAACGGTGAGACTGCATAAGTATGTCTTAAGCAACTTAAGTCTTTCTTAAATTTTAAGAACGCTCGGTGAGATCGGCCATAAATCGCGATTAAAAAATTAAGTTGAATTGTTCAAAATATTTAGAATCTTGTTCTAATCTAACCTTTTCGTAGTTTCTCCTTTCAATTATTTTTTCATTTAGTTTCTCTTAATCATTTCCTTTTACCAAATCTCAGTGTTACTTATATATTATTTCCTACCCTATGCTCTAAATAGCATGGCTCTTTTAAATCAAAAACGCTTTTAGAGTTCTTTTTCTCTCGCTTGTGTTAATTTTGACACCCATTTAATGAGCCTTCTAAGCGCATTTGTAACGTTTAAGCTATGTTTTAATTTAACTTAGTGCTTTTAATTTTTTTTTACATATTTAAGTGTTCTTACAACTGTTAACAAATACTTAGCGGTATTTAAATAAATACAGTGCCTATAAAACGGTGAACATAGCGCCTAAAGCTTATGCAACCCAAATGACTCAAGATCGATTGTTTAGTAAAGGATGACCTATCGCAGTCTATGAACATTTTTTGTTAAAATTATAATTAATAACTTATTTTTTTGCCGTTTTAAATAAATGTATAAACTACAAAATTTTTGCAGAAGGTAAAATTATGATATAAAAATATAAGATATTTCAAATGTTTTGTCGATAATAATATTACCGGTTTTTTTAAATAATTATACTTTGCGTTACTCTTAAAACTCTATAACAAAGGCAACTGACCAGATAAATACTTATTTTGAAATTGTTTTTTATACTTTTTTGTGGATATTTCATCACCAGTGCTGGAAATTAAAAAGTAAACAAGTAAAACTTGCAACTAACTTTGAAATGTTTATCACGCAATTGAATCTAAAATCGAAGAATCGATTCCACCAGTTCGTTGCGGTTTATTAAAATGCGAAGGTTAGGTTGATTCGACTTTTGTGTAACATTTGTCTTCATATTTTTTTGTGAATCTAACCATTTTATTAATCGCCGGAGTGGCCGAGTGGTTAAGGCATTCGACTACGACGCAGACGGTCTCGGAGTCAAACCCGAGTCGGATGCTCAGCGGGTGGCCTCCCCAGTCACTAAAAATAATTGAGAACAGAAACTCAGTAGTGGAGTAGGGATATAGGCGGTTGTAGAAGGCGTGGTGCTTACCACATCGCACGGTGATTCAAAACCACAATCTACCCGGACAAAAATAATGCGATACTTTTTAAAATGATTTATGAATTTTTTCTATATTTTTATGTTCTGAATGTACTGTAATGTTACATATTTCATAAATTTATTTTAACTAGGATGGAATTTTAAAATGTTATAAGTTATAAAATAATTGAGTTGTATACAGATTTATTAAAAGAAATGTAAATAAATAATAAGTTAGATAGCTAGGAATATTTAAATTGAATTATGTACATTAATTATAACATGTTAAAAATGTAATATTGAGGTAGCTAGAAGGATCTGGTTTAATAATAAAAATTGTATTTAGTGCAGGGGCCTGGGGTATGCGTGTTGGAAAGTGTGCGTCTACGAATTTTCTCTTCGGATTATGTTAACAAGGTTGTTAGAGATGCTTTTTATCTTGGTCACATGATCTGTAGCTCGTCAGTTTTTTTCAAAATGGCCGCCAAACATTCAGGGTTGTGAAAAAGTCACGCAATATCACTATAACTCTTTTATTGTCGACTTTTAGAAAAAATATTTTTAACAAAAGTTGTTAGATGGTAAGTACTCCATATACCTGTGGCCTTGAATTTGTCTTACGTCATCACGTGTAAGTACAAGGGCATGCAACTTTACTTTTTTAAATGGGACGCCCAGTATATTTTAAAATTTTCGGATGCAGAATAAAAAACTACCTTCAGAAATATTAACATAATTTTTAATATTAAAAATGTAAAAATATAATGGGTGTCCCATTTAAAAAAGTAAAGTTGCATGCCCCTGTACTTACACGTGATGACGTAAGACAAATTCAAGGCCACAGGTACATGGAGTACTTAGTACTTTAGCGTGTTAGTTATGTAATAGGTTAATTATATTTTCTGCTTATTATGCCTAGTAGGCCTATTGGCCTATATAGAATATACTAAGTAAAGATGCTGCAATTCGTAATAACTCAAGTCATGTTCGTCGCAAAGTTTATCTTCGAGATCAAAGTCGTAATTGCGGCATTCATTTCTCAAAATTTCAGCACTTGATTTCATAACATTTGTAGATCGGCTTTGTCAATAACAGCAGGCAAATCTGTTTTCGAAGATAGTGATCTGTGATAGTCTCTTCTCCATTGGATATGAAAATGTAATAGTTTCGCCATAATGGTTAATAAGTAGTTCCTTCAGTTGTTTGTTAGTAATTGTTCCAACGCCATCCGGATACTCAGAGTTCATGAATGAAGACATCTCTGAAAGTAGATATCCGTTTTTAGAAAAGTCTAAACTTGCTATTAACTTCTGAAATGCAGCATCTGTATCACTCTTCTTCTTCTTGTGAACCGGGTCTTTGGTGTCAATGACGCGGTTGTAACGTAGCAAATATGTACCCAGACAGTCCTTATGGTACATAATGTCAGCTGAAAATACACCTTTGTAATCATATATTGTGCTTGTACACACAAATACATGGTCCTGAAAATGAGTTCGAGCAGCCAAAAAATATTTTGCTCTATACTCTTCACAAATTCGATGTAATTTACGATCTCCTTTGTATGTTATGTTGTTGCAAATTATGCAGCACTTCCTTGAAGTAGAAGAGATAGAATAACGCGTAATTTTGGAACTTGGTCCACCAGTGTCACTATCGTCTATATCAGCAGTTAGTTCGCTATCGGTACACGATAGCGAACGAATGTTAGTTTTCTTCATTTGTCAGCGTTTTTGGTGATGTACTTTCTTCTACCCGTTGTCTTTTTTCGTTTTCTGTATTATCTTCTTGCATCTTTTCGGCTCAATTTTCGAATATTTTTTCATTTTCTTCGAATTATTGGAGGGTATGTTTCCCCACCTACGATCAGTTCATTATATTTTAAGTATGCTCTCAGGCCCATTTCTCTTACTTTTTTCAAATGTATGTACCAACAGTTTCTTTCTTTGCTGCTGGACTTTCTTTGAGTAGTCTTCAGCTATCGATATCTTTTCTTCTTTATCAATCTTTTTTGTTGCTTTTAGTATCCCAATCTTTTTGCTACGTGTGCTTAGTTCTATCAATATTGGTCTATGTTCGTTATTTCTTATCTTTCCCAATCTTCTGATCTCTTGTATTTCTGTTTCCATATTTATATTAACTTCCATTTTTCTCAACATTAGTCTAATTTTCTCCTTCATTTCCAGCTCTCTTTCTTCGCTTGATTCCCTTATTCCGAATATTACCAGTCTCTTTTTCCGTAATTCTTTATCCAAGTAATCTAGTTTTTGCTCTTGTGCTGTGATACGTTTCTCTAATTTAATTTTTTCTTCCTTTGGTTTTTGATTTTCTTTTTTAATATCGTTTATTTCCGTTTGTATTTTGTCCACTTTACTTTCAATGCGCTTTTCTCTTTCTTCGGCTCTGTTTAATGCTTCGAGTTTTTTATTTATTTCCTCCAAGATTTTTTCCATCTTTCTAAATTTTAATTGGTATACTTATTTGTTTGTAACTCTTAAAACACTAGGTTGCATGATGTGTTGCCTATCCTTTGTTTGTCTGTAGCTGTTTATATGAACGGAAAATCACTATCTTGCTTAATTTTTCTGATTTCAATTTTCTTTGTTAATTTGTTGGCTCCTCGAGATACTTTATTTTGATATTTTTCCCGGTTTTCCTTTTATTTCATTTGGTTTTTGTGAGGTTAGGTTGGCACTTGTTATTTTCTACAATTTCTCTTTATTCACGTTTTGTTTAGACTTCTATTTTATTTCTTCTCTTTGTCTGACTATTCTTACACTTCTTCTCTCTTATCCTTATCTTTACTATTTTCACCCTTTAAAACTTAAAACTTTTCACAATTATACACACTAAAATAAACAATGAGAAAGACAATTCGTACCTTTACCTATAACCTTTAACCATTTTATTATTTTTGATAAAAAAGTGTTGGATAATTTAGTACTAATTAAGTTTGTTTTATTATAGGTTATGTTGCTGAAGATATACAGAACATGGAAAATACTGGCATCAGTTACTCATAATAGTCCGGGAGGCCACCGCAAAAAACCTTACGTCATCTAACACAAGGATAAAATGTATAGAAAAATTAAGTTTGTACCTTCATTTAACTAAATTTCAAGGGTTGCCATGTTTTATATGACCGCAAATCTAGGCAACTTCACCTTGAAGGTGTATAAGAAGAGCATATGTGTGGTCCATGAGTAATGGGACACAGACCAACAGTAGATTCGTGAGGCCATTTACCTAAAATTACCTTAGTCCAAAAGTTAATATTTAAAGAGATACAGGGTGTCAAAGTTGAAATTTTATTTTTAATTTACTTCTGTAATTTTTAAAGTTTTCGCAATATTTATATGAAAATTGGTGAAATTGCCTTTTTTGGGACGGGGAATAATAATCCGCCCTCAATTTAAATGTAGGTAGCTCTTAAAATAACCTTATTTTTGCTATACCTAATACCTTAAAAGTACTTCAACTTTTTTATACTTATATTTATAGCAAATTTAATTGAAAAAAACAATTGCCTCATCTTTTTTATGTAAAAAGGGTATACTATTTAAATGTCACTAAAGTTAACCGTTTCCAAGATTCTGTAATTTTGATTTATTATTTATTTACAAACATGAAACATAACCTTTACGCACCACGTGACGTGACGTTTATAGTGTATAGTGGGTTGCCTACTTGCGTTTATTATAAAAGTATACATAGGGGATATGTATACTAAAAAGAAAAATTCCCTGTATGTATTATGTTATTATTGATAAACTTCTATCAGAAATAGAAAAAAGAAAGTGTGCCTATGATGACATTTACTCAAAATTTGGCTTTCTGGTCAATTTGAAAAATTTGGATGAAGACACAATTAGAAAGAATGCTGCAGTTATGTAAAACATATGTTGACGAAGAATGTCTTCATTTTAAACACGTTTATTTATGTGAAGATAATGAAAATATACCTACTGCGGAACTTAGTTTGAGGACAATAATTGATTCAAAAATTGAGTCTACATTTCCTAATGTGGCCACAGCAATGCACATTTTTTTAAGTAGGTATTGCCGCCACAAATTGCAGCGGCGAAAGATCTTTTTCAGCACTTAAAACAATAAAACATTGTTTTTTGTTTATATATGTAGTTTGTTTTTGTTTATATAGTTTGTTTTTGTTTATATAGTTTATTAGAATTTTGTATGAGTTATATATTTTTATTTGTTTAGTGGTAATATATTCACTTTTTAGTAAAGCTGCCCCCCCCCCCCCGTGTGTTTTCTTATGCAGAGGGGCGCATTATTGTTAGTAGCCTGCGGGCGCCCAATATCTTAAGACGGCCCTGATTCTGAACGTTCAGTTTTTTAGTAAGTAATTCTTAAAATTAGGTAAGAATAATAATTAATTAATTATAATACGAAAAATATGAATTATTTTTATTTTATTGTATAAACATGTGTTCTGAATAAATATTATTATTATTAGAGTATTAGAGAGTTATCGCAAGTACAACGCTAAATTTAGCGTACGTTATTTTCGTACAATCGGACGAATGCGCATGCGCCTAGATTTAGCGTACGTTAAATAAATAACCGCGGCCCGCTATTTTCATAAAATAGCGGAGGGTTTTGCGTACGTTATTTTGAGAGGCGAGGTTATGTTGCCGTATTTATAAACAAGTAATTTTATGTGTTGAGGTTAGGTTCAGAAACTTTAACGTACGGCAAAATAGCGGCGTGCGATAACTCTAAAATGTCATTTACCGTAAAAATAAAATATCGTATAACATCACGTGATTTTAGCGTTAACGGAAATGTAACGTACAGTAGAGAGTTTTTGCATAGCGTTTTTTTGAAAGACGTATACGCTAACGTCTGAGTTGCTTAGCAACTTCGTATTTTACAGCTGTCGTACGTTAAATTAAAAGACGTAATACGTCCGCTAATTTTAAAGACGGTGCAGCTTAGCGTACGTTTGCAGTCATCTAGTAACAAATTTTTGTCACGTAGGGAACATTTTTTTGTTTTCTGACATAAGTCAAACGGATTTTGTAATTATACATGTGCACTTGTCATTTGGCCTTAAAATGGCAAAAATTCAAAGAATTCGGTTTAATATCGAGGGCGATTTAAGACTCCTGAGAGATGTTCTTCTGTAGGTGCCACTCCAACTAGTGAAGGTTGGCTGTCATTTCTGCAAATCTTTCTCTGTTCCTTGCTATGTTAAAAAGGGTGCTGACTCTCGTGATCCCCGTCCATGACATCTTCCTTCTTTCCACTCCTCTTCTACCTTCTATCTTTCCCATCATTATTTTCTGTAGTAGGTCATATCTATCATGCCTCAGTACGTGTCCCGGATATTCTCTTCCTATTCTATTTAAGACTTCCTCGTTGGTACGTCGCTCTGTTCATGAGACTTTTACTATTCGCCGGAAGACCCACATTTCGAATGCTTCTATTCTTGAGCCTCTGTCTTTCTTTAGAGTCCATGCTTCTGAGCCGTAAAGTAATATTGGGCATATGTAACAATTAACTACATTCAGTCGTAGATCGATGCTTAATTCTTTATCACATAACATTACTTTCATCTTTCTAAATCCGTCTCTGGCCATTTCTATTCTTGCTTAACTTCCATGTCACTATCCCATTCTTCTCTTCCCATGTACCTATTTTTCTGTACTCGCTCTATGTTGTTACCTGCTATCATGAGTCTCACATTTAAGTCTCTCCTCTTGCTTACTACCATAAACTTTGCATTTTGAATGTTCTTATTGAGGCCTAACCTTTATCTTTCTTCATTCGCTTTGTCTAAAAAGGTCTGCATATCATCTTGCGTTGATGTAACCAGAATGGTGTCGTCAGCGTATCGGATATTATTTATTACTTCACCATTTACTTTAATTCCTTCCTCTTTCCCGTACAACGCATTCATCATTATACCTATATGTTCTGAATCCCTGTCTCACTCCTCGCTTTATTTCTATTTCTTCTGTACTGTCGTTCTCGATTCTAACGGTTGCTGTTTGGCCCCAGTACAAGTTCTTAGTTATTTATACCTATACATCCTTTCCGTCTAGGCGTATTTCTTCCAGTATTTGAATAAGTTGTTCATGTCTTATTCTGTCGAACGCCTTCTCATAGTCTATGGAACTTATGATAACGTTCTTCTGCATGTCTCTACATTTCTGTATTAAAACTTGGAATGCAAATAAGGCTTCCCTTGTGCCTACGCCAGATCTAAATCAAAATTGGTTGTTACTTAGTGTTTCGTCACACTTTTTCCTTATCCTTTCGTGAATGATGTTCAAGAACAATTTTAATACTTGGCTCATGAGGCTTATTGTCCGAAATTCGTTACACCTTTTAGCGTTAGCTTTCTTCGGGAGAGTTATGAAGGTAGACTTCAACCATTCTTTCGGTATTATCCCTGTGTCGTATATATTTGGTTAAACATTTCTAGCAGAAAGTCTATATCTTCCTCTTCTAGGATTTTAAGGATTTCTATGTTCACCTGATCAGGCCCTGGAGATTTTCCTTCCTTTGCTTTCTTCAACGCCTTCTGAACTTCCTCATTTATATCGAGGGTCCTTCTTTTTCTAACTTGTTGTCCAGTTTCTCCATTCTGTTTTCTAAGAAGAGTTGTTCTTTCTATATACTTTCTCCATACGTTCTTCTTTTCGCTTATCTCGGTCACAATATTTTTCCCCTCGTCCATTAAGATGTTAGGTTGTTTTCTTCTGTTTATCCCTGTCATCTCTTTTATTTTCTTATGAAGATTAAAATCATGCTTTCCCTGTAGCTCCTCGATTTCTTCGCATTTCTCGGTAAGCCACTTTTTCTTTACATATCTAATTTCTTTCCTTATATCTCTATTGATTCTATCATATCCAGTTTTGTTATTGTTCTTGTACTTCCTTCTTTCTTCCATCATTTCTAGTATTTTTTCTGTCATCCATCTTTTCTTTTTGTCTTATTTTTCTGAGAGATGTAACTGGTATAAATCCAGTCCCTAACATCTCCAACTGGAAAATTGTTCATAAATCTGTGCGAAGCCTCCGGTAAAACTTTCTCTCTAAGAGTTGAAATAACGTACGTAACCAAATGCCGGGCAAAATATGTAAAATTTCAAAACCCGTCTTTCTATACGTCCGGTTATAAAGACGTAACGTTAGCGTTAACGGATACTTATCGTACGATATGCAAAAACTCTCTAGTATTTTTCACCTAGGATTTCGGTTGTGTCGTCAGTTGGATTGTGAATTTATCAACAGTGGGTTGATAAATTCACAATCCAACTATACTCTATACTTCATCTCTTTCTAAACTAGGTTTTCATTACCTACTGCGCACGAATGCGTGTCTAAACAGACAGTTTTTGGACGGGGAAAGTTGACGTCAACCCAAATGCTAGATGAAAAATACGTACTTGCGATAACTCTCTATTATTATTATTTATATGTAAAATTAAAAATAAAGAAAATATTTTGTATTTCAACTATTCTATACCTTTCTGAGAGAGCCCTCTACTTAATATTTACACCTACATAATATTTTCTCACCATGATTTATTCTTTTTACAGTTTCATAATCAAACCAGATCTGTATACTGTTGACGATACCTGTATACCTTCAAAACGAGGTAGCCCAGTGTTGTTAGTGCCGGATTAAGTCATATGAAGGCCCCTAAGCCATCGAAATCTCGGGGCCCCCTCGCAAATTGTCCCCCAATACGGTTTTAATTTTATCAACAAGAAATTTGATACTGGGGACAGGTAAACTGCAGCCCGAATGTTTAAAAATGCCGAACTGCAGTCTAATTATTTTAACCGTACCTGCCAAGTACATGAAACATACCAACTGCAGTCCAAATAAAAGTAAAGTAATATATAGAAGTAGAACGAATAAGATTTTATTGAATTAGGTAACTTACAAAAAAACATAAAAGTTCAAAGATTTACTTTCCTTAATTTTTTCGCAGTAAACTCTTACAAAATTTCGTCAAAATCTATTTTTTGTAATACGTCGAATTCAGTGGTCATAATTGCAAGTAAATTCCATCTTTCTTGTTTCATTGAAGATCTATGACAATTTTTCAAAAGTTTTAATTTTGAAAAGGTTCGTTCTCCAGTAGCGTTCGTAATCATGAGGCACCTATAAATTCTTAGAGCAGTCGTCACATTTGAGAATGTTGATTGCACCTTATTTTCGAAAATTAGTTTATATGATTGCGAGTAAAACACTTGAAATGTACCATTTCATCATCAAACTCAGACTCGATGTCCTCTGGATAATTTTCTCTAAATCTTTGAGCAGCTTCTTTAATTTCGGCATCTGTCTTCGATGGAAACTCAGATAGGAACCCAAATAAAGAATGAACATGCGTTCATACGACGGGAAAGCTCTGCACATAAGTGATCCATTGTTGCTAGGTATGCTTCAATCTTGAACTTTTCTCTTCCTCGAGCCACAGCCTCTGCCGCGTCACCCTTGCCGTGACGTGACACCCGCCTACTTTCATCAGAATATTGCGCATTGATTTTCTTTTTATTTGCCTTCTTCTCGTAATCATCAAACATTTCTCTTTGTAATCTTAAAAAGTCGAGGAGTGATTTCAGAAGATTGTCGGCCGTTTGAAGTTCTATTGTTTCTTTTTGTAGGGATTTGCTGACTGCTTTATTCGGTCTAGAATTACATCCCAGAACCCCAGAAGCCTTCCATGATGACATTTTCTTTCTTAGACAGGTCATTTAGCGGACATTTGGCCTCGTGAACTGTCTCTGGCTTTTGATTCGTATCTTCAACAATGACCTGTAAAGCTTTCTGGAAGTTGAAGTACTTGAAGTCTGGACTCTGGACTGAACAGTAACTAAACGCTCAATTGCCGTATAGGGCCTTAATTGGTATTATATTGGTATCATCATTTTTTAACGGTGGCCCAGAAATTTTTTCGCATAGGAGATATTAGAAAAGCTTGATGCTTGATTGTAATTTTTTTTTGCCGCGGGGCCCCTAAAAGGTACGGGGCTCATAGACCGTGGCCTACTTGGCCTATTTACTAATCCCGGCACTGAGTGTTGCGGCTATATAAAACATGGCAACCCTTGAAATTTAGTTAAATGAAGGTCATTTTTCTATATATTTTATCCTTGTGTTAGATGATGTAAGATTTTGTAGGGTGGCCTCCTGCTCTATAAGGGAGAGTTCATTTTTTCATACCTTTCTTTTAACATCACCAACTACTTTCACCAGACTTTGAACTTGTGGAATTTCTATCTACTGAACCAGAAAAGTAGAAACATCTTTTAGTAGTATTCTTTAATATTAAAATAATAAAAACAAGTAAATTAAGTAAAAACTAACATTTTTAATATCATATTGTAGTAATACAAATGAGATTTTAAATGTACAGGCAAAAGAAACATTATCATATTTTAAATAAACAAGCTAACAACTCTAATCACAGTGCTATACATTCTTAAAATATGTGATAAAAACATCAAACACTTAACATTCTGTACAAGATCGGATTGCAAATATCAATACACTTACTTAGAATCTGTTTCAGTTTATACAGCAACTTGTACATTACTTGTAAAAGTAATAACAAATAAAAAATGTTCGTCACATGAAATCAGAACCACATGTCTGATGCTATTTAATTTACATATTCACAATATTTTACAATACATAATATAAAGAGATTTAAATAAATACTTTACATTTCCAAAATAAACTAGTAATACCATTGTATTAATAAGTAGTAGTTCCTATATATTTTTATACAGACTATCTGTAACTTACAAGTAGGTATAGAGAAGGCAAACAGTTTTCATATTCGAATTATGCTGTATCTGGGCAGCCAACTGCAATATTTAACTCGCTTTAAATCTACCCTTATTATGGCAATTTATGAAATAAATATTTCACTACCGTCTTAAGATACAAACAGAATATGGGTAAAATTAAATGAAATAATTACTTCACACTGGCTGTATGGGTCAAGGTTCATCCAGATTTATACACAAAATAAAAGATATTCAACCTTTAGCGTAATCAACTTTAAAACTCTATACTAAAAACAGGTGATGTGACCATTTATATATACAACTAAGAAAACAAAACTACAATTTCATAACTGAAACTCGTAACAACACAATAAAAACTAAATTTTTACATTCTTTGTAACAACAAACATTTGTGAAGATAACTAAAATACTTTGTGTAACCAAACTGAAATCAAACTTTTTTGTCTATCACTAAGGAATTATGTAATAATATAAAACTTAAAATCTTTTTGCTTTAAATATTAAAAGGAACAGAAAACTAGTAAAAAATGAACAAAAATATTGAGTATTTTTAGAGCAGGGAAACACAGAAGCTATAATCAAAAACCAAATATATTTCATTATAATATAAAATATATTTCTTTATATAAAGTTTGCTTTTCTTACAGCAACGTCAAGACAAACACGAAATAAATTAACACGGAGGTAGAAACATTTAGATATCCCTATTCCTAAAAGCAATTTACATATAACACCAGTTATCATAAATAATATGAGAATAATTTGGACGATTTACAAAATCGTTATTTTTAATAATAAAACACAACCCGTAAAAAACTTGTCCTTTTTGTACTGCCCGTATTAAAAAATAATTTGGATGAATCTTAACGTACCTTTAAAAGTAAAAATATTTTCAGATCCACTATGAAGTAAGTCTTTCTTAAGCAAGCACAGCCTATTCATAAAAATTCAACTCGTAAGATATTTCAGTCACAATTGCTTTAAATACACACAAAATCAGACTAATTTTTTTCACTATCACCAAGTAGTTATTTGTAGTTAAGTTTAACGTCGCATCGTTCCATTAAGGGGTTGCATTAAACCTCCGTTAATATATCCGTAAGTAGTGTACATGGTATTCTGTTGCGCAGCACGCTGAATAGCAGCTGGATCTTGATATTGTGTTTGTGCCATGTTCATAACTCCCATCTGCATAGGTATTTGAGCGGCATTATTAATAAAACCAGCGGTGTTGGTAATGTAGCCAGCGACAGCTCCAGGGGTTTGTTGGGCAGCCATACGATAACCATTCAGGGAATTATATTGAGCCATAATATTGGGATTTAATGTAACATTCGGACTAACTCTGCTCGGTGATGGTTGCATATGCTGCACAGCAACATTTGTTGAATTTCTTCCTGATCTGCCTAAGTTTTGTCCTATCGGTGGAGTAACGGTGCCACCTAACTGATTGACGTTCATATTAGTTTGATAATATTTATGGTAGCCCAACACTTGCTGTTGAAGATTTGCAGGGATAGCCGATGGGGGCGTAGTCAAATTACGCACAGATTGATTTTGAATCATTTGATGAGTCGGTGGTGGAGTCATGTTGCCATGAGGGTGGTGGGTTGGTGGTGGTGTAAGCGTCATAGAAGTAGGAGGAGGGGTCATAGTATTACATGAACTAGGTGGGATCATTTCTAAACCGTTAGTTAACTGCTGCAATTTAGCTAAGCTGCAACTAGAATTACCCGATGGATTTTGACCTGTGTTACTTTGTATCCCGGAAGCAGATGCCGAAACAGGAGAAGGAGTTGGTCCAGGGGTGTGTGAATGGGAATGAGGATTCGACTGGATATAAAAGTTTCCACCGGAAGTGACCGCACAAGCAGGTGACGGTCCAAGTTTCTGATGTGATGTTAACGTAGATGGTCCTAAACTTCCTAAACCACTTTGTTGTGCATTCATCCGATGCTGTATCACGGTTGTCATGGCAGGTACACTTACATATGTGCTTGCTGCTTGAGCAGAAAACGCTTGAGAACTAACAGCCATTTGTGGCACTGGTATATAATTTCCTTGACTAATAACCGAGTGATGGTGAGGATGATGGGGATGTTGATGCATTGCTGAAGCTGCTCCCAACTGATGATGCCCATAACCTTGATGCATTGCATGATGTTGTAAATGTGCTTGTAATTGCTGTTGTTGCTGCTGTTGCATCACATTGTGTTGCACCTGAAAAATGTTTCAATTATAATTTTAGTTGTCGTTTGGCTTTCACAGTGTAGGGTTGTGCTCAATCGCAGGCGGCAAGATGGTCACAAACCGTAAGATTGCATTTTTAACTTGCGGCCGTCAGCCCCGGATTAAGGGGGGCGCACGGGGGTGCCCGTGCACCGGGCCCCCGAATTCTTAGGGCCCCTTGAAATCCAATATTTTCTGCATCATATTTGTTTTTTTCATTTTTATTTTTATTTTATTTGTAAAATAAATTTTTATTTTATTTGTAAAATACCTATTTCTTGGGAATTAAATCTTTACATCTAGACCATAAAAATTATAAAGATAGAATGTAGCGCAGTGGTAGAATGTACGGCTCGTGTTATTCTTAAAAGTATTCGCGCGTCTAGCTGTATCCGACTGAGCCAGTGAGTGAGGGCGGGCGGACTCAGTAGTCGCATACACCCGGGATTTAAGAAAAAAACATTTTTGAATCTCTTTTATAAAACACAAAAATAAATATTCTTTTATTTTCATTTGTTTTATATGCTTTTATTTATTTCTAAACTCCTATTGCTCTTTTATTTTTCGAAAAAAAAAAAATACCTACCCCCCCAAACCTATTTTTCGGAGAAAATGTTTTTGTATCGCGAATTTCTAACTTTTCATTAGAGCGCTTGACCTTCAAAATTTGAAAATTTTTCGCCTGCGGCGCAGACCCCCCGGTCTTTGGACTGACGCCACAGATTACCATTCTCTAAAAGGCCCCTTAACAAATGTTGCACCCCGGCCCCAAGGTACCTTAATCCGGCCATGGCGGCCGTAATGGCCTACTATTACCTGAACCAAACCACAGCGGCGCCGGCCGCTCAACAATTCATCCCAATGCAAATAGACCAACAAATGCAATTTGCTCAACAAAATTATCAATACACCCAACCTCCAAATATAAATAACACATTCACGCAGTTCCCGTTCAGGATATACGTCAGCTCCAAAACACCATACCACATCAATCTCATTTTACCTATCAACAGCAACAAGCTCCACTGGTATCTCACGATTCAGAATGGCAAACAGTTGTTAATAAAAAACGAGGCAGACAAGATACTACAGACAAACAAACCGATCAGGTTAAGCAATCTAAAACTACAAGTAATTGGCTAAACCCCACAAACCGTTTTGAGCTGTTTGCTGATAAAAACTCACAAGAACAAGAGCCAAGTACCTCCAAAAACATTGAACCGAGACCCCCACCGATATTCGTTTCCGGAGTTAAAACCACTGAGCCCTTAATTACTTTTTTGGAAGCTGTAGAAGAAAAACACCGATTTCCATACCTATCAGGTGAAGCAAGAGCGTAGCTTCAGAGTCTTTCTTAGAAATTTACATCCATCCACTAGCATAAATGGAATAAAAGATGAACTACAATCACTTGGACACACAGCAACGAACATATTATGGAATGTGAAACAAGGCGTTACGAAAAAAGAGCTGCCCCTTTTCGTTGTAGAATTAAAGCAATCTGATAACAACAAAGATGTATATAATATTAACAGACTCATGCACTCCGTAATCAAACTTGAACCCCCGTGCGTCAAACGAACGACACCAACCAAAGGTAAAGAACTATTAGAAGCTTGAAAACATCTCAATTGTTATGCCTTATCAACTGAAAAGCCGACTTACTGGCCGACTGACCCTAAGAAGGTACCTGACCTTACAGACTTCTTTGTAGTCAGAAATGTTTCTACAAATTATTTTCACATAGAAGAGGCATGGGATATGAACTCTGATCATTCTCCCATCCTCCTTACACTTAGCGATAGCATAATACAAAAGGAATGCCCTCCTAGACTTGTCAATAAGATGACGGATTGGAAAAGCTTCAAAATACAATTGGAAGAATCTATTAATCTTTCGGTCCAACTAAGAACCAAAGATCAGCTAGACGACGAGGTTGAAACATTTACTAGGTCTACAGGGTGTCTCAGACATGACTCCCCAGGCCTATAACTTTGTTATTTTTAAAAATAACTATAATAAACTATATATATTCGTAAATGGGAGCAAATTCTCTGTAAGATGGGGAAAGAAAATGTTAGAAAATCTGTACTCATATTATGGCAGCGATATTCAACTTTTTTTTTTCAAATTGTACACTATGCTTTTTTTCGCTAATTCCGATAGTACTTTTTATTCTCTTTATAACCATGTAAACCAACATGGGTCATACATAAGAAAATTCTCGAAAAAAATACGATTGAAAGTTGAAGTCTAGGTTTGCCATGGAAACAACTGATTGTTGTAATTTGTACTCGTCGGCGATGAAAACAATAGCGTATAGCTGTAAAACAATTGCAATTTACGTTGTAAACAATGACAAGTGCTCTTTCTGTATTTGTATGTTCTTGTTTAAAATCATATGAGTAATTATTAGAAATGAATTACACTAATTCTGAAAAGCTTGATATGATCCTTATTTATGGTTTATGCGAGAGGAATGCAAGAAGAGCAGCAAGGTTGTATGCAGAAAGGTATCCGCTATTGTTTTTATCGCCGACGAGTACAAATTACAACAATCAGTTGTTTCCATGGCAAACCTAGACTTCAACTTTCAATCGTATTTTTTTCGAGAATTTTCTTATGTAAGACCAATATTGGTTTACATGGTTATAAAGAGAATAAAAAGTACTATCGGAATTAGCGAAAAAAAGCATAGTGTACAATTTGAAAAAAAAAAGTTGAATATCGCTGCCATAATATGAGTACAGATTTTCTAACATTTTCTTTCCCCATCTTACAGAGAATTTGCTCCCATTTACGAATATATATAGTTTATTATAGTTATTTTTAAAAATAACAAAGTTATAGGCCTGGGGAGTCATGTCTGAGATACCCTGTATACAGCAAGCAGCTTGCAATAACATCCCCATTGCTCCCCATAGGACAAAAGGTAACAACTATCCAAAAGAAATTAGGGATTTAATCTCAGAAAAAAGGAAGCTAAGACGAAAATGGCAACAGACCAGAGCTCCTGTAGACAAAACATCACTGAATAATTTTGCACAGCGATTAAAGCATGAAATCCAAAGCATCAAAAATGAATCAATCGAAACTTATCTGAATAAATTAACAAGTGACAGTAGTACTGACTATTCCCTCTGGAAAGCTACTAAACGGTTAAAAAGACCCATTCTACAAAACCCCCCTATCAGATATGCAGATGGAAGTTGGGCTCATAATAACAAACAAAAAGCCAACAGATTTGCTATACACTTAGAAAATACGTTTCAGCCTAATGAAGGTGACAACACACTAGAATGGAATGAACCTATCCAAGAGGAAATGGAAATTAGACCTACCACCCCAAAAGAAATCGCCACTGAGATAAAAGAAAGCATCAATCCCAAGAAAATCCAGGATTTGACCTTATCACCGAAGAAGTCATACAACAACTACCAAGGAAAGCCATAGTTTCCCACATATTTAACGCTTCATTTAGATTGAGATATGTCCCAAAGATGTGGAAAGTTGCAGAGGTCATAATGATACAATGATAGCTAAACCTGGTAAACTACCCCATGAAGTCTCGTCCTACAGGCCCATCTCCTTGCTACCCATTATCTCGAAACTCTACGAAAAACTGCTACTTAAAAGGTTAAAAACCATAATAGAAGAAAAGAAGCTGATTTCACCTCATCAGTTTGGCTTCAGAGAAAGTCACTCAACTATAGATCAAGTCCATAGGATAACTGATGTAATCGAAAAATCGTTAGAGTGCCACTATCTTCCTAGATGTGGCACAGGCTTTTGACAAAGTGTGGCATAAAGTCTTGATCCATAAGCTAAAGACGTCCCTACCTAAGCAATATTCTCAATTACTAGAATCTTATATTACTGAAAGGTACTTCAGAATTAAACAAGAAGAAACCTATTCTGATTTAAAAGAGATTGGGGCAGGGGTTCCTCAAGGGAGTGTACTGGGCCCAGTTTTGTACTTGTTGGTACACTAATGACATACCTGATCTCGAACATAATACAATTGCCACTTTTGCAGACGATACTGCTGTCTTAGCTGTAGACAAGGGTCATGAAGAAGCAACACGAAAACTGCAAACATCAATTGATCTATCAGTACCTGGACCAGACGATGGAGAATCAAATTAAACGAGACTAAGTCTGTACATGTCAACTTTACCAACAAAAGTAACCAATACTTACCAGTCAGAATAAATAATACTCAGATCCTATATGCAAACTCAGCTAAGTACCTGGGTATTACTCTTGATTCGAAACTGCGCAGGAAGGTTCACGTAAAAAAGAAACGCAAAGAGCTTGAAATTAAGTATAGAAAAATGTATTGGCTGCTTGGAAGGAATTCTAAACTATCGACATACAATAAAATACTATTGTATAAACAGATACTTAGACCGGTATGGAAATACGGCAGCCAACTCTGGGGCTGTGCTAGCCAAATCAATATTCTTGTGATTCAACGCTTTCAGAATAAAGTATTGAGAAACATCGTCGATGCTCCCTGGTACTATAGAAACAGGGATCTCCACAGAGACTTGGAGATAGACACAGTGAATCAGACTTTAGCTAAGACTGCCAAGCTTGAACAACGACTCCATGAACATGTGAATGTTGAGGCCCTCTAGCTCCTGGACAACGCAGGCTTGACAAGAAGACTCAAGAGGAGAAACCCCTTCGAGTTGGTGTAGTGAGGTATTAGAGCAGAGCAAAGTGTGGTATTTTGTGTACAACTTAAATACTAGTGTGTTATTTAATTAGTGCCCAGGGACTGCTACTGACTGAGTCTTTAGTTATAATATGTTTGTAGCTAAGTTAAGTTTGAACAAAATTACTTATTGATCGATTACTGATCAGATTGTAATAGTTATAAATGCTCCATAAGCGTTTATAAATAAATAATTAAAAGAAAAAAAAAAACGAACGACACCTCAATGCTCCAGGTATCAAAAACATGGACACACAAAAAAAATTTGTAATAGAACTCCTCGATGCGATAAATGCACTGACACCCACTCCACATTACAATGCGAACATAAAAAAAAATACAAGGAAGTCAAGTGAGTAAACTGCAATGGGAACCACCCTGCGAGCTATAAAGGCTGCCCTGCATACAGGGTGATTCAAAAGGTATGGTCCAAACTTAGGGGTGTGATTGGTGATGCTAAAATAAGCAAAAAATGCCAATAAACCCATGTCTTATTTCCAACCGTTATCTAGTTACAGAGGTTTTCTTTGTATTTATCTGTGTTCTGCCAAATCACGTTATCTAGGAAATAAGTAAAACAAATGTTAATTTCTTATGGCAGAAGACGTTTCAAGCTTGAATTGGCGTAGTTTTTAATAAATGTGGCAATGATGCAGCCATTGATTTTCTGTACGTGATTATGCAGAAAGCATAAATGCTTGTGTATGGTTATTGCAACAGAAATGCCCGTCCAGCTATGGTAAAATATGGAAGCAGGTATCCTCACCGGAGACAGTCTGACCACCGAACGTTTGAACGATTGCGCCGAAATTTGTGTGAAACAGGTAGGGTTTAGGGTTGGACCACCTCATATCGGAAGAAATGACGTGTACAATAATGATGTCACTATTGAAGCAATTAAATATTCCCCAGTCGTCAGTTTGGCGTACACTACGTACAAGATCAAGATCTGCATCTTGATGTGTGAAGATCCATGTGGTATCAGCATGACGGAGCATCGTTGCACAATTCACATCAGGTAAAGGGTTGGATAAATCGCTAAATAATCGCTTTCTACAGCGCTGGTTTGAAAGAGGCGGTCCAGTACTATGGCCGGCTCGTTCGCCTGACATAATTTCACTAGATTTTTACTTGTAGGGAACATTGAAAGAAAAGGTTTATGCAACGGAAATTCGGGACAGGGACCATTTAGTTAATAGAATAAATAAATAAAGCTGTTGAAGATATTCGAAGACATCCTCAACAGTTGAGGAATGTTCGAGATTCTCTGCGTCGGCGTTGTATACAACTACAAGGTGGACATTTTGAAGATTTATTGTGATACTTTTTAATTTTTCTTGTAATAATTGTATACGTTCTTTATTAATAATAAATTATCGTAAATGTTGTTATAACTGGAAAACAATTGTGAATCGGACATGAATTTATTGGCATTTTATACTTATTTTAACATCATCAATCACACCCTTAAGTTTGGACCATACCTTTTGAATCACCCTGTATAAGGAAATACAGTCCCCCTCTAAGGAGGGCAAAGTCACTCCCAATCACAAGATTATGCCAACCTGGCCTCACTCATGCACAAGTATTATCCAATAATACTATACAAAACAGCAAAAATGCTCCTCAACCACAACTTTCTGGCCTATCAGGGCCCTCAAACGATATAGCCGAACTAAAGCAGATGATGAAAGAATTAATGGAGCAGATGAGCTAACCACGATTGTAACCAGAACACACAATGGCCCAACACCTTAAATTAGCGGTATGGAATGCCAACGGGCTATTACAACATAAAGAAGAACTTACAGCATTCATTACAAACCACTGCCTCGACATTGGCCCGTATGCATAAAGACCAGTAAATGCTTCTGCTGGCAATTTTTTAAGTAAATACTTGGTTTCATATGCAAATCAATTCAAGCATTTACTACAAGTAGTATTTACTTAATTTTCCAGTAAAAGCTTAAAATCGTATGCATAACATGCAGTATTTGCTTAAAACTTGAAGTAAATACTGGTTGTTTTTTAAGTCTGCTGGATACGTATCTTAATTAATTTTGGAAACTTCAAAATGGCTCTGTTTATGGAAGTGCGTACACCTAAAGTTTACAAAACCCGAAGAAACATGGATGTGCGTGTATATCGAGCTGTCTATAGGTTTGAGGAACATCATGTGGGGTATTTGGCAGATACTTTCTTGGGCAATACGGATGAAACGAGAGGTGGTGCTCTGTCACGGAAGGAAAAAATGGAAGTCTTCCTAAGATATGTTGGTGATCCAGGATTTCAAGTGGGTGTGGGTGAAGACAAAGGCGTGCGTCAGTGTACAGTGAGTCGTACAGTCCGAGAAGTCGCTATAAAAATCCAGCATTCTCAAGACTGAATAAAATTTCCTCATAACCAAAATGTAGTAGAACAAGCGAAGAGAAACCGGCAGATCAATTTCAATACTATACGGTGTCTAGTTACAAAAGGAAGTGAATTCTGTTTTAACAGTTGCCCATATAAGGTTGAAAAAAATACATAAGTACCTACCAATACAACATAACTTACTTTTCGTATTTTTTTTATTAAGAAAAATAAACAGTAAAAAATCAAAACAAAATCAAAGTTACAAGGGAGTATTACAGTCGTATGTGCATTGTGCCTCCGAGAGCCAAGTAGCACGATTGGAACCACTGTTTTCATGTTCGCCACTTAATTTGCGTCTTTTTTCCCAAATATAGTTCAATTGCTCCAAAAGAACTAAGCTCTTGGGTTGAAAGCTTCCGTGTTTCGTCCGTCTCCAAAGGTTCAAGGACTGACTGGGCTGCGCTTAATTTTGAAGCTACTTTTGTTGGCTGAGGAACGGAACTTAACAAACCAAAAATTATTAACTAACGTTTTATCAGGTTTTGATTGTTTTGACATTTTTATTCTCTAGCGCCAACACGATCTCGTAGTAAATACTTGTGTTTTCTAGTAAATGCTGGTAGTATTTACTTTAGATTTTCCACCTTTACTACCTAGTAGTAGTAAAAGGTTGTGCATACGGATTGAAGTATTTACTTTTACTTATACTTAATACTTGTAAGTATTTACTTATTTTTATGCATACGACCCATTGTATTAATATCAGAAGCGCACTTTACTGACCGCAGCTACTTTAAAATTGCACGTTTTACAGTCTACGCAACACAACATCCAGACGGGACCGCCCACGCTGGCACTGCTATAATCACTAACAACCTAATTAAGCTTCATGAACTCCCCAAATACAGCGAAACATATCTTAAAGCCACAACGATAGTAGTAGGCTAGGGCCACTTACGATATCTGCAGCCTACTGCCCACCAAGACACAACAACAAACAAGAATTATACGAAAAGTATTTTCACACTCTAGATAACAGGTTTATCTCGGCAGGCGACTACAATGCAAAGCATGTCCAATGGGATTCTCAAATAACTACCACAAAAGGTAGAGAAATGTTGAAAGCTGTAAACAACATGAGTTTACAACCCTTGTCAACAGGCCAACCTACATACTGACCCACGGACCCCAGAAAATAGCCTGATTTACTTGACTAGTGCTTCGTAAAAGGGATAAATTTAAATTTACTAAGTATTAAATCTTGCCTTCACCTCTCGACAGACCATACACCAGTACCCAGTACTAGTAACATTGGGTACAAATGTAATAATCAAAGAATAGACACTAACTCTCACCAACAAATATACAAACTGGAATCTATTTAGAGAGTCAATTGAAGCGCTTGGGGCAATAAGGCTACATGCCCCAAATTGAAAAAAAAACGCCAATTTAAACTTGTGAAGTGACAGAAAAGATATCTACTCGCAGAATAAATCTTAATTAATTTAACAGTTAGATGGCGCCACTACCGTAAGATATTGTTGTTGCCTCGAAAATATTATTTTAAAATCTTGTGGATTAACGGCATAAGCCACAACATGGCCGCTCGCAATGAACGTGCTCCTAAACAGAAATTATTCTTTTACAGCGATTCTGAAGACAATAGTGACCCTCAATTGGATTCTAATAACAGTGTTAAAGATAAAGACTATACTGAAAGTGCAAGTGATGATAGATCTTCAACAGAATCTTCGGAACAGCTAAGAAAAGGATTTAATATGGCTTATAACTTATAACGTTATTTCCAAAATGGATGTGGCTTGTTACTTTTTGTTTAATTATTTAAATATAGCAGTGTTGAGCTGGATAAATTAATTTAAACGGTTAAATTCATGTCTTACACTGCAAAGTAAATGATATGCAATAACATGTACTAAGTTTCTGTCCAGAATTACATAAAAGTTAATGGTATTGATATCCAGACATGCAAAACCGAATTTCTCACAGTGCATAGTCTACAAAAATCTCAGAAAAGGATCCAGAATTTGTGTCAGCAAATGGCTGAAGGTAAGACAACACCCAGATCCGACTAAAGAGGGAGACATTCAAACCGCCCCAATAAAGTTAATGTCGAATCTATTCAATATGTTAGAAACCGCATTGAATCAATTCCAAAATATACAAGCCATGACTCCCATAAGAAAAATCTGGGAAAGATTTACATTGATTATCATTTATCAATATCATCTCTTTACAAAGATTACTATGTTGAATGGTGTCATAAAAGGAATATAGAGCCTGTATCAGAAGACAAGTATAAGCGCATATTTTGTAATGATTACAACATTGGCTTCAAGCTGCCCAAAAGCGACACGTGCAAAACATGTGATATGTTACATATTCAAATGGAGAGTAACCAGAACAATGAGAATCTTAAGAAACTGGATCTTGAACCAAAACTACATCAAAGAAGAGCTGCAGCTATGCAAACTGATTTGAAAAGGTGAACCAAAAACGGCAAACTTTCAAAAACAACATCTGTAATATCTTTTGACTTGCAGCACTCTTCCAGTAACCAACCTCATAGTTGGTCCGGCATTTTATCTAAGAAAGGCTTGGGTATATAATCTGGGACTACATGATTGTGTAACAAGACGAGCTTATATGTATATGTGGCCAGAAAACGTGGCCAAGAGGGGAAGCGACGAAATTGCCAGCATCATATACAAGTACTTTAAAGAAAACAAACCGCAAGCTGGTAGTCTACACTGACAACTGCGGTGGCCAAAACAAAAACTGGCCAATTATCTGTCTATAGCAACAGCTTGTAACGGAAGGCTTCTTTAAGACAATCGAACATAAATTTCTCACAGTAGAACACACCCACTTACCTTCAGACCGGGATTTTGCTTTAATAGAAAAATTTAACGTCACAACCTAAAGCAAGTATGTATACGTCCCTGAAAACTGGTATGAAGCCGTTCGAAAATCAAAAAGAACCAATCTATTCAAGGTCGTTGTTTTAAAGCAAGAAGATAGAATGTCCTTCAAAGAGTTACAAAATCAAATTGAAAAAAGAACATGACTTATAGGAAAGAAAAGTTACAATTTAGTAAGATTTCCTGTTTTAAATTTTGCAGCGAAAATCCGAACATATTATACATTAAACATATACTTTCTGAGGGCTACAAAAGTGTAAACATAGGGAAAAAAAAATCCAAAAATTCCTTATTGAATTGTCGAGATTTGCAACAAAAATATAATGCACCAGTAGCTCTAAATCCTAAGAAAATCGAAAATTTAAGCAAATTAATTCCATATATTCCTCCCATATATTTCCATTTTTATGAAGAAATTGGAGCACACTAAAGTGCAACCAGGAACAGAAGAAATTGAGTTACCCAATGAAGTGGAAAATGCGGATGACTTTTCAGATCAGGACAGTGATGAAAACCTAGATTAAGTTTAGTAATATCTGTAATATTCCTTCTTTTTGTTGTGGTAATAACGGTATAAGCCACCTTTTTTTCAATATATCTTTTTTTTTCAAAGTTGTTTGACTTTTGTTGTTAATTCACAGCAAAGTATTACACTAATACAATTATTGCAAATGTTGTGGCTGCATCAAATTTAAAATACACTATATGCTTAGATTTGAGGATTTAATTGAAACTTTGAAACGCGAATATCTCAGAACTGACATTGTGTGGCAATAGCCTTATTGCCCTTATTGCCCCAAGAGCTTCAATTGACGAATCCTTGCACATGGATATCCCACTAAAATCCGCAAACGACCTAGATGAAGCAGTGAAACATTTTAACCAGGTAATTCAAGAAGCGGCTCACCAGGCTACACCTGAACAAACACGTAATAACCAACACATCAACTCAGCAAGCTGTCCAATTACAGTAAAACCACAAGACACCCAAATGAGAAACGGACTTTAAATCATGCAACTGCCGAGCTTAAAAACCTACTTTCTAACATTAGAAATCAGAATGTGTACAAACTTGCTTAAAACACCTGTCACCGTTGGAGGCAGACGACTACTCGCTTTGGAAAGCCACAAGACACCTAAGGCTACCACAACAACACCACACGCCAATTTGTACTGCCAATAATAACTAGGCAAAAAGTGATAGTGAGAAGGCACAACATCTTGCTAATGTATTCCAACCATTCCCGGCGGAACAAGATATGACTGAAGAAATATTTTAGAAACGCCGTATCAAATGAGCCTGCCTATTAAAAACTTCAACATCAACCAAGTCCTAAACACCATTCGCAGCAAAGTACACCCGCATAAAGCCCCAGGTCATGATTTAATTACTGGCAACATTCTCAAAGAACTACCGCAGAAAGGCTATCAATTCATAACGCATTTATTCAATGCAATTCTAAAATTCCCAAACTGTGGAAAAACGCCGTAATTATCTTAATTCCAAAGTCAGGCAAATCTAAAGAACAACCTGCATCATACCGACCTATCAGTCTGTTGCCAGTGTTGTCGAAGCTGTTCGAAAAAATTACACCCAATACTCCTGGACAACCTTCTTATACCTGACCACCAGTTTGGTTTTTGTAACAATCACGCAACAATTGAGCAGGTTCACAGAGTAGTCGATAAAATTACTAAAGCCTTCGAAGAGAGAAAATACTGCGCTACAGTATTTTTGGACATCACTCAAGCCTTTGATAAAGTATGGCATGAGGGACTGCTCTGTAAAATCAAGAAAATCCTACCCTCAGATTACTATGAAATCCTAAAATTGTACTTAACCAACAGGCACTTCCAAATCAGATATGGCAGCTAATTAACACCTTTATATAACAACGCAAGAATGCCAGATGACTGGAAGCAAGGGATAATATTTACAATACACAAAAAAGGAGATTTAGAAGATTGCGCAAATTACAGAGGAGTAACGTTGTTAAACGTGACCTATAAAGTGCTATCAAAAATAATTAAAGACAAACTTCAAGCACATGCAGAGAACAAGTTTGGAGATTATCAACAAGGATTTAGGCAAGGAAGGTCGACCACAGATGCCATACATGTTGTACAACAAATACTAGAAAAAGCAAAGGAATACGACATAACTCTGTACATATTATTTATAGATTTTAAAAATGCTTTTGACAAAGTATTAAGAGAAAAGATAATAAAAGAAATGATAAACATGAGAACTCCACAAAAATTAGTAAAACTAGTGGAAATGACCTTAAAAGACTCAACCGCAGTAGTGAAAATTGAAAATGAAACAACCGAAAGATTTAAGGTACAACAAGGAGTTAGACAAGGGGATATGTTATCGGCTACACTGTTTAATATAGCCCTGGAAGGCGCAATTAGAAAAGCGGACCTGGAAGGGACAATAAATATTAAAAATACACAGATTGTTGCGTACGCAGACGATGTTACAATTATTAGTAGAACAAAAGAAGGACTAATAAAAAGTTTCACGAGATTAGAGGAAGAAACAAAAAAAATGGGTTTAGCAATCAGCGAAAAAAAAACTAAATATCTAAAATATAGTGAAAACAGCAACAAGGAATTTTTAAAAATAAAAGACTATAAATTTGAGGCAGTCCAAAACTTTAAGTATTTAGGAATAACAATTTACAATAAAAAATATAGTGGAAGTGAAAAAACAAAACAAAAAATACAAACGGGATATAAAGCATATTACGCAAACAAAACTTATTTAAACTCTAAATACCTAAGTACCAGACTAAAGCTACAAATATATAAAACTATTATCAGACCGGTAGTGACATATGGAACAGAAACATGGACCCTAACTAAAAAAGAAGAGGAAGAGCTAAAAATATTTGAAAGAAAAATATTACGAAGAATAATGGGACCAGTACGAACAGAAGAAGATGAATACAGGCCGAGAATGAACTTTGAACTAAGAGAACAAATGAACGGGGAAGATATTGTTACATATATAAAAGCACAAAGAATAAAATGGTTAGGGCATGTAATGAGAGCAGACAAAAAAAGAGTAATAAAAATAATAACAGAATGGACACCAACCGAAAATAGAAGAAGAGGCAGACCCAGTCTGAGATGGATGGATGAGGTACAAGAAGACCTAAAGAGGCTAGGGATAAAGAAGTGGAGAGACAAATGCGAAAAGAGGAAGGAATGGGCAAAGATAGCAGAAGAAGCTAGAACGAGTAAAAAGCTAACAGATTAAAATATATAAAAATAAATAGAAGAAGAACTGGGAATTAATCCGTCCCAAAATAGGATTAAGAAAACTTATGAAAATAAGTAGCCATAACTGCATGCGGTTAAAGAGCTGATTATATATATATAACAACGCTTCGGGTGTTCCCCAGGGTAGCGTCCTGCTATTCACAACGGACCTCCCGACAACACCAGATAACATGGTCGCTACTTTCGCCGATGACACGGCAATTCTTGCATCGCATACCAACCCAAATCTGGCATCCCAACAATTACAAATTCACCTGAATAAAATACAGTGCTGGTGTGCTAAGTGGCGCATAAAAATAAACGAAAGTAAATCAGTGAACGTATCATTTACACTAAGAAGGGGCACCTGCCCACCGGTGACGCACAATAATCAAGAAATTCCACAAGCTGACAGTGCTAAATACCTTGGAATGCACCTAAAGAAGAAACTAATGTGAAGGACAAAGCGTAAACATTTGGGATTAAAGTTACAAAAAATGTACTGGCTGATAGGGCGCAAGTCACAGTTATCCTTGGAAAGCAAGTTACTGCTTTATAAAACCATGATCCAACCCATATGGACATATGGTATACAGCTATGGGGCACAGCTAAAACATCCAACATTGAAATATTGAGAAGATTTCAGTCAAAAGTGCTCAGATCCATTGTAAACGCACCATGGTATGTCACCAAACAAACCATACGACGTGATCTTACAATTCCAACCATAAATCAAGAAATAGAAAAGTTTAGTGCGCGCTATCGTGATCGCGTTAGTGTTCACCCTAATCCTCTAGTGGAGTGCTTATTAGAAAACGATGTAGAACAGCCACGATTAAAAATATTCAAACCGTTGGATTTAATAAACAGATTTCCTTAACAATGTTGTGATGTATAAATTGTAGACCAATTAGTGTACGTTAAACTCTACCTTCATGCCTTTCAGTTCTTAATTATTCAATGTACGTTAAACCAACTACTGAATGTCGCACTTAGACAGATTGTAGTGTAATACTAAAAAAAAAATTATAATTTTGGTGGCTTCAGAAAATTCCTAAACTTATCAAAATATCAATCAAACCTAAAATATGTAACCTAACTGAATCCAATATACCACCAAGGTTCCCAATTAAAACTTGACTTGAATTCAGAATTTAGATAAACATAACTACTTATAAGTAATGTAACCATATTCTTTACACAAGTCTTAATAGATCACGGTGCAAGTAACTTTTATAATACTGTTTATGTTTACGGTGACCGTCAATCCAAGCTCGAAATTAAATTAAATCAAATTACCTGCTGTTGATTTTGAGTAGGGCTAACTTGCATATGATGGTGGGGCTGAATAGCAGGGGGCGTTGCCCTCTGACGTGCTTGTTGTTGTTGAACAGAACCATGGGGAACACTCGGAGGAGTAGATCGAACATTGGAATGTTGTTTGCTCGATGGTGTATTTGACCTATTCCTCTGCTGCTGCATTTGTCTCTTACTAGAACTAGTCTGGTGTTGACTAACAGGTGGCATAGAAATTTGCTGATTTATATTGCTATTTTGTTGCGGGCTAGATGCAGGTACAGAAATATTTTGTTGCACTTGCTGCTGCGCTATATTTTGCTGCATATTATGTTGAACTGAACAATCATAACTGGGTTGGGGTTGCGGTTGATTATGAGATGGTATAACTGAAGGAGGGCGTGTCGATTCAACCGAATTCTGTGATGCCATATCGCTAGATATAGAAGTAGGTGATTCTAAGCCTAACTGGCTAACATCTAAATCACATTGTCCATAATGAAGGCTATGAACGGAATTTGTTGTTGAATCTGGGGTATATACACCCATCGAAGGTATGTCGGGTGCTGAAGGAGTAGGTGGCGTATGTTTAATTGAGCTCTGTATAGGTGTAAGCGGTTGATGTAATGAATCAACTGTAGAAGTGTCTGTATTTGTATCTATAATTTCGGTAGTTTTATTTTTAGGCACTGTTTTATCATCTACTTGTAAATCACTGGTATTGCTACTATTATTATTGTTATTATTAACTGAAACACTACAAGTTCTATTTATAGTTTGAATTGGTACACTATTATTAGCACAGGAGTTTCTAATAATTGTTTCGTTTGCCACATTATTAACACTCGCACTAGGAAGCATTTCTTGTCGCATATGACTCTCTTCAATGATGGGTTTTGACTTTGAACTGGATCTCTCGTAGATTTTTTCTTCTTTCTTTGGTGAAATCTTTTCTTTAACGTCACATATTTTACTATCTTTTACTTTAGAGCTGCTCTGTTGTGAATGTTTTGATTCGTGACGATGCAATTTTAAAGCAGATTTCTCCTTTTCTGTGTGTTTAGGTAAAACTTCCAAAGGGGGAATATGAATGGGGACAGGGTAGCCTTGATAATCCCTCTTAGTAGGATCAAAATAAATACCTTTCTCCCAGGCAAACCTATCCCATTGCCATTGGTTATACTGAGCTTGCGTCATATGATAATTTGGATTTGTCATAGAAAACTCCGCTTTTGCTAAAATACTTTCGGCACTTTCCATATGACTAACTTTAGGCTTTGTTTCGAACGGTTTTTCATCTTGGGGTTTTTGGTATCTGATATCTTGAAATTCGTATTTTTCTTGTTTATGTTTAGTTTCCACTTTTGGTGGTGTGGTTTCCTGTTTTGGCAATACTTTTGGTTCTTCCTTTGGCTTAATGGATTCACCTTTAGAATCGCTAGGGCTTTTTAATTCCGTTAAAACTTTGGTTTCTGTAGGTTTCTTCTCAGTATAAAACTTGACATCCGTCTTTGGACTTTTAGACTTTTCTTCTTTTTGTCTAATTTCTTCAACCTTCTGCTTAGACACATCTTTATCTTTAGTAACCAAGGCATTTGAAGTCTCAATTGGTGCCGTTCTATTTTCCACAACTACCGCAGCGGCATTAAATGTATTTTGTGGGAGCCGTTCCTCCACTTTACAAATCACTTCACTCTCTTTATTATTATCAGCAACCAATTCAGTTCTACTCGCTTTCGAATTAACCTCAGGTTTCGTAATAACATCCATATTATTGCTTTCAACTTCTTTGTCTTTTATTTCTGTATCCACTACTTTTTGCACCTTTTCTGGTTGTTTATCCGTAACTTCATTTTTCTCATTTTGTTGCTTTTTATTATTATCAACTTTACTTTCTACTTTTTGAACGTTCACTTTCTCGGAACCTTTAGAATTTTCTTCGCGCTTTATTGGAGAACTTAAAACGGGACTTTGTTTAGCTAATTCCAATGCTTCTTTCTGGGAAAGAATTTTAATTTTTTGGCCATCGATTTCTGTTTCGGATTCCGAAGTTGTGGAACAAGTAGGAGATGGCTGCTTTTCAAATTTATCAGCAACTTTCACACCTTGTTGTTCTTCCTTTTCGGGTTCCTGAGGTAAACGAGTGTCCGGAATATCTTTACCAGATTTATTCTGAACTTCATTACTGGGCAACTCACTAACAGAATTACAAGGAACTCTATTTGGTGTATCTAATTTCTTTGATTTATCTAACATTTTTACGTCATCCTTTTTAAGTTTCTGTGCCTTATTTTCTTTTTCCACAGATTTTCTAAGATCCGCTATATTCTTAAGTGATTCTTGCTTAAGAGGACTCGAATTAATACTATTAAGTTTATATTTAGCAGCAGGAGAGGAACTTTTGCGTTCTTTAATAGTTTTGTCATCACGTTCGTCGTTTTCCATTTCATCATCAGCTTCTGCCGAAGAATCTTCTTCACTGGCAATTTGATTACTACGCTTTCTTAATGGCAACTTCTCATCAAGATCAATGGCATGTTTATCATCTGCAGGTTCAATCTTTATGTTCATTTTATTCATATTTTTACTATGACTCGAAGATCCGGTATTAATTGAAACTTCATCGTCAGATTTCTCAGATACCAACGATTCACTTTCGCTTTCCCTTTGCAACTTCTCTTTCATTAATTCAGGTAATGTAAGCTGCTTCTTGTTATCAGAATATGAACGTTTCAAACGTCCTTTACCCCTACCACGTTTCTTCTTAAGAGGTCTAGACACTTTGGTTTTAACTTGTGGGGACAGTACGGGAGTAACGTCTTTAGAATCCTTTGCCTCCCAAGATTCATCAACAGGTTTAAGTTCTGGCATATCATCAAGTTCCGCTTTTGTTGATTCTTCTGATTTTATATTCTTTAATGTTTCCCCTTGACGTTTGGCACGTCTTTGTGACCACCTTTCACCGGAATTTTCTCTTATTTGATTAGCACCGCGTCGTGGTCTTAAATTATTACCATCTTCGGTTTCACTCGACTGTATAACTTTAGGTTCAACAGAAGGTTTCGTTTCCCGACGTTTCTTTATTTCACTGTCTGTGATTACAGCAGCAGCATCCGCTTTAGGTTTAACAGTTTTCAAACTGTTATTACTAGAAACAGTTTCGGTTTTTTCAGTTTTAACCTTCTTTTTCTCATTTTCCACATCTTTATCACTCGTTACAGATTCATTGCGTTTACGCTTTGGAGTTTCCATAGGAGTATGAGATTTGTGTTTGACATCAGCATAAGTAGTTTCATTGTACTTGCTGGGCCTTGTTCTTCTACGCCCAGATGACGTAACTTCTATTTCGGTATCTTTTGGTGTAGCATTCTGCACGCTTTCCACTATAGTACTCTTGATACTTGTTTTTGGTGTTTTTGAAGCTTTAGGAACAGAAGTAGTCTTCCGTTTCCGACCCTTTTTCATTTTAACACCTTGTTGAGTTTCAATTATAATTTTTTCAGGTACAGGAATGATGATATCCGCTGTTTCATTGAGACTTGAATCCTTTTCGCCATCTGATTTGTCTTCTCTGAACGGATTAATTGTTGTAGTTAATAAAGGTGTCCATCGTAGACATTCGTGGTCAATAGGAATTCTAATCCTCGATTTTGCGACTCTTTCTGCATGATCGTCCACCTTTTTCCAATCAATATATAGTTCCGCAACTGGCCCCTTTTCGGTCGGTACGGTTTTAATAAAATTCAACAGCTGAAGAGCGGTAGCAATATCGTGACAATACATTCCTGTTTCTTTACTGATAGTAGTAAGACAGATTTTTTCCTTTTGATGTTTATGAAGGTACTCGAGAACTACAGACTTCCAGTAAGCATAGTACGATACACGACCTAAATCTGATAATGGTTTTTCTGGAGTTCCCGGTTGACCCTCCTCTTTTGATAACAAGTAACCTATAAACAAAAAATATAGTTACACTTAGAATTGAAAAGTATTTGATGTACATAAAGATTTTTTAGTAGGGCTGTCAACGATTAATCAGTTAACGGGTCATTACTGTTAACAAAAACCACAGTTTTTTATTTAACAAAAACTGTGACAGTATGTATTCAGTTTCTTTTTATAAAAATCGATTTGAATTAAAATGAACATGTCATCAATTTTCACCTGTGAATAGTTTTCATTTATAATTCAATTATAATGATAGTATTACCTTTATTAAGCCATTAATGATTAAAGAAATTTGCAATACCTACTGATATTAATTCTAACTGTAAATAAATACTTCGTGAAAAAATCAAAATTATTAATTAAATTCATCACCATAATTTATTATTGTAAAATTTATTAAATAAAGCATGTCCGGGAAATAGGGAGACAAGTAATTTCTTTGTAGGAAATGTGAATATTTTACTGGAGTTCCTTATAATCTAGTAGATGGTTTTGATAGGTATTTTTATCTAAAACAACCATAGATAAAAAGAAATTTAATGTATTATGTGAAACCGAAAAATGTCGCCTAAAGGGAACAAATGTTTTGCAAAGCTTGTTATTCAATATTTTGAAAATTAGAATTAGGTAGAAGAAAAAGAGGAGTACTATGAAAGTCTGGAAAAAGAAATAGGAAACATTCCAAGACATGATCTGAAAATAGTCATAGGAGACTTTCATGCGAAGATCGACAGAGAGGAAATACATATACATATGTATAGACCAACAATTGGTATTCATAGTAAACATATAGACAAACAATTTTGTTTTTCTTCAAGCGTATCATAATTGTAACATTTTGCTACTGAATACACAAGGTAAAAATACTCCATTATGTTACTAATACAATAATGGAAATCATTTTGTTACTAGTAATATAATGTTGGTGCAACTCGTCACAAGTGGTGGCGCCACTTGTCATTGTTTTGATTACAACTGTCAAGTTTGGATAAATTTAGGCAGTTAAAAAGGTAAAATTACTTCAAAAGCATGTTGTACGCTTCGAAAATTATTTTCGAACAATATTTTGTTTGGGTAGAAAGATCTTTTCTGTGGACGCGTCTACACAAGTTGTTGACAGTCAAGTAAGTACTTTTCAAACAATCTGTCGTTTTCATTGATTAACATGCAAAATAGTTATATGGCGCTTGAAGAAAAAATAGTATATGTCACTCGGAGCAGAAAGCTCTTTCTTGTGCTTCGCCCAGATTGCATGGTCTCGGCTGCCGCCTCGACCGCAACGTTCTGAGCTCAGCACAAAAAGTGTGGTTTCTACTCCTAGTGACGTAATATACTATTATGTTGATTTGTTATTTGTCACTATTAATATACCATGAGATCGTAAAAAAAAATGATTCTGAGCAGGCCTTGACTAGTACAACACGATTGGTTAGCCTGGTTCTAGAATGCCTATGAATTATAATGTGACAGTGACATTTCAAATGTAAGTCAGTTTTGCAATCTTGTTTCCAGAATTATTTAAGTTTATCGTTGTAATACTAGTGTAATTTTTTCAAAATGTTTGCGTTGGAGCACAAAACCTTTAACCTGGAAAGTTATTTCAGGAATGGCGAGAAACTGGCAAACGGACAATGGTCATATTCTGATGGTCTTTGTGTTGAAGAATTTCGTGAAAGATTTCCGGATTTTGCAGTGGATTATCATAAATTGTTAATACAAATTCATAAATAGAAGAACTCATGGATGCAAGTACCAATGCATGTAATTCAATTACTCCTCGATCGTTGGAAAAAGTATTTGATAATATGAAACGAAGAGCTATTTGTTGTATCGAAGCAGAAGGATCACATTTTGAACACCTCCTCTAACATGTATTCATCTTAGTTTTCAGTTTGTTCCCTAAATAAATACTGTTTTGTGTTTTAATTTATTTGACATTTCCTGTTTTGAATCAATTAGATAACCTCTAAGGGTGGTGTTCCTACTCCCACTATTTTCCATATAAAACTTTTGTACTGCATCGTTTGACAATTCGCGTACTAGTTCAGATATTTGCCGCTAGATGACGGCACAAAATTTGATATTTTCATAATCATAACCTATTATAAAGCAACGTATTTTTATAAATTTTGCACTTTTCACAGAAGATACACAAGAACACATAAATATAATATAAACGTAGCAGCTTAAGAATAAATCGATTTTTTCTTTGAATTAAATAGTTCTTCCCAAAAGGTTTGCTGCAATACTGCAAACATAAGCATTTTCATAAATTGTTCTCCCAAATGTTTTTCTAGACATTTTCGAAAATCAGGTAAAACAATCGGGCGAAACATAATACTTTGTGTTCCCAAGAGTTGCGATAGCATTCAAAATTAAGTATTTTGGCAGTCTTGGTGTCAACATTCAACTGCCATTAGCGCCATCTTACAGCAATTGTTGGAACTAGTACGTGACTTGTCAAAGAATACAGTTCACAAACAATCGAAGGAGTGGAGACACCATATCTTAATAACATCACCCCCCTAACCTACTGCCGCATTTTGTAATCAGTCTTGCCAATCGTGTTGTACTAGTCAAGGCCTGCTCAGAATCATCTTTTTTACGATCTCATGGTATTATTGACTAGTCCTGTACAACAGCTGTTGTCTTAAGGATAATAAACATTATTATTATTATTATTATTATAGAGACGAACCAAAATGGAAGAATGCTGGTAGATTTTAGAAGTGGAAGGAATTTTAAGATAAAAAACACATATTTTAAACACAGAGACATTTACAAAACCACGAGAATTTCTCCAGATAACAAAACATACAGGGTGGTCACTTCTACAATGTACACCATTGGGATCTCGGAAATGGTAAGAGATACAGGGTTGGTTAAATAGGGAAAAAGTTGCGCCATTTTAGGCTTTTTAAAGAATTGAAGAGCAATCGGAGATAGCTTTTGTAGTTTCTGAATTATCCTAAAAAAACTGAAAAGTTGCGGTTTTTTATTTCTTTAATAACTTTTTTGCTATTAGGACGAGTAAAATGAAATTTTGGGTGTTTACATAATTAAGCAAGGGCTATCTATTACACTCCTTAAAAATTTTCTAGGCAAACTAGATAGTTTTGATTTTCTTATGGCCGCCATATTGGATTTTTATACCAAAAGGTGCTGGGAAAAATTACAAATTCATCCATGTATCACACATGGCCAAAAAAATTTAATGAAAGTCCGGTGCGTTGGCCACCAAGATCCCCTTGCTTAAACCCCTTGTTCAAATCATTTAGACTTTTTTTAATGGGGTGCTGTGAAAGATAGGGTGTTCGACACACCTATTCAAAAAGTCTAAAGGGTTTAAGCAAGGGGATCTTGCTGGCCAACGCACCGGACTTTCATTAAATTTTTTTGGCCATGTGTGATACATGGATGAATTTGTAATTTTTGTCTGCACCTTTTGGTATAAAAATCCAATATAGCGGCCATAAGAAAATCAAAAATTACCCATGAAAACCCAACTATCTAGTTTGCCTAGAAAATTTTTAAGGAGTGTAATAGATAGCCCTTGCTTAATTATGTAAACACCCAAAATTTCATTTTACTTGTCCTAAGAGCAAAAAAGTTATTAGAGAAATAAAAAACGCAACTTTTCAGTTTTTTCAGGATAATTCAGAAACTACAAAAGCTATCCCCGATTGCTCTTCAATTTTTTAAAGAGCCTAAATTGCCGCAACTTTTTCCCTATTTAACCAACCCTGTATCTCTTACCATTTTCAAGATCCCAATGGTGTACATTGCAAAGTGACCACCCTGTATAATCAAATAGATCACATGTTGGTAGAAAGCAAAGCAGAACACTGTATAACTAACGTAAGAAGTTACAGAAGTCCAGACATGGAATCCGACCATATAATGGTGGGAGTGAAACTAAAACAGGTTGTACCAGTAAATATTCCAAAAGGGACAAAAAAAAAACACAAGACCAAGTACAATAAAGGGATTACAACAGAATCAAAAGGAGAAAGAAAAGTACAGCAGAGAACTAGAGAATAGACTATAACAAATGCAAGAAAGTGAAAATGTAAACCAGATGTGGGAAAAAATAAAGCTTACCATCCAAGAAACAAGGTTGACAATAAGTAAAAGTACAAACGAAAACAAAAAAGAACGGTTTGATAAAAATGCGAAAGAGAGCTAAAGGAAAGAACAAGACTCAGACTAAAAATGTTAAAGGATGGAACAATAGAGAACATAGGAAAATACCAAAAACAAAAAAAGAAATGCAAGAAAATATGTAGAGAAAAGAAAAGGAAACAGAAAATAAAAAGAATAGAGGAGCTGGAAGAATACTACAAGAACAAGGAAATCGGAAAGATATACCATACCAAAGCACAAACAAAATGAAAAAAGGTTGGCAAAGAGAACCGTGTTATTACAAAAACAAAAAAGGTAAGCTAATAGGAAATAAAGAAGACAAATTAGACATATGGGTTGAATATTTTCGAGAATCAGAATGAGGAAATAAAGATCCGAGAAAATGAAAATAGGTATGTAACACAAGGAGGGGCAGAAAGCATGGAAAGCGAGGAACCGCCTGAACTGAAATAGAGAAATCATCAGTTCTCTAAAGAACAACAAGAGCCCTGGAAAAAGGACACACACAAGCGGAACTATTTAAATATCAAGGACAACAAATAAAATTAACAAGATGCACCGGTTGATCAAGTAAGTGTGGACAGAGGAAAGCATGCCGTATGAGTGGCGCAAAGAAATCATACAACCGGTTCATAAAAAATGATCCAAAGTAGAATGAGACAACTATAGAGGAATAGCTCTCCTAAATATAGCCTACAAGATCTTGGCAAACTGTATAAAAAGAAGACTAACACAAGCCATGGAAAAGGTAGTAGGGAAATACCAAAGTGGTTTTCGAAAAGAAAGATCAGTACTTAATAGACCAGATTTTCGTGCTAAGAAAAATCCAAGCAGAAAGCTACGAATACAAACAGGAAATTCATGTCACATTCATCGACTTTAAACAGGCTTACGATAGCGTAAAGAGAGAGCAACTGTACAGAGCGATGAATGAACTGAATACACCAAAGAAGCTTTTATCAATCTAACTAAAATGACGCTAAAACAAACAACAAACAGAGTAAAAAACTAGAAAACCAAGTATCCGGAGGGGTTGCGTCAAGGAGACCCTCTTTCTGCAATCTTATTCAATGTGGCATTAGAAAAAGTTATTAGCATGGGAAAGGAAGGTGTTAAGGAAAATCCTAGGAGGAAAACAAGTAAATGAAGTATAGCACAGGCGAACTAACAAAGAAGTCAGAGAATTGTATGGACAAGATTGACAAGAAGCAAGAAGATATAAATGAAACGGTTAAAGCCCAGAGATTACGATGGCTAGATCACCTGTCGAGGATGGGAGCAGAAAAATTTATATTATAGAATGTATAAGGAAGCGGTTGATTCACTTTTTCTCAAACATCACAATTAAGATAAAATTTTATTCTGGTTGGATTTGGCAACATGCCATTACTCAAAAATTGTTACTGACTACCTGACCATTTGAATTTTTACCTAAAACATAAAAACCCACCTAATGTTCCTCAGGCAAGAGAGATTGACAAAATTTTGGACATTATGTAAACAAAGGTATTCCAAGACACCCAAAAACCTTAGATCTTTTAAACTTGTTTGAAAGAAAATAGCACAGGACATTGCTGAGGAATCGGGAAAAGCTGTCATGTACCATGCATATAAAGTTATTCGTGAAATTGGACACAAGGAAATTCAGGGGGCCATGTGTGACATAACCAATAAATTTAAAATATTTGTTTAACACGTTTGCTGCCAGTTCGCATATCAAGGGCGCATCTTGAGTGCCAGTGTCGCTCCAATATAAATTTTTGCAGTTTTCTACTCCAAATTGCGTTTAGCTGACTAGTGGTACAGTATTTATTCGTAAGAGTGCTACACTGAAAATGACGCAAAATGCCGGCAAAAGCGGATAGTCTCATGTGGTGCAGCACCAGTCTAAAAATGTCTAGCGTAAAGCAACCCAAGTCTGCAACGTAAATTTGCGCCCAAGGCACTCAAGCCACATGGGTGCAAAATTGTGTCACTGGCAGCAAAAGTGTTAAGAGCTTTATATGTGAACACAATAAAATACAGTTCAATTTCATTTTGTTTCTCTATTTCCCGGACATGCTTTAACAACTGCTGGTTCGATAAACGTATACAGTTTTTGCCAACCTTTGTTTGATAACGTAAGTTAAACAATAACTGTTTAAATTTTTGGTGAATTAATAGTGTAGTTTATTTATATAAATAACAAAACTAAACAATAACTCGGCTCTGAAAATAAACCCACAACTTATACGTGAAACCAACTTTCAAGAAAAATTCAAATCTGCATTACAAAACAGTAAATGCATCAACAACAATATAGATATCAATACATTAAACGACAACATCAAAAAAACTGGAGTTGAAACAGCACATAATATACTTAAGTCTCATCCTTATATCACGGATAGAAACGATAAATTAAGAGCCGAAAACAAAACAACTGATAGATGAAAAAAATAAGAATAAGAAACCCATAACCGAGGAAGAACTACACAGAGTCAAAAAGAAAATTAGATATCCTATTTAATCAATGTCTGGAACAAGGTAACATACCAGATACATTGAGAACAGCTAAAGTAATACTGATCTATAAAAAAAGGAAAGACAAAGACCTCAAAAACCATCGAGCAATTTCATTACTTTCTTTACTTACTTACTTTACTTCTTACAAAAATTATAACAAGAGTAAAACAAAAATTAGATGCCTTTCAACCACCCAAAACAAGGGGCCTTTCCATCTGGATACAGCACCGTTGGAACATATCCACACGCTAAGACAAGTAATAGAGAAGACCTATAAATATAATCTGCCATTGTACGGTGCCTTTATGAATTTTGAAAAGGCCTTCGACACAGTCAAAAAATGGGCCTTAATTAACATTTTAAAATGCTGTAGAATAGTTTACAGATATATCCAGCTGATTAACAACTTATATGAAGATGCCAAAAGTGTCAGTCAGGTAATCCAATACCAGTGAGAAGAGGTATATCCCCAAAACTCTTTACTAATTTGCTGGAGGACATATTCAAGGGGTTGAAATGGTACAATAAAGGTTTAAACATTAACGGGAAATAGCTGGGAAGAACTGGTGTCAACTAACAGAAGACAAAGTTTTATGGAACCAAATGGGGAAGACCTTTGCCCAACAGTGGGATACAACAGGCTAACAATAATAATAACTTATCACATCTTCGATATGCAGATGATATTGTACTTATAGCTGGAACAATTGAGGATCTGCAAATTATGCTAGAAGAGATTGGAACAGAGGCGGCGAGCGTAGGGCTGAAAATGAATATTTCAAAAACCAAGATTATGGCAAACTGGGAAGACACAACAGCTATTACGATCAATAATAATGTAACCGAAGTCGTAGATAAATATGTATACTTAAGACAACTGATATACCTAAAAGAGGAACACAGGCTGCCGAAACTAAGAGAAGGATTAAATTGGCACGGGCAGCCTACAGAAAACTACTCAAAGATGTTTTCAAAACAAATTACCCTCAATACCTCAAAACCAACGTTTACAACCAATGCATCTTGTCTGTTCTTATATGCTTGGGAAATGTGACCTCTTAAAGAACACTTGTAGAGAAGATTAAAACTACCAAACGTAATATGGGACGTTCTATGCTGAGATAGACTACAGGATCGCATACGTAACAAAATAATAAGAGAACGCACTACGGTTGAAGACGTATTGCTACCCTAAAGTGGAGTTGGGCAGGCGGGTGGAGTAAACGTACAACTGAACGGAGACCACGAACAGGCAGAGAAACACAGGTAGACCGAGGGCAACATGGCAGAATGACATTGATAAAGCTATGGGTATTCAGTGGATGAGGGATACAACGAACAGAACCGTGTTGAGGAATAAAAGGGAGGCAGATATCCAAAAATAGAGTACTTGAGTGCTGCTAAAAAAGAGAGAGGGAGAGAAGAAGAGAACAAAACTAAAAGAGGAATGGGAAAACCAAAGAAAGGCAATAATAATGGTGGCTGAACAAACGTAGGACATAAGAAAAAGGAAAAAGAAAAGAATAGTTTGACAATGAATGCCTAACGATAATTCAGGATAAAAATAAAGCTACATTAAGGTGGATGCAATCAAAATCACAAGAAGAATACACACGATATACAAGATCACCGAAAGAACCAACGAAAATATGCAAACAAAAGAAGAAGACAAAATGGATAGATGAATCAATAGAAGAAATAGAACGTAACTATACAATAAAAAATTTTACAGGAAGATAACAGAACAGAGAAGAAGGAGAAAACAAAATTATTACAAGAGGGCAAAAGAATGAAGAAGGAACAACTGAGTATGATAATAGAAAGATAAACCAGTTATAGAAACAACACTTCACTAAACTTCTTAACACTGAAAAACAAAATGCTAAAGAGAAAATAGAACAACTAACACAAGAACAGGAAGACAGTCATGAATCAAAAAAGATAAAGCACCAGGTAATGACGATATAATAGGGGAACTGTTTAAAATATGGAGGGGAAAAAACCTACACCAACATCTGTACACAATAATACAAAAAATATGGAGAAAAGAGGAAATGCCGGAGGATTGGAGGATCGGAGTAATAGTTCCGTTATATAAAAAAGGCAAAAAAGAAAACGCTAACAACTACAAAGGAATTACCCTACTTAATACAATGTACAAAATAGTATCCACATTAATTTACAACAAACTGGAACCATACGTGGAATAAGCACTAAGGGTCTACCAGAATAGATTCTGACCAGGTAGATCCACAATAGACGTCATATACATACATAATGAATCAACTCCTGGAGAAGAACTATGAATTTGATATCGAACTACATATAAATCAGCCTTCGATACTGTAAACAGGTACACACTATTAGAAAAAATGAAAGACCTTAACATCCCACATAAACTAATACACCGTGGTCAGAACAAATCATGGCATGCCGGAAAAGTTTGATATAAATACAGAAGTACGACAGGGAGATGCGTTGTCGGCAATGTTATTTAATATCGTACTAGAAGGCATAATTAGAAAAATTAAAGATCTAGGGAAACTAAATACCAAAATGACACAAATAATAGCATATGCCGATGACCTCGCTATTATAACAGAATACATGAAAAATGGAAAAATAAGATAAACATGCAACAAAAAATCCAACTATAACCTAGAAGAAGTAAACAACTTCTGCTGCTTAAACACCCAAACAAGTAAGACAGACAATAATAAAGAAATAAAAGCTAGAACACAAACCAGATGTAGAGCATATGCAGCAAACAGAAAACTATTAAAAAATAAAAATATAACCAATCACACAAACTTAAAAATTTATAATACATTGATAACACCTGTTGTGAAATATGCAATGGAAACAAGACGTATGAAAAAAAAGATGAGGAACAACTGAGGATTTTTGAGCGAAAGATATTAAAAAAAAAAAAAATAGAAACGCAACAATAAGAACAATAATTCTCCGGTCGAATGTCGAGCTAAACGCACGTACTTTCTGGTTCGTCCCAATCAATATAAGTTAAAAATCAAGTAAATTGCGTTCAAGTTTTATTTTTATTACTGCAGTTATTTATATTATAGTGTGTAATACTAAAGTTAATTCAGTGACTGTTTGCTCAATCGATTCGGTATGTTGACCAGAATTGAGAAAGATGAAATGCAAGATTTGATAAATTCAACTATTGAGTCGTTTTTAAGTAACAAGAATTATATTGACACAGTTCGCAAACATATCTATCATATTTAAAATCATATTACAAAACTATTATCGGCTAAAGTATCTGTAAGTTAAAGGGTGTAACGCAAGTAAACTGAAGCTTTGTTATCTCACTTAACTAATCAATAATGTTCTGTTCAAAATATATATGTATTTAGTTTTTTAGTTATAATTATGTCTTAATGTAATATATTAGGGGAATGCTGACTTTGTAATTGGGTATTGCCCGTTTTGTAAGTAAGAAAATAAAATGGTAAAATGTATAGATACCATAGATGGGCACCAAATGTTAAAGTTTGAACTGCTTGAAGATTTACCATTGACTAACACAAAAATCCTTGCATCTTTTAGGGGTTTTTATGACAAGAGACACTTAGCTGTAGAGTTTTTATAAATATAATATCTAACTCAACATATTTCTTATTATATTTTATTATTATAAGTAGTTTAAAAATTTGGAAGGCCTGAAGTTTATTTTATAGTTTTATGATATCCCCAAATTCATACAAAAAAGTGCAGTGATTGGCCTCACTTTATGGTTAATTATGGGTCATGGGTAGACCAAATTTTTAAACTACTTATAATAATAAAATATAATAAGAAATATGTTGAGTTAGATATCATATTTATAAAAACTCTGCAGCAAAGTGTCTCTTGTCATAAAAACCCCTAAAAGATGCAAGGATTTTTGTGTTGGTCAATGGTAAATCTTCAAGCAGTTCAAAATTTAACATTTGGTGCCCATCTATAGTATCTATACATTTTACCATTTTATTGCCCTACAAATATTACTCTAAAATGAGTAACACCAAGTGGGGATGCTTAAATATCATAAAAAAAATTTGGTTATAAATGCTAAAAGAAGCTGTCTGAAAAGTGACAATGCAGATAAATTAATATTTGTGGCACAACATTTTGAAGTTTTGTAAAAAAATAAAAAAAATCATAAATGTGTTCTTTCCTTAATGTACAACATGAAAGGTTTTTGAAAGGATAAATGTTTATCAAAAAGTTAAAGAGAGTTTTATCATGAGAATCTTTTGTATTAAAATAATAAAATATCAATTCTTATTGAAAGAGCTAAGAACTTAAAAAATGAGTGCATGCTTACTTTATCGTAAATTGAGCTTGTAATAGTTAAAGGGTTGTTGCAGTGGTAGCATTGTTGTCAATTAAGGTTTCAATTTACACTGCAAAAAATTCGAACTAAATACTTAGCTTTGGTAATTATTACAAATTAAAAATGAAAATCTATACTTAATTTTAAAATAATGTAAATAAAACCAAAAACAAATGAGAAATTGTTATGTAAAAATATGAAAAGTTTGGTTATAAATTGGTTGACGTAAAACAATCCAGCATACAAGTTGCCATTTTTTTCACAAGTAAAAGCTGGTTAAAAGTGAAAAACAGGTAGAATTATAATATGGTTAAGATTGAGTATGATTATCAACGGACTAAAACCGATAACCGGTTAAATCTGGATATGCGTCAATAGCCAATATTCGGTCAAAACCGATAATCAATAAAAACCAGTTTTACCGGAAACCAGTTAGAAATTATTTTAACCGATTATCACACAAACAATTAAAAATTGACAGCTCTACTTTTTGACATTTTGTATGCAAATATCTGTTGTTTCCTGTAATATGTATAAATAGCACATTTATATACAACTACTTAACGTCTTATATAATTTTAGTCTACAAAACAGCTGATGTGTACTTACTGAAGTCAATAAGAAATCTTCCAAATCCTTGTCTCTGATACTGCGGCATTGTCATAATACACGAAACATTGTATTTCTGCTGGCAATGTTTCTCTTTAGAAAAGTATCCCACTAAATGACAACCTTTTTTGTCATTTTTTGTAAGAACATAAAACAAAAATGGTTCTACATCATAATAAAGAGTTTTATGGTCCAAAAATAACTTCGCCAAGAGACACAAGTTTTGACAGTAAATTTTATTTACATTTCCATCGACTTCGAATACTGATAATTCACCACATCGATAAATCTCCGTCCCCGGTGGATGCCTCCAGGTACATTTATCTTGATGCCTTTCCAGGACGGCCTTACTTTTAGTATATTTGAGACAAAATTCGCACAAGAAAAGTTTAGGTAATCTAGCATATTCTTGCGGGAACGGACTAGAATACCACGTTTGAATGTCGTACATTCCGAATTCAATCGCGGCTGGACACCTAGCTTGCGCTGCCATCATTTGTGAGGGTGAGGTATACACTCCACTAAACCCGTCCGTAGTTGGAACAGTAATCGTTACGGTTGTTATGGTCGTTACTGTCGTTGCACTATTCGCACGTTCTCTTGTACTCCGAAAGACTTCTACATCTTTGTGTGTAACACCTGGAGGGAGCGGTGGCATAGTGAAACCACCTGCAACAAATTAAAACACTAATAGATTACATATAATTCTAAAAAGGTTTTAGTTACTTTTTCACCCAGAGTTTGGATTAATTGTTAGGAAATCTAGCGTAATGCAACTACATTAGCAAGAAAATTTGTATAAACCGATACTGCATCGAACAAAATTTAAAGCATACTACAACCAATGAATTTAAACAAATTGCAATATGTATAAAAAATTCGTGATCGAGAATTTACGAATACTTTAAATAAAGGTGCTTATTACATTATATATTATTAAGAATGCCGATGTATATAAAATACATATTTAATAAATTATAGAAGCCTTTCTCAACTGCTATAACCACTTTAATAAGTAAAGCTTGGCATGCAATTAGTAATTAGAAAATTTAAAATTGTAAAAGTTGCGTGAACAAATACAATGCAAATTTTATTACGCCGTAAATTGGGCAGCGTAAAATTTGCTGTGTGTAAGTTCACACAAAATTTTTTCTTCTAAGATATTGGTGCTTAGTGGTTTAGTACCTACTTATTACATAGTAAAAGCATATACTCCCGTAATTAGGGCCAGCCAATCAGACAAGTAAAATCATGTAGTGTCGTCAAAGGTGAAAGCAAAAGGTAATTGGTAAATGTTTGATTTTTTAAACCATTTCATTAGTTAAAACATTTGAAAACAAAATTCATACTTTAAAAATAATTACTGAAACATTCTTTAAGAAACTTAAAGTTCAATGAACACTTGGCAAAAAATGCTTAAACAAAGATAATTTATAAATTAATTATCCACGTGTAAATTTTGTACTTAGTAATAATTAGAGAAAATAGTAAAGCAAGAAGCGATATAACAATTTTGTGTTAATTTTATACTGTTCTTAATATTATAAATAAGAACTGAATCAAAGTGTGCAAAGATTATTTAAATGAAGTCTATCACACCAATTACATGCAGGTAGGAATAAGGAAAGCTGGCAAGCATTAAGTAATTCTGCACCGTAAGATGATTACAAGGAAGTTTAAAACTGGAATTTTAGCCTGAAATATAAGCAAATTGATCGTATACTGCGCAAAATTACACATAAAATATTAACTAAATATTTGTTCGTACTAATAATTTATGGAGCAAATATTAAACTTCGGAATTGTTTACTTATGGAAGTATCTTAGGCATGATTATTATTTAATTAGTTTTTGAACACCTAACATCCTAAACAATTAATATTTTATTTTCGTTATTTAAACACCGCACTTTAGATTTTTGTAATTGTTTATGCAAACTATAAACTACTGATGTGTGCAACAAGTCTTAATATAGCTACTTTTTCCTTGACAAATTACAACCAACTGACTGATTCACTGAACACACTTATCTCTGACCCCTTTTAAAAGTTCAGTTTGTTATCTAAATAACATTACATAAACTGTTTTCAAAGTTACAATGACACTTGTTGTTACTACATTTTATTCTGCTATTTTATAAAACACGGTGCTTTAAACTGTTCTCTCACGTAATACAAAGACCAGAGGAAGTAAGTTGGTAAGCCACGATTATAATAAACGCTTATCTTTCCCTACAGATATGACAGTAGAATGATTTCTTTACTTCCACAACAAAATTGACAAAAAATTTTACACCTAACCACTAAATTTTCATTGTGTTAACGAGTAACCAACGATTTCTGCTTCTGGAAATATAATCAAAAGAATAATTTTTACTTACGATACCTGCAGACTTCCCCACTAAAAATTTTATTTCATTGGTACCCTGCATCATTCAAAAACATGCTTTCGCTTGAACAAAGAGAAGTTAAATATAAAAGATACAAGAGACGAGAATATATGTAACGAATGTTTATCATGCACTAATTCACCTTTTTATCGCAAGAGCATTTCTCAAATTGTGACGCTAAAGAATACTAAAATTATGTTCAACTTGTTTAAATAAAACTATTTTCAAAAGAATTTGAATATTACACAGTAACTTACTGTCTCTGTGTACATAGCCATATATTTCAGGCATGAAGGAAAGCATTAGAGGGAAGGAAAGGAAGCAAGTGTAGTTGGGTTGGAGTCGGATCTTACCCGTCTGATTGTTGGAAAGCGGCAGCACCGACAACGGATGGTTTGTCTGTGTGGCCTCGGCAATTAGATTGCGTTTTTTCATTCGAACATCCTCTAACATTGCTTTTTGAGAGAACCCCACCGTACCCAACCCAGCTTCACTCTTAAGGAACTTCCTTCGCTCTAGCTCATGCCGTTTTGAGTTAACGGCTGTCTTAACCAGGTTGGAAGGTGTCATTTGTACAGGTCGACTTTCGGATACAAGGAATTTAATAGGATTTGGGATATTGTGAAGGGGTTGAGGTGAAGCTGCTCTCTTTTGACCGTTATTATTAACCGTTTTAAATTCTACTAATGGAATCTTTATTTCGGGTTTTTCTTTTTTGATTTTATCTTTAGGTTTTTCTTTTACTTCTATTACTTCTTGCTCTTTAAAAATTGTGCCCTGTTTATCAGTCTCCAAAGTTTTACTTTTATCTGTGCTATCACAAATCTGATCAGTGGCTTCCGTTTTCTTTCGTCTACTCGGATTATAATTAGGGGAACTTCCGGATCGAGAACGATTTAAAGTTGGCGGTGAGAAAAGATGAGACAACCCATCGAATAAGCCTCTTAGTTGGGTAAGACCGGGCTTACCTTTATCTACAAATTCTATTAATTCATTTTCACAATATTTATCAGTCGAAGGACTGTCCTTAACATTACTTTTATTGTCGTTTACTAAGTTGTTATCTACACAATTTGTAGGTATTTTAGGGTCGGTGCTTGAAAGTTCCTTCTGTTTTGCTTCGGCAACCGCAGCAGCAAACCCCCATATATCATCTTTACTGTCGATGGTAATGCCACCTACACTTCCGAATGTTTCGGTTTGTTTACGGGCTACAAACATTGAATGTTTGGTATGCAAACTGGACTCTTCAGATAACTGCATGGAAGAATCGGAATCACTGTCTGAACTGGTAGAGGCATCATCACTACTACTAGAACTGCCCGAGGAACTCTCGATAATTTTGTTCTTCCTCAAACTTTTCGTTTTGACGCCATCTCCAGAACAATTTGAATCTGATTCTAGCAAGTCTTTGGTCTTTGAAAGTTTCTTTGCTACTACTTTAGCACCTTTTACTTTTGTTAGTTCTTGTGTGTCTTCACCACTACTTCTATCTTTACTACTTTTTGTTTTTGAATTTTTGTTAACATCTTTAGATTTATTTAAAGCACGATTTACTCCACCGGATTTTGGATTATCATCTTTACTTCTAACATTTTTACAAATTCGGTTTTGCGTTATTCTTTGAATGGAGTAATCTTTCTTACCTATTGCTTTCTTATCCACTTTTTTATCGGCAGATCTAGTTTCCACACTATCTTTTTTATCACTGTTATTTAGAGAAAGAGCGGCTACTTTTTTATCACGTTTTTTATCGGCATTAAAAGCTGAGAGCCTAAAGAATTTTCGTTTTTCTTTGGACATGCGGTCAGAGGTTTCAAGTCTGTCAATGGTAGGAGAGGTTCGAGTGTCGGAAGGGTGGAGATGAGAAGTGGTGGGGAATGGCGTACCCTCGTGATCGCTGTAGTCGCTCTCGCTGAGTTGTGGAACTCCACTTTTGCGTATGCTGCCTTTTGACGTAGGTGTTGTAACAACTGAGGATGTCGGAGTGCCAGCAGATTCTTTTGATATTCTGTAAAGAATCAGTCGAATTTTTAGAGATCACCAATTAAACCTTAAAACTTATGAAGATTTAAAACTTACTTTTTGTTTTTCTCTTTAATTTTTTCACGCACTTTATCAATCTTCTTGCGCACATTACTACCGGGCTCGGGTTTTCTATTTTTGGAGTTATCGTGATGTGCTAAACAGTGCCGACAACGCCAAGGACACTTGGGTTTACGTTCTGCAGGAGGATCGAGGCAACCCATGTGGTATATTCGCTCACAATTGCAGCAACATAATAAACATGTCGACACATTGGGATTACCTGTAATTCAATGGTGGTGTATAAAAACATTTATTGACCAAATCACTTTTTACTTACCACAACCATCGCAAGTTCTGCAGTCCTCACAATACCATTTACTTCCTTTTGATAAGAGAATGCCAAGTTCGGGACCCCCATTTGTACAGGTAACATGTACACAAGACCCACAACCCGAACAAGCACTTAGTTTTTCAAAAACCCCGTTACCATTCTTGGCTTCCGTACCCAGACATTCTATACATATTGGTAGGGCCGTTGGAGTCTGTAACAAAAGTAATGTGTTAACAATAAAATTACTTTAATAAACTCTGCTAAACTGCATAAGCAAAGATTTTTATTTGGTACCCGAATGTCAGAATACCGAAACAATTTAATTAAAAATATTCCTTTTTTACTTTGAAGTGTGAATTATTTACTTAATAAATATTACAACCGTCACTTGCTCTCTAAAATTAATTGTAGTACATTATTTACGTGTTTCATGTCTGTGCTATCCAAAAATCAATCATTTGTATATTTTGAATTATTTAGTTATTAGTTAATTACAGTTACAACGCTCTTTTATTTTCTGAGTAATATATTGCCTGCATCTTGTACAATAGTTTGTATTAAATGATAATGTATCGTCAACCTCTTAAATCTTTTGGTGTCGAGGGTGGTGCATTCTCACATACAAGACTGTGCCAACTGTGCACAAGTCGCGTTGTGTTGCTAAAAATCACAAGACAAGTGGTTTCCATTTGAATTATATTGAAAATAGTTTTTTAATTCATACATAAAGGACTGTGCGGCGACTGTGCAGTGTGCATCGACTGTGTGCTCGTGAACCGTTTGAAAAGCGATTTCCGAAGGTCACCACTAAGCACAGATAGCGCACAACCCTCTATGTGTTAAAAAGGTCGCCCTACAGTCGTTTGCGGGTCTTTTACGTCAAATACGAAATTTGAAGAAGTCGGATTTAATGAACGCTTATCATTTCTTGTAGTCATATTTTGACTTCTTTAAATTTTTAATCTGTAATTATGAATGAAGAAAATCTAATTATACTGGTGCAAGAATACGAATGCTTATATAATTTAGAACATCGAGATCATGATAATAATCTTGTTAAAGAGCATGTTTTGAAGGAAATCGGAAATAAATTGAATTGTACAAGTAAATAAAGGGATTTATGTTGTTTATGTCCAACTAAGTAAAAAAACCAAGAGAAGAATTTATAAGACTCTTATAAGACCGGCCGTAACATATGCAGCAGAGACTATCGTTCTGACAAAGGGTGATGAAGAGCAATTGAGAATCTTCGAGAGAAAGGTGATGAGGTCAATACTAGGAGGTAAAAAAATTGGAGATGACTTATACAGAAGGAGAACAAACAGCGAAATCTTGGAAGAAAATAAAGAAGAAGACGTAGTGAGAGCAATCAAGGCACAAAGGCTGAGTTGGTATGGACATGTCGTGAGAACAGAAGAGCATCGAGCAATAAAGAAATTGATGATTTGGAGGCCCTTGGAAAATCGTCCTAGAGGACGAATAAAGGTAAGATGGATAGACCAAGTGATAAGTGACTTAAGAGTGATGGGAGTGAAGGGCTGGGGTGATACAGTTAAGGACAGAAAAAAGTGGAAAGCTATAGTGAAAAGTGCCAAACAACATAGAAACTTGTAAACATAGATTTAAGTGAAATATGGAGTAATCCACCCTAACAAATGGATTGGTAGAGCCTGTTAAAGGCAGTTATGATCCCCGAAGGGAATTTATACCTAATAATAATAATAATAATGTGCACCGATATTTTAATATACCTACAGCGGGTGGTCAGTGAATTATGAATTCTGTTCAAAGCATTGTTCGTAAAGAACAAAATCTGGATGTGATAAAGGATAAACGAATACCTCAAAAGAAAGAGTGGTTTCCTAATAATGATGGTATTTTCTTACAAGATTGAGCCCCTTGCCACACTGCTAAGGTTGTGATTAAATATCTTGCTGAACAAAATATTCAGCTTCTCGATTGGCCAGGCAATAGCCTAGATATGAATCCAATCGAGAATGTTTGGAAGAAACTGAAAAATTTGATCAGTTCTAAGCATGTTACAATGTTACTACCAAATAAGCCCTTATGGAACAAATAAATGAAGTGTGAAAATTTAGCAGCGCAATTAAGGAATTAATAGACAACTGCATAAAAAGCACGCCTAGACGTATCGCCTCAGTTATTGCCTTTAAAGGCAGTTGGAATAAATACTAAAATGTTCAGATTATTACCTAAATGTTAAAATCACTATTTAATACCATAGACAGTTCTGTGTTATTTAATTTGGTGTTAAATATATTTCCCGTTTTAAATTAAAAAATTCCTAATTCAGTGACTGTACAGGGTGGCCCATTTTCGATGTTTTTAAATGGGAAGTACCCTTAATAACCGAGATAGGCAAAAACTGATGTCGGAGTCCAGGGCCCTTTTTTGATGCAGGTTCAAGTCCCGAAAACAAAATTCCGCTATCTTTTGTTATTTTTTAGTTATAGCCCAAAATTCAAAATTTGGCCATATCGAAAACTTCAAATAACTCTGTTGGTTTTGAAGATATTCAAAAACGGTAAAAACATTCTACAGGCACCTTTTCAAGTAGAATACGATAGTCAATTCAGATATCTTCTAATTTTCATGTTTTAAGAATTATGACATAAAGTTGGTATTTTTTAAATATAAGTCGCAGTTAGCCATGGTACCATTAAATTGCATATTTTTTCTGCTTTCCGAAAATAAATAGTTTATGGGGGTTAAATTCAGTAACAATACCTCTTTTGGACAAAATTAGATTATATGATGCTGTTAGCAATTAGAAGGCCATGGTTCATGATAGCAATAAACAAAAGCTAATAGAGCGGGTGCATGTGACGTCACCAGGCACACAATAACACGCCCGACTGAAAATGAACGACGGTTGTGAAAGTTAACAAAATAAATAATTAATTTAATATTATGTAGAAAATCTCGTGTTATCTTTAACAGCTTTTCATTATCTTGACATATGGAGATTTTACAAGTTTCTACATATAACCTGGCAAAATTTTTAGTTTCTTGTTTTCCAGAGCTTTTCTCTAACTGATTTCTCTAGGAAATATCACGTTCCCTAATACTCCTTTTAATTCACGATAAAATTTTCAATTACGTTCGTATCAACTGACCGCGGGGAAAATTTTAAGTAGGTAACTGAAAATTTCGTAATTAGGTATGTAGGCTAAACCATCCTTCATCTGGTTAAACACATCTTTATTCAGTTTGATATTGTAATATGTAATATTTTCTTTTTGGTAAAATTAGTATACCGGTGCATACAAATCTACTCTTTGTTTACCCTTCAAGTGTTCAGCTGATGGCCTAGTGCCGTCACATGTAACCGATCTATTATTTTTTGTTTTGATATCATGAACCATGGCCTACTACTTGCTAACAACATCATATAATATGATTTTGTTCAAAAAAGGTATTGTTACTGCATTTAACCCCCATAAACTATATATTTTCGGAAAGCAGAGAAAATATGCAATTTAATGGTATCATGGGCAACTACGACTTATATTTAAAAAATACCAACTTTATGTCATAATTCTTAAAACATGAAAATTAAAATATATCTGAATTAACTATCGTATTCTACTTGAAAAAGTGCCTGTAGAATGTTTTTACCGTTTTTGGATATCTTCAAAACCAAGAGAGTTATTTGAAGTTTTCGATATGGCCAAATTGTGAATTTTGGGCTATAACTAAAAAATAACAAAAGATAGCGGAATTTTGTTTTCGGGACTTGAACCTGCGTCAAAAAAGAGCCCTGGACTCCGACATCAGTTTTTGTCTATCTCCGATATTAAGGGTACTTCCCATTTAAAAACATCGAAATTGGGCCACCCTGTACATATTATACAGTGAGCACGTAAAGGTTGAAATAAATTCTATAAAATATTTATTGGGCAAGTAAGAAAATAATGCTCGGACACGTCGATTTTCTTTTTTAGATGCGCATTTTTTAGTATACGTATATTTTTTATTACGTCATCCCTGTTCGAGTTATGACGTCATCATCAGTTTTTTTTTAATAGCAATACCCTCTTTTGATAGTATCATTTGAAAGAGCGCATTTTTCTGTGTATAGACGCCAAATTTTATGGTATGTTACATAACAATATTTTCGAGAAATTAGTACCACAATTGTTGCACCATTTTTTATTGACGGCGCATTAAATGCTGAAAAACATTTGAATTTTTTACATTAACAGATAATTACCGCGCTTGTAGCACTATATCCAAATAATCAAAATCCCCAAATGCCGGACGAATCAATATGGTACCAACAAGATGGCGCGTCACCACATCATTCACAGATTGTGCGTGATTATCTGAATCGCAAATAGATGGATATTGTCAAGAGGTGAATGATATGCAATTTCAACGTTTAATTTAATGGGTTTTAGTTGTATTTATTATTTCTTCTATTGTTATTTCATTACATTGTTACGAATTCTAAAACGTTTTTTTTTTTTTCGAAAATATTGTTATGTAACATACCACACAATTTGGCGTCTATACCCAGAAAAATGTGCTCTTTTAAATGGTATTATCAAAAGAGGGTGTTGCTATTTAAAAAAACTGATGATGACGTCATAACTCGAAGAGAGATAACGTAATAAAAAATATACGTATACTAAAAAATGCGCATCTAAAAAAGAAAATCGACGTGTCCGAGCATTATTTTCTTACTTGCCCAATAAAGATTTTATCGAATTTATTCCAACCTTTACGTGCTCGCTGTATAATAGCAGAATAATGTAAATCCAATGGGCAATGCTTTGATTGTATTACAGAAGGACGTAAGGTAAAAGGAAGATAATCAGAGCCCAAGCAGCTAAGAAAATAAAGAAAAGGCGCTTCAAAAGAACAGAAGAAGTTTCTATAAGACTATCTTCAAGAGAGTCTTCCATCGCAGCAATTAGCAATTTGTAATGTGCAACTTACAACACTAATATTATTGCTAAGTTGCAGTTTATATTTATTTTAATAATGTCAAGAGGATTTCTACGACCTACTTCTGGATACCATGGAAGGTGCTCCTAAATACGACACGGCAATAGTGATCAGTGACTTTAACGCACAAGTAAAGAAGATTATAATAAGGAAGTAGCGGGAAAGGAGACAGCACATGATAGAACAAACTCAAATGGGAAAAAATTATGCGAATTCGCTATAATATCCAATCTGTGTATAAGTAGTACTAAATTTCGGCACAAACGTAAGCATGAGGTCACATGGCTCTCACAAAGATGAAAGAGAGAATATCAAATGATAAAATTAGAAAAGAATCTAAAACGGGAAAATAAAATAGAGTTGAACTAAAGGAAAAACAGCTCCAAAAAATATTTAGAAATGAAATAGCTTGACTGGACAGAGGGAGAGAAAACAAAAACGACGTAGAAACAAACTGGCAAGAGCTAAAAGACATCCTAATGAAGGTACCTGAAAAGGTACAAAAAATAAAAAAAACTGTAATACTTTATAAAACCGGAAAAACTTATGGTTCGATGATGACTGCCTTGAAGCGCTGGGGAAGAAAAAAGCAGCATGGTTAAAATGGCAAAAAGACGATTCCCAATTAAACAAGGAAGAATACGTCAGAAGAAGGACATTCGCAGATAACATATATAAAGTAAAGAAGAGACAAAGGTGTAACAGTAAACTCGATGAATTAGAGAAAATAAACAAAAGTAGTAATAACAAAAAATTCTTTAAAGACATAAATGAGATGCGAACAAAAGAAAAAACAACCACAAAGCGCGGAAAAAAGGGAAAATTTTAAATTCGAGATAGGAGGACATATTACAAACATGGAAAGACTATTATGACGACTTACTAGGGAGGGATAACAGGATAACACGGACTTAAATATCCAATTCGAAGAACAACCGGATGACTCGGTAGCAGACCCAACTGCGGAAGAAATAAATTACATAATTCACAATTTAAAAAGTCATAAAGCTGCTGGCCCCGACAAGGTTACCAACGACATGTTAAAATACGGAGTTATGTAAGTTAATATGGCGTACCGAAAAGATGCCTTCAGACTGGAATAAAAGCACGATATTATCACTGTATAAAAATGGTGACAGGGAAAACTGTGATAATTATAGGGGTATATCATTACTTAGGACGGGATATAAAGTATTTACAAGTATAATACAGAATAGACTAAAACAAACGGTGAGGGGAAAAAATTGGAAGATATCAACATGGGTTTAGAAAGGACCACAGCACAACTGATGCTATTTTCACTATGAGGCAAATCTTAGGAAGAGCGGTAGACCACAATCTCTACATATGCGCTATATTCATTGATTTCAAAAAAGCGTTTGACAAGTTAAACAGAAGGAGACTACTCTATGCTATGAATGCTCTTAGCATTCCTCAAAAAATTAGCAACCTTACTAAAATGACCCTGCTACACAATGAAGCCCAAGTTTTAACCCCATCACAGCTGGTGTAAAGCAAGGGGATGTGCTGTCCCCCACACTATTTAACATCGCCCTTCAAGTCATAGTAGAAGAATTAGATAATAAAGAGACATTAATAACTAAAGAGTTGCAAATCTTGGCATATGCCGATGATGTGGTTATTTTAGCAAACAACAAAAGGAAACTAAACGAATAATCTCACTACTAGAAGAAAAAGCTAACCACTTAGGACTTAAAATAAATGAAGTGAAATCTAAATTCGTGACCCTAGGTAAACCCTTAAACAAGGAAAGAAGTAAAGGTAAAGTACAAATTGGAAGAAGTAATCAGGTTTAACCTTGGCTCACTGTTGACATCCACTAATAACACCAATGAAGAAGTGGCTAGAAGAATCTGCCTCAGCATGAAAGCGTTTTATAGCTTCAAATGGATACTGAGTAATAAAATAATCAAAAAATCAACAAAATTAAAAATTTATAAAACTTTGATAAGAACAATAATAACCTATGGTGCTGAAACGTGGAATCTAACAAAGAAGGAGGAAGAACAACTTGAAATCTGCGAGAGAAAGATCTTAAGAAGAATTGTAGGCCCAGTAAAAGAAAATGAGGTAATAAGAAGAAAAACCAACAAAGAACTAGAAGAAGAAATGAAAGATGAAAAAAATAACAGAATTTATAAATAGACAGAAACTAAAATGGTGGGGGCATCTCATAACAAAATCTCCAAACGACCCAACAGTGAAAATGCTTAATTGGAAACTACTTATCCCGAAGAGACAAGGAAGATCTAAAACAATCTGGGCCGATAACGTATATGAAATTATAAAACAAAAACATAAAGAACGCACGAAACTTGGCACAAGACAAGGCAAAATGGAAACAAATCTGTCAGCCCCCCAACCACCCCAACCACTGAACACCTTTGAACGCTCTAACTAAAGGGAGTATTAACTGGTGAATAATGGTCTCGACATCCTAAGCTACCCGAGGGGTCAATCACTGCCCAAAAAATGTACACCAATTCCCATTTTCAGGAATACTTTATAAAAAATAACGTATTCCGGTTTACTCCAGAATATTCCCGGAATACTCCATTATTCCCACGTATTCCGGAATATTCCTATGTATTCTGGAGTATTCCTACGTATTTCCAAATATTCCCATGTATTCCAGGTATTCCTGTGTTACGTCACAAAGCGTTTAGGTAAAATATAACAATATACAAACATAGAAAAACTGCGATTTTCAACTTTTTTAAATAAAAGCTCGAAATTTTGCATGTGGGTCTAAAATCAAATTCTAAGCAGCTTTTTCAAATAATTTTCTTCGATATTTTGTCATATAACCTCACTTTTTGCGACTTCGCGGTGTTTTTTTTAATTTGCCGCCATACCAGTGGTCACGTGACATATCTCAAATTCGATTTTTAGGTTATCGAACATGCAGAACCGATCTCCCAGAAAAGTTTTTTCGATACTCTAATAATAAAACAATTTCCCATATGTTGCGAACTTTTTGCTGGTCACTGTATATTATTTTTTAAACATTTTATATTTTTTATTAATTAGTATCCGTTCAGAATGTTTAATCTGAAAAGGTCAATTTCCATTTAAGCAAATAGGACCGTAAAACAAAAATTTTGCCGGTACAGTATGTACATCGTCTGTTCGAGGCCTTTTAAATTCCTCTAGGTCAGCCTGAAGAAATTTCACATAATACTCGACCAAGGTACCACTGATTATCATAATATACGGCGTAATAATTTTCAGTATCAATATTTTTCAGCATTTCTTCTTCATTATTACTAGTATCGAACTCTTCTTCAATTTCAGAGTTTTCGTTATGTATTGAAATAGATGACACTGATGAAGTGTTATCTAGAGTCACTAACTTGTTTTTTTTTATTTGAAGTCTTGCCTTGATAGGTTTTGGACGGGATTTTGGTGTTTTTCGGCTTGAAACTCGATATAAATTAGAAGAAATATAATATACACATATACATACACAAACGTGTAAATACAAAAGTAAATGACCTCGTAAATGACTCTGGCTAAGTGGCTACTGCTGTACGCGACGCATGCTCTAACGAGTATTCCGAAAGTATTCCATTATATTCCGGAGTATTCCCTTGTATTCCAAGGTAATCCCGATTATTCCGAAGTATTCCTGTATATTCCGGAGTATTCCCCGTATTCTAGTGTATTCCCAAGTATTCCAGCCAATTTGTACACTAATTCCGGGCAGTGATTGACCCCTCGAAGCTACCACCAAGAAAGCTGAAAAGCAGGCCACATCCCACTGGGGACGAAGCGCCGATAGAAGAAGATGATACCATCTCACACAAGAAAACCACAATATCGCTAATAAAAAGAGAGTTGATTGTATAAACCATTCCTAATGTTTTTGGATACTTTCGTCACACTAGGCAGGATGGATAATAGGTAATATTCTACAACGTGATAATTTTATTGTTGTTATTTTAGAACTCAATCTAATAACATATGACGAGAAAGAAACCAAAGTTGATGGTGAACCTGCAAACGTTCCTGCTCCTTTTCCTTCAATAGTTTGGTCCTCAAATTCGGCAAAAAGAAAAAAGGTCAGGATACGTCGAATTTAACCCATTCTCTAACTAAATTTAGAGTCAAGCAACAATATCATGTCTCCTGGCAAAAAAATGACTTGAAGATATTATCGAGACTATGTTGAAATTTTCAGAGCTAGACCAAGTCCAAATTAAGAGAAAAATTTTTAATATGGTTAACAGAAACGAAATAGACATATGTACATTCTTCGTCTGAGACAACTTCAACACATAATCGCGATACCTCAACACCAGTATAATACAACGTATTCAGCCCAACATATTAGTGCAGGAAGTTTAGCGATACATGTGTTCGTCCAACATCCGAGCTGAAAGCGAGTAAAGAACAAAGAAGTGAGGTTCGCTTTTTCAGGACTGAGGGAGTTCGAGGACAAGAAATTGGTCGTCGCATGTCTACCGTGTACGGCCAACACAGCATGTCACATTCACGAGTGTTGAAGTGGCATAAGAGATTCCGAGAGGGACGACGCTCGCCCAGGACAGGCCTATCGTGTCATTACTCCTGCTGTTATTGCTCGGGTGGATGATCTTATCCAGGAAAACCGACGGATCACAATTTCAGAAATTCGTCTTCTGATGGGAATAAGTCATGGTTTCATACACACCATTATCACAAAGCACCTGCAGTACCGAAAAATTTGCGCGAAATGGGTTCCGCATCAACTGACGGAAGAACAAAAGACTCACAGAATGGCTGCATCTCTGGGTCACTTGGTACGATACCACGAGGAAAAGTATGCGTTTCTGTCGCGTATTGTCACCGGGGACGAAACGTGATGCCACCATTTTAAACTCGAAAGCAAACGGCAGAGCCAACAGCGGAAGCACATGAATTCTCCCCCACCGAAAACATTCAAAGACGTACACACAAGTTTTAGGAAAATCATGATGACATTCTTCTTCGCTGCAAGGGTCCTCTGGTGCTTGTCGATTTTCTCAAGCATGGGACGACAAACAATGCAAAGCGCTATGCAGAAACTGAGATGCGATATAAAGTCAAAACATTAGTATCTTCACTTTCAGTCATTTCCAGATATGTATATGGGCTTCTTAGATAATTATGTAGCACACAAGATGCCTTTATTACTTTATCTGCATTCTCATGGTCCATTTGAATTCTGCTATAAAAAATTCGTCCGATTTTTCTTTATTTAGAAATTTGAAGAAATATCTTAGGAGACGTCAGTTATTGGACGACAGCGAGTTGAAAGAGGCTGTTGACGCCTATTTTGAAGACTAAGGAAAATCATTTTTTTCTTCGGGTATAAAGTCGTTGCAGGACAAGTGGCGCAAGTGCATCGAAGTTAGGGGAGATTATGTTGAAAAATAAAAATTATAGAAATATTGAATGACTTTTGTTTCATAGCTGGGTAGATACTTTTTCTAGTTTCCCTCGTATTGCGTTTGTTTTAAGTAAAAGGTAAATATCAGTAGTTTATGTTAACGTTAAAGCAAGTCTTTCTTCTGGTGTAATAGTCGCCATTTCATATGTTTCTTTTGAAGTAATGATTGTAGAAGGTAATGTAAATATTCAAACTCAGAAAAACTCATCCTGAAGTATTTGAAAATTTTTTGGGGATCATCCTTTAGGAGTCCAAAAATCGTATGAAATTCGAATTTCTGTGTTTCTTTCTCCTCGTTTCTTCTTTATAAAGTAAATTTACTCCACAAGCAATTACAACATCCTCTTCTGTTTGATCCCCTTTATTTTATTATATTTTAATTGTTAATACTAACAAACTATGTAGTAAATCAGATACATGTGTGAACCACCTTTAATGTCTTTAGAACGTAATTAGAATTAAAGAAAAATAATTCCGCGTAAAATGCGCTAAATTAAGTAAACATAGGATTTTTTGACAATAGCTTAGTTTAAATTTATAAGGCGTCCTCCTTGTTACTTTCACTTTTTATTTGATAAATAAAAAAAACTAAAATGGCCCCCAAAACTGTTTTTATACGTGCATTGAGCATTGTGAAATAAGCGTTTTGCCATTTAAATCAAAAACATTCTGTTTATCAACTCAACGGAATTCCTGTTATAAAACGGTCGTCGCTTTCGGCTTATTCCCTCGTAATCATTGCCGTGCACAAATGAGCTCAAAGAACACCAGCTTCTCCTAGGCTTTGATTTCGTTGGGATTTGCCATTTGATGTTATTTTCTGCAAACACGTGTTACAAACTCCACCCAATGCAGTCTATTGGTTAAACTGTGTAAAGGACCTGCTGGGGTTAACATTTTTTCTACACCATCATTCTTTTCGAATGGCATTTTTAAGACCCAACAGCCAAAAATATCTCACTGGTGCCAAGCATAACAACTAATGGCAGGCTACGCTATTTTTCATCACTTTTAACACGGTAGCAAGGATACGCGACAGGCGCACCTAAATTTTTTTTCGATTTTTTATTCCTGTTTATAAAAATTAAAATTCTATATAATAATAGTAAATGGGAAAGCCGCGATAAACAGTTAATAATACAAAGTGTCTCCCAACAGTAAAAAAACCAACAATTAATTTTAGATGTCACGACATATGTTCCGAGTTCAAAGTCATTTAAAACACAAAAATAGATTTTCTCCATACTTCCTACATTAGTAACTAAACTTTTTAAAACGTAGGCAGAAGTTGCCTTAATATCGATTTCACCAAATATTCGAATATTATATTCATAAAACAAAGAAGATGGAAATTAATAAACAAAACAGATAAACGAACTGACCTGCTTTCTGTTTATTTTACGGTCACGCTATTCATTTTAAAACGAGTATTGTAAATAAAATAATACATCAAAATTAATCGATATACTTCACAATTATTGAGTCAATTTTTACTTTCTGTAGATTTTGGTTTCCGTTCCAAATTTTTGCTTAAAATTGGGGAGTTGAAATCACTTAGTAGAAAGCCCTAAATTGTTTAAGTTGAATTTGTCACAATATAACAATTATCAAATCTTAGTAGTAATTTATTACACGACTTTTGTTTGAAGCTTGTGGCTTAATCTAGTAGAAAGCCTTAATGTTTCAAAGGAATACGTATTTCGCCAACTAATTAGCATATTCAGTTGGGTGCTTCTTAGTGGTTGATTAAAGTCGATTTTTAACAACATTATTTAACGAATTATCAAATTACGGTTTTCAACTTGTTCAGATGGACCTAAGACAATTATGTATTATTTTTCAGATAGATGTATTATTTTTCAGATAGATATACCATTAAATACATGTGACAGTAGTTTTGGGTTCCTAAACAAAACTGTAATTGTAAAAAAAAAAACAAAACACAAAATTTAATTAACAATAATTTTAATATCTAATTTTAATGAAGTAAATGAATTGAAGCCCATAACTGAAGGAATCTGAAGAAATTTAGATGTTGGCTACCATAGATTGAAATTTCCCTAACTGTATTAATGTAAAACACCCTAAACGCACAATATAAATAAATAAAGTAATAAAAATCAAGCACTGATGCTGAAAGCACATACATTTTTACTTCCAAAAAGTTTAAAATATGCCTTAGGTATATTTTAAACAAAGGAACGAGTTTCTGTCCTGGTTAATGGATTTTTACAAAACACTCATACGTTTTCCTGCCGGAATAAATTACAATTGTTTATTTGTGCAATTAAAAACCTTTCTTAATTCATTTTTAATATTGCATACATCTACAATTAATAAACAACTGTCAACTCACACCATTCAAAAATTTGTTTTTATTAAGTAGGTAATGCTTTTGGATAAGTCAATCACACCCAATAATTTTTAAATTCCTCAAATTAGGCATATTTTCCTCAATTTTCAAAGAAGTATCTCTCACAAATTTACTATTAAATTCCGCACCTGTAATAAACAGTTGTAAGTAAAAGCAGCACAACTCTTAGTTTAGTTAATAATATGCGACAAAACAGCTTTAAAATGTATTTAATGGAATAATTAATCCGAGTTGAGGATAAAATTACACCCTAGTGAGACTATGTATGTAAATGTGGAATGTGGTACACCATTTAACATAATAGCCACGCCGGAAATTCGAGTCAGAGCAGCGGATGTGTAAGTCAGGTGAACAAGATTATTATGCCATCGTTTTGATAAAAATTATGTTTTTATTGTATTATTCGCATACATTATCATCTGATGCCTTTATAAATATAAATTTAGTAGCTTACTATGATTAAAAAAGTTGTAAAACGAGCTCGGTTTATGCTAGTTGAAAACAGTTGTTATTATATAATTGGACCAGAATTATTAGGTTTAGTCAAGCATAAATTGATGCTTTTACGTCTGAAGTTTTGAGTTTTACGAACTGAAGCGATTTCCAAAATTAAAGTGAAAATAAGAAGAGTTACTAAAATCAATATTTAATAAAATAGTATATTGTGTTATTAGGAGTAAAAAGGTGTCATTTTGTGTGGCGAGCATGACGTTTGAACGACGAGCGAAGCGAGTCGGACAATTTCATGCGAGCCACACAAAATCACTTTTACTCCGAATAACACATCTTACTTTTTCTTCAAACGCATAAATTAAAAGCAATTCAGCAAGAAAATTTAAAAAAAAGTCCAAAATGAACGTCATACCAGCTGTCATTGCTACGGATTGTTTTGTTATAAAAACAGATAAATTACGAGATTTCATTGGTTCATTTGGTCATTTTTACTCCTAGGCAGAAAAAGTTGTCACTTTTACTCCTAGGGGTAAAAATGAATGTTTAACTGTGTGTATCGAAGGACACAATGTCGTGTTTTTATATTTGAAGAAAAAATATTTAATACTGATAAACTTAAAGGTCAAAAATGTTTGTTCAATCAAAAACACACAACCACATTCAGCATTCGATCCTAACAATAATTAAATATTTAACAAACATAATTGCGTTAATAAGGATGTTTATAGCATATCTCTGGGAATCCAAACTTACAATTACTATTTCTAAGAATTTGCCAGGAAAATGTGGAACATGTGTTGTGTGAATAATAAATAACGTTCTTTAAATCGTAACATTTAAATATCGCATCAAATAAACACAGCTAAGTTCAGTTACTAACAAGTAATGGCAATTTTTGCTACTTATTTTATTTGTTTTTTTAAGTAAATGCAGGGATAACCCTACTTTACAGAAACTAAACGCTGAAAAGGGCTTAACTAAAACCTTGCGTGAAAAAGCGTTGAAATTTAACAGATCGAATTTTTTTGATTTTATTTTAATGAATTAGCAATTCCGCAGGGATTCGAACCACTGACTTTCGGCTCAATCCTTCAATGATTTACCAACCGAGGTACAGAACACATTAAAAACAACAAACATTACTGTTTTCATTCTTCTTAAATTGCGCTTAGAAACCAACAAAGGTGAACAAAGCTGAACTTCAATAACGTACAAGCATTTTTTTTTTATTAAAACACTAAATACTCAAATATTTGATCAATTTCAATAAAATACTGAAGAAATAAATATACAAATATAAAACCAATGGTTCAATGGCTATAGATTTCAAAGTTTTCATGGTTTGAGTAGAGAGTAGACAGACTATTTCACTAAATAATTCAAATGAGTGCAAAAACGAAGCTTAAAATAATCATCTACTTCAAGCAAAATGCAAAAATTATTAAACGTCGAATCACATTGGTTTTTATCTGATTTTAGCTGTCGCTAATACTTAAAATTCGAAGAATTCTTCACTAATAGAAGTCACTTTTAACAAATTTTTCAAAAGAATGTCATCCATAAAACGTCTACAAGGAACTCGATTTAAATTATTTTCTATAAAAACACGAGGAAGTAACGTCATAAGTAATTTTCGCACTAAAAGAATAAAAAAAAAAATAACAAAGCAGAAAATATTCGCGAGCTATTAAAACCAGACAGCTGCTGTTTAAGAATTATTCAGTTTTTACGGAACGGATAAAAAATGACGACAAAAAATACATCTCACTGAAATCTGTGCATGTTTTTGTAGGCGGAAATATGTTTGTTTTGGCACTGCCCACTTTCCCGACTTCACAAATTATATTCCTGCAAGATGAACCGTGGAACATTTTAATAAATTTTAAATTAATTTTGTTGTAATTATCTTTGTGTTTCCTCGTTGGGCGTTTTATTTACTACATATGTAACACTAAGCGAATAATTAAGACTTATTATTGGACGGAATTTCGTTGTTTAATTAATCAAATGAAGATTTTGAAAAATCGCCCTTAGGAATTATGAAAACCAAGCAACAGAACGCATACAAAATATACAATGCTGGAAACAAGTCTAAGAAGAAGCAACGAAGAAATCGAAGAATAGGAAAATGAAGACGATATACACGTCGGAGAAAAAATAGAAGAAGGCAAAACGGGAGCAAAAAATCCGAAGACGAGTAGTAAACTGGATTAAAATTAAAACAGCAACCAAAAATCATGAACGTAAATAATGGAAGTTTAAAATAAAACATCCACAACAATAGAATCCCCTCAGCAGCAGAATATACTCATCACAATAACTAAACTCGTATGAAATAAGGAGCAAATCCCGGAAGTCACAGAAATAAAGGAAGACGAATATCAAACGAGCTAATGCCAAAACAACAACTGTAATAACTCAAAATTAAAAAATGGACGATTCTACAAGAAATTCGTTGAAGTAAAATAAACCAAAAGAACAACGAACCCTTTGCAAACATTAGATATCACATCCTGCAAGAAAAAATAACTTGTCATTTTAAACAAACATTCCCAAAGAAAATATGGCAAATCCATAGTTCTGTTAAGTTTGATGAACAAACAGCACCAAGAACTGGAGGAAATAAGAGAATGAACAAAGAAAATCCATGTATACCCAACGAACTGAAATCTAATCGAAACTTTTGATAGAAAAACGAGAAAATAAATATCTCTCAAAGTTCCTCTGCTCTACTGTCGATTTCAATATGAAAAACCAAACTGATTTTTTATATTCTTAAGATCGTTTTCAGTTACATTTTGAGTACCTAATACGTAATTAAGTACGAAGAGAAAAGTTCTGTTAAAACCTTAAGGAAACAACATAACACAAAGATGCGTGAAATCCTAAATACAGACGACTCATTGTTTACTTTATTCGAATTTTTATCCAAATCTCTATGTAAACGAAAGTAAATCGAGAAATCGTTTGTTGCTTTTTCAACATTATTATTACTCAAAGTTTTTCTTCTTCTTCGCTACCTTTCTTTTCAGGCGTCGGATACTCAAAGCTCATATCTAATTAAAATTCATCAATTTTTATGAAAACACCGAATTTTTGTTATTTTTCAAACGACAAAAAAAGTGCTTTCGTTGTTAAATTTTAAGCCTAGGTTGTTCAACACACAAAATTTGATGTAAAATACTGAAAACTTAATGCGCTCACTAAATAATAATTGAAGTTTTTATATAAATAAAGAATTTGTGTTGAAAAAGTACTTTCATTGTAGAATTTTAAGCCCGAGTTCTTAAATACTCAAAATTGGGTCTAGAATAATGAAAACTTGACACATTTGCTAAATAATAACTGAAGCTTTTATGTAAATACCGAATTCTTGTTCTTCGGTTGTAGAATTTTAAGCCTTATTTTAACGCACAAAATATGGTGCAAAATACTGGAAATTGAATTATTTTGATTAAGGGCCATTTACACAGCCTATCCTTAAGAGTTTTGAACTTACATTAAATTAGAAGTTTCCATGGTTACCATTGTGTTGCTACGGCAACTTCAAGTTTAAATCATGTTTAAGTTTTAAGCGAATTCGGTGCAAAAACCTTTGGCTTAACTTTTACTGTAGTTTTTCTTTCGAAAAGCAGATTACTAATTGCAAATTAATTATTGATCTTTAAACATTAGTTAATCCTAATTTTAGCGATTTTTTTGTTGACTTTTCAAAGAAAATATGAAACGTTAAAAATTGGAAAGAAAATTCTGAGACGGAACCTTTTGCAATATAAACATCCAAATCCAATTTTACCAATTTCTTTTTTGACAAAACTACTTTTGCGTCCTTCAAAGTGGATTGCTAACAAAATAAAGCATAATTAGCAATAAAATCCCATTAATTTGTCATAAACTAAAAACCTAAACTAAAAGAAATCGAAATGGGCAAATTAACACAAATCAAATTAAATAATAAAAAAAACTTGAATTAACAATTATGCAATTTGAACAAAATTATGTTCAGCTAGAACAAATATGCAACACGTACCATAAATATAATTAGAGGAAATTAATTATCATAATTAGTACAAGCTGTTAAACTAACGAACTGGCGTGTTTATTAACACGAGAGCATTAACGTAACTATTTACCTTTTTTATTATGTTAATAACGATATTAATTAAACTAAAATATTCGATCTATTAACGCCTAATTAAATTTTGAAAAAAATCCGGGCTATTATTCTCGTGCGATGGGCAGCGGCAAACGTGCGTCATTGAAATAATTTAATTTTGTTTTTTTGTGCGGCATTTTGATCTGAAATTTAATAAGGTCTTATTTTCTGGAAAACAAACCAAAGTTAGCATAAATTAAGAAAAGCTCAAACAGCCGTCGATATTATAAAAGCGGTAGAATGTTGGAGCAATTTTAAATGCCAGCTTGAATTGTGCAAACAATACGTACCAATAACCAATCAATAAATGATTGCAACATTATTTGTCTAATAAACAGTTGTACTAAAAGTAAAAATAACAACGCACATGAACTATCCATAACCATACTGCAGTTTATAACGGCGCAGACCGCACATTGCTTCAAAAATAAAGTACGATTGGTTAACTTTCGGGAATACTCGTGAAAATATATATTTCTTATGGAAAATTACTTCCAAGACTTCCATAGCATTAATTTCGAAATTATAATATCGACAATACTTATAATAAATCTAATTAACGCGTAAGTTGTTAATAAGTTATAATCTATTGCTATATATAGAGAGATAACCGCGACTTCTTTTCCTGAAATTCCGTAATTGACATATCTTTTTAAATTAATAATTCCTCCACCTAATGGAAAAACAAAAGGTTAAAAGGTCACTGCGTGAAATGGGTAGAGTTATTTAATTTTTAGATATTTATTCTTTTGCAGATGTCAACCCCAATTTAAACAAAAAGTTTTCTGTTGAAATTAAATATCACTTATTCCTTATTTATTTTCCGTCTTGTATTGATTTTTAAACAAAATTATTAAGTACTGGTTTGTTAATTATAGACTGTTGTTATCCTACCTTCACAAAATGAATAAAATGTAACAAAACCACAAATTATTTAATGAGGTGTTTTAATACATATCGAAACATTTGACAAAATTCGATCAATTACAAACAACTTTAGTGAAATATAAAAATCGGCCATTATGTATCAGCCTACGTAAACAAAAACAGAATATTAACCTGCAAATAAGCTCCTACACTATTTTGAATATAAATTCAAACTAGTTGAGTTGATATTACAGGTTAACAGCGTTGGTGGTCTAATCATTTTACAACAAGTTATCTTTTGATGTTTATGTTTAGATATCGTGTTAATATCAGGCTGTTTATACAGGCTTAATTGGCATCTTAAATCGGCGAATATTCAATCATAAAGCTTTAAAAATTAACTTTAGTTTAAAGAAATAGTTTTCAGTTCTCACTGCTTTATAGAATTTTATTTCCAAGTTTGCTTCTTTTACTTTTATATATTTTGCAAATCAAGTAATATGCAGTATAAAAATAGCAAAAAGTTATTGTTAGAACTAAATCAAATCATCTCATTTAATTTTGTAATATTAAAGGATAATATTTTTATGCGAAAATGCTGTTTATTCAACTTTTTTTCTTATTTTTATCCTGTTTATTATTTGACTTCCAAAATACACATTTTTTGGAAATAAAAGTAAACTTGGAAAACTACTGCTAGAAATTCAATATGTTTTTGAACAATATTACGCCTCGGCTTAAATAATTTTATTACAAGTTTTGTTAACAATTTACACTTATTTTTAGGATATTTAGCCACCAGTTGCTAAAATAAAAATTAAATTAATAATCCTTTAACATAATGATACTGATGTTTCCACCAATACGTAAGATTACCACCAAAGAAATTAAGGAGGAGATAAAATGGCCGAAAATAAAAAAGCAATTGTACTCAAACAATTACCTGACTATGGAATAAAATTCCTAGAAATCTTCTTTAATGGAATTCTGAGACTTACATACTGGCACTACAGCTCAAATTTTGCACAAATAATACTTATACCCAAACATGGAAACCCCCAAATGAAATTAATTCCTATCGTCCTATTAGCCTACTCCCAACAGTATCCAAGTTGCTTGAAAAATTAATACTAGACGTATTAATGAAAACTCTCTGCAAGAAGCATGGCTACCTAACCATCAATTTGGCTTTTGACAGCAATTCAGCAACGCCACGGTCTAAACATACAAACAAAATAAAACTTTCTATACTGCTGTTTTCCTGGATGTTTTTCCCCATCAATATTACCGTCTACTACAATCGTACCTTACATCAACAAACTTCGAAACAAAAATTGGTAAAGAAGTATCCCAAATCAAAGAAATAGGAGCATGGGTACCCCAAGGAAGTGTCTTGGGACCTATGTTATATCTATGATTTACCTCAGACCTGCCTACAACAGATCAAACAAAAATAGGTAGCAACTTCAGCAGCACTACAAGTTAATTTAAACCAAATTGAACGGTGGTTGTTGAAGTGGAGAAACAAGGTAAATGAGAATAAGTCAACACATATTACATTCACGACAAAACATCAAGAATGTCCACCTGTCACCCTCAATAATAACTACATACATCTCTCGGCCAAATGATGTTAAATACCTTGGACTACATATCGACAGAAGCTTGACATGACAACAAAAAGAAATTGACATAAAGCTGAACAAAATGTATTGGCTCATTGGAAAAATTCGTCACTATTATTAGCCAATAAAATTCAGCTGTGGGAATGTGCGTCAAGTTATTCAACGTTTCTAGTCTAAAACCATCCGCAGCATGGCAGCCGCTCCCTGGTATGTGACAAACCAAACACTCCATTCAGTCCTCAACATCCCATACGTGAGTGAACTAATCGAACAATGTATGTACCTACTATCAAACACCAAACAACCTTAGAACTCCATTCAAATGAAACAATTGCACCGTTGACCGAAGATCCTCCTCTCAAGCATCTTAAGAAAAATTGCTAAAATACCTAACAGAATAACAGTGGAATGACTCCCTTGGGAGTCATCCACTCCAACTTAGTTAATACATTTGCTCATAGAATGTATTAATATTCAGATTGCTAATCAAATAAAAGGTTATAATAAAATACTGAACGTAACGTTTCAAAGACGAATCTATGTGACGAAATACCCAAAAAAGGCTACTTAAAAATAAAACCAATTAAATTTTCCCAGAAAACTCCAAATTAGGACGTGAAATTTTCAACGTTTCATATATCTCCAGCTCATTCGCCGAGTTGGCCATTGTGAATCATACATAAATTTTTAATATCTATCCCGAACGGTATTAACAGAAATTTCTTCGATTGGGGCCAATAACAGTAACAAAAGTTTTAACATTACGTGGAAATTCGGGGAAATTGTTAGATATATACCGAAAACAAGAGTACACGTATTTCATCCCGACTAAATTGCTAGTTGCTTCCAGCAAATCAATGACGAATACCACCACGTGAATTCATTTCTGAAAAGTGCGTCAACAACGACCAGAACTGTAATTTTAATTTATTAAAATTACAAAATCGATTTCAATTGCTTTGATTACGATCTTAGAAATTCTTACAGGTACATTTAAAGGTTACAGAATTATGTACCAACAAAGAATTTAATGATAATTTGCAGTTTTACTTCGATTCCCATAAATATCCTTAGAAACGAGTTTAAAAAATTTAAACGATTTAACAACAAATTAATAATAGAACGTAAATATTATATCTAGTTTTTAATTTTAGTCGGTGTCATATACGCATTAATACCAAACCAATGACCCCATAAAAACGCAAGTAACCCACTTTCACGCCTCTTACGTGCAGAATTTATTGTGAAATAATAATTGCGTTTCGTTAATCTTTGATTTGTATCCGTGTATTGCAATTTAACACTTGAATCTAAAATATTGCGACTGCTGCTTCTCAAATAATTAATTACCATTCGACAAATTAGCGAAGAAAGTTAAAATTACAGAGTTATCTGCTATTTGTGTTAACCTACACCTACGGTTTTAGAAACAAAGCACATTAATTTTCCACCTTAAGATATAAATCATAATGATTTCATTAGAATGATATTTATAGATAACCGGTAGGCGACCAGTAGTGACACTTCCCAGCAGGCCCTATTTTGTTGTTAAACGGATTAAAACATGTTTGGAGAACCCGGACTCAAACAAACCTAAATATCCAGGTAGAAACCGCAATTATGCAAACAAAATTAGTTATAACAAGAATTAGCACTATCAATTTATTTGGAGAACGTTTTTTCCTCCGAGTATCAAGGTTTAAATTATTAACAAAAAATTTAATCTTATTTTCGTAACTAAACCACACAATCTGGAATTCATATCTCAAGGTTTGTAGTTTGAGAAAACAAAGAACTGAAGAAGGTACGATTTCAATTTACTTTTGTAATACACACAATAACAGAATATGCAAATTGGGATGGCTTGTACAAACGCGGTGTAACAGTTTTGTTAAGTTAATCTTTGATCAAAATCAACAAACAAAAACCAAAAACAGAACATAATTCTTGTAGATAGCAAGCAAGCAATCGGCAAGACAACCAATACGACGCACTTTTCTAGACTTTTGTCGTTGATTAAATTTAACAAGGTTTTCGCGACTCACACCTATTTTAATTCAGTCACTAACTAATTTAAAAATTCATAAATACGTAAACAAGAAAAACTGAAAAGGCACGTATCACACTAAGAGATACAAGAAATCGAAGATTTAATCATTAAAAGAATGATAATCTTTAGGCGCTTTCAATCTTCTGAAAATGGCGACTTTATTCCAACAGTTTATTATTAATTAATCTGAACCTGAAGTAATTTTAGAAACTCTGCATAACTACAAGAAATTATTGCAATTCAACCAGGAGACAGCCCTACAAAGATAAAATTTTTATGTATACAGATTTTCCAAAATCCATCATTTAATCTTATTAAAAATATATCCTCAGAATGAATTATTTAATATTTAAAATTTCTAAAATTGTTTGGCACCTATTTTTGTATTTTTTTAGTAGCCTACGGCCTAGTCTATGGAGATCCATGAACTATGTAGCAATTTTCTGTAGTTTAACTTGATATGGTTTTTAAATTATGATATCAGCACTGTTTGTTATTGCACAACAAAAACTGCTCTTATAAATGCTCCACAAGAATGATTTCGAACAACAAAGTAGATTTTTTGGTAAATTAATCGTACATAATTTAAATTATACCAAACACCAACATTTTTAATACATACCTACATGCAACCAAATATTTAATGTATGCCCTTCAAATCAGCACAAATATACAGGAAATGAAACGCATTCCATTACACGCATTGCAAAAATAGTACATTATACATCAAGGGAGAGAAATGTAAGATTTTTCCTGAGGTGTAATTTGTAGCCAGAGGGCGAAGCCCGAGGGCTACAAAGCTCCGAAGGAAAAATAGCATTCTCTCCAGAGGGTTATATACTATTTTTTTCACGGCCTAAGTATAGTGATAAATATAATAAGCTCGTGCGCCCCAAATCTTTCGTTATCAAGTAGACATTGCAATTAAAAGCGCGCAGTTCCTAATTCATGAACACAACTATAATTTTACTAAATGTCAATTTTGGCATATTGACATTCAAGTGTAGTTATATTTAATAGTGTACCTGCTGTTAATTTTTACAGTTGTGAACATGTAACGTTAAATTTTAATGTAAACAAATAATTTAAATGTACGAGTATGTTTCAATTTTGGGGTTTTAAACTTTAATAAACATCTAAAATTTAGAATGGCCTATTTTTATTATTTGATTCATAATGAAAACTCCCTTGGGAATTTTTTGAAAAATTATTTACCTAGGGGATAATTTATTATTTCTGTCACGATTTTTGTATCATAGAAATGGACAAATACTCCCGGCCGTGAAAAAAATACATTTTGATGATTATGGAATAATTCTAATATTTACGTTAGGATGCGAGTTTTTTTTTGATACTGAATATTAAAAAAAAACTCGAAACATAAATGTTCTACCGAAGAATATTTGAAAAACAAAATACATGATACAAATAGTGATAATTACATTAAATTAAACAAATGGTTAATATATACACCAAATACACAGTATGTCCACGGATTGAGTTAAGCAGACACGACTCCATAAAAGTAAGCCGATCTTTCTGAAATTTTGCGTGGATCGATGATTTTACATTGCGAAAAACTTTTCTTAATGTTGTTTTGCCGTAGTTAATATAAAAAAGCTACTTTAACTAAATACAAAATACTTTTTTATCTACCACCAACGTCTCCTTGATTTGAAACAATCAAAAATATTCTTAAAATTAGTTTCAAGCCAAGCAGGGGTTAATCCCCAAATATGCGATTTAAATTTAAACATGTTTTGTCAATCATACCTCTTTGTAACTCAATCCGTGGACATACTGTATGTACTTCAAATCAGACCAACTATCCCCTTAAATATACACATAAGAAAAGGCTTTACTTTAGAGCTTTAGACAAACAAAAAAAAAATACATTCTTATGAACAGAATTACAAAATTATCGAAGAACTACTCAATTTATGTTAAAAATCATACTTTTCTAAATGTTTGGAACCTGTCTCAAGAGATTACGTGAAATTCTAGGCATAAATCTTCTTTTGAATTATTTAAAAAACAAAATCATGATTTTGGGATTGAAATTAAGATAATTCTACAACGCTAGTCAAGCCTCAAATTTTTTGATGCATTTATTTAAGCAAATCTCGAACAAATCTTTAATATATGCTTTTAAATAGTATACACAGTGTATATCTCAAACAAGTCCGAATATTCTATCAATACGTCCCGAAATATGTACGAATAGATACAGTGGTTCCCAAAGTGTGTTCCGTAGAACCCTGGGGTTCCACGAAATAGTTTTAGGGTTCCGCGAGTCAAATTTTCAGAAAATATTGAAGTCTAAACATCTACATTCTTCACATTAGCCTTTCATTTCATATTTATTTTGTATTTTGTTTTGTACAGTTTATTGCTTCTCTTGCGCATCATATGTATAAATTGTTTGTAGGTAATTTTTTTTTAATGCCCAATTAAGAATAGGATGTTTGTAGATATGGCGAGTGTTCCACGGTATGTGAAATATTGTATAAGGGTTCCGCGGAAAAATAAGTTTGAGAACCACTGGAATAGAAAAGCTGTCAATAAGATTTCATTTTTTTAATTCTAAAGTGAGAGAAACTGGGTAACAGGAAATCCTTTCAAAACAAAATCACGATTTGACGATAAAACCAATGGCAGTTGCTCGATGTTACTCAAGCATCAAAATATTTTAACACAAATCTTGAGCTAATATTTACTACTTGCCTTTAAATATGTACCTCAACAAGCACATATATACTATAATAAGCCCTTAAAAATGCGTGAAAGGAAATGCTACTTGAGTACACGGGAAATTATTAAATTTTTTAATGCAATCAGAATTATCGAGCACAGTAGTTAGCGTTGTCATTGATGTTTCGATTTATTCTTTTCTAAAAGATTACGAAAACTATCAGGTACATTAATTGACTTTAATAGCCAAATTAAAATGTAACGTAGCTAATAATTACCATGAGTAATTGGAGCAATTAATTGTTTTATCAGGTAGTCTTTTACACCATAGAATAGAACAAACAGTTCCTTGTGAATACATTTAACATAATTATGCAAAATAAAAACTTCAACATGCATAAAAATATTGAAGATATGCCCTTTAAAGTGCTGTATATAAAAGGTTGAACACAAAAACATGGGCACTTTAAATTATATTTTAAAAAGAAGTTATGATCCGAACAATAAAGAATTGTGCATACTTTATTTATTTATGAATTATGATATTTAATACGTGTAAACAATATTCATTTAATTCTGTCTGACAGTATATCGTCGCTTGGCGGGCAAAATCTCCTATGTGTCATTTTGTGTTGAAACGGGGTTTTTGCCTATTTCGATTATTTTAGCCTTTCAGCAGTGTTTGGTAAAACACCCTACGTGCTAAATGGCGTATGAAAATTAATGTACAATTACTTTGACAAAATAATTCTACATTAAAGTTATGAACATTATAAAGCGTTTTTTGTTTCTCATTGAAAATTTTGTTTTTGGCGCATAAGAAAGTTTTATGTATGTCATAGAACGAACGGTATACGACGTATAAGGTTCATTAGAGTTTGCACGTCCTCGTCGCTAATCTTTTTCGTACCTCATGACCAAGATTTCTGCAGCTCGGCCACTGAATTTACTTATTCGCCTCTTTTTTAAATCCTCTTCATAATAGACCAATACTCTTCGATTGGCCTATGGCCTAAGTTTAGGACTCTTAGAAGGATCACAGTCTTTGGGAACTACCGTCACACCATTTTGTTCATACCATGTTTCCAGTGCTCGCTAAATCTGGCCAAAACAATACTTGTGAGGTATGCGTTCGTAAAAGGGTAGAAGCTGCTTTTGCAAGCATTCTTTTTTGTAAATTTTATGGTTTTTTGTCTCCGTAGTGATGAATGGCCGATTTCCTTTTCCACAGCTGCGAATGGCTTGACCTTTTTTTTAGTGTACAACTTTCTGGTGCATCTTTACGACTTTTTCATAGGTATGACAGTTGATTGATGTGCGAGCAAAATAAATTCGCGGTGCTGACGTTGATAGTTCCCCATGATGACAACTAATGAGCAACAAAAAGCACTCGTCAGATTTTAATCCTGTTGTTACTCGACTACTCGACATATTTTCTACAAATAAAAAGCAATCTATGTTTCCTATCTTAGGACTGGCAAGTTCTTATTCATGTCCAAGTTTTGGCGTGTTCAACCTTAGTCTATAAATTGTAAGTAAGAATCGCACTTTTGTGGTATTAATTTTAAGTTCCAATACTAAGGGCCAGTATTTCAGTGCAGGTTTAAATTAAAGCCTAACTTGAGGCGACTTATAAGTTCACACTTACGTGTAAGCTTAGCCTAAGTCAACGGGCTTATTTCAACACTCAGCATTGTTTTAACTTATGGCTTAAACCTATGTGATTTTAAGTGGTCAGATAAGAGTGGCTGAATATATGCATTACATTAACCTAAAAGGGAACGCATAAAATTTGACAAACGGAACAAAAGGCACTGAAATACCAGCCCTTAGGGTTTAAGGGCAGCAAGACTTCGCTTAAGGCTGGCATTTACACCATGAAATATACCTCATTTTAAGCACATTTTGTTCCAGTTTTTTAGACTCATTTTTTAAGCAGGAACGGCAGAGCATTTTTTTTTGTAATTATCCATGTCTTTTCTATCTATTGATAGAAAGATTTTTTTTAATTTCTAAAAACCAACTTTACAGTATTAAAAAATCTAAAGCTCTATTTTACTTCAAAATTTTCAAATAGTTTTTACAAAAATATTAATATCGAAAAAATCTCTCTATCAATAGATAGACACAACCACTCTCTTTCAAACGCCACAAGAATTTTTTTTTTCAAAATGCAAATTATTCCAGAAAAACTGGAAATAAAGTTCTAGAAAAATCGGTGTAAATGACCCATTTACGCTACACTAGACTAGGCAACACAAACAGCACAGTCACAACGGCTTTAAATCCGAACTTTCCGCAAACTTGACAAGGAGATTACAATTTAAATACACAGAAAATCGTAATTTTGTTTGTGCCATATCTTTTACAGCCATACCACAAATAACTATGTAAATATGCAAATTTTCAAATATGAATCTTACGCAATTCTTGACCTCTAACCTCAACTCGTTTTTGACGTTCTGCTAAACGCGCCTTCTTATGACTTTTTGATTTTTTAAGTAGTTATGCAACTTTAGATACGTCAAATAGAAATTGACTGTACATGTAAATGCCAGCCTTAAGCCAAAATAACGACCTTGATTTTATGAGCTGACGTCTCACTACAGCCTGGATATTTTTTTATTTTCAATATACCTAAACCCAGAATCTAAGAAAACGTCAATTTTCTAAACCCAGAATCTAAGAAAACGTCAATTTTCGCAGCATAGGCGTTAGTTACCCACACTGATATGTATTTACAAATATTTTAGGTTAACAGCCAAATAAAATTACTTTAAAGTTTAATTTTAAAAAATATTGTTTCAAATATGCAACCTTTGCAACAGTTCAGCATTGTTGAGGTACAAATAACAACAATGTCAATACAATTACTCCTATAATTGAAGATGACTCTGCTTTAACCCTCGTAATGCCAGGTTTAAAATATTTTATGCTTTACCATACGGGTCTACTATATTAATTTTGATTGTTTTCGGGGTAATTTGTTTCAAGAGCACATTATTTCATTTTATACGTAATTATTTATTGAAACGGCTTAAGCTGGCGACGAATGTGTCATACAAAGATAATTAGAACACTTACAGCTATATTGTGACTTCCTCTGTCTTTATTGTGTGCACAAATGTAGCAGCATTCCCTTTCCTTTTGTTCCGTGGTGTTTGTATCTTCATTTTGTTTTATTGCAGATATAATTCTCAGAACGTTTTGCTCGATTATTTTGTAACAATAAACCATATTTTTCTTAATAGGTGTTTTATCAAGTTCTAGTAAAAACTTCTTACGTCCATCTAAATGTTCCATACTTATACCCTAGATTTTTAGTAGCCATATTTTATATGCGTTGATGGCTACAATACCAAGTAAGTGAGAAAATATGACCGTTTGTTTTTCTCTTTGTTGTATACTGCTTTGCCAATTTATCTGTAGCATCTACGGCTCCCTTAGTATCGATAATGTCGTCTACATGTTCCTCTGCAACCACGGTATCTTCATTCTCTGTCTGTGAGTATATTCGGATTACGAAAGACAAGTGGTGATTTTGATGACATTCCGAACTTATAACACAGTTTTAATTCACTAGAACGGTAATAAAACAACTGAGTTCACCTACAACCCACTGATTAAAAATTTGGTAGGAAACTGTGAGAGGGTCTGTCCAGGTCCCATTGGCATTACGAAGGTTAAAAGCTGTACAAATTCAGTAGCCTTCTATACAGTGATTTAGAAGAAGGAGAACGCTTACACTGAGTATGGGCATAGAGAGACACCAGTTCGTAAAATCAAGAAGGTTATTGTGGCCAAACTTTAGTCTACTTAAGCTAAGCTTCAACTTAAACCTATCTGAAATACAGGACCGAAGTAACTTAATTGTAAGTTTAATTGATTGGCTTATTATTAATGAAAAGGGTTTTAATCCTGCAAGTTTTACACAAGTTTTACTTATACATATGTAGTACAATTTTGTGGCTTGGTTCTAAAAGGGTCAATGTCAATTTTTTGTCATTTGGGCCATTTACATTTTCGAATTACATTTGAAGTAAAAATGTGTAAAAAGGGCCAATGTCTCTCTGTAGTAACAAAACAGTTACAGACCTGCTTAGGGCCAATGTTCAAATCCAATAGATTTATTTTTGTAGATAAAACGCCCAATGCGGACATAGGTCTGAGTACCTATATGTTTATTATTTAAATCCTAAAAAGGCCAAAGTCGACATTGGCCCTTCTTATTTACCAGCCAAGTAGACATAGACGCAACATTGGTGGATTTAGCGGTTTTTTTCGGTGTTTCTTTTAGACGTTTTACTATGAATGTAGTTACGTTGCAGTTGTACATTTGTTTTTTAATTAATATTGTTAAACATGTTCTCTCGTGGTAAAAAGTTAGCGAATTGGTGTTTACCTACCAACAGTAAATAATACTGATCAAGGTAAGTAGCAGAAGCTAAGAAGGAATAAGGAGGACAGTAGGAAAACGTATAGCCGAATTTATTATTACGATAAAAATTTAGAAGGAATATAAGTCTGTCAAATCATGTTTTTATTAACACTAGACCTGACAATAAATAAAGTTCGGATAATAGTTGAAAAGAAGCACAATTCAAACTCAAATATTTGTCCAAATGATACCAGAGGAAAACATACAAATCACCCTAAGATAAAAGAAGAAAGATATATAATCAGACGCCACATTCAGAGGTTTCCTTCCTTTGAAGGTCATTATTCCAGAGAACAAACTACAAACAAATACCTGTTATCTTCCGATCTGTCGATATGTAAAATATATAACCTTTATTTTGAGTACTGCCAACAAAACAATATAGTACCGAGAAATTCAAAAAATCGTACAATGATACGTGTGCTACATGCGGTGGACATAATCTTCTTCTGAAGTCAATCAAAGGCGCAAACGAAAGAACCAGTATCGAAATGGAAAATAATGAGCTTGCTAAGTGCTATCTATGGAATGAAACAATAGCTCAAGGTAGGCAAGAAATCGCAGCATGTCTGTATACATAAAGATAAAGGTAAAGGTATGGACACCAAAGGCCCCATGAGGGAGCATGTCCGGTTATGCTATGTGTACAGGGTGATGTGGTAAGCACTTCGACAACCGCCTACCTTCCTACTTCACCACCAGACATACCTTACTAATATTCCAAATCACATTGATCAAAATGTTATTACAGTGATTGTTGTCCTGGACAAAATAAAAACATTTAGTTTCGGTAATGATACTTACCACCATCATAGAAAATTTCAAACGAGAAAGAAGACACAAACATTTATCATACATTTTTCATGCCAGGACACATGCATATGGAAGAAGAAACGATCCACGCAGAGATCGAGAGAACTAGAAAGTCCACTATAGTTTAATACCAAGAAAACCACCTATTTGTATTCATGAAATGCGGCAAGAACAATTATTCCTTAATTTTAAGTCACTTCTATCTGGAAAGTTTCAACACACAAAAACAAATACTCTAGGTGAGCGATATTATTTTTCTCAATACCACAACAGCATCACCAACGCTACCGATACTCTCAGTGGAAGTGAAGATTGATATTGACGAAGTTTAGTTTTCTAATACATCGTACATACCAACATTTATGTTTTGTACTATTTTTCCTGAAAATAAATGTTTAATTTGATGAATAATATCAGTTTTAAGTTACGCCCAAGTCTTCTTTGCCATGTTTTTTGTGGATCCTAAAAGGGTCAACGTCATATTCTTTTTGAAAAATTATGTGTTTAGAAAATTCTAATGAATTTAAAGCAAAAACTTAATATTAGCCATAAAATTAATATACAACACAATTATAAAAATTAAAAAGGGTAAGTAAATATTGCTCAATCCTGAACTCGCAGAAATTTCTTTAAATATAAAAAAAATTAAATACAACTTGAGCAGGAAAAAAGTAATAAAATCATATGATTTATTATTAAGAAAAAGATCCAAAATATGCATTTGCAGCTTATCCTTCCATCTTGATTTTCATTAAAGTAAAATATGCAAATAATAATTACATATCTGCTTATACAACCACATAGTTTTTTCAAACGTCCATATTATTTGTATAAATAAAGCTTACCCAGTAGTTATTGGCATAGAAACCTTAAATTTAATAAATAGGAACTATTCTGCAATATGTGTGCATTTACAAACGGTACCAAAGTGCATGTGTAAATTTGCATAATCACAAGCTTGGTGATAATAAAATAAACAGGTTACGCCACAATAGTGATCAACATTTAATAATGATTTATATAATAGAAATTATCTAGCAACGATAAGATCTATACCTCAAAAACCTTTAACGAGGTGTACAACATTCACGTTCACATTGCACGAATTATCACAAGACAAAAGAGACACATGTACACTCATTGGCTTCAATAATCCACACCTAGTTACATTACAATTGCTAATTAGATAAAAGTCGATTGATACACCTTACAAGCCATTCTATTAACGATGCCGATTAATAATGTTACATCGATCGTTAATGCGAGTACGCGATTATTTCAGCGTTTCGTTGCGCGTAATTACAACAAAATCGATGTTGCGCCAGAATCTCTGCGATTACAGGTATGAGTGCTCGTGTATTATGTATTTAAAAAGATACTCGTAATATTTATTTACCCGGGATTTTTCCGAACAACCTCGAGGTAAAGCAGTACCGTATTATTGATTGTGTGTTCAGCTATTTAAGGGGCGTGAGATATTTACAAGGGACTCATCGTGTTACAATGAAGAAGCGATAAAAATAGAAAAAAGGAACAAAGTCTATAGAAAATATACGGGGACTTTCACTTGCTCTCGTATTTAAAAGGTTATTCGAAAATGTATTTCTTGAGAACTCCGACTGATTAGTAGTGAATTGTCGAAAATATGAAAGTTTCTATAATTGAAATAGTAGTAATTTGGATAGCAATCCGCTTTATTTCTTTTGGTTAAAAACAAGGTCGAAACTTGCCCTTCAGTAAATAAAATGTTTATTTTGCCAGTTACTTTGAAACGTTCCTTCGCCTTTCTTTTATTACAATATGTGATGGCTTTCCATTAATCCAAGGAAAAGTTCGGCTTGGCTTTAAATTTTTAAATTGGTTTTGCTGGAAGAAGGAGATCATTTAAATTTAATTCCTTTAAATATTCAAAAACAATTGAAAACTATTTAATTTTCAATGAAAATGCGAAACGTGGTACTTTCTTCTTTATTTAATTTACCCCAAAACGTAAGATAAACAAGAAGTACCCCAACCCATCTTTAAACATTGCAGACAGCTACCTTTTAGTTCGCCAAAATACGTTTTTCATGTGTTTATAATGCATTCATGACATTTTAGATCACAGTAGGCCATGATTTTAATTTTATATATTGGTATTACTACATTTGTTTAAAAATTAAACAGCAGTTTTGCGTCACATCTTGAATATGTCGAACGTGTTGTCAATGACGTTTTAGAATGATTTCAACTTGAATAACAGAACACAGAACCAAACCTAACGCCTACCAACTTTAGTTAGTTCTGTATATCGTTTTTTAAGAAGCCGGGTTTAAAAGCGAAAAGGTTTCTTTACGAAAAAGAGCTTTGTTTACGCCAAGTTATCCCCCTAACATGACCTACTGGATTTAAAATAAATATGTTTTTGAAGTTTTATTAAGTCTTCTCGTACCTCAAAGTTATGGTAAATTATTCATAAGAATTTTCAGACCAATGAATTACCAAACAGATTACTTTCGCAAAATCTGAAATGCTGAAATATTTATCTTTGCTTTCTGAATTCTAATCTTAAAAATTGTATGCAACCAACTTGTTTATCAGTAAAAATGCCATTCTCATGTTTATGGCCACACTTGGCCATGATTTTAGTTTTATATTGGTATTGCAATGTTGTTCAGCTTTTAACAGGCCATTAAGGCTCATAGCTTGTCGAAGAAGAAACACCGAGCCGTAGTGAGCTGAGCCTGGATCGGGTCACCCGTCCTAGTTCTGACCACGGGCACCGATGCTTTAACGTTGCAGAGCGATGCGCCATACCAATACTCACTGCCGTACCGCCACCCCTTATACATATTGGTATTATTTACATTTGTTTAAAAATCGAACAGCAGTTTTGGGTCACATCTACATCGAAGATGTTGCCGAAAATATTTTTTTTAGAATGAATCTAACTTGAATAACAGAAAACAAAACCGAACTTGTAACCACCAACTTTAGTTCTGGTTCTGCTGTAATTAATTCCAAGCAATTCTTTAACAAGTCAGGTTTAAAAGCAAAAATTACCGAAAACAAAACAATTTCTATTTAAACCGAAAGGATTATTTACATACAAAAAATTGACGAGCCTTGTTTACACCAAGCCATCACCCCTAACATTGCTTACTGTGGTCTGAAAAGGTCGTCAATGAATTATACAGGAGTTACCGACTTAAAATAAATGTGTTTTTAAAGTTTTGTTAAGTCTCCCAGAACCATCTTAAAACTTCAGTAGTGAATAGGGTTCTTCAAAGTTATGATAAATTATTCGTAGCAAGAATTTCCAGAGCAATGAATTACCAAACAAATTACGTTCGCAAATTCCGAAAATGTTTTTGTTTTCTCTATCCGAATCTTAAAAACTGTATGCAGCCAACTTTTGATATCGGCATTACCGTAGGCCATAATATTTTTTGATATTCTATATTAGATAATAAATGGTCGAAGATGTTGCCAATATAACTTGTTGAACAACAGAAAACAAAGTCAAACTAAAAACTGCCAAAATTGGATCTTTAGTGTGCTACAACCTCAAATATTAACCAAATGTAGTTTTTTACAGGGCAGATTTAAATGAAAAATTAATTAAGCTATGTGCCTAACGTGGCCTACTATGATCTGAAAGGATCGTGAATGAATTATACTGAAATCGACTGGTAATCTGATCTAAAATAAATAAGTTTTTGAATGTTTTATTAAGTTCCGAAACCATCTTAGAACTTAAATAGTCATTAGGGTGCCTCAAATTTGTCAAATTTATGGTAAATTATTCGTAACAAGAATTTTCAGGACTGGAGATGAATATTATCAAACATATTACTATCGCAAATTCTGAAATGTTGAAATACTTTCCTTTCCTTAGAACTTCAGAAGCTTTCAGATTTTATACAGTGCGATTAGAAAAATCTTTGTGCAAAAGTGGCCATGACTTTTTTTGGGTTCATGTCTTAACTTATAGTATAATGTTTGAGAAATATGGAGAATTTATTGATTTATTCGACTTCAGCGCGGACGGTCTCGGAGCCAAACCCGAGTCGGATGTTCGGTAGGTGGCCTACCCAGTCACCGAAAATAATTGAGAACCGAAACACAGCGGGTGAGTAGGCAAGGTCGGTGGTTGTGGGAGGCGTGGTACTGGTATAAAAAGCGACTTAGGATGCCTTAACCCTCCATGTTGCCGGCCATAATCCCTCGCAGAGTGTAATTGCCGATACCTGTTACTGATTTGATCATTCATGGCCTTTGTGCAAAGATTTTTCTAACCATACTGTATTTAAGATCATCGAAAACTTGTACGATAATCCCAAAGCCAACATTTTTTTTTTATTTAATTTATATGGCCAATTTAATTCACACAAAACAAAAAAAAATTAAATTATTGGTTGATTTAATAAACCTTTCAATTTTTTCATAAAACTAAACAACTTAACTACATCCAATTTAGGTTTATAACCAACAAACAAGATTAAACCGAACTTTTTTTGTAAATATGGAAAATCGCCAACACCTAAACGTCCCACCCGTTGTTATTATTATTTTATTTGATTTTCTTGAAACTTCATTTTGTCAGCGAATTGGCATCTCATATTCTGAAAAATTTATCGCTTCATATAAAAAAAAAGGCAAATTTGAGTGTATTAACAAAAAACCATATTAGAGTTGTTTGTTTCATCAAACTGGGGTAGTTGCCCTTTGGTATTTGTAATTACGTACCTGTCTTAAAAGATGTGAGAGGCCCACTTTGGGTTTTATCTTAAAGTGTTTTAAATCTACGATTGTGATTCATAACAAGGCAAGTTAACTGTTATTTCATGAGTGTACCATTTCACTGCGGTTTGTTAAGAATGCCAGTGATCATTGTTTCCGTTTTGTAATTAAACATAATTTAAGGAAAGTTATTCAGATCAAAGTGTCAACATTCTCAAAAAACAATCTCGAGTTTCGATTTAAAAAAAATTAAAATTGATGAGAAGTTAATAAAGGAAAATCCAAACTACTTTCTCGAATTTTATAATTAAGATTTTGATACACATTTTTTTTGTTTGATATAGAGGAATATTTTTGAATTCATTACCTGAAGGTTTTTCCTCTAACTTTGTTATATTTCAACATAGTTTTTTTGTGCTAAAAGTTACAGTTTGCCATCAAATAATTGTACTGCGCAGCCCAATAAAATATTAAAGCCGAAACTAAAACAACTTTTCAAGTAGGTGGCGACGGAATAACGTAATAATTTTTGTATACTCCGCATTCAGGTAATTACATGTTTCGAACAGATCTATTTAATTTTCAATTTTCGTTTGAAATTTTTATCCTTGTTACTTTTAATAACTTTCAATGTAAAGAGATCACCAAAATGTCAGCTTGGGTATTTAATTGTAACTCTTTTACGCCTGCTGAACCTTCATTTAGGATTTGAAGGATTGTCCATTAAATATGCACCCACTAATATGTAACTTTACACATTACACTTTTCGTTTTTTTCATTATTTAAATGTTTTGGATTCTAACAAAACCCTATAACAAAATTATCAAAAAAGGCTACAAAACAAAATTTGGAAATGTTCAAACTCAATAAACCATACAATCAATGTTTAATTATAATGTGCCATTTTAATTTAGCTTCTCTTGAATCACTAAGATATCTGCACGTTAAATTAATATCAAAAATTTTAATAAGTTACTTTCCTGCAATTAAATGCAAATCGCTACCAGATTATCAAGCAATCGAGCAGGAAATCAAGTGTGAGCTATGAAAACCAGTTACCAACACTGGAATTAATATAAGTATAACGCCATATTAAAACCTGTACTAATTAATTTGATTGCAAAATTTAATATCAAATATGGTTTTTTTCCATTATGTAAAATGGTGTTTAGATGTTGCAAAAAATTTTGAATCTTCTAATCCTAGTTTCACTTTCAATTTCGTAATTAAAAATGCAATAATAACCACAGTAAAAGAATCTAGAAGCCTCAGTACGATGATGTTTAAGTTAAGGTTGAGAAAAAAACGAATCAATTTTCTATATTTCTGTAAATCAATAACTCCACTTCGTCAATTACATCAAATTACACAATAAAGTGCAAACACTAACAATAAAATCCACGTACCTTTGAAAATCTTTAGGAAAACTCATCAAAAATAACAGTCATCACGGTAATAACGTTAACAATGTGGTTAACACTGAAGGGTTGACCAACAATAAAGATTACTACTATGAATAATAGAGAAAATAATACAAGGGGGGAAGAATGTTCTAGGTTCGTCCAATAAAATTCCAGAAAACTGTTCTACTAAACTGACGTAGATAAAATGGAGACTATAAATATGGTTAAAAATAATTTAATCGACTTTTGATGAAACGATTACTCCGTGATGTCAAAATCAACATGTTCGATAAGAATATTTTCATTTAACTTTTTAAATAATTCAACAGGCATTGAATAAATTATGCTCAATTGGAAATTCAATAAAATTCAGTAATTATTTTTATATAACAAGCGACACTTATTGAATATTGATTTAATAAACTTTTGATATACTACGCTAAACATTTATTTATAAAAAAAAAAAGGAAATTTAAGGTTGAGAAGTTCAGTGGCCTTCAATCTTGCTATTTAGTATAAGTTTAAATATTTACTAGAATAACGAATTTTAGACAAACCAATAGAATAAGAAAGAATTGGCCGGCCGATTGTCCTTTTTCTTATTCGTTTAAGGACCTTCCAAATTGCCCTTCTTTCCGTAAATAGTCGATTGTTATCGATCAGTTTGTCACAACAAGATGGAAAATTGCCACAGAATGCACCTGATTTCTTTAAACTGCACTGAATTGTTTTGGAACGGCTTGGTAAACCCCAAACAGACCCAATACTGCCTTTTTTTATTCCTTTAAGGACCTCCCAAATTGTCCTTCTTTTTGAAAATATTTGATTGATATCGATCAGTTTGTCACGACAAGATGGAAAATTGCCATTCTGTAAACTGCACTGAATTGTTTTGGCATGGCTTGATAAACCCCAAACGGTCCCAGGACTGCCTCAAACTGCTCCTAAGAATGCCTTTGGGCTGCCCCATTGAACAAAAAAACTCGGTGGGGAACATGAGTAATCCACTATAAAACCTTAAGCTATCCTTAAGAAACCTTGCAAGTTCCTTATGAATTTCATCGACAATAAAAATGATATTAAGAGCAATTGAAGTAATCGAATTACTCCGACTAGTTGGAATTTAAATTCTTCATTTGTATTAATATTGTTGTACAACAATTGCAGGACTGCCCCAATGCAGATCAAAAGACAACTCAGTGGAGAACCTACCCTAGCAGCAATAATCCACTGTAAAACCTTAAGCTATCCTTAAGAAACCTTCCTTGTGAATTTCATAGACAATAAAAAAGATTTTAACGAGCAATTGAAGTAATCAAATTCCTTTCTTAAGAGGGTCCTTCTAAACCGACCAGTTGTAATTTAAACTCTTCCTTTGTATTAATAGTGTTGCACAACAATTACAGAACTGCCTCAAACTGCCCCTAAAGGTGCCCACAGACTAGCATACATGTGCGTCATACATGTATGTCATACATGCTCGCGCGTTGATGTTTGCCAGTGTGTGGTCAAAAAATCTCAAACATGTGGGTCGCACAAGTTTTCTGGTTTGGCCGGAATTCATCAACGCGCAAGCATGAACTTTCATACAAGATTGTCGGTGTGTGGCAAAAGTATCACACTTCATTCGCATACATTTTGAGTACAGTGTCTCGTGTATTTAGGTTCAGTTTGTTTTCTGCTGGTTTCACAATGTTTATGGAAAACCAAAAGTAATGATTACAAAGATCGAAATAAGAGAGATACAGCTTATACCGTTTTATTTAAAAAATGCAAGAAATTGGACCAAATGCAACAAAAAAAAACTGTAAACAGCTAAAATAAATAGCATACGCGGTAGTTTCCAAAGAGAAATGGCTGTTGAACTAATTTATTTCTTTTGTTTTTACTTAAAGCATCGTACGCCGCTGCTAATAGAATGTAATCGTCATCACTGCTCATTGTGCACTTCCAAACTAACTTGTTTGACAAGCTAGTGTGTAGGTCTGTGGGTAAACCGTATTGTCATACATGTACGTCACACATGTATGACGCACATGTATGCTAGCCTGTGAGCACCTTAGAATGGCTCTAGACCAGTGGTTCCCAAAGTGTGTTCCGTGGAACCCTGGGGTTCCACGAAATAGTTTTGGGGTTCCGCGAGTTAAATTTTCAGAAAATATTGAAGTCTAAACATCTACATTCTTCTCATTAATCTTTCATTTCATATTTATTTTGTATTTTGTTTTGTATAGTTTATTGCATCCCTTGTGTATCATACGTAATATGGCTGAATAAATTATTAGTAGGTAATTTTTTTTTTAATGCCGAGTTAAAATTAGCATGTTTGTAGATATGGCGAGAGTTCCACGGTATGTGAAATATTGTATAAGGGTTCCGCGGAAAAATAAGTTTGGGAACCACTGCTCTACACTGCCCTCTTGCAGATCAAAAGACAACTCAGTGGGGAACCTACGCCTAACATCAAGAATCCACCATAAAACCTTAAGCTAATCCTTAAGAAACCTTGCAAGTTCCTTGTGAATTTCATCGACAATAAAAAATACTTTAACGAGCAATTGCAGTATTCGAATCTCTTTCTTAAGAGGGTCCTTTTAAACTGACCAGTTGGGATTTAAATTCTTCATTTATATTAATATTGTTGCACAACAATTCCAGGACTGTCTCAAATGCCTCTAGACTCTAGAGCTAGACAGTCTAGACTGCCCTATTGCAGATCAAAGGACAGTGGGACAGTGGGGAACCTACGCCTAACATCAATAATCAATCCACTGCAAAACCTTAAGCCTTAAGCTATCCTTAAGAAACCTGTGAATTTCATCGACAATAAAAAAGATTTTAACGAGCAATTGAAGTAATCAAATTTCTTTCTTAAGAGGGTCCTTCTAAACCGACCAGTTGGAATTAAAATTCTTCATCTGTATTAACATTGTTGCACAACAATTCCAGGACTGTCCCAATGCAGATCAAAAGACAACTCAGTGGAGAACCTACGCCTAACAGCAATAATCCACTGTAAAACCTTAACATCCTTAAGAAACCTTCCTTGTGAATGTCATCGACAATAAAAAAGATTTTAACGGGCAATTGAAGTAATCGAATCCCTTTCTAAGAGGGTCCTTTTAAACCGATTACTTTTAAATTTTAAATTCTTCATTTATATCAATATTGTTGCACAACAATATATAATACGATCAAAAAAATTTTGGATGGCGGTTCCTGTGAAATTTTAAATCACCTCTGAAATTATTTACTTTTTTATTTTTATTTCATTAACATTTTCTGGGCATTTTTCAAACGTGACAAATTGTTTTTGTAATATTTTGTAGTAAGTTTCAACCGAATTCTGGTTGGTTATTAAAATGTTTTTTCCAAAATTTAGTTTTATTACAGTTTTGACGATGTCAGTGACATAAAAATAATAGAAGTAAATAATTTCAGAGTTAACTTTTAATTCAACGGCAATCGCGATCCAAAGACTTTTTGATCATATTAGCTGCTCAAAAAACTTGGTTTTAATATGAAAGAATGATTATGAAACGAATAACTGTAAAAGAAGGGAGGATCGATTCAGAGAAACAGTAGTCATGATCTCATGATAATACTCTGTAATTAGTAATTAGAAAGAAAACAAAATAACTTCCTGGCATGTATCGCTGGGATGCTTATATAGAAGCAAATGGTAGCCATTAACGATCCAAGAAGCCTTCGTGAAATTAATTTGTTCTTAAGTGTTGGCTTTAATAATGTTGAAATAGCTTTGGCATTTTTAATTTATCAGAAAATTTTGCATTTTCTTTTTTTTTTCTATTCTTACTGTCATTCTCCACTAGTTTAGGATTGATGCGCATCCTTTCAGCTATTATTTTTTTAATATTTGCCTTGTTTCCCGGGTTGCGGTAGCTTGGTACCCCAGTCAAGTGCAATCACGAGAGTTGAGCTTCGTTGTCTCAGGCATCAGGCTTCCGTTAACGCGGCATCTCCCTCCCACATGGTGAGAGTGAGAGAGTAGGACAATTAGATAAGACACAGTAGGTGGGCAGATGAAAGGAGATCCGACGCACAGAAGAGCATAAGGATAAAAAATAAAGATAAACAAAGAAATAATATTTGCCTTCTCAATAATGATTGAAAGAGAGTTATATGAATAAACTAACAACAAAATTATTCCAGATTAAAACTAGCTGAACATGTAAGCTAATCTACAAAATTACATATATTCAATTAAATCAAGATTCGATTAATCTGCAATTATCTTCCAATAAATGTTATCAGGAGTAAGTAATTAAGGAAACAAAGCATCGAATTTTTATCGATAAAACTCATTTTTTGATTTTTGTGTCACATCGATATCATTACCAAAACATTGCAAAATCAATAAATTACATATTTTGTGATTGTTTAATTTTCAATTTTTAACAACTGGTGGCGAAATACATACCACAAATTACCACAAATTAGTCTACGTTTATAAATTCCAAACTGGTAGATTTTTTTATCGACTTAATTCGTTCTTCTGATTTCTCAAGCACAAAGAAAAATAAATCCAGAACGCTTCAAAAATTTTCCAACAATAAGAGCATCAATGAACCACGATCAAAAATAACCCGGACATAAATGCTAACAACCCCCCAAATTTTTTTTCTGAGTCTCATATATTCTATTTTTGGCAACAGAGAAGCAAGCACGCGAGATTTGTCTATTATAAACCACAAAGTCTATTTTAAGCATTTGCAACAAAAAAAACCACGGTGTAACATTACAGACTTCAGATTTTTTATTTTCCTAGGCAAAGATGACTTCATCATCATCACATACAATCCCACCTGCTGATTTATAAATTTTTATTGCACTTTATAATATGCGAATGAAATGTTTTTTTTTTTCAAAATATTAATATAAATTGTTTAATTTTATAACGCTTGCCTTGGAAAGGCTGTGTTGAAGACTGAAGGGAGGCAAATTGGTTCATCCATTTCGAACTTCCGCAACACGGGCTTTTGAAGACGGAACAAATAAATTTTAGCTGATAATTTCCTATGATACTGTATCCTAAAATTTAACCAACAGAATTCCAAATCCAATAAACTCTTTAATTTTTATTGTAAAAATTTGTGCATTGCAATTTCGAAGAGAAATTCAACGCTCAAATTTAAAGTTACAAATAAGGTAACTGGAAATAAGGGAATTAACATAAGTCAAATTTTTAACTTTCTATGTTCATGTTTACAATCGGTAATTATACATCTAAAACTAAATTTACATATTCAACTCGTGCTGAATTCTAAATTAAGATTTCTCCACGCATATTTCTGTAATATTTCACTTATTACGCTGAACGTACGAATGTTTTATAAATTTGCCCTTTTACAGAATTAATAATGTTAGAATTTCTAGGATAGAATGCCATTTAATAACTAACACATCGATAGAACCAGTGGCGTAACCAAGGGGGGGCCCAGGGGGCCAAGGCCCTCCTCAAGATCAAAGTTATTAATCAAAATTTTATTTAAAAAAAATCGCATTACAAAAGCCACCCAATCTGGTGAATTTGAAAACCAAACAGTGGACTGGGCCCCCTACAAACTACGTTTCTGGTTACGCTACTGGATAGAACAACGATAGCTGATTATTCATTACATTGCTCTCTCAATGGAATCCTACGCCTTGTAAACATGAAGTAGGGGTACCTACATCAACAAGACCATGTTTAATAATTAAGCCTGGGTATAATTACGATAAATCATAATTAAATAACTACCTACAATCGGCGTTAATGAAACAACTTATTGATCTGACCATAACCGACAATAAGCAGTTATATGTAACAAAACGATAACATCAATTATTAAGACAGTAGCACTTAATAATTGAAAAATAATCGAAACTACTATACAGACGTGATTCAAAATTTCTCCAATAAAGAATTTTTACTTGGAATATTCTGAAACATTTTATTCAGAACAAGTAAGAAAGTAACAGGAATCGTGCTTTAGAAGCCTTTAAGGTTTGGAATTTTTATAAATCGCTGTTCATAATTTTACTGAACTTATTTCTCGGTTATAGGGTATTCATTCAGACCAGCAAAATAGCTCGAAGCATTTTACAACTTAGTGATGGATTATAAGGGTTAAATACAACTATCGTAAGTCATCGCTACTAAGCCGGACTCGAAACATTATACAGCTGCCTCAAAATAGAAGAATCGTTTAAATGTTATTTAAAATATTTTGAGGGGCAGCTTTAAGCCGTCCCTGGTAGGGTGTCATGGCAAGACTTGCCACTTCTAACTTGTTGTAATACTTTTATTGTCCGTTGTAATAACTTAAAAAGTCAAGTCAAGAAATTGCGCACGCGACAGAACAGACTATAATTTCAGGTTATTACGTATTGTGTTGCGTGAACACTGCTTTCATCAATCCAACTTCAGACCCATACATTTTTAAACTGAATGAACTATAGACTGATTACAATTTTAATACCGGAAGCACAATCTACCTACTTATCATATAAACAAAATTAATATGTTATTAAATAAAATAATAACTAATTACAAACAAAGTTAAATGAAACGGTTTGGAAGACCATTTTATGAATGGACTTGGGGCTGGACGTAAAATCAACATACTCCCACACCTATTGATTTTCATGAACGAAAGCGTTCACGTTGCCAATTCAGTAGATTTCCTACTGAAGTACCACCCCTAAAGACCTTCAGATTGTCGTATGAAAGCATCATTTTGAACTTCTGAAGTTTTGGCAATAAATTGTTTTCGTTTCATTTTCAAAGGTTTGCTCACAATTTATTTAATCTTTGGTATGTAGACTGCGTTTATTTGATAAAATTCTACTGTTAAAACTTCAAAATTATGATCAAAACGTCTTTTTTTTTATGGAAATTGTAATAAATATTTTTGGAAGAAAAGAACAACGTTTTAATGACTAAGCAAAATTCTGTTGGTCATAAAAATTTTATATTCTTTTTTAAACATTTTTAATTACACTCGACTCACTTTTGAAGGATATCAAGTAAATCTCAATGACCCAAAAATAAAAGAATTTATTTATTTATTGTGCGAAATCTAGGCTTACGTGTGCCAGGGATTTCAATACGCATCAACTACTATGGTTATTAGTACTATAGTCCAATTGGCGATCCAGGTAATGCGCGTCATCAGTCACATGATCAACGGTCGGCGTTACCAATAATGCGCGATAAAAAAATACAAAATGTAATTGCTAAATATAAATTATTTTTGTAGTTTTCTAAGATTAGGCAGCCGTGTTTAATCACAAGGTCTATACATTTTTGAAAATAAGAAAGAAATCGGGTTTTTATTTTCTAATTTAGCTCATATTTATTTTTTGTAAAGTTAGTATTATTTTTGGCATGTTTATATTTCCAATTTCACTTGCAAATTTTTGACAGATCGTGTTGTGTGTCATTAACGTTTGTTTGACATTTGACGTTTTTTAGGTTATAAAATTTGTAAATCGTTTGGAACTTCATGTAGACGTACCAAGTTATGATGTCATAAAATTTATTGATGACGTGCATTACCGGGCTCGAAAATTGGACCATACACAACTAGAAATTTGCCGAACCTACGGGACTTCCACCCCTGGAAGGGACCTACGGGACTTCCACCCCTGGAAGGGACCTACGGTTTTACGTCGTATCCGAAGGACGACGGCATACTTTCAGATATTTACCGCATAAAAAATCCCACCGACCTGGATCGGGAATCGAACCCGAGATCTCTGGTTTACAAGGCAAGTATGCTAACCTTGGCACCATCGACGCCGGCAAAAGAAGTACATAAATAATTTCGGAAATTACTTTTAAATTCAATAGCAACCTCTATTCAATCATATTAATAATTTTTGTCACGCTCGATAGGCATTACTGACATCGTCATTCAAAGTATGTTTAACCCTTCCACAATTTTTTTACAAAATGAAACCCAGGGTAGGTATTTGTTTCAGCAATGAGAATTATTTAGTTCAGATTAAATGTTGAATAAGTCGTTCGTCATATTGCTCTCCAATAAACAACAATTTTTCCATACCTCCAACAAAATCTGATCCTAGTATCTGCCATTCATCGTAATTTGATAGTCAGAGATTTACTTAGAAAAATATATTATTAATTCAGTTTCTTTACACTGTAACTTATTAACTTTATACAGTTAAAAAGTCTATACATATTTTAATTCTAGCATTTATTAGCAGATCCTAAATTTTCCCAATTATAAGATTATTAAAAGAAAATCACATTTTGAAGTTGCCACAACTCTTTTAAATGTTAAGCTGCACACAAAATAAAAACAGACTAAATATTCTCAAACCAATGAGATTTATTTAATTCAGTTTAATGTTAAAATGGTTCCTCTTCAGTATTCTGAATAACATTCTGCAGTTAATATGAATATCTACATTTTGTTAGAGCATTGAAATGGTCAGCCCTTTAAAGGTCCTACGCTTGGTTAATAAAGATAACCTCAAAGCCGAAAATCCACCGGATTGATATCAGGTGAACGAGCTGACTAGGCGTTAGGAAACCGTTTGGCTTATGTTACGTTTGTCCGATTCTCATAAATATCACTGAATATGACCAATTCAAACTAGTAAAATCAAAACAATTTTTAAACGCAGTACTTTGGCGGTTTTCAAAATTCAAGGAGCAACAAAATTATGACTTTTGAAAGATTATTAACAAACGCATTACCGTAGTATGTGATTTACGAACAAACCCATTGCTATACGAATGTATTTTTCTGTTGCTTACCCTCTGATTTTTTTAAGTTATGGCAACCTCATAGATAATGTACCTTTGGTTTGGGTTTGAGTGACCTTGGAAATTATATCATTTCATTTTCGGATTTTGTACTGTTTTTGAGGCAGGCAAACAACCTCATCTTTATACTACTGGAAGTTGTAGAAAAACTGCACAATCACACTGAAAAGATGTTTAAACGTTGCAATAATAAATATGTACATACATCGTAAATTCACCTTTACAATATTTGCCTTTAAGCTTCCTCGACTATGTAGCTTTACCTTTTTTTTTAGTTATTCTTGAACAAGGATTTTTAATTAATTAAAAAAAAATAGTAATTTAATTCCAATTAACATATTTTCAAAAGGTTTGTTATGGCGAGATTGACATTTTATACTTCTTAAATGGGTATTTCGCCACCACTTGCTAAAATTGAAATTAACATGGTTCCTTTCCCCTTTTAAACAGTTTGGAAAAATATCCCCAAAGAAGCTTACATGCAACATTCAAACAAAAGAGTAATAATTCTTATGGCACGATTGCATGATAGAACAACAAAAAAAACGTCGAAAGACATCATTTGGTAACAGTTAATCTTGGTTCTTTCACACTGTGTAAAGAAGCTGAAGCGAGCACGTGCTCGCATGAGTAAATTGGTAAATTCTTGAGACAAATCCACAACATAGTAACCAGCGGCAAAACACCAGTTGAACGCGTTATAAACGTAGAGGCGGAGCTCTGGTTTGGATATTTATAATCCCCTACTAGACAGTCCTAGCTGTGATTGAAAATGGTTTTTGGATAAAACGAACTGAATTGGAATCCCTCTTGAGTGTTTTTAACTTTGAATTTACTTTCAAATTTATCCGTTTGAATAACCTGATTAATTATGGCAGTTATCAATAGGTCAGCTGAAAACATTAAATCCAAAACTAGCGATTCATAAAAATTTCCATTTACATTGGCATTGCTTCTTCCCGCCGAAACTCAACAATCAAGTTACATTGTTGATGATAACCTTGTCAGACAGGTTCATAACCGTAACATTCCAATTATCCAGCAGGTAAAAGAATATATTTATTAATACTATGGTACTTTATAATCTGTTATTAATTTAACAAATTGTAATAACTAATTATGGCAACAATTTAAATCGATTATCACCTAACCTAACATAAATTGCTATCCAATTAGACGGTGGTAATTTAAGGTACCTATTTCAAACATTTATGCGTCATACATTAACTTATTTTTCGAAAATAATCTGCAGAAAGTGAACAATGTTACACGTTGACAAAACAATAAGAAATAACGCTAAGCGACCACCATCATATTATAAAATTAAAACCATAAGGGTAATCAACATTTATGGGCAGCAACACCCCAAAATATCCACTACAATTTTTTAAGAAGACCTTCCATAAACTAATGATGATAGAAGAGCAGGGTCAACCTTCCACCAAATACATTTATGATCAAGATAACCCGCTAACCATGAAACATACTAACATAAACAACTTTAATACAATGAGAATCGTCAAGCGTGACGACTTTATTGCTTTAACGGACGTTTGCCCTGCCATTTTTGAATTACATTAAGTTTATATTGTTTAATTACAAACATAATATGAAAAACTTGCATTTTTATACTAGTCATTATCTTCTTAGATGTTTGAAATGCGTTCGATTGTTTTCCAAAAAATTTGAATATTTTTTCAAAATTACAGCAATTTTTCTGAAAATCAAACAATTATTATCCAAAAACGAAAAGGTAAGAAAACATTTGTATGTTAACTTTGAAATTGTCATTACACAAATTTTGGAAACAACACCTCTTCGATTGATTTTTTTTTTCTGGTGTTCTACATAGGTAAAAAGTTCGAACACGCGATTTAAAAGTATTATGAATAAAAGATAGGTGATGCTGGTCGATTAATAACACTTATTTTAACATTAACCCGGTGAATGGCCCTATAAATTTTAATAAAACAATAAATAGAAACGTCCTGTATATTGTTTTCTTTTCTGAAATACAAAAAATTGTTTTTTATGCAAATGCTTGTTTTGTTAATTTTTACAAGAATGAACTGTAATTGTGACAAACAAAAACAAAATTTAAACAAAATTTACTTATATTCCAAATTATACGTGGGCCTATTTTTATGTTATCTACCTAGCCATGAAACAAAAAAGCGACATGTCAAACCAATTATTAAAAAATAGCTGTGGCATTTAAAAGTACATGTGCTAAGTTGGGTTTAATTTGTGCGGTTTATAGAGATTTGGTAAGGTTTACTTCTTGATAAAATGAGCGAAATTAAGGTGGAACATTGCAGTGTCATAAAGTCAAAGTCCAGCAGATAATCAATGACTGTTCATAGAAACCTTATAGACGCGACCTAGCCCTGTCGCACTTCTTTCTATCAAAAACTTAAAAAGCATCTCAACAATATTTTGCGAAGTTGCCGAACGAATGTTTTTTTTCTGAAGGGACAAAAGAGATGGAATAAGTGTTGAAGAGTTGTTAATGTGATCGTGTTTTTTTTTCATGGCTAGGCCCTCCTATATCAGAGGAACACATTTATGTCAACAATTGCTGCTGCATTGTTTTGTTTACTTTCATTAATTGGTAACTTAAAGGCATTGGTAACTTAAAGGCATTGTCAACTTATGAAAAGTCGATTTTTTTTATTTTGTAATTTGATTGAGTAAACTGAGTATTACACCTTTTTTTGGCCGAATTTTAATTCGTTACCGTGTTATTGGAGCTAAAAGTTTAAGCTATGACGTCAACTACGTCGGTCGCCGGTAAGAGCTCTAGCATAGCGTACAACGCTAAATTTAAGTTATGTTGTCGACACTCGTGACGTCATGTACGTAGGATCTGAATTTTATTTTGGTTTTATTGTGGATATTATCAAAGATATTGAAATTCTACCAATGCGGGTACTTTTACGAATATTTTAACTAACGTATTTTAATATTTACTAAATATGTTGCATAAGTTGACAATGCCTTTAAAATAAAAACGTTTTGTATAACCCATCGCATCCGTAATTTGCAATTTCAATAATTTACAAATCTGATTCTGTCCAATGGAGCCTTCCTTGTCTATAAAACAAAGCCTCAATTTTCTGCTCTTTCTAGAACCAAACAAAAACTAAAGAGTCGATTGCACCAACCATGGATTATTTTTAAGTTAGCGTTTTAAACAAAACGGCACCAACCTCTAAAGAATAACATTTTTGACATTTTACACATGTAAACAAAAGTAAAATCTGTAAACAAAACGAAACTGATGGGATTTTGTTAAAACAACTGACAATTGAACCAATCAGCGATTGGTGTAATCGGTCGTTTGTCTTTTTTTCTGAATGCACACCACAGGAATTAAATTTGTAAGGATTCATTCCCTTGAATGGAACTTTTACAATTCGCTAAAATATTGTAAAAATTAGCAAACATAGGACGAAGAATAGTGCCAAGCATTTGTTTATTGTAATGTTTTGTAATCAATTAATGTCTGAAAATGGTAAGGCTAATCGGGAAGCGTGATGTCATCTCGGTTCCCATGGCAACGCGTTGTTGTTGTTGTTGATAGCACAATCACGTGCTTTACAGAAAACCGACTGTTGTGATTTCTGATATTTTTTCGGTTATAAATCGATTATTTTCTCCTATTTTGAATTAATAATCGACATGAAATATTACTATTGCACCTCATAGGAATAAATTACCCCGACACTAGTAATGAGGCAAGGTAATGACTAAATAAAAAAGGAATATTTATTTTAATTTTTCAACAACTGAATCGGGTATATGTTTTAATAAATTTATCGAATCGAAATGCTACCCTACACAGGGTGATACGTTGCATCAAGTTAAATCTTGGTAATCTAATTGTTCTTACCTTAGGTTGAGCATTGAATGTATCATCCGGACCTGAAGATTGGCGTTTAGGAGTGGTTGGATCAAATTTTTTTCTGGCACTGGGGCTGTGACTGTAGTTGTACTTGAAGGCCTTCCCATCTTGAATAATTAACCCCCGAGAAACGGCGCGCTTGGCGGCCATCCTCAGGGCAGTTTTTAAGTCCGATTCGGCATTTTCGACAACGGTATGCGATTGTCGCACATATTTTTCGATGGATTTAAGGGTAGATCCATCACGCTGGCCCAATTCACGTACCGCTTTGGCGATGACTTTAGTAATATCGGCGCCCTTTTCAATAATGAGGGTGCGACTCTGCAGTCCCATAGGATCCTTATAGGAGCTTTGCCCTTTGTTGAACACCTTGAGGACGGTGCCCTCCTTGACGGCGGTTTCAAGGTGTTCGGAGACGACATCCTCGTGGTAATTGTGATGCTGGCGGATGGCATGACAGATCCGTTCGACACTAGGCCGCTGCTTCTGCGAGCGAATTTTGCGGATCGCCTCCAATATCCACCGCGACCAGACGGCCTGAGAAACGTCCTCGGGTTCGCACATGCCGCTCACTGGAATCAAACACACAGCATTGACACCTGGTCTGCTTTACCTGGGCCCGCGCTCGGCCCCTCAGCTCCCGACCGCCGGCTCATGGGCCCTGCCTAAATGCCCTCATTAAGACAAAACGGATCGATTTCACAACGCGACACACACACTAAATCACTCATCAAATGCCGCTTCTTATGGAAAATGCCACATGGAACGCGGGAACTCCCGTTTAATCATGAAAACGCACGGTTACGAGTCACACGAAGCTTCAGCAGAACCCCGTCGGTAGCCATCTTGGGCGAATGAAGCAGTTAAAACATTCGACGAGTTTTTCTCGGTTTTAGGTTCGCTTAACATAACGGCCAACAATATAGCAACAATCTCACAAATCGTCCGAATCTAACAATAATATTAACACAAAGAACACTTACATGACAATCACAAAATGACGTAAGAAGTGACAGTTTAGGTCGCTGAGCAACGGTCGAGTCGTCCGGCGGCGGCTAGCGTTCCAGCAAAACATTCCATGAACTTCTCGACATTCTCCCGCCTTCTTCTTGCATTACTTTAGGCGCGCTCGCACACACAATGCCGCCTGATAAACTTACTGATTCACTCGCTACCTTAATTGTTTCCCTTAATTAAATTAGGATACACATAATTCATCGCAATAGACACATCACAACAAAAGGTTAATATTGTGACAAAATGGCTAGAATGGGGGCGCGCGCATTTCGCTCCTCTCACCGCACCAGATCATTGCGCTAAGTGCTACGGATATGTACTCCCCATGGGCGGAGTGTTAAAAGGGGTCCACGATAATGTTCTTTAATGTCACAATAGCTTATTATTAAATTTCATCCTTTAACCGAATTTCTCTTCACTTTATGAAATACGTTTTGTTTCATCGAACGCTTTACGGCAAGAGTACGTTTCAAACAATTAGCGTCACCGAAAACCTCTTTGGAACCTATTTAAAATTACCTCTGACTCATTTGTTTGTTATTGCTAAACCCTTTCAACATGTAATAGGAACGACCCTTCAATTTTTATCCATGTTTATTTGAGCCTTTATTTTCTTTCAAAAATATTAAACTCTAATTAGGTACTTTTTTACTTTTTTCAGTTACTTTCGTCTCATTGAAAAGCAAAAATAAAGAAAAATTTTAACTTATTTTAATAATTTGTTTTGAAATGCCGCATTAAAAAAATGCGTTTTTTGCAACCTGCAATATTGAAAACATAATTTTTTTGGATAGATAAATGAAGGCAATTTTTTTTATGTTGCTTTTTATAAAGAGATGATTCTTTATTCCTTGACATTTTGCTTAATTAATAATACTAATAATATACTTACCTTTACAATAGAAACACTTTCAAGCAATGACTCAATAAAAATCACATTAAAAATAAAAAATTAACCATAGTAAAATTAACTTACATAGAAAATAATGCATTTCAAATATGCAACAAAATATTCCACGATATTTACAGAAAGCTCACTTATTTGTTTATTAATATACTTATTTATTGACAAATTTTAGTGTACATATTTGCATGCACTACTAATTAGATAACAAAATTATGTGTTTGCCCGCGTTTTCAATTTTACAACTTTTAAATTCCGCGCCAAATAATGATCGACCGGGTGAAAGCGCTATAAGTTGAGCGATATCCTCACAGGTAGCAGCACATTTAAAAAATTAATTTTCTGATTTATTTATTTGAGTTTTTCCATACAGGGTGATTTGGAGCTAAAAGGCAAGTATAAAAATATACACCATCCTATTTTAATCAAAAATACGTTATGATATTGTATGTAATTAGCTTTCCTTATAAATTGATTTCGGTTTAAATTACAAAACTGAAAAATATATTACCTAGGTATGTACATACATATAAAGCAAACAAAGGTATGTACTCAATATGTGTATCAAAATTATTTTTTAGAATTTTTATTCTAATATAGCCCAAAACTACAATTTTGATGTAATAAATCGTAAATACTTGTCGCAGTGGCGGAACATTGAGTATGCAGACCGCAGTAGTTCATTGCAGAAGTAACATCTGGAAAAAATCATAAAATTCGTCACTACTAAATAATAAATGATATTATAGTTGTTATTATTAGGCTCCCAAAAGTCCCAAAATTGCTTCGGTATATTTACATAATACTGAATATGAACTATCAGATTTCTGGGCCCTATTATTGCACAATGAATTTACAAGTTACAAGTTAAAGTTTACTAGTACTTAAATATTAGCAATTGTAAATTTTTTTGTTATTTTTAGTATTTTTAGCTAAATTATTACTAAAACTGTTGATATTTTACAAATATAAAAATATCAATTTACATTTGCTATATTTAAGTACTAGTAAACTATAACTTGTAACTTGTAAATTCATTGTGCAACAGGGCCCTGATGTTATCTAATTGTTTATACAAATATATTATAAAAATTTGTTACTAGTTTGTGTTTTTAACTAAAGTGTCTTATTTTTATAATTCATACAGGTTGTCCCGAACCTCCCACTATAAATAAAGCTTCAGGTAACCTTTTTCTATTATGAAAGATGAACACAAAAATGCAAAAAAAATTGTCCTGCGCAGCTTATTTTTCTTGTACGATGTAACGGTGTGGTTAAAGTTGTTATCTCCAACAGTAAATTATAAGAAACTATAAAGAAAACTTAAAGAAATCGCATATTTTATCAATATAGAAAATACATTTAAAATAAAAAATGTTAGGTAACAAAACGTTTTCCGGATTGGAACCTTCAGAAGGGTTTCGCCACTGGCTTGATTGACAAGTTGAGTTAGTACCGTTGCCCTTCTGCCTCTTGCTAAAAGACTTTCGCCTCTGCCGTGGTTAACGTTGAGTTCTTCTGTCTCAACAATGACACGCATATTTTATCAATAGAAAATACATTTAGAATAAAAAGTATTGACTATAATTTGTTTTAACTACATATTCGTATTTCGTTTGTTAAATGGTGTTAAAATATATAGTCCAGTCCAGTGATTCTCAACCGGGGTGTCGCGACACCCTGGTGTGTCGCGAAAGCAAATCAGGGGTGTCGCGTGTCATCCAAGGCCGTGTATTTTAGTGTGGTTGTATAAGAAAAATTTGTTGAGTCATTCTTTTCAACTTCAACCACGTTCAAAGCGGCGGGTGGGGACCCCCGCTGCATTCATCTGCATCTCTGCCGTCTGCAGTGTAGTTCGATACGTGCAGATACGTGCATTAGTATTAGTACCAACTTCTATCGCCTCCCACGTGTTTTTAATATTTACGTAACTTTCACAAAAGGAGCATGGATAAATTCCTTGTAAGGAAACGAAATATAGATCCCGAAAACTCTGATAATCGTGTTGAAAGCAGTAATAGTCAACCATGTGTAAATGTAAGTGTTTCTGTGACAAATGTTAATAAGAAATCCAAACTTAAAGTGCGCAAATATAATGATGACTATTTGAAATTTGGATTTTCATGGATAGGTGATGAAGACTGCGCTCAGCCTAAATGTGTTGTGTGTGGAATGACTTTATCAAATCAGTCCATGGTACCCAACAAACTTCAGAGGCATTTGCAACAACACCACAAACATGTTGAACAAAAACCTGCAGGTTACTTCAAGGGACTTTTTCAAGAACAAACAAAAGCATCCAGAAAAATGCAAAATCGTGTAAAAATATTTGACAAAGCCTTGATTGCTTCATTCAAAGTATCCGAATTAATAGTCAGAAATAAAAAAGGACATACTATTGGTGAAACTTTAATATTACCGGCATGCAAAGAAATAGTAAACACCATGTTCGGTCCAGAAGCTGCCGAAGAAGTGTCTAAAATTGCATTGTCGAATGATACTGTGAAAAGAAGGATTCAAGAAATGTCTGTAAATATTGAGGATAGAGTTTGTGAAATGTTACGAGAGTGTAAAAAGTTCGCGCTGCAACTCGATGAAAGCACCGACGTGAGTGGTAGATCTCAATTAATATCATTTGTTCGATTTGTAGACGGGACTGATATTATTGAACAAATATTATTTTGCCGGGAACTTAGGACTACCACTACTGGTGCAGATATTTTTTCTGTGGTCAATACGTACCTACAACAAAAAAATCTAACATGGCAGTATTGTTGTTCCATATGTACAGACGGAGCAGCTGCTATGACATGCCGCATTAAAGGCTTCATAGCTTTAGCGAAAAAAGAAAATCCTGGAATAGTTACTACCCATTGCTTCTTGCACAGACAAGCTCTCGTGGTGAAAAGCGTAGAAGGTGGCTTGTTAAACGAGGTTTTTTCTAATGTTGTTGCAATGATTAATTTTATTAAGACCCGCCCTGTAAAATCTCGTTTATTTGAAAAGTTGTGCGAGGAAATGGGAGCTGAATATAAAACATTATTATTGCATTCAGAGATTCGCTGGCTATCAAGAGGAAAAATATTGCATCGTGTTTTGCAGCTCCAGGAAGAAATGGAACAGAAAAACCTGAATTCTCGGAGATGCTTAGTTGCACTACCTGGAAAGCCAAATTGGCATATCTTGCTGATATTTTTGAAAAACTGAATTCACTAAATACGAGTATGCAGGGGCGCAATGAAAATATAATATCTGCTAATGATAAAATGAATGGTTTTTCAAAAAAACTGGATCTTTGGAGATCAGCAGTTGAACGTGGAGATTTATCATACTTTGCATTTACCACAAAATCTACATCAGACCTCAAACAATCAGAAGTAGTTCAGCTCAGACGAACAATAGTAAATCACCTGACTGTACCTCAAGACGGTTTAAAAAAATATTTTCCTTCAGTTGCTACTATTGAAATGGCATGGGTAGTATCGCCCTTTGACAAGTCTGGCGAAGTTAATATTAATAATGCTTCTACTTTAACTGCACGTGAAAAAGAAGAACTTGTGGATATTCATTCTAACACAGCACTAAAGTCCAAATTTTTGGATGCTGATATATCAAAATTTTGGATATCGTTGAAGAATGACTACCCTTCGATCTCAGAAAAAGCCTTGGATATTCTGCTTCCATTTGCAACATCGTACCTCTGCGAGATGGCATTTTCAAGTATGAAGCAAATCAAATCAAAATACAGAGCACGACTAACTGACGTCGACAGCGAAATGCGTGTAAGTTTATCACATGTACGTCCTCAAATAGAAAAATTATGTTCAGCTCATCAGGCACAGGTGTCACACTAATGCTGACTGAGAAACTTTTAATTGAGATCTTTTTGTATTTGCAGAAAAATTTTGTTTGTGTTTAAGTATACATGTATTTTTGTTTTTGAAGAATATTAAAGTTATTTAAGTGTAAACTAGTTTTAATTTACTTAATATTTTGCACATATATTGTGATTACAATTAGACATTAGGGTTAGGGTGTCACAGCATAAAAACCTATATTTAAGGGTGTCGCGGTCACAAAAAGGTTGAGAACCACTGGCTCCAGTCAATAAAGGGTTTGTAGAATGCATGGAGGGTGTCACAATTTTTGACTTTAGGGCTTTGTTTGGAGTCGTTAGGAGGTAAACATACTAAAAGTCCCCGGACATAGGTGGTGAGCGGGGTGCAGGGGGGGGGGACTGAGAAGGCCTCTGTTTTTGTTTTTTTGCTTAAGGCCCACATTCACGTTGAGATCTGTATCGATACATGTATCGATACAAGTGGCGATACATGTATCTGAGATTTGTATCAAGTATCAGTACAACCATACACAGTGATACCGAATCATGAAACGTCAGACTGAAATGTTTCCTGTCGAACCTGTGTTTGTAGCAGTTGCAATAGCATTGTCGGAATCGTTAAAGAAAAAAGACGCCGAAAAATAATAAGGACAAAGCAATGATTACGTGAGAAAATCAAGTATACTCTGTTTTAAATTTACTTCAGGAACTAAAACGATTTCAAAAACTATTTGCGAATGGATGATACACTGTATGATGCCGAACATCAAGCAAATAGGTCCATTTCAGGTGGTAAGTCATTTCATCTATCTTGGGTCGTCTCTAATATCAATGAAGACGGTAGCACTCATGGAATCAGAAGAAGATGCGAGATGGCAAGAAGTATACTGCGAAATTTACAGAAAGTCTGGAAGGACATGGACTTAACACTGGACACAAAGAAACAGAGACTGAAAACTTTAGTTTTTCCAGTTTTACTATATTCCGCTGAAACATCGACCATAAAAGAACAAGACCTCAACCGCAGTGATTCTTTTGAACTTTGGTGCTGGAGACGAATTCTCCGCATTTCATGGACTGCCAGACGAACAAACGCATCTGTTAGCCAAGAAATTAACGAACTCGCACTCACAAGGATATCCCAAATTATTGTTCATAGAGGAATGTTAAGATTCTTCGGCCATATTGAACGTAGGGATGACAATAACCTAGAAAGATTGGTGGTACAGGGACGAATGAAGGGTCCAAGATCACGCGGCAGATCTCCAAAAAGATGGACAGACCAAATTAAAGACCTAACTGGTACATCTCTCCAGAATGCAACCAAAGAAGCCAGAAACAGAGAACGTTGGCGAAAAGTAGTCCGAAAAGTTCGTAAATGAAACTAGTTTCCCGAGTAGTTTCCATAGGTCACGAGTCCTCTGTAAAGAGAAATACGAAGAAGAAGAAGAAGAAGAAGAAGAAGATACACTGTTTAGGAATCTATTGGGAATAGTAAAAGAAAGAATTGAAAAACAGAATACTATCATGAGAGAAGCAGTAAGTGGGAAAGAAAGACTGATGGTGACTTTACGATACTTGGCCATCAGAAGATGCTCCACAACTTTTTTGAGTTATGCATTTTTGTTGGTAACAAAACTGCGATCTGCGTTAGGGTACCTAATCTTACACTTTTCAACGAAGTTCTGCTGTTGCCGTTTCACGAAGTGGTCTATTTGAGTAGTCTTTTGACTTAGAAATCCACAAACACGGATATAACATACATATTCAAAAACTCTTCCCAAAAATCTCGATCCGCAGACATGATTTAATTAACTTTATTCGCGCGATACAGTGATACTGGCGCACACACGTTGAAACATGGTATCAGTTGCACGGTCGCGGTATCGATGTTTCACGACAGCGATACAGACGTCGATACCAGCTGATACTGATACATCGATACCGAGACAGTCACATACACGTTGAGATTTGTATCGCGATACTGATACCTGATACATGTATCGATACAGATCTCAACGTGAATGGGGGCCTTTATATCTTGAAGACGGTGCATCTTATCAAAAAAAGTTCTTATATACAAAATCAAAGCCGACAAAATTTCCTACATTTTTGCTTTTTTAAGTTTTTTGCTATCTCCAACCTTTTATGAGATATCTGCTCTCAAAAATCGCTAATTTTCCAAAGAAAATATTTTGCCTCACGTTTTTCATTAAACTTTTCTCTCTAGCACCTTATCTCTTCGGTTTACAAAAAAATCCCCAGAAAAGAAGTTGTAGAGGATTAAATTTCATTAAAAATGGTATATACATTTTATTTTTTTTTTTCGAAAATTAGCGATTTTTGATAGCGGATATCTCATAGACGGTTGGAGATAGAAAAGAACTTTACAAAGTAAAAATGTGGGAAATTTTGCCGACTTTGATTTTGTATATAATTACATTTCGCTAAAACGCACCGTCTTCAAGATATAAGCAAAAAACCAAAAAAAGGGAACTTCTCGGTCCCCCCCTGCACCCCGCTCACCACCTATGTCCGGCGACTTTTATGGTAGCCATACACGTACCGGCCGGCCTGTCAGTTACCTACGCCTGAACGGTCCGCCGGGAGACCGGCGGCAAGTTGAACTGAAAACCCCATACACCTTCAGTTGAAACCAGGCCGGCGAGCACTTCACATCCTGTGATCATGTTCCCCAGTGATGAAGATGCGCGAGCGATTCTCGCTTTAATAGTTGTTGTATTAGAGGCTAATAATAAAAAACGGAGGAAAAAAGTATGGTGTAAAGAGCGGTGGCTGAGGAGACATGCGTCAATTTGCTTAATGAATTGAAGCTGGCTCCAAAAGACTAGCACAATTACCTAAGAATGGACGAAAATAGGGGTAACTCATACAGTTATTGGACACTTAAGCACTTTACTACAGTTTCGTGCCGTAAAAAATTTCAAATTTTAACTTAAAGAAAATGTAAACACACTAATGTAAACCTTATTGTGCTGTGCTTCTGGTTAGTAGACTAATTACACAAAATTACAACACTAGTATTTACTATTAACATTTAATTAATACTAAGCAAAAATATACAGTTATTGGACACTTTTCACAGTTATTGAACACATTAAATACAGTAATTGGACAGTGGACACTTTATAAAATATTATTATTTTATCCTGTTTTGTAATTTTTGTACAAATATCATTAACAACCGTTCTTAGGTAATACATACGAGTATATAGGTATATTTTTTGTATATGCATTAAAACACATGAAAAATAGAAAATCTCCAGGAGAAGACCAAATTACAAACGAAATGTTGAAAATGGGTGGAAATACTCTGATAGATGCAATTTCAATACTTCTAAATAAGTGCGTAACAGTTCGCCAACAGCTTTGAATTTTTGTAACTTCTCCTCGCCTACTATACGACAAAATGTAGCGTAACTCATACTTATGTCATCTTCCTTCGCCGTTTGTGTTTCATAATCTGCAGCCACGGATTTAGAACTACCTAGGCATTTTGTGTAGTAAATAGCATCTGCATTGAAAGGGAAAATCCCACACACTCTAAACCCGTTAATTAAGGTTTCTCTTTTTACACTGGATTCAACAACAGTTTGTAGTAGTGGTGCGAAAGTCAACTTAGTTAGAGCTTGTCCTGGATGTGCGTCCTGCCATTGCTTCACTGCCTTCCGCCAAGCTATTTTAATTGGCCTAAATACAGCTACATCGCAGGGTTGAAGAATTCGAGTTGCGTTTGGATAGAGAGCTATAATTTCAATCTGTAGTTCACTACACAAGACACTCAGATGATAAGTCAAGTGGGACTTATGGCCGTCCACAAAGAGAATTACGGGTAGTGGTACTTTTTCCCTGATTAGGTATGGATGGAATACGTTTGCAATGTATTCGTAAAATACTTCTCCTGTCATCCATCCGTTATCGCTACGGGCAATTCCACAATGGTCGGGTACAGAACGTGCAATTTGGTCTGTAATCCTTTTGTAGGGATACACCACCATTGGACAGCAAGTAGCCCCACTTGCTAAAAAGGTAAACGTAGCAGTAATGTTTTCTTTAGAAGACCCCTGCTCTATGGAATAAACATTTTTTGCTCCCTTTTCTGCCAATACCCGACCTGTTGATGGACAAATTTGGAACCCTGACTCATCTCCATTAAATACTCTTGATGGATCATTCATTACTTCTTCTAATTGCCTCTCTTTAATGTAGTTACCTATTTCGTCAAACCATTTTCTAATGTCGTTTTCTGATAAACAAGAACTAGCTGATGTAACACCTTCATTAGTTCGTTGACTAATCTGTGGATTCCGCCTAAGGAAAGCTTTGAACCATCCATTGCCAGGACGATTATCTGTAAACGGATTGGGCCGTGGATTGTTTTGCACACATTTCTGAACACTGCAAATAATATCCTCTTTTTTTCGAGGAAACCCTTTTCTAGATAGCTCTAAAATCCAGTTTACTAACGTTGCTTCTTCTTCACTTGTTAATACGGGCGGAGGGCCAAAGCTCCCTTTATGGCCAGGATTTTGTTTCCTGAATAGTAGAGTGGATTTTGGGATGCCATATTTATTTGAAATGCTCCTCAAGGATGATTGTCCACGTGCCAAATCTTGAAGTGCTGCCTGTAGGGCACTTGCATCGTAACTTGGTTTTCTTGGCATAGTAGAGGAGGTTAATGCTAAAAAAGGAAGAAACATAGATGCGAGAGTAATGAAGCCTCTAACTTATATTATTAATAAACATTTGTCCAATAACTGTGTAGTTCATAAGCATAGTTGTTGGACACTCTGTCCAATAACTAAATTTCTTATGTTTTTAGAATGCAGTTATTGGACACCTCTACTATTACAGCACAACTGTAGTAAACAGCAAGTGTATATTAACTGCAGCATGTTTAACCTAATAACTTACCTGTGTGAAACAATGACACGTCTAACTGCTTTACAACTACACAATCGGCGACTTAAAAATATTAGCAATTCTTAACACTTGCCACTACGAAACACGTCAAATTACAACTGCTATAACATTTGACACAGAATTTTCGTTATGCAAGATATTTGGAGGGAACCAACTTGATGGATTGTTAAAATGACGTATGTCGCACCATGTATTAACAGATAGTATCATTTAGAGTAGATGTCTAGCTATTACAGCTCCCTACACTGGAGATGTCCAATTACTATACCGTGTCCAATAACTGTATGAGTTACCCTACGTATTTACAACTTTTGTCATTGGTTGCCCAATTAATTACTAGAAAAAATACGGTGATGAGAAATGCGATCTCCCCACATGAACGACTGATGACAACGCTGAGGTTCCTAGCTAAGTAGCCACTGGGAGAAGTTTGGAGGACCTGGGGCCCAATTCTCGAAACCACTCGCTACGAAGCGTATGCGCTAAACCCTAAATAGCGCATGAATTTTGTGAAATGGTATTCTCGAACAGTCGTATGCGCTATATATCGCATGACTACCACTCGCTACGTAACGAATGCTGTTTAACCATTCGCTTTCTCGTAACGTGTACGCTACACAGTTTACGTTTGCGCATTCGGTCGTTTTAGAACATTACAACCTCAAATTCAAGTCCACAGAACACCTTGTTTTATTCTAACTTGGTACAGTTCCGGGATCCGAGAAACAGTATTATTTACTCGTACATATTGTTCAGATGTCATTAAATGAATTAGCACTGCTGTATGGGATAGGTGTCGTAGAAGAAGCAGAAGTAAATGCTGAAAGGCCCCCAGACGGGGCCCATACTTTATTTCACGCATGTTACCCTAAATTTATTAAATGGATTACACATTTGTTCTCCGGCCTCCGGTTCAGTCGGATCTGACAGGCCAGCCGGAACCCACTCACATTCCCCCCTATTGAGCGTTCGTTGACTGGACTAATAAGAAATTTTGTTAAAATTAAAAATGACAACAATGCATATTTTGGTGACCTGATATGAACAAAAAATAAAAATGGAAATAAAAAATTCAAAATTCTTATGTCAAATTTTGACTGTCAGTTGTGACATCAGACTGTAATTTCACTTTCGTTTGATTTGCTTCAACCATAATTTGTCTTTGTAGTTTGTACCATAAAGTACACGGCGCGGTATATGAATATGCAGACATGATAGATAGCTATAGGTTTTAGGAAACTGTCAAGGAAATTTTAATGAAGCTGCAAGGGTGTACCTACGCCATACGTTTTCCTCTCATACTGTGGTAAGAGCTGCAGATCGAAGACTAAGAGAAACTGGAACCATTATTCCAGCTCATGATGTGAACTGAGGTCGACCAAAAATAAGGGAACCCAACTTAGAGGAAAACGTTTTACAAATAGTACTTAGCTGAAAATCCAGAAACTAGTACTTATAGGTACTTATGGAGTGTTTCTAAAAATTTGGGTATTTCTAAAACTCGTGCACATAGGAATTTAAAAGATGATGGACTGTATCCTTGCCACAAAACAAGGGTTCAGAATTTATTGCAGAAAGACCATCCACATCGATTTACTTTTTGCGAGTGGTTGTTAGAAGCCGTTTATAAACAACGTGTTATGGACGGACGAAGCTACATTTACAAGAAACGGCATCTTTAACTGTCACAACGAACAGGTACGTTTTTCAGTAAATGTATGGGCAGGAATACTTGGAGAGAGGCTGATTGGTCCTTTTATACTTCCTGAAAGGCTAAATGCAGAAAATTACTTAGAATTTTTAAATGATAACCTTCCGGGCCTACTGGAGGATATTCCTCTTGCACTCCGGCGCGATATGTGGGTGCAGCTCGATGGTACACCATCACATTATGTAGGTGTGGTTCGGCAGTGGTTTAACCACCATTACCCTGACAAATGCATCGGTCGTGGAGGTCCAACAGATTAACCAGCGAGAAGTCCGCATTTAACACCTTAGGACTTTTTCCTGTGGGGGCAATTGAAGAATTTGGTGTACGTTACTCCTGTCGAAACTCGAGAAGACCTTACCTATCGCTCGAATTCATGAAGCAGCCACAACCCACAACCATTAACCCCAGAATATTGCAGCGTGTTCAATTCAAATTGCAATTGCTGTGAGTGAACGCAAGTGCTGCGAGGCTAATGGGGGCTCTTTGAAAACGTTTTACAATAATGTAATGTTTTTTTGGGAATTGATTGAAAATTATTTTTACTTAGATATATTACTTAATTTTGTTCTAACTTAAACGCTATTTTTCCTAGCATTTTCTAACACAGAGTAAAACCATTAACTAAATAAAAATTTTACTTTGTGCATTATTTTTCAGTCTAGTTTTAATAATACGTAAGGTAATAGTATATTGAAGGACAAGTGTTACAATGACTCTTATTGTAATATGAGTACAGTTTGCGTAAACGAGCCGTAGGCGAGTTTCGCAATGTACTACGAATATTACAACTCGTCAGTGTAACACATGTTTTTCATACTATTTATCCTATTTCGCATAAGTTATTTTAATTTAAAAAATTAATATTAAGTAGAAATATTAAATGTCAAGGTTGGTAAGAATGACAGTTCCAATAAACATTTGAAATTCAAATAACAATTTATTTTGACGTTTATTAAAAACATATCCGAAAGTTAGTTACATCTAATAAGATTTCTATCTCAAAATGGATGGAGAATTACAATGCACTCCTCCTGAGGTAAGAAACATTGCATCTAATGCAGTTAAATTAATTTAATTGCGGTATTTTTACATATGCAATAATGACAGATGTGTTTGACAATTTGACATATAGACTCAGTTACGAACGTTACAGATAAAATATTCCCTAACAACAGCTGTACAAAAATTTTCATTGTAGCACTGTTTTTGATAAAAACGGTTGTACAAAATTCACTTTGTGAACGCGATATAGGAATTAGTATATTATATACCAAGGTAGAGAAGGCATTTTGCTCAGCCGAGCAGTATTATTTCCCGACATGCGAAGCATGGAGGGAAATAAGTTGTGAGGCTAAGAAAAGTCTTCTCTACCGTGGTTTATATACTATTTTTTTTCACTACTAGCACCTTTATTTCTTTTAATTAATAATTGTTACATCAGTATAAAAATAAAATGACAGATGGATATGTTTATTTTTAAATATCCACAAAAATCAAATAGCCTTGCTTGAAAACAAGGGGAGGAGCTAATTTTAATTAGCGTTTGTGTAAAATATATTTAGAATAGACACCTGAGTGCATAGCAATTGTTTCCATTATTAACGAGTAGTGAATAATGAAAAATTATTGACCACTAGGAGAGAAATTCATCTTCTTGGCTTGAAAACAAGGTCAATAATGACATCTTCTAATACTAGTAGTGAAAAATAGTATATTGTGTTATTAGGAGCAAAAGTGTCATTTTGTGTGTCGAGCATGACGTTTGAACGACGAGCGCCAGCGAGTCGGACAATTTCATGCGAGGCACAGAAAATCACTTTTACTCTGAATAGCACATCTTACTTTTTCTTCAAACGCATAAATTAAAAGCAATTCAGCAAGAAAAGTCAAAAATGAACGTCATACCAGCTGTCATTGCTACGGGTTGCTTTGTTATAAAAAATAAAAACAGAAAAATTACGAGTTGCCACTGGCTCATTTTGTGTGTATCCAAGGACACAAAACACAAAGTCGTGTTTTTCTGACGTTTGAAGAAAATAGTATATTGTGTTATTAGGAGTAAAAGTGTCATTTTGTGTGCCGAGCATGACGTTTGAACGACGAGCGCTAGCGAGTCGGACATTCATGCGAGGCACACAAAATCACTTTTACTCCGAATAACACATGTTATTTTTTCTTCAAACGCATAAATTAAAAGCAATTCAGCAAGAAAATTTAAAAAAAGTCAAAAATGAACGTCATACCAGCTGTCGTTGCTTTGTTATAAAAAATAAAAATTACGAGTTGCCATTGGCTCATTAAGTGTCACTTTTACTCCTAGGAGTAAAAGTGAATGTTTATGTCACTTTTACTCCTAGGAGTAAAAGTGAATGTTTAACTGTGTGTATCCAAGGACACAAAGTCGTGTTTTTCTGACGTTTGAAGAAAAAATAAATTAGATTGATATCTCGGCCCCTAGCCTACTAATTTATTTAAATTTGTCACTTCCAAACGGCTTTCTTGTTAAGTTCATTCATTAAACAAACAACAAACCTAACAGTGTTGTCAAATTTAATTTTCTTTTAATGCTTCGTATGAGGAAAGTAGAAACTGTAGAGAGTTTGTGTTGATAGTTTTAGAGTTCTCATGCGTTACCGAAGCCTTCTACCTGATGCTTTAGTGGGAGTTTCGGGACACCCTGTAGATATATGAGGTCCCGAGTTGCGGTAGCTAGGTACCCCCATTCCCGCACGATCGGGAAGGTTAAGCATCGTTGTCTCCGATTGAGTTCTGGCTGACTAATCTTGTGAGTTTCTGTCACTTCTCCTAGGAAATCTGGGTCCTTTTCATCGTCACCACTTACTAGATCAGTCTGGAACTCTTCATCAGTGGCGTACCTAGCTTTAGGAGGCGGAGGAGGCAATATGTCTTGAAGGCGCCTTAGGACCCTTAGATATTATAGAAACAAAAAGGCCGACGAAAATTTTAGTTTGGACTAATTTTAGGAGCGCGTATTTTTGTCTATTTTTTGCACTTGGACAACGATTTTTTTTTGTTTTTTGTAAATACCGGTAGAACGGGGCTATTCGGGAAGAAATTTAGATATTTTAATGATTTTATAAGCCAATTGTAGCAGTTTGTGGAAATTAAACATATGTTTGGATAGAGTTAGGTCCACTTAATATAACCCCATATCATTTGCTCTTAGCTGTAATTTTGATTGTATTTATCGCAGATTTTAATAAGGCACATTAATAAATTCCTTATTAATGCTAGCACTCAATGGTACCACGGTACCAATATGGTTACATTTGAAAAGATCGTGTTTTGTCCCAAAAACCATTTTGATAAACTTTATTTGCTCATAAATCACATAATTTACTAGTTTCGACGGGATTTCGATTTTTCTAGTAATACACGGCTCAATTAGAATAAATCGGAACAGTCATGGCACACTTAAATAGAAAACTAAAAATTAAATTAAAATAAATATTGAAGACTGAAATGTCACTTATGTGGTATCTTTGGATTCAGAAAATTATGCAGAATTCAAAAATGCATTAATATATAGGGTGTTCTATTTGAAAATCAAAAGTTAGTGTCACTTCCGGTGAAACCGGAAGTGGAAAAAAATCATTTAATATGTCAAAAAGTGACGTTTAATAAGTATATAGGATTTTCCAAATTTCAACCATTTATCTTGAAAACTAAAGGAAAAAAGGGGGGAGTAGGTACCATGATCGTGTTACACCCGGTATACATATTTTTTTTTTAAATCATTTTCCAAATAGCCCCTTGGTTGGGGATATTTGGGAATACATTAAAAAACATGTATAAATTGAATAAAATCTTATAATAATAATAATAATAATAATAATAATAATAATAATAATAATAATAATAATAATAATACCCGTCTGGGTTCCGGTTTAAGAATAGACCCAGGGAACCCCCTGCCAGTCGTAAGAGGCGACTATCTGGGGCGCCTGTCCTTATTTGTACCATATACCCTTATCCTTTATCCCATTTTTCCTTATTTTAACCTTTCCCTAGCCTGGCGGTAGGCATAAAACGCATTACCCATCTTATAATGGAGACTCGTAAAAATAATAGTAGAAAAGAGCCGCTGCCTGGGGAGCGCCAGGGCACGTCTGGAGCTGGTGCTGGACGTGACAGCATACGGACCGCCAGTGGTGTGTCGCTGAACAGGCGGGCGCACACCGGGTTACCCGAAAATACCACAGCCGAACAGCAAACCCAAGAAACCAATGTCGCATCCCAACCTGCAGAAAGTGCTTTGTCGATCAATCAACCGACAACCACCAAAGCAGGCAAACCGAGACAACGCATGCAGTGGAATGATGATATGAATATAAACCTCATGCGTTGTTACTACACTACCACTCAGGGAGACACAGTTAAAATAGGCTACAGACAGGAACTACATAGAAGATTCATTGAAATTTATCCAGAACTAGCACACCTCTCAGAACAGAGACTAGTAGATCAGAAACGAGTTGTTGATAATAATAATAATAATAATAATAATAATAATAATAATAACACATAGTCAAAATAAAATAATAGTAGATTATTCAACAAGTAAAGAAAAGTGGCAGTTTTCTAGCGAGTGGAAAATGTTTGATTCACGAGCGTTAGCGAGTGAATTACAATTTCACGAGCTAGAAAACCACTTTTCTTACGCGTTGAATACGCTATTTTTTTGTGTAAGTACTGGAAGTTCGAATTTTCTAGACAAATTTGTTAAATTTATCAAGGTTATGTTTGTACGGAAACATAGCAACTACAACACGTACATAGTAACAAGTAAACAAACAGACTGTGTTGCTAGGAATAAAGTGTTGGTTGCTAATGACTCAAGCGTTGTAATGAGGAAAAGGTTGCTAACGAGAAAAATGCCACTTTTCTTTACTATTTTCTACATAGTAAAATGGCCGTTTACCATTGACTATACAAAAAAAAAACATTTTTCCTATTACAATGACAGTCAATCCTTAAAAATGTTATTCCTTAAATCCTTAAATGTATACCCTTATGAGTTACGAAAGTGTATTTTATAAGCTTTTACGGAACTTATTTTCTCCACGACCAGTTATGAATGTAATAATTCCGAAATCATTTTTAATAATAGAAAGTAAAAATTCTCACTCTTGAGATAGAATATTTATTCTGAAACACTTGCTTCTTATGTGTTTTGCATGTATTTTCATTCTATAACAAGTGACAGAATGAATATTCCGTAATTATGCTCAACGACATACATAGATTGCCATGGATTTCAAAACTGTCAGTGTCAGATGTAAATGCGGCGTCCTAGTTGTTTTGATACAAGTTTTAATTTAAATTTTAAAAAAATTATTACTAATACAATGTAATATAATTGTTTCAATAAATAACTTGTTTTGTTCACATTTAATTGTTTTTGATTCATACTTTCCGGTCGTGGAGAAAATACAGTCTGTTACTCGGTTAGAATGAAAATTCGATCTACTCGTGGTTCCTCACGCTCGCTAACGCTCGCGTTCGGAATCTTCCACTCGTATCGAATTTTCATTCTAACCTAGTTACAGAATATACTATTCCTTTAATTTAAATATAGCATCCATTATAGGACTGTTTGTAAGCATAATCGTACAAAAAAAATTCAACAATTAGTCAGTCTAAATACTACAACACCCCGTTTAAAATGTAGCATATTAACAATTTGAGCTGCATCACATGCAGCTCTTTTCTACGTTAATGTTACCCTTAATTTTTACTTCGGGCCCCATCGTAACGCGGCGATGTCTTCCAAACAAGCAGATTTTCGAACGCAGCACGATCACAACAAAATAAGACAGCTGTTTAGTGAACGTTGTATAACGGCTTTATATTAAAATATTCATTTTGCTGACTGGTTCAACAATTTACATAGGATTAACATTAAAAAAGCGCGAGGATAGGCTGTGAATTATTCTAGTTTATTAATAGATAATTTATTGTTTTAATTACTTATAATCTTATTTTTGGTGGCTCTGCAGCTCTTAAAGACGAGCCGCCCCTGCTGCAACTACATAGGTATATTTGTTTATAGAAAATCAGGTTCTATTCTACCATAAAGAAACTAATATGAAAAACTAATACGAAAAAGAATCCTCTATTAATAGATTAATTCATGTTCTGCAACATTGCAACATAACGGCTAGGGTTTATACAGGGTTATTCAAATTCGAGGCTCACCATTGGGATCTCGGAAACCGTAAGAGTTACAAAGACGGTTAAATTGGGGCAAAGTTGCGCTATATAATGCTGATTAGTGATTAATATTTAAAAAAGAAGTTTGACCTACCTCTCTTAGTTTTTTTTATTAAGAGCAAAAAACAGAAAAATGTCAATTTGGTTTTTTGGGCATAATTTGGTTATTAAAAATTTTTCAAATCTGTTAAAACTTTCTTGAAGCAACTTTTTAGCTGTAACACTGTAGCGGTATCAAAAATTTTCTACGACGTTTCGTTTTTCCGGAATCATCATCAGGTTCGTTTTTTCTTATGGGTGCCATGTTGGATTTTAATAGCATCTCATAGAGTTTTTGATGGTGATTTCAACGATGTATGACATGATGGCGTTTCACTACCGGAAACTGCTGTTATTTACAAAAATAGTAAATTTCAATAGATTGCCATGGAAAAACAAACAGAAACAACACAAAAACAAAATTCGACGTTCACCATTGGGATTTCGAAAACAGTAAGACTTTCAACTCCGACTTTCGACTTTGCGCAGTTCTAAAGTTTGGTCAAATGTGCTGTCCACACGTAACGATTTATCTGCAACGATTTACTTGCACATCCAAATTGAACGATAAATCGTTGCATGTGGACCATGCTTTAAGATATACGAAGACGGCTAAATTGTGGCAAAGTTGCGCTATAAAATGCTGATTAATAATAAAAAAGAAAATTGACATTTCTAATTTAGTTTTTTTTTACTATTGTCAAAAATACAGAAAAATGCTATTTAGTTATTTATAAATCAGCATTGCCATAATGAATGGATAGGCAAGCGTGGCGTCGTAGAATGGCCTGCTCGATCACCCGATTTGTCTCCGTTAGATTTCTTTTTGCGGGGAAATCTCAAAAATAAAATCTATAAGAAAAATATCAATAATAGAGGAATTAATAAGAGACATTGTAAACGCATTTGCTACAATTCGAGCAAGAGATATTCAAAGAGCTATAAACAATACTAGAAAAAGAGCAAATCTTTGTATACGTGAGAACGGCCTTCAGTTTGAACATACATCTCCTGTAATAAATAAACTAAATAATTAAATAGAATTTTTCTGTATTTTTGACGATAGCGAAAAAAAAAAACTAAAATAGAAAGGTCAATTTTCTTTTTTATTATTAATCATCATTTTATAGCGCAACTTTGTCCTAATTTAGCCGTCTTCGAATATCTTACTGTTTTCGAAATCATCCCAATGGTGAACGTCTAATTTTGTTTTTGTGTTGTTTCTGTTTGTTTTTCCATAGCCATCTATTGAAATTTACTATTTTTGTAAATAACAGCAGTTTTCGGTAGTGAAACGCCATCATGTCATATATCGTTGAAATCACCATCAAAAACTCTATGAGATGCTATAAAAATCCAATATGGCGGCCATAAGAAAAACGAACCTGATGATGATTCCGGAAAAACGAAACGTCGTAGAAAATTTTTGATACCGCTACAGTGTTACGACTAAAAAGTTGCTTCAAGAAAGTTTTAACAGATTTGAAAAATTTTTAATAACAACCAAATTATGCTCAAAAAACCAAATTGACATTTTTCTGTTTTTTGCTCTTAAGGCTGTTTGGTACCTGTTCAACCAAAATAAATCCGCTACGGGGCGCTAGTTGTACTAGGTATTCCCCTCTTCCGTTTACCTACCACCTCCCGTTTACTTTCGTCGCAGGTTCACCAACCCTAATTTGTACGAAAATACATATAAATTCGTCTTTTAGATATTTTATGGTCGGGATAGTATGAATGTGAATTGCCAAAAATTCATTTATATTTTTTTAATATAAATTAGTATATTTTCGAATGTTATTGCTAATTATACTAAATAAATTGCATACTACTTTTAAATATACAAAGTATCTATTATCTTGAATGTTACTAAATAACCTTTAATTTAAAAAGCTACTTTAGGGGCAGTGGCGTAGCAGAACACTCCAACATACCCCCCCCCCCCCCCCCGCAAGAATATACTACGGGCCCCTTTATAAAAATAAATAAATAAATAAATAGAACTAACCTGTTGATATCATATTAATATGTAAATACTTTGAATACCTATATCGCTTTTTAAAGTTCTTGTTTTACAAAAATGGACCCCAAAAAGGTCTGGGTCCCCTGCCGTGCAGGCTTTGCAAGGATGTGATTTACGCCACTGTTTAGAGGTTAAATTAACAAAGCTATGCGGAATTACTATCGAAATTTATTGAATTCTACAAAAAATTATCAATAAGAAAGTGTATTGACATTAGCTATAAATTAAACGGTTATGAAAATAAATAAAATTGAAAACACTGGCGGTCCAATTAATAGTTCGTCAATATGTCTTTAGGATGTGATAGATTTTCTCGATATCCAGATCTTCTAAAGGATAAAGGACTACTAATAATAAAGCTTGTTTGTAATACAACTGATAAACAGTTAGTTATTATTTTGTTACCTTTCAGATTCAGTTCCACTAGGTGCAGGTGAAAAACCTATATGGAAAATCTGCAGTTCTTTCTTCTAAATTATCATTTTGTGTGTTAAAAAGATAAGATTTCTAAAATGTTGAATAAAGAAAACATTTCGAACCAACTTATTTATTGTATTATACCTATTACCCAGAGCCTTTTCTTTCAAAATTTTCATATACTTCTTAATCTGGTAGACTTTTCTCGTTGCTTTCGACAGCTTACCTCTTTTACCAGATTTAGACAAAAATACTTGTTCTTAGGCATGACCTAAAATACTTATAGTTATACAGTAGAAGGGCAAGCGTAGTAACTTACTCGTGATATGACGCTTTTAAAAATTACACTGCAGTGTTCTTGTATGTAAAGCTACAAGTACTATGTATACTTGTAAACTGCAAAAACTACAAAATGCATACTAAAAACGTCTATGTAAAATTATTGTAATGGCAATCAATTTTATACTGTCATGTTATCAGTATTACTGATTATTATAACAAATATTAATACAAAAACTAGTACCTACTTACGTAATTAGTTTTTCACGGGCACTAAGAACAAAAAAATAAACAAAGTAACGTTTGGAACGGCTCCAGCCACGATATCCAAATAACGTGTTGTAGATATCGGAATACGTCTATCAATTTATTAAATTGTCACAATTTAAAATTTTTTTGACATTATAAGTTATCGCAGATGCCGAGTATTCCCCTACATCTATAAATAGGCGGGGGTAATTAAAGTGAATAAGAGCTAATGAAGGATGACAAGTGTTAATTGCAAGGTTCTACCATTTTCTAGCTTTCTCTATTACTACAACACCGATTTTGATGGAAAAGGGATTAAGTGCAAGTAGACACCTTGGACAAGAGGATGAATATAATTTTAATTCGATTAGTGCCTTCGCAATGACTTAAAAATAGTAATATTTATAGCGTAAAATTCGCTGCAGTTTTGAATTCTTCTAAAATAATTATTTTACGCGAATTGGTTTTTATAACAATAATTAAAATTATGTCATCCCAAAATAGACTATAAAAGCTATCATTTCCCAAGTGAAACTTGCTAATCCGATAAATGGATGTTTCAAAAGCTAGGAAATAAGATCGGCCCTAAAAGACGTGATAACAGGTAAACTAACAAACTTTTTATATATTTTTATTCGACAAATCTTAATCTAATAATGTGATCTAACAATTTAATAAACATATTTTGCAAAAAATTAAAAAAAAAATTATGTACCAAACAGCCTTAATAAAAAAACTAAGATAGGTAGGTCAAATTTCTTTTTTAAATATTAATCAGCATTATATAGCGCAACTTTGCCCCAATTTAACCGTCTTTGTAACTCTTACGGTTTCCGAGATCCCAATGGTGAGCCTCGAATTTGAATAACCCTGTATACAAAGTTATGTGACTAGACACAACATTTGTTTTCAAAGACTTCCGTGGATGGTCACATTTTGATCGCTTGCAGTATATCGCGTACTCAAAAAATGCCGCCCCAAGATAAATGCAGCCTGAGGCGGTCGCCTCACCGCCTCACCCCTAGCGCCGGCCCTGTTTCTCTGTGAATGGTAATGCTTTTGTTGTTCCATCTTAGTTCTTTAAACATACCAATGCTAACGTAAATAATTTGGGTGAAATAGGGTCTCCTTGGCCGTATGCCTCTGTCAATTTTAATTTTGCTAGTTTTTCATATAACAACATTGGAAATGTGGCGTTGTTGTGATTTGAATTTTGACTTAAATTTTGAATCATTTCTTTATATATTTTTCTGTCTTTTTTATTACACACACCGTAAAATTTCTTAGTATTTAATTTTGGACGAATTGGAGACGGAGCCGAAGTCAGTCAAACTACTAAAATTATCAGGAGTCGGAATTGGCAAATGATTTTTTACTAAGTCGGCAGCCCTGGTTCTAGGATCCCTTTTTGGCATTCGGATTTAGTATGTATTTCTAATAAACTGCCTTCATTGCATATGTTTATGTCAATAAATATTTTCACTCTTACCGTATGATGGTCGCTTCCTACATTTACAGAGTTTATAACAGCAGTGTGTAACACTATTTCGCTATTGTTACTTTTAGTGCAAGTCAATTTCATTCCTTACCGTTCCATCCGGACTTTGTCAAGCCCATCATCTTCCTTTGAGCTTTTTAATGTATGAATTCACGTAAAAGCCACTTTCATTTACATAGTTTGCTAACAACTTACCCCTTTCGCGTCTTTTCTCCAAACCAAAAAGTCCTATTCTTGCTTTGTTTTCATCTTTTATTTCTCCAATCTTTGCATTGAAATCCCCGATGATGATAATAATAATATATTGTTTATGGTGATGAGTCGTTGCCAAAAATTAAAAAAAAATGTTCCCGAAAACTTACTTATTTGCTTACTTAATCCAGTCCTATCGCTATTGCCAGTGTTAAGGGATTTTCTTACTTTCCCTTTCTCATAATCCTTTTCTTCCACACCTTCCTGTTTCTTACTTGTTCCCCCGCTTTACTTCATTCTATACCCATCTCCTTCACATATTGCCCTATTTCGTCTTTCCATTTACATCTTGGTCTGCCTTTTGTTTTCTTTTTCATTCTTTCCATTTTCCATATTTTTGCTACTCTTGATATAGGCGTTCTCACCATATCTGCAAACCATCTCATTACATTTTGTTTTATTCTTTGCTCTACTGACTTTATCCCCATCAGTCTCTTTCTTATTTCTTCGTTTTGTACTTTGTCTAATAGTTTCAGGCCAGCTATTCTTAAGATTCATTTCACTTGCCTGGATTCTCTTTCTCCGGTTTGTGGTCAACATCCATAACTCTGATGCATGTTAAAGTTGAAATGAACAGTGAATTATACAATCTAATTTTTGTCTTTGTTGTTAATTGTTTTTTAATATATAGGTATGTTTGTTTAGCTCATAGTATAATTTTAAAGTAGCTTTAATTCTTTTGTCTAGTTTTGCATCCATTCTTCCATCTTCTGCCAAATTTTTAAACGGCACTACTTGTTCAATTGTCACCTGACCTTGATCTTTTGCGAGTCTGTTGGTATTATCATTGATTTTGTCCATGTTTATTTTCAGTCGGTATTTCTTTAGCACTTCGTTCCATACTTGTAGGTTATATTGTAGGTCTTCTTTCTTGTTTGCTAGCAGGACTAGATCATGCGCAAATGCCAACTGATTTACATTAACTGTTTCCATATTATAATAACTCCAAGTGCCAACAATGCCCTAGAACTCGTATGGGTAAAGAGACACTCTGGAACTCACGGAAATGAGCAAGTCGATATCTTAGCTAAGCAAGGTTCAAAACAACCAGCAGTTGCTCGTTGACCTCTCTTAGTACCATGATAACATTATAAGACAAGAAGTCCATAACCACCACTGTGTAAGATTGGCAAATATGGACAAATGTCATCATGCAAGAGCAATTATTCCAATCCCCTCGCAGAAATTCACTAGGTATTGTAACCAACTATCAGGGAAAAAACTGCGACTCTTTGTCAGCATATATTCCGGACATTGTAAATTAAACAAACACACGCACAGAATGGTCCCACGTGTCGAGGGTGTGATATTGAGGACGAAACGGCTGAACATTTCCTGTGTGAATGTCCAGTCCTGGTTCTGATAAGAGGAACCATGTTGGGGGACTTCTGGCTTGACATGGCCAGCATTCACAGCATACCTCCTGCAGGCATCCTCAGGTGCACCAAAAGAGTAGGGTTGCTTGAGAGGTAGCACAATGGGGCCCGGAATGCGAGGATATAACGACGATCCAAATTAACATAACAAAGAAGCTACGAAACATTCCAACAGCGGCTTTCCAGCACAATCTGGAGCAACTGGCGGAGCGTACCGAAGGATGTATAGCTTTACAAGGATCTTATGTAGAATAATTAGTAATAAAAAAATGTTTACCATTCTTTTGGCTTTGTTTATGAGCTCAGTCCTAAAACTTTTAGCCAGATTGCGTATTCTGATGCTTCTTGCCACTATGCAAACACAACCGCTAACAAGTTAAAAAATTGAACTTACAATACATTGAGAAAAGTGAAAACCCACCAAGTTACGACCAATGGAATGTTGAAAGTTGTTTAGCTTCCCAGTTTAAATCGCTGAAGCAGTGAATTAATTTAAAATTTTATTTTTTTATGCGAAAACCGTAAGACAAACGAAAAAAATCAAGAGACCACATTTGCTCAGAAAAGAATGAGGATTTCAAAAATAATTTTTACTTTAAGAAAAAGCAGTGGTGTATCACTTTTCTCTTTAAAATGATTCAGTGCAAATCCCGCACGAACGCCACTGGCAAGAATAAAAAATCATGTTGTACAGCAGAAAATGCCTTTTAATGCATAGAAGATGCGTACTACGTTTCACAAAAATATCGAGGGTCATACCAAAGTTATCATAAAAAAAAGATTTTGTTCGTAAAACTTTAGCACCCTGTAGTTCAAAAGTTAAGACCTTTAGGACATATGTTCATATGAAGTTTTTTTCTTAAAATGAACCCAAGAATAACCTCCTTAAATATTAGCATGTTATTAAGAAACACCCTGTGTAAGTTGGTACCCTTGATCTAATAGTTGTCTTCCATTGCCTTTCTTCTTAATTTCACTTATACCCAGTAGCTATCTCCATATTATATCTGGCCATTTCTTCTATTATTTCTACTTCCTTTCGGTTTATACCGTTTACATTCCATGTTCCAATTCGTATACTTGATTCGCGCCGAGTCCGTTTCCCAGTTTTCCGTCCGTTTCCGAGGCTATTGTTTGGTCTCTGAATCTTCTTACCTTGTGCGGGTGATTAGCCCAGCCACAAGCGCCCCGTTACCTCGGGACAACTGGTATCAGGTTATACCCCCCGATGCTGGGTCGCCAGAGCCTCGTCTGTTATCTAGCAGGGGGTACCACGTGCAGGTGAGGTTGGCATTTGGGTGTCTAGATGTTGGCGCCACCCCTTACCGCCCCCAAAACTTTAAGATGCCAGGCTATCAAGACCGAAACTCCGAAAAAGCAACAGAAAAGGTTACTATAATAAGCAAAAATCCCACCTAATGAAGAAACTCTAGGTATCAAAATATTATTAAACAGTCAAAACCACACCCTAATTACTATTAGCATGTACAGGGTGATTTTTAAGTTGATTCTTTCCTTTTACCAGGAAATAAAGCTAAAAAAATAAGCATTTTTTTCATTTACCACTTTTCCGAAATATCAAAACTAACGGAGGCACAGAGTGTTAAAGTTTCAAATTAAACACTATAATTACTTAACAAAAATTAAACTAAACTTAATCTAACTCAAATTAAAAATTAATAGAGATGGTCCAGTAGCGTGGCCCCGGAGAAATCTTTAGTTTTTAAAACTCCCGTAGAAACAAGGGAGCCATTGATTCAATTGATTGCGCGCATAGGTGAGGTTGCAACAACGATTAGAGGCAAACCACTTTCGCTACTTCGCGCGATGGTTAGGTCACGCTGAACGATGTGTAGAAGTGAATGGTGATAATTTTGAACATATCATTTAAGTTAGATTCTTCTTCTTTGTTTGGCGGTACAACCCGGGGTGGGTTTTGGCCTGCTCTACAATGGTCTGCCATCTCTTTCTATCGGCAGCTATGTTCCACCAGTTCCTATATCCAAGTTTCCTAAGGTCTTCCGTTACATCGTCTTTCCATCTTTTCTTGGGTCTGCCCCTATACCTCGTTTCGCAGGGTTTCCATTCCGTTATCCTTCTTGTTGATCTTTCCTCCTCCATTCTCTGTATATGACCCAGCCATCTAATTCTTTGGGATTTCACAAACCTCACTATATCTTCTCCACATATTAGTGCATTTAATTCGTGGTTCATTCTGCATCTCCATGTTCCATCTGCCTCTTGTACGGGTCCAAATATCTTGCGTAGTATTCTTCTTTCGAAAATTCTTAAACGATTTTCATCTGCTTTTGTAAGGGTCCATGTTTCACATGCATATGTAGTTATTGGTCGTATTAGGGTCTTATATAGTCTATGTTTTGTCGTTTTGCTTATTAGCTGAGATGATATTAGTTTCTTGTATATATATATATACTTTTGGCTCCGGCTATGCATCTAGTCTTAATCTCTTCGGTCATATTGTTCCTATTGTGTAATTTGGAGCCTAAATAAACGAAGCTAGTTACCTCTTCAAATGTTTGTCCTTCTATTTCTAAATTCTCTTGGTTTCTCTGATTTCTGGTGTTTCTCATGTACTTAGTTTTTTGTGTATTGACCTTTAGTCCTACTTCTTTCACTTCGTTTATTAGTTTAGTATATGTTGATTGAAGTGTTTCCTTTTTACGGCAAGATATAACAATATCATCTGCATATGCATACAGGGTGTCAACGAAACCTGGGGCACCCTCATAATTTTTTTATTTTTTAAGGTATCTAAATGAAATTTGGTATGTTTAATATACTCTTTAAATGGCATTTGTTGACTTAGGAAACACGTTTCTGTCACTTCCGGTTTCGCCGGAATTGACTACAACTTTGTTATTTTAAATGGAACACCCTGTATATTTATACATTTTTGGAATCTCCATTCAATTCTACGTATGGTAGTATCAAGTTCGAAACATTTTGATGACAAAGTAAATTTTTGCAGAAATTAATCTAGAGTGCCATGACTAACACTAAATGAAAGTCAAGGTGCCCCAACACTCGAGACAAATTGTTTTAGGACTTTAACTATTTTAGTTGCTGTATTAGAATGGCCTAAAGTTAGCAAAAATGCTTTTTCGAGAATAACTCTATTTTTTCAAATGGCACTAGGGTGGGACACTAGGATATTAAAAACGAGCGTTTTTCAAGGATTTTATTGATACCAATAACACGGGATTAATATAAAAATTTAAATCGGAATAACACTCTCCGTTCAAAAAAACCATATTTTGGACATTTAAATCTAGGTACTGGGTTTCAAAACAAGCGAAATAAATGAAATGCACAAAAAAAAGACAGACTTGTTACAGTTGAAGTGCTAAAATAATTTGTTTTGAGTGTCGTAGCACCCTGACTTCCATTTTACGAAGGTCATGGCACCTTAGATTAATAAATAAACTCTTCTGCAAGTATTTATTTTGTCATCAAAATGTTTCAAACTTGATACTACCATACGTAAAATTCAATGGAGATTCCAAAAATGTATAAATATACAGGGTGTTCCATTTAAAATATCAAAGTTGATGTCAATTCCGGCGAAACCGGAAGTGACAAAAACTTGTTTCCTATGTCAGCAAACGCCATTTAAAGAGTATATTACATATACCAAATTTCATTTAGATACCTTAAAAAATAAAAAAATTATGGAGGTGCCCCAGGTTTCGTTGACACCCGGTATAGTTGCTGTTGTTTGGTGTTGAGTAGGTTATTCCCCAGGTTTAATCTCCTTACTGCTGACTCTAGGGCTAAGTTAAATAATAATGCTGATAAAGCATCCCCTTGTCGGACCCCACTGTTAACGCTGAAGCTTTCGGTTAATTCGCCTTGTATTGCGATTACTGCTCTTGATCCTTTTAGAGTCATTCTAGCCAAATTAATGAGTTTCATTGGTATGCCTAAGGATGGCAGTCTGAGCATTAGTGTGTTCCTATGTATTCTGTCGAACGCTTGAAGTCTACAAATAGGTTGTAGACTTCTATGTTGTGCTCGTAGCATTTCTCGAATAGTTGTCTCATTAAGTGTATTTGGTCGTTGGTGGAACGGTTTGCTCTGAATCCACATTGATATTCCCCTAATGACTGTTCTGCAAAATGCGTAATTCTATTGTACAGTATACTTGAGAGTACCTTATAGGAAAAATTCAACAGCGTTATACCCCTGTAGTTGCTGCATATCTTTCTATCCCCTTTCTTCAGTATCGGGTGAATCACTCCCACTTTCCATTCGTCAGGCATTTGCTCCTCATTCCATATTCTAATGATTAGTCTGTGTAACCTAACCCATAGTTCTTCTCCTGCATGTTTTAGCATTTCTGCTGTTATTGTATCCATACCTGGGGCCTTGTTATCTTTAAGCTTCATTATTACTTCGACAACTTCCTCATAGCTTGGTTCTAGTATTTCCTGATCCACTGTCTGATACTGATTTTCGTCTGTTTCTTCGGGGTTTTCCGCAACCGAAAGGAGTTCTTCGAAATATTCCTTCCATCTATTCAGTATATCGTGTTCGTCAGTTATAACTTCTCCTCTTTTATTTAAGCATGATATTGCTGGTGGATTGTAGGCCTTAGTTAGCTTTTTAACGTCTTTGTAAAATTTTCGGGTATTCTTGTTTGTGCTTTGTCGTTCTAGTTCTTCTATTTGTTCTTTCATCAAATTTCTTTTTTTGTTTCTACAGATCTTATTTGCTTCTTTACGCTTGTTGCTGTATTCGTCTAATGATGCTCTTGTCATTCTTTGCAGGTACTTTTTCCTTGCATCGTTCTTCTTTTGTATTGCTTCTCTGCAGTGTTCATCAAACCAGTCTTGATTTTTCTGTTTAGTTCTGGTTCCAATTGTGCGTGCTGTTGCTGTAAGTACAGATTCTTTTATTATATTCCATTCTTCTTCTACCGTTTCTTTCTGATCATGCTTTTTTAGTTCTTTCTTAATTTCGTCTTTGTATACTATTCGTTTTGTTGACTGTCTAAGATCTTCAACGTTCCATTTCTTTGTTTTCTCTCTCTTCTCCTTATTAACAGCAGCTATCCTTTGTTTTACTTTGGCTCTAACTAGGAAATGTTTAAGTTTAAGTTTAAGTTAAGTTAGATTAAGTTTACTTTAATTTTTGTTAAGTAATTTTAGTGTTTAATTTGAAACTTTAACACCTTATATCTCCGTTAGTTTTGATATTTCGGAAAAGTGGTATATGAAAAAAATGCTTATTTTTTTTAGTTTTATTTCCTTGTAAAAGGAAGATTACTGAACAAAATAGATATGCAAGCAGTGTTCAACTCATCCGAACCTACACTTGCAATAGGCGATCCAAACTGCAAGAATACACTATGGGGTGCAGAACGTCCAACCCTGAAGGTATCAAACTTAAACAATTTTCCACTGAAGTTGGCTTCCAATCCTTAACTCCACCAGAATTTACTTACTACATACTCCAATCGCCAGGATCTCCAGCCTGACATTTTAGACGTGATTTTCCAAAAAGGCTTTGCAAAGGAAGTATATCAAAAAGTCATTAGTGACCTCGATTCTGACCATCTACCAGTTCTCATTTTAACTGAAAACTTCCAAATGCATAGATGCGCAGTATCCAAATTTACAACATCCATCGTGAATGGTGTGCACGAGGCAACTTCAAACCAAAAACTATTTCAAAAACCTAGGCATTACTACCATTCAAATTACATAATCGATCTTATTAAAAGAAAGAGCCAAGCAAGACGCGAATGGCCACGAACCAAAAACCGTCTGGTAAAACGAACACAGAACTATATAACTCACCAACTCAAAAAAAAGCTAGACGAGATAAAGATAGCTTCATACCAAAGATACATAGAGGAGCTCGAACCAAGTGACCCAGGGATGTGGAAAGCAACCAAAAGAAAACTAAAGCAACATGTAGAAATTCCACCAATAACCGACAGCACCAACAACTATTTCACAGACGCAGAAAAAGCCAATCACCTGGAACGCACATTCACACCAAAAATTACATGTAGCATTAAATTATATCGAAGGAAACGTACCTATCTGTCATCACTGAACTCATAAAACCAACATCGCCTAACGGACTGCAAGCTCTAATTGCCAAACTCCCCAAAAGGAAAAGCCCTGGAAACGACTTCATACCAAATGTTGTGTTAACACAACTAACCATGAAATCCCCAGCATACCTCGCAACAACATTAAACGCTTGCCTGAGGATGGGCTATTTTCCAAACGAATCGAAACACGCTCACATATTGCTATTCCCTAAACCGGGAACACAAAAACATAGACAAAAAATGCATAGAAAACTATAAACCCATAAGTCTTTTAACATCATTACTAGAAAAGGTTATCCACTCTCGCTTAATTGATGATGTGACTTCCCTGAACATCCTCCCTTCATCAGTTCGGCTTTAGAAGAACTTACTCTACGACTCACCAGCAGCTCCAGAGAATAGTCGAAACGATATAGACTTGATTCGAAAATAAACAATACACTGCTGCGGTATTTCTTGATGTAGCCCAGGCCTTTGATAAGGTCTGGCTAGAGGGCCTGAAAAGAAAACTACTTAACCTGGGTATACCTAACTATCTCAAGGCAATAGTATTATCTTTCCTAGAGAACAGAACCTTTGCTGTGAAAGTAAATGCCGAAGTCTTAGGACCACAGTTTTTCAATATTTACACCTCGGATATTCCAAAAATAGATGCTAGTCTAGCAACATTCGCCGACGACACGGCTGTATTAACTCAGACAGATCAAACAGAAGCAACTCTTCTGCTACAGAATGCAATCGACAAAGTGTGTTCGTGGTTCAACAACTGGAATATCCAAATTAATTCAACCAAATGCCAAGCTAAAATATTTACGCTAAGGATAATTCGCAACCCAACCAATATCCACATTAACAACAAAATCATCGAATGGAATCCCCTTGATTCGACATTTCAATACCTAGGAAGCTGCACATTAACCACAAACTAAATCAGAGTTACGCAAGACTATCACAATTATTGTACCCATTTCTAAATAAGAAATCCAAATTAAAAACCAAATGTGCAATTATGATGTACTCTCCCATCAGGTCTTTAGCATTATATGCAGCACTAGTATGGAGTACCTACCACTTCAAAAACAAATCTAATAAAATTACAAAGGCTCCAGAACAAAGTCCTACCCAGTTACATCAAGAATTACTGGTATCTACCAACTATAGACGAACACATTAAAGCAAACACAAAAAAACTCTTTAATAACTTAAAGATATGTGAAGGAGCAGCCCATTATAACCTCGGCAGACGAAATATCCACTCCCGACTAAAACGCAGACTCCCCCAAGATCTACTTTCAACGGACGAAGACGAATAATCACAGGATGACAGAGGAACCAAGACACCTTATAAGTTAGCATAGTCAATTATTGTATACATTAACAATGCCATTAATGACATAAATGCTTGTTGATATGGTAAATAAATATTTATAAAAAAAAGTAACCAAGAATGTATTAGATTTTTCTTTTTGGTACCTCATCCGGAAGCCAAAATTCCGGCAATAAATCTAGACAGCTCAAAAAACTATTGTGCAGCCAAACCGTGGTGTGTAGAATGCCATGAAGACCATCTAAAAGTCCAAGAAATATCCCTCGACAAGCATTCACGGCACCAAACCAATCATACATTCAAGCAAGCTTCACAACCTAACTCCAATTTAAATAACCAGAGAAACGCATCAATCCACAACCTTCCCCTTTAACGGCAATAGAATCTTACAGTTACTCAAAATATTAATTGCGTCTTTTATACCCATCATTAAATCCTTTATACCATGAGATCGAAAAAAAGATGATTCTGAGCAGGCCTTGACTAGTACAACACGATTGGTTACACTGGTTCTAGAATGCCTATGAATTTTAATGTGACAGTGACATTTCAAATGTAAGTCAGTTTTGCAATCTTGTTTCCAGAATTATTTAAGTTTATCGTTGTAATACTAGTGAAGGATCACATTTTGAACACCTACTCTAACATGTATTCATCTTAGTTTTCAGTTTGTTCCCTAAATAAATACTGTTTTGTGTTTTAATTTACCTCTAACTTACTGCCACATTTTGAAATCAGTCTTGCCAATCGTGTTGTACTAGTCAAGGCCTGCTCAGAATCATCTTTTTTTCGATCTCATGGTATTAACACACACATTCTCCTAAATATTCTCTATGGATTGACTTAAATCAAGCTATTTATAAGGTCACAACCCTAAATTGGAATGTGAGTGGCATAAAATCTTCTTTTTCTGGCAAGATACAACGCAGAAATTGCGTGTATCACGGAGACTCACTTATCAAAAGAATGGACGGCTACCAAATTTTCGCCAAGATAAATCAGCTGGATCAGCATGGGAAGTGGTTGCCATCGCTATTTAAAAACAATTAAAGCACACCCCTCTAATTGAGGCACCCGTCAGCAACTTTGAAGCAATATCCATCACCATCACCATCTATTTATGCTACTAATACATATCTGCACTATTAAAATCTCAACAGTTCACCAACAACCCAATAACAGACTAATGATCTACAAAACCTCTTTAACACAAATGAATCAACTGTAGTCATGTGAGACTTAAATAGTGCGGGTATGTCGTGTAAATAACCCAAATTACAAAAAACTCAATGATATAACAGCAAAATACTAAATACAAATATTTGCTCCAAACGAGAATGCCTACTATCCATACCGAGACGACCAAATTCTTCTTCTTCAGATGCTCTATAGACCACTGCATCCTTTATACTTTTTCCCCAGCCATCTCTGTTTAGCGCTACTCTCTTGCAGTTACGTACTTTTAAGATGCTCTTCACATCCTCGGCAACTTCTTCCTGTCACCTCTTTCGGGGTCTGCGTCGTTTCATCATTGATTCAAGCACCCCTTTCGGTATTCTTTACTCCTCCACTCTATGTGTACCGTCCAACAAAGTCCCTGTATCTTGACTAAATCTGATGTGCGGGCCCCCCCTTTGTATTGTTGATATAATACCAGGTGATCATCGGAATTTATAATTAGAGGAGACTGTGATTGGTGCTATTTTATGCTGTGTGGTTGGACACACTGAGAAATGAATAATAAATTGACAATTGTTATATTTGAGGTTATGCTCGTGCTTTGTACGATCTTAGATATTATAGTAAACATTATTTTGCTGAAACGCAGCAATAAAATAAGTTTGAAGAAAAAACTTTCAGTGAGAAAAATTTTATGTTGAGTATCAAACATTTTTAAAAATAAATGTCTCAATTCTGACACTTAAAATTTTTAATTTCAAGCTGCAAGCCTGTGTTGCCAACTTTATAGTAAATATCACAGCCTGCTCTAATTATAAATTCCGTTGATCACCCGTTACATAGTATTTAAAAAAAATGGTCGGATATCCACGTGTAGTACCTACTCATCAACAGAAACAAAAAAGGCTTAATGGACATAGGTCTGTAAGGCGGCAGTCCCACTGAGACACCATCACCCACCACCACCAACCGCCACCAACTGAAATTACATGCTGCAGTCTCACTGCACCACCGCTGATTACCAAAAATTTAAATTTCCCGCTTTCCTGTTAGTGATTTTTTGACTTGAAATTGATATATTGATAGTAACTTTGGTGTTGAAGGTTGTAATTAATTATATTATCACGTATTTTTGTGTTGGTTATGTTTATGTCATTCGCGTGTCAAGTGTGAATCTGTATTTTCGATTACGTTTATTTTAGGTTAGAATACCCACAAATGGAATAACCTGCCCAAATTTAACCTATATTTAAATTTTCCGCCTTTCGCTGTCGTAAATCAGCTGACGCTACACGCCCTGGCACACGCGCAGTGTCAACAACCACCGTCCACCAAAATTCAAACAAGTTGAAAATTTCAAACCGGTGACCACCATTTGATGACGGTGGGTGGATGTCGGTGGTTCAGTGAGACTAACAGCATGTGATTGCATATGTTTAAATTTTAGTTGATGGCTGTGGGTAGTTGATGGTGGCTCAGTGGGACTGCCGCCTTAATCAAGTATTTCAAAGATAGAGTTGATTTTATATTGTCGTCAACAAATTACATTATTATGAAGAAACGAACAGCAAACGTGTTATTATCTAAAACATACAACGAAAAATACTTAAAGAAGATGTTTTACATCTTCGTCGAAAGGAAGCTCAGCTCTTATTGTTTCGAACATTGCTGGATTTTGGCGAATAGTTTGGCAGTCATTTTCTATTCGCTGTTGCAGCTCATCTACATTATTAATGGGCCTTAAATTTACCAGTGATTTTAAATATCCCCAAATGCAGAAGTCAAGCGGGTTTAAATCAGAGGATCTAGATGGCCATGGCACTGGACCTCCACGCACGTCGAACCCAGTTATTGTTGTATGTTGCATTAAAAAAATTTCTTACGATGATAGCGAAATTCGGAGCATGCTTAAGAATGAGCTACTTCTCTAGCAAACATGCTCACATACTCATGTTCTTATAAACTTACGCCCGACCTTATCCAAGCTACTTGAAAGAATCATTCTTACGCGTCTCAACCAAATACTAAGTGAACATCACATACTTTCCCCAATCCAGTTTGGCTTCCGAGAAAGTCATTCAGCAGTACAACAATTGCAAAGATTTGTGGATATAATCGAGAGGGGCTATGAATCTAAACGGTACACAACATCAGCTTTCTTGGACATCACCCAGGCCTTCGATAAGGTTTGGTTAGACAGACTAAAATTTAAACTACTTCCCTTACCACTTACCACTTTCCCGGTATTTGACTGGTATCATCTACTCGTTTCTGCCGAACAGATCCTTTGTGGTCCGAATAAACAGCGTCATTTCACCTATAAGGCACATACATACGGGCGTGCCCCAAGGAAGTATCCTACATTGTTTAACATCAACATAAATATATGATATGCCAAACTCACAGCAAATTGGTATTATTTGCTGATGATCCCGCCATTTCACCCAGGACAAAAACCTGCATACAACGATACAACTATCGATCTTCTCCAAACAGCCCTTAATTCACTAAGTAAGTAGAACAAGGAATGGTGTATTTCACTAAATCCTGAACCAAAATTTTTATCCTTAATCACATAATCGAACATCATATTATCCACATAAACTGAAGAGCTATCCCTTGGAATCCTAAGGTAGAGACCTTCTTAAAGTGTATCTAGATACAGCAGACTGTAATTATTACTCTATCCCCCGATTAACCGAAACACACCTCTGACCTCTGTGCGTAACAAAACACTTCTAAGACCGATTGTAACCTATGCTTGACGTATATGGAGCTCAGCCACGAAAAGAAACCTATAAATAATCTATATCTATAAAGTAGGGTCACTACTTGCCTTCATGTATGAAAGTGTAAATTGGGTTCAGAGCTGAAAGTATCTTACAAAATAAGATACTCTCATGTATCTTAGTTATTTTAAGTATCTTAGATACTGTATCTTAGATACTGTATCTTAGATACTTTTTTTGTTGCGTGAAAAGTAACTGTATCGTCGATACTTTTCAAATGTATCTGTATCTTGTATCTAAAAAAGTATCTTAGTTATCGAAAGAAGTATCTTCGTTACTTGAAAATATCTTAGTTGCTTGAAAGTATCTTAGATACTTGAAAAGTATCTTAATTACTATTTTAGTTGAGATATTGTAGCCCTCTAACAACAGACTTGGCTTGTAGAAACTCATTAAAACACTTGCAGCCGAAAGCCGAGCCAGCTGCGATTTTAAAACTCACGTTGGAATATTCACTGATCACTCATCTGAAATAGTATATTATACACGACGCTATAATGAATGCATGAATGCAATAGCATAATAATTACCGAGGACCGAGGATAATGTTTGGAACACGAGCGAGCGAGTTTTGCAATTATCCGAGGTTATAGTAGCCATTATAGCGAGTCGTATACTATACTTTGTCCACGAATACGAAGAATTTTTAATTAAAATTTAAATAACAACGCTACTACAACCATGTGGTAGGACTATGTTAAACGAAGTGGTAGGATTAGAAACAACCTATTTCCTTCATTATACACCATAGACAATGATGTTACCATGACACCGTGAATAATGATTATTCACTGCTGGCAGTGTATAATGGATAGCATTATGTTTGACCAAACACATGAATAATTGACAGATTATTGACTAGTCGTGGACAAAATATAATAACTCACATCACATGTTCACATGTCACATTCTAAAATACATTTTGTTTTAAATTACAACAAAAACATTTTCAAAATTTTAATAAATTTTATTATCATATTCATATATGATACATATACTTAATAGGAATTTTGAAACTCGGGAAGTTAGAAGGCATATTAGATAGGAATATGATTAATAGGAAGATAGGACAGGAATAGGAGGTACCTACTTTGGCTTAGATACTTTAAGAGTATTTTAGATACTTTTTTGATATCTTAGATACTTTTTGGTATCTTAGATACTTTTTTGATATCTTAGATACTTTAATAAGATACTTCAATGGTATCTTATATTAATTCAAGTTACTTTTTCAAGTATCTTGTAACTTAGATACTTTTCAGGACAAGTATCTATATCTGAAAGTATCTCAAGTTACTTTTTTGGAAAGTATCTTTAAAAGTATCTAGTTACTTTTGTCAAGTATCTATTTCAGCTCTGATTGGGTTATACAAAATCGAATCAAAGGTGAATTCAGAGCGCAGAAATGAAATTATTAAGGCCAGTCGCAGGCTATACACGAAATGATAAAAAAAGAAACGTAGTTAGAGAAGACTAAATATATACGGTCTAAAAGAAACAATAGGAACACACCGTCAACAATGGTACGACCACCTTCAAGAATATACCTGCGCAGAAATGAAATTATTAAGGCCAGTCGCAGGCTATACACGAAATGATAAAAAAAGAAACGTAGTTAGAGAAGACTAAATATATACGGTCTAAAAGAAACAATAGGAACACACCGTCAACAATGGTACGACCACCTTCAAGAATATACCTACATTACATGACAAGAGGCAGAAGATCGCTAGGCACACAAAAGAAAAGATGGAAAGACCAACTCAGAGTTTTAAAAAATATCCTAATAACGTAACGGATCACGATCCAAAACATGAATTTAGGAGAAGAAGAAGAAGAATAAATGTCAAATCCTTACTTTTGTAGAACTTTCTGCTCGTTGAAAAAAGAAACACTGTACTCGCTCGTTGCATAAATAACTAATACAATAATATTACAAAAGGTAGCGAAACACACCGTCTCTGAGAGGTCTCTAGAACAGACCAGCGAATTCTGGAACTCTCGAGATCCGTTCGAGAGTGCACTGGAAGCGTGCGAAGGGATGTGATAGGCTATAACTAACCATGTATTTGATCCCTTTAGATTATCTGCACTAATATAATTCTTCAACTATACAGAGACCTAAAAAGTCTTTATTTACCTTTGGCAAGAATATCCAATAATTTTATCGTGAGTCTGGTTTTTAATAAACCACATTTGGTCTATGGTACTCCACACCAGAAATGGTTCTGGTATTAAATGCTCGACCGAAAGTTCTACAGGGTTTTGCTTGTGGTGCGCTTTGGTCGAACAGGGTAGCGTTTGCGCAATGTCATGTATTTGGGGACTGAATACATCTGTTCCTTCTCCAGATATCTGCAAAGATAACTCGCTTTCTCCCATAAAAAACGGAACCACCACCTATTAAACATAGTAAAGATTAACGTAAATTTTGGGCAGTCATTTTAAAACTTACGTTGTACTTTCGAGCCTCTATTGGAACAAAGATAAGAACGATGTCGTGCCAAGTAAAAGGCAATATGGTTCCGTTCGGATTTAAAAATTTAAATATTTCAAAACCATACTCGAAATTTACGCACGAAATCGGATTTTCATCTATGCTGTAGTGAATAACGTCTGCGAAATTGTTATATAAAGAAAATACCTGCTTAAACAATTGAATCAGAATTTCCCCATTTTAAGTAGCATAATTTACCTGAGCGGGTGGGTGATTTTCACCTATATACACAGAATTCAGTTTAAATTGAAATGTGCGGGAGTAATTCGAAGCTCGAGTTACTTTCTCCGGCAATACATTTACGTGAACATTGAGTTCTATTTTTCTATTGTCTGATAAATTTATAAGATACAGCATTTTTGCTAAATCATGTTGCAGATAGGTATTTTACGTCTATTCTTAGTTTTTGCGTCAGATTTGCCTAGAAATTTCGAAAATGAGTCGATACATATCGTGTTAAGATGTTCGTTTACTTCAATATATTCGTGTGACAATTCGAGCTTTAGCATTTCTCTGTGTATGCAGTCATAAATTAATACGTTCACGTAAAGACGTTCCTTTCGCTTTAGGAACAAGCTGACAGTCGCAAATCTTTTTCCTTTTGAGTTTTAATTCAGTAGAAAACTGAGTTGTATTTCGAATCAGTAGATTTGCAAAAAAATCTGCTTCTCCCAGTTCATAATCTGGTAAATGCATATCCACAGTTTTGGTTTCATCGTAACAAATTGTTCGCAATGCTTTGTTTAATCTGTGGAATTTAATAATAATTGTTAGATAAAATACCAAAAAGGACATTTTATTTGCACCTTAATCTGTCAGTATCAGTAAAATAAATAGAAAAGTCTTAATACATTTAGGTCGGCAAAAGATTCATTTTGAAGATATTTACGAGTTTATATGTAGGTAGAGTCCGCTGTAGCTGGAATATGTGGCTAGGCAATTGAAGGAGATAGGTTGATTGGGACGTACAGGGACGTACTTACTACTGAAAAATGCATCAGTGAAAGTCAGGCGTAAATTATGGTTTATGCACGATGGGACTTCAACATATTTGTCATTAACAGTTCGGGAACATCGTAGCAAACAATACCAAGGAAGATGGATAGACCATGGTGGACCGGTTACATGATGGTCTCCTCCTTCTTCTTCTTCTTTAATAGTGTTATCTATTTCATCTATAAACATACACATTCTCAATAACTTTCCATTTTCACCTGTTCTATACTACTTGTGCCCATTTTAATCCCACTGTTCGCTTTATATCGTCTGTCCATCTCACAGGTGGTCTTTCAGGTAGTCGTTTATGAAGATATGGTCGGCATTGTAGCTGTTTTCTAATTATTTAAAACTTTTTAATTAGTCCTTTGCTCCACCAGAATCCGGAAGTAGACCAGCAATTGCTAGTCGATATGGGATTTTGAGCCTAAGGCTTTACCCACCTGAAGTAAATCAATGTTTAAGGCTGACATCATGGTGGTATTTGGCGTTGAAACATCTCGCTTGCCAGGTGTTTAGGTGAGATGGGAAGGGATGTAAAAAGGGTAAATAAAAAAAAAACAAAATGTTTGATGAGCGGGGTCAAGGTTGGGAACAAGATTTCCTCCAGGTTTATGGGAGATGGCGGAGAAATCAAGAGCTCATATGGGCAGGGGTGCTAGTTCCCTGAAGTAGACCTGTCTTTGCCGAGATCGCCGGAAGTACCCACTACCCACCTATTACATAAAAATGGCGATGATTGTGACATTCGAAACTACCGTCCAATACTCCCATCTATATAAATTGTTAGGCTCGCCAATAAAATTAGACTGCCATCAACCACCGGAACAGGCTGGATTCTGGAAAAGGCTTTAGCACCGTGAATTACTTACATACAAAACGTACTCTCATGGAAAAATGCACTGAATACAACATGGCATTTATAGACTTTCAAAAAGCATTAGACCCGAAGCTCTTTACTCTAGCATCGGAAGACGTATTCAAACGGATCGATTCGGACCAGAAAGGTATAAATGTAGACGGCAAATACCTCAGTCATCTAAGCTTTGCCAATGACATCGTATTAATCGGTTCAAACGACGACGAATTGGAAACAATGATGGTCCGACTGGAAGAAACGGAAGAAACCGTAGGACTTCACAAGAACATCCGCAAAATCAAAGTCATATCATCCAGTCCAAGACAATTTAGTATAAATCACACCTCTATAGATAATGTAAAAGAATACGTTTACCTCGGATAACTTACAAAACTAGGCAAAGAAAACCAAACTGTAGAAATCTATGAAAGAGTAAAACTTAGATAGGCAACCTCGGCTATCTTAAAAAATACATCTACTCCGATCAGTTTAAGAAGGAGAGAAGCATGCTAGTGATACGACTAAGACAAAAAACAAAAGTCGAAGGAACGTAATGGAAAAGGCCGCAAAATTGAAAACGATGGACCAAAAAATTATTAGAATGACGCCCCAAAATAGGGGCGTCCGCACAAAGAGGGTCGACGACAACAGAAAAGTTGCCGAAAAAGAATGGGGTAGGTGTGCCCAAGATCTAAAACTTGTAAAATCTTGGGTAAGACCTACGTTCAACAGTAGATAACTGAGGGTTCCAAACATTACCCAGGTCTGTTTTACCTTTTGCTTACATTCAATTGGATTTGTAATCTATTTTTCAGTTTTGACGTGCTCTTAGTACTGTCCAAGTTTATATACTGCCGAATGCTTGACCGTGGAAAGATTTTTCCTCTCTCATTTTTTTTCCTGTCCAATAGTTTCCTTTTATTTGGTTCCCAACTTTGCGTTGAAGTCACCCATAACTATTCTGTGCTTGATCTTGTGGTCGTTCACCACCAACTGAATTTCATCATACAACTGGTCGATTTCTTCATTTTGATGAGTAGGTATCCCTAATTTCCCTAACTGGGCCTAACCCATAATAATAATTAATATCTTCAAAACGAGTCATTTACGTACCTAAGTGTAGTAAGACTTTTCCAGCCCTTTTAGGCTAACTGCCTACCTTCGAAGTTTGTTCTTTTTTTAACACCCTGAATGTGTATGTGAGAGGTGAAATATGGAAGTTAAACCAAATAGAGAAAGAATCATTTTACATATGGGAAGGATGAATATTAAGAAAAGTATAGGTATGACAGAAAGAAAGTATAGTAGCAACGGATGAGGCGAACAAACCCATAAAGCATGTACTTACAGGGGGCATCACAGAAAAAAGAAAGAAAGGAAAGCCGTGACCACGTGTGAACTAAATTTACAGAAATAAAACGGGTTTGTTAAGGTATTGCCATTAAGTAAAGTTGTGTTTCGAACTAGATCATGGTTTGATATAGGTAATATGAAGAAGTGAACCTTTTTAGATTTGTCAAATTACTGTACTCAAGGTTACAATGCCATTAATTCAAAGTAAACTTACTCGTCTCTATATTAAACATATCCCAAAGACTAATTTTAGTGAAAAGGTATCCAAAATTGTGACTACAAATGTCTTCAACCTAAAAACGCCATTTATTACACTGGATGTAGATCGCAGATGCTCAATATCAAATTGTTTAGATTTCCATGACAACAAAACAATTTTGTCTACTGTGAATTGTTTTCAATACACATTCATTATTATTATTATAATCATATTCCCTTTTACCTAATCGGTGTCGGGTTATACACATTCATATCAAAATAAAATCATGGGTGAAGAGAAGTACAAGTTAGTCCAGAAATACAATCAACGTTCTTTCAAATGTAAGTAGTAGCGTAGCTGGGGCTAAAGCCCCGCATGGGGCAAAGCCACGCAGAGGCTTTTTGAATAACCCGGGAAAGATTTCAGAGTCGGCCATCTTGCGGCAGGTCGGTCTCGATAACGTTTAGTGCAGGCCCTTGAATCTCTTATGACCAAGGTCACAGACTATTAAACAAGGAAGACTAATCAAAGAATAGGACAAAACCGGAATAACGTCGATAGCAGCGCTGCGCGCGAACCTGGGTGAACTAATAGTTATAAGCTGGAGAATTTTAATATTAGAGAGTTATCGCAAGTACTACGTTAAATTTCCGTTAACGCTAAATCACCTGATGTTATACACTATTTTATTTTTACAGTAAATGACATTTTAGAGCTATTTTTATTTTGCCGTACGCTAAAGTTTCCGAACATAACCTCAAAATGTTTATTAACACGGCAACATAACCTCATCACTCAAAATGACGTACGCAAAAACCCTCAGCTCTTTTATGAAAATACAGGACTGGGGTTCTTTCCTTAGCGTTAACAAAACATGTGCTGCGTGAAAACCACGATTAAAATACTACCGCAGTCGTATCGCGCATGCACGTCAGGGAATATGGTGGATTAAACGTCGCCTGCGTTGATTCAAAACGAGGTTTATAAAGCCTGTCGAATAGGGCCGTTTGACAGTTAATCGACTAGTTCAAATTTTCTCCGTGGCGCTAGTTATCCTTTCACTGACAGCTGTATTTCTAATTTAAATTTGTTAATTTTTGGTTATTCGTTTAGTTATACAACAAAAAGTACGTTCTAAAAATGTCTTTTTGCATCCCTCCTTGCCATAATTCTACAGATTTAGTTTTATATTTAGGCTAAATAACCAGCCAATCCCTCGAAAGTCTTCCTGGTTTGTGCCGAGGAAAAGTAGTAAGTATCTGTACCCTCATTACACGCTTATTTAGTTAATTTTTTACACAGTCTCATAAGGTTCTGAAAACCTGCATACAATTGAAATTTATATTGTAATACACTTTCTGGATTAAATATTATACATCCAATAACCCGTGTATTTGTTGTAAATCGTAAAAAATCAAAGCCAGTTGACAGCTGTCAACGATGGATAACTAGCGCCACAAGCAAGCAGTGGCAAAAATTTGCATAATGGCCATTTTTGCTATTCGGCAGGCTTTATAAACTCCGTTTTTAATCAACGCAGGCGACGGGATTAAACGTCGCCTGCGTTGATTCAAAACGGGGTTTATAAAGCCTGCCGAATAGGGCCGTTTGACAGTTAATCGACTAGTTCAAATTTGCTCCGTGGCGCTGGTTATCCTTTCACTGACAGCTGTATTTCTAATTTAAATTTGTTAATTTTTGGTTATTCGTTTAGCTATACAACAAAAAGTACATTCTAAAAATGTCTTTGTGCATCCCTCCTTGCCATAATTCTACAGATTTAGTTTTATATTTAGGCTAAATAACCAGTCCAAACCCTCGAAAGTCTTCCTGGTTTGTGCCAAGGAAAAGTAGTAAGTATCTGCACCCTTCTTACACTCTTATTTAGTTAATTTTTTACACAGTCTCATAAGGTGCTGAAAACCTACATACAATTGAAATTTATATTGTAATACACTTTCTGACTTGAATATTAAACATCCAATAACCCGTATTTGTTGTAAATCGTAAAAAATCAAAGCCAGTTGACAGCTGTCAACGATGGATAACTAGCGCCACAAGTAAGCAGTGGCAAAAATTTGCATAATGGCCATTTTTGCTATTCGGCAGGCTTTATAAACTCCGTTTTTAATCAACGCAGGCGACGGGATTAAACCACGTAGTTCACCCAGGTGCGCGCGCAGCGCTGCTATCAACGTTATTCCGGTTTTGTCCTATTATTTGATTAGTCTTCCTTGTTTAATAGTCTGTGACCAAGGTCAAACAAGGATGTTTAGTTCCGCACTACTCTCTGGGATGGCGCTTTTTTAGGTATCTGTAATTATTTTAATATTTACAGAATACTTTAACTGTAAAGAAAACTATAGGATCACATCTCCCATTAAAATTAAAAAATGCGCTTACTTTGCAAAAATTTTGAACGGTCGCTATGTATGTCAACAACAGTTCGTGAAATAAAACAGTTACACTAAAACGAAACTTGTTGGAATACATCATAAATTTGCGGTTAAAAATTAAACATAAAGTATTGTGCTAAATATCCGCAATGTGTACGAGTTGAATATATGTGATTAAAAATTAAAAATATTGTGTAATGTGTACGTGTTAAATATAACGATATAATTTATGTATGCATCGGAGAACGTCATAGCCTATTTTATTATACTCAGGAAATAATTAACAGAACAGAACAGTGTGTGCAGGTAATTTAAAAAAATATTACACTTAAGTATTGAACAAGATGACACCACTGATAACCTTGTAAATAGATTCGTTTTTGAATTTTAAGTATTTGAACATAAACTTACTTTTACGAAAACTTTTTAGGTATGCTTATTGCTTATATATTATTATAGTTAAACACTTTTACAATGAAACATAACGTAGTATTTATCTGCTTTCACAATTCCTCTGTGTATACTTATTATATTTTTGTCTTAGTTTATTCTCCTTGATTTTTGTAAAAATAAAATTTTGTTGGAGACAATAAAATTCTCGTATGAAAAGTAAACAGTTTGTTAAAAGAATATTCATATTTTTTTGTAAGGTAGGCTGTAATGATTATAAAATGTCAAGCTTTGTTTTTAAAATAAGTTGTCGTTGTGTGTTCTAATTACATGGTTTTTTACGTTTGTATTTGTCTATTTGTTCTTAATTAAAATAAAATCTAACAAATTTAAAATTTAATTTTTTTTTTATTTATGATAGGTAATTTGGTACTAATAAAAACTATTTAAATGCAAACAAAAATTGTCTGATTTAGTTTTTACATAATGCAATACTATCGCATTATGTAGAAACTAAAAAAAAAAACAGATCAGACAATTTTTGTTTGCATTTAAATAGTTTTATAAAAATTCGTAAACGTATTCATATTCACAAGGAATGGTTTAAATTTCGCGCGCGTTTTGTTTTTGCACTACTATGCCAGGTGGCGCGCAAGATCCTATTCCCATCGCCGCTACAGCAGATTCTCATCTTTTTTATATTATCTGTGGTTTAGTGTGACATGAGGGTTTAATCAAAGAATATTTACTAACGAACTAGTAAATATTCTTTGGTTTAATGTTCTGTGCATGAAAGTAGATATCGACACGTGATCGACACGTCGGTTGTGAGCAGAGATAATGAGGTTAGTTTATTTTTCGTAATTTTGATGTAACAATTATTTTAATTCACTTCAATAATATTTGCGTGTGGTTACGATTTGTTCAAACAACAAATCATCAGTTGATAGTATGACTCCTAAGCTTTATTTATGTGTGCTTCAGTTTGTTTACAAAGGTCGTGAAAATAATCGCCATTAAAAAATATGAAATGGGGCAAAACCCCGCAGCCTTTTAGAGGCAAAGTCCCGCATGCGGGGACTTGCCCCATAGTGCGGGTCTTTGCCCCTACTTGTTTACAAAATTTATTATTAACATTAAAATAAATAAAGTATCGTTAACAACAATAATAATGTTGTAATTAATAATTTTAAGTAATTTGTCCCGTTTGGGAGCTTTGAATTTTAAGTTTATTTCAATTTTTATATAAAAATTTCTTTCCTCAACTTATCATATCATTCATCATCATACGTGAAGTCCGTACTGAAGCAACAACACCGAGAGAATAAGGACTCGGGGCTCTCGCGTGACGTCACTACAGAGAGGTAATGCGTTAAGCCGACAACCCATGCTGACCGCATACTTTATCATGAGTTTTGCATTGTTTTAGCATTAAAAACGAGGCATTTTTAAAATCTTTGAAGGGCTTTTGGTTGAAAGAGGGTGCCAGTCGTTAACTGAGCCCTTCTTCGCACCCCATTCGATTTTATTATAGAAAAACGAAGTTTCAAAGCAAAAACCAAAAAACTTTAACAAAACGGCCTATTTAGTAAGGGTCTTTAATTTACGGCTTTTAGATGACTTAGCCAATTGATCGTTAGATTTACCACAGTAATTTTTAAGAAGGGTGTTTACTGTGCATGTTATTACAATGGTTGCTATACGAACAATCGTATGAATGAATAGGACATTTATTATGATCGACAGACAGATACCCATTTTCTAAAATAAATTTTAAAATATATTGGGTTAGACATGCACGCTTATTATGAACTGTTAAAAACGTTTCCTCAAATTCGTTCAAAATTTTGTTAAATATTACATATGCATACAAAACTATTCGTATGATAACGTCTTGGGGATAAAGCAATTTTCTCCGGCTTAAACTTTTAATAAGGGTGAAATTATCTTGAACAATGAATTCATCGTTATAAATTATATTTTCCTTACATATTTCGCACTGAATTTTCTTTAGCGTAATATAACAACAGTAACCTGCTAAATAAGTGATTACGGGCATGTCATCACTGACATTGTCTACATCATTTTCTACTACCATAATGTCAGGATTAAATTAATGGTTTTCTTCAATTTCGTCTAGGATATAAATATTTTCGCAAAACTGCTTAATTTGTATGTTGCCAAAGGTACGCGATTTTAGAGTTAGTAATGATTGAATTCTGAGCCTTTTTTCTGATTCATATAACTGCCTCAAACAAATATGATATTGTCCACCTGCAAGTTGCCGATAGCGGCCAAAGCTATTTTCAAAATCATCTGTTTGGAATTTACCTAATAAGACGTAGTTCATTTTAAGTTCACTGAAACAATACTGTATAATTTCTGTCATTCCATACAGTGTGTGCCTTAAAGCTGTATGAGTTTGAGTAGTTAATTTATTAGAAACAGTTTTAGTTTTCCAATTTTCTAGCCAGTTTAACATTTTATTTAAAAACAGAAATGTTTTGTCAGAAAGAAAAGTTCCTGCCGTTAAAGGCTCTTGATATTAGTCATTTAAACGTTTCCCTTTAAGGGGAATTTTTACATTTATGATTTTCCACCACCTAACTATTATATTAATAAAGTCAGCAGTGTCTTTCGATTTATCAATTTTAGACCCGAATTGTATTAAGGCTTGTTCTACGAAAGGGTTAAAAACTTTAAGAGCCAAAGAAACATTTTGCCTTTCCATATTTGAAGGAAACAGAGCCTTTAAACTTAGAGAGTGGCCAACTTTTAACATTTTATCGTGTTCTAATTGGTGAAGTGTTTTAAGAGAATGAAAAGCAGCTGCTTTTTCAACGCCACTGTCAAAATCGGGATAGTATAATGTTTGGTCTGGTTTTGAATTAAGCCAGTTATTTCTTATACATTTAAGCAAATATACAGAATCAAACAAATAAAAAAGAGGACGTGTTCTATCTGTAGGGTGAGGATAAACAATACTTAAACTTTTTTTATCAGCAAAATGGCTCATAGCTTTACTGTTTACAGCATTATTGTCACTAATAACGCAAAATACCTTGTAGCCAATGTCCTCTAACTTAGTTATAACTGCCTTAATTAATGAAAAAATCAGAAGGTGGTCAATTTTGGAGGTAGGACTAATATGCACAACTTCTTTTACGCTTGACATAATGCTGGATATCATAAATACAAAAGCAGAATTTGCCAAACAAGCATTATTATAAGCAGTTCCAACAATATTTCCTGCTTTATAATCAAGAAATGGTTTACTTAATGTGGATATCGTCCATTATAGTTATTTATTATACATGCGGATTAAATTAATGTTTAACGAGCGGTACGTTCAACCGCGCGAGCGGCGGTAGCCGCAAGCGCGTTGATACCGCGAGTTAATAAATTAATTTTAATCCGCAAGTGTAATACAACTGTTTATTCAATTTTGACATTTATTTGACATTTTTAAAGGGATTTGACATTTTTAAAGCGCTAGCGGAATAAAAATTTTAAATCGCTAGCGGAATAAAAATTTTAAACGATTGTTTATAAAACATCAACTTTTATGGGCAGGCCATAAACAAATAAACGTCAGTTTAAAACGTCAAAATTGAATAAATAATATTACATATTTGGTCAGGGTAAAGCCAAACGCAGGTTTTTTCTACCTCGCTGTGCCTACGTCACGGGGCTCTGACGTCAGAGTCCCGAGTCCTTATTCTCTCGGTGTTGTTGACTGAAGTCATAGGTACTACTGATGATAAAAGCATATGTTTTCGAAACATGCTTGTTTAATAGTATATTATAGACCAAGGTAGGTAGAGAAGACATTTTTCTCAGCCGAGCAGTATTATTTCCCGACATGCGAAGCATGGAGGGAAATAAGTTGTGAGGCTGAGAAAAGTCTTCTCTACCGTGGTTTATATACTATTTTTTTCACTACTAGCACCTTTATTCCTTTTAATTAATCATTTTTACAGAAATAAAAAATAAAATGACAGATGCGTATATTTATTTCTAAATATCCACAAAAATCAAATAGCCTTGCTTGAGGTTAATTTCAGTTGACATTTGGGTAAAACATATTTAAAATAGGCACCTGAGCGCATAGCAATTGTTTTTATTATTAACCAGTAATCAATAATAAAAAATTATTGACCACAAGGAGAGAAATTCATCTTCTGGGCTCGAAAATAAGGTCAATAATGACATCTTCTAATACTAGTAGTGAAAAAAAATCTTTATGTATTTCATTAAATCTGGTGAAGAAGCCAGAGCGATTTAGTGAAAAATATTATATTTTGTTTTAGGAACTACAAAAGAAAGACCCAGTACGTACCAATGACGGAAGATCAACTTGCTGCAGCACGTGCGCTGATCGTGAGAGGTTTTTCCATCCGTCAAGCGGCCAAAGAAGTTGGGTTTCACGAGTCGACACTGAGGGACCGTCTCCAGAAAGGAGGAGTAAACAAACTTGGACAATTTCGAGCGACCTTCTCGCCAGACCAGGAAACGGATATAGTAAACCACTGTATTGACCTCGACAAGCGATTTTTCGGCCTTACGCTAAAATCTTTGCGATTCCTTCTATACAAATATGCTGAAGAGAACAACCTTCCCCATCAATTTTCGGCTGAATCACAACTTGCTGGAAGGGATTTTACGCGTACTTTTATGAAAAGAAACAAGCTATCTCTGCGTGTTCCTCGGAAAACGAGCGTTGCTCGAACAATGAGATTCAATAGGGTTCAACTTTCTCAATATTTCGACAACTTGGAGGCAGTGATGAAAAAGTACAACTTTACTCCTAGCCAGATCTTTAATATGGATGAAACGGGGGTACAAACGGTTCCAAATATACTTCCCAAACACGTACCCCCCACGGGAAAAAGAGAAGTCGTCAAGGCAGTAGCAGCGGAGCAAGGCCAAACAGTAACCGCTGTATGTGCGGTGAGTCCTATAGGTTATTTTATACTAACTCCGAATAAAATATCTTTTTGAATTTGGAAAGAGAACAAGACTGCTATTAGCTTAATTAGCTTAATTATGTTGATAAATACCTACGACCTGCATGTTTTGAGGAATGACCAAAGCTCGGATGATAGGCAAATTGCCTTTTTGTTCTGTATTTAGGCACTTCCAAACTAGGTAAATAGAAATGCGTTTTGAGATAAACTTAACATTCTGAGCCTTATTTCGTTTTGCCTAAATGACTAAAACATGTTTATTGAACCTAAAACTAAAATAATTAGCATGCCTAAAATAGGCACTACGGTTTTTTTTTTCTAGCATAATTATAATTTTCTCTGAAATTCACTGTAGCGATCGGAATGCTACCATCTTGACTAGTTTCGCGTGTTTCCGTACAATAGCAACTGTCACTACGCGTTTTAACCGTCGTAACCTCAAATTTTCGTGCACGTTGTTTGTTTGGCGGTTTAGGTTACGTGCATTGTGTACTGTTTTGTGGTGTACCGCATTTTTATAAACAATGCCGAAGTACAAAGAAACATTTAGGAAAAAGTGGTTAAGAGGGTTACAAAACCGTGAAGTTTTCCAACAGCATCCTATGATTTTAAGTTACATACGCCTTTTTTGAGAATTAAGCGCTAAATTTAGAATATTTTCCCTACATATCATATATCGTTGTAATCAGAGAAAAAGTGAGCATCTGAATCTGTAAAAAAACAAAATGGCCCCTATAAGAAATAAGAAAGTTGATGATGGCCTGCAAGCGACGAAACGTGCTAATAAAATTATAACCAGATCATCAGATAGAGGAGAAAAAATGGCTATGAAAATGTGTTTTTAGTTTTTAATTATAAATTCAAATAAGAGCGCCACAAGCAAAAAACTAAATCCCACTTTTTTCGATTTTTCAAAATATTTCGATTGGCAATTGTCGCAAGTCAATTTTGCCGGCGAATTATTAAAGAGAACAAAAAATAGCAACTTTGCCTCTAACTCTGCTCATAAGGGAGATCCCCATGGTGAGGGTCGAATTTGAATCACCCTGTATACACAAATTAAACAAAACACAATAGGTAAATCATGGAAATGAATTTTTCCATGACTTTATCATCAAAATTGTTTATTTGATGTACTAAATTTCGATTTATGGACATCATAGCTAAAGCGTTTAGTCTATCATTAAGCATGGTATTTCGCAAAAATGTTTTTATGTGTTTAAGGTTCGAAAAAGTACGTTCTGCTTCTGCCGTTGTCATTGGAGTTGTCACAATAATTTTTAGTATTTTCGATGTTTCGATAAATGTTTCATTAAGATTATTTTCCAAAATAAATGGAAGAAGATTCATTGCTCCGACAATTTCTTTTAAATCTTCTCTTGAGTTCTTAATCTTGATCTGCTCAACATCGGATAAAATGAAGCTACATCGTTTAAAACAGTCACAGGAAAATTTTTTGAAAACTCTAAATATTTATCTTTGTTAAAAAGATAAGCCGCTTGTAAATGACCCCGATAAGAAAAGCGTTCCTTCATTTGAGTTGTAATTATATCACAGACTTCTTTGGCAATAACACTTCTAAAATTATCATCAGTTCGCCTTGTTTTAGATGTTGGAAATTCCCATTCGACACTGTTTTTAATAGAATCAGTTTCATTTCTTATGTTGGAAATACTTTTTTCGAAAATTAATAAGTCTTTTTGGAACTGTACGCTGTCCTTATTTTGTGATTGAAGTTAATTGTAAAGTATGTCAACTTGCGGCCAAATTTTATGGAAAAGTTTTAACCGAAACATAAATTCTGGATCTTCCAATGCCCTTCTTAGACCGGAAGCTTCATTTGAAGTAACGCCTCTCTCACATTTGCTTTCAATTTCTTCGAACGCTTCAATAAGCTTTTCGCGATTTTCGTGAACAAAATTAACTGTGCGAATATTATAATTCCATCTAGTAATCACCGCTCTTGGTATTCTTTTATTTACGATCTCTTGCAAAACATCACAACGATGAGATGACTTTGAAAAAAAAACGGGTATTGCCGACAGAAGCAAAAGAAGAAACAAATGGGATGTAAAACAAATAAAAGAACGAAAGGTGAAGCAAGAAATTGAAGAAGGGATAACAAAGGAACTACAACAACAAATCTCCCCTGAAAGTGAAAACAGAATTGAAACCCAGTGGAACAGCATTAAAACTAGTATTTTAATAACAGCGGAAAAATGCGTCGGACGGATGAAGAACGAAAAAAGTAAAGAATGGTATGACCAAGAGTGCAAGAAGGCTAGTGAAAAAAAAAACCGAGCATGGATAAAATGGCTGCACTCAAAAGAAGAAGAGGATAGACAAAGATACAAAGTGGCAAATGCACTAGCAAGAAACACATGTAAACAAAAAAGAAGAGATTGGAGCGAAAGAATAATAAAAGATATACAAAACGAATACAATAAAAAAAATACAAGAATGTTTTATCAGAACTTAAAACAAGAAAAGAAAAACTTTAGAGTAAAAACCACAGGATATAAAGACACGGAAGGGAATACGAGGTACGAAAAGAAAGAAATACAACAAATATGGAAGAACTACTACGAACAACTATACAGAAATGAAATAGAAACGAATACAGTAACACAAACAAAAACAATAAATAACACAGTAATAGAAGAACCAACATTAGAAGAAGTAAAACAAGCAATAAGACACCTAAAAAACAATAAGACACCAGGAAGCGATGATATATTAACAGAGTACCTTAAATATGGAGGTGAGACACTGCATGAAAGGCTACATAAACTAATCTGCTTGATATGGAGAGAGGAAAGAATGCCAGATGACTGGAAGCAAGGGATAATATTTACAATACACAAAAAAGGAGATTTAGAAGATTGCGCAAATTACAGAGGAATAACGTTGTTAAACGTGACCTATAAAGTGCTATCAAAAATAATTAAAGACAAACTTCAAGCACATGCAGAGAACAAGTTAGGGGATTATCAACAAGGATTTAGGCAAGGAAGGTCGACCACAGATGCCATACATGTTGTACAACAAATACTAGAAAAAGCAAAGGAATACGACATAACTCTGTACATATTATTTATAGATTTTAAAAATGCTTTTGACAAAGTATTAAGAGAAAAGATAATAAAAGAAATGATAAACATGAGAACTCCACAAAAATTAGTAAAACTAGTGGAAATGACCTTAAAAGACTCAACCGCAGTAGTGAAAATTGAAAATGAAACAACCGAAAGATTTAAGGTACAACAAGGAGTTAGACAAGGGGATATGTTATCGGCTACATTGTTTAATATAGCCCTGGAAGGCGCAATTAGAAAAGCGGACCTGGAAGGGACAATAAATATTAAAAATACACAGATTGTTGCGTACGCAGACGATGTTACAATTATTAGTAGAACAAAAGAAGGACTAATAAAAAGTTTCACGAGATTAGAGGAAGAAACAAAAAAAATGGGTTTAGCAATCAGCGAAAAAAAAACGAAATATCTAAAATATAGTAAAAACAGCAACGAGGAATTTTTAAAAATAAAAGACTATAAATTTGAGGCAGTCCAAAACTTTAAGTATTTAGGAATAACAATTTACAATAAAAAATATAGTGGAAGTGAAAAAACAAAACAAAAAATACAAACGAGATATAAAGCATATTACGCAAACAAAACTTATTTAAACTCTAAATACCTAAGTACCAGACTAAAGCTACAAATATATAAAACTATTATCAGACCGGTAGTGACATATGGAACAGAAACATGGACCCTAACTAAAAAAGAAGAGGAAGAGCTAAAAGTATTTGAAAGAAAAATATTACGAAGAATAATGGGACCAGTACGAACAGAAGAAGATGAATACAGGCCGAGAATGAACTTTGAACTAAGAGAACAAATGAACGGGGAAGATATTGTTACATATATAAAAGCACAAAGAATAAAATGGTTAGGGCATGTAATGAGAGCAGACAAAAAAAGAGTAATAAAAATAATAACAGAATGGACACCAACCGAAAATAGAAGAAGAGGCAGACCCAGTCTGAGATGGATGGATGAGGTACAAGAAGACCTAAAGAGGCTAGGGATAAAGAAGTGGAGAGACAAATGCGAAAAGAGGAAGGAATGGGCAAAGATAGCAGAAGAAGCTAGAACGAGTAAAAAGCTAACAGATTAAAATATATAAAAATAAATAGAAGAAGAAATGGGAATTAATCCGTCCCAAAATAGGATTAACAAAACTTATGAAAATAAGTAGCCATAACTGCATGCGGTTAAAGAGCTGATTATATACAGGGTGACAATAATCTACCTGTGTTGTATGGGTAACTTTGTTATTATAGAAGTTAGAGAGTCGGTTAAATTAGCAAAGTTGGGCAGAATTTCAAGACAAATTAGATGCCAGTTTGACATTTGACATACACTTTCAACTTTTTCAAATATTTCGAAAAAACTAAAAACATGCGATTTTTTAAATGTTTTATAATTCCATAACCACCTATTCTAAAACCAAAGTGAAATATGTTTCTTGTAGATATTTTTACGTAGAATTATAAAAAAATATCTACAAAGTCATAGCACTCTCGATTTTTGAGATATAAGCCAAACTTACGTTTTTTTAAATGGCAACCATAGTAAGCTATGGATTCATTAAAGAGCTTATTTTTTGCTGATTTCAAAAATGTATAGGTTGTCATATCTGTTTCCGTTCATTTTCTCAGAATTTGCAAAAAACTGAAATTGATGATGATAAATAATAACCATGAACTAAGAATGCCTTGGAATTTTGTCATAGTCTCTTGTTTAGTAACTCAGCATCAAAAACAATTGAAATTATCAATTAAACAAATAACAAATAAAATAGGTAGGTACTTAGTAACTATCATTATGGATAATAGAACTAAATAATAAATGTATGTAACTATAAAAATAAATTAATGATTGTAATAATACTTCAAAGTGACCACCATTTTCTTGAACACATAACTGACATTGTTTTAATATTTCACGTTGCAATTTATTTAATGTATTATGTCTAATTTCGGCTACAGCTCTTCTTATTTTTATTTTCAGGTCATCAATGTTATGAGGCTTTTCTTTGTACACTTTGTCTTTAATAGTTCCCCATAAAAAAAAATCTAGGGGAGTTAAGTCCGGAGACCTGGGAGGCCACGCAATAGGACCTCTGGTACCTATCCAATTAGGAAATCTTTCCAATAAATAGTGTGGCACAATGTGAGCATTGTGAGCAGGTGCTCCATCGTGTTGGAAGTAATTCAAATTTTGTATAAAATTTAATGGAAGGTCGTCCAAAATTTCTTCGAATTGATTACGTAAAAATAGCAAATACCTCTCTGAATTTAGATTTTCCTCATAAAATTAAGGACCGAGAAGTTTTGTTCCAAGAATGCCGCACCAAACGTTAATAGAAAAAACGTATTGCTCTGGCCTTTCAACCGTTAAGTGTGGATTTTCCCTTGCCCAGTAAATATGATTTTTTCTATTAAATAAACCATTATTTGTAAATTTGGCTTCATCCGTAAATAGAATTAATTGAGAAAAGACTTCGTTTCTTTCACTTTCTTCAACAAACCACATAGCATAATTGAATCTTCTTTCTAAATCTGTTGGATACAATGTTTTTCCAACATGATGATGATAAGGTTTTAAATTATTTTGTTTCAAAATTGTTCTTGCTTGTTTTCTGGATACATTACACTTAAATCCAATTTATCGCACAGGTGCAGTTGGTTTAAAAGTATTGAATGCCAAAACACGCACCTCTGCTCCTTCATTAATATTTTTCTTAGCTTCTTTTGGTTTACAAAATGATCCATACCGTTTTAAATTGGATTCAAGTTTTGCAAAAATGCTTTTATCTGACTGCCTTCTTTCCATGTATGTTTGCAGATACAATTCAGAAGCTGCATTCGCATCACGATTACAATTGTAATAGCAAAATAACATATCATTTCCTTCTTCCCACGAGTAAGCCATTTTTTTAGTAACTTTAACAGAACTACTTAACACATTCACATCCGTAATTATCAGCAAAACAGGACTAACTTTGGCAATTAAATTTTTGTTGTTTTCAAATTCCAAGGCACTCTTGTTATACTATGCAGCTAATTATTAATTATGATCACTAACTTCAGTTTTTTGCAAATTCTGAAAAAATTAACGGAAATAGATATGACAACCTATACATTTTTGAAATCAGCAAAAAATAAGCTCTTTAATGAATCCATAGCCTACTATGGTTGCCATTTAAAAAAACGTAAGTTTGGCTTATATCTCAAAAATCGAGAGTACTATGACTTTGTAGATATTTTTTTATAATTCTACGTAAAAATATCTACAAGAAACATATTTCACTTTGGTTTTAGAATAGGTGGTTATGGAATTATAAAACATTTAAAAAATCGCATGTTTTTAGTTTTTTCGAAATATTTGAAAAAGTTGAAAGTGTATGTCAAATGTCAAACTGGCATCTAATTTGTCTTGAAATTCTGCCCAACTTTGCTAATTTATCCGACTCTCTAACTTCTATAATAACAAAGTTACCCATACAACACAGGTAGATTATTGTCACCCTGTATATATATATATTGCCGACAGATTACTAAAAAAAAACACGCGTACTTTTGCATTTTGTGATGCCGCTTTCTGCATAATAAGGTTTAATTGGTGGGCATAACAATGTATAAAATGAGCATTGGGATATTTTATTTTAATTTGAGCTTGAACGCCTCTGTTTAAACCGCTCATAACATTTGTACCGTCAAACGTTTGAGCTATTAATTTTTGAGGAGTTCTTAAAACTAGGGGGTCAATTTCATTTTCAATGCATGTTTTTAACCCAGTGGCTGTTTTGTCTTTAACCCTTATAAAACCCTAAAAATTTTCACGGATGGATCATAAAAATATCTTAATATTAAAACCATCTTACAATAATTTGAGACATCAATGGTTTCATCGCATTGAATTGATAAATAGTCTGCCTTTTCAATTTGCTTACTAATTTCTTCCCTACACACTTGTAACATACAGTCTAGAATTTCATTTTGGAGGTCCCTTTGCAGTGAAATTAATTAACTGTTTAAATATTCCTCGGTTCTCAGAAGAGAACGGCAAACGCGGTGCTAGAATTAATGTGGTCGCGCGAGACGATTCATGTTTCCTCATTTTTTCAGGAAGATGGTGTAAATCACTTATTCCTTTTCTTGCCCAGCTGGGGTCCATTCTAGAGTCGGTTTTATAAAACAACAAACACGGGAAACAGTACAACAAATTTGTTATATATGTCTTTTGAAAACCGACGCGTAAAAGACCTTTTTTCGGCGTTTCGTTTGCAAGTTTGTAACAGCTTTATATCTGGCAACGGCCTCCCCAGTTCTTTAATTTTAAGTTTATCGGCTAATGGCAGCCTATCAAAATTTATTTGATAGATATAATTTACAGTATTCATTATCACACCCTATAGAAAATCACACAACAGCAACCAGCAACACAAAGTCGATAACACCGATAAAACAGTAAAACACGCGGAAAGCACTCTATTATAATTATAACACGCAACGTTCTGTGGGAACTAAAAGTTTTCAGGCTTGGGCGCGGTGAAATCGCGGCCTGCAGTAACTTATACAAGCGGCTAGTCTCCGGAGTCGTTCGGCGGCAATGTATAATGTTTGTTAAAGGCCGCAGATTTTGAGTGGTCTACCCACGTGATTCCATATTTCTCACGCGGTCACGTTGGTCGAGGACGCGGATAATTAGAGATGTCAACGCGGACATTTAGAAATGGGATCGGATGTTTGGATGGAGTTGAATTTTTTGTTGAAATTTGAACTTAGTCATAGAATGTATGTAAAATAAATATTAATAATTTAGAAAAAAATTGTGTGTTACCTTAACATTTCTTAGGAGGGGCGCGCGGCCTTATGGAGCAACCGCCACTGTAAAAACACAATGTTCTTGCAGGGATACTATGGCCCAGTGGTGTGCAACATGAAAAAGTTAGATTGCTGGTAACAGATGGTGCTCCCTATATCGTCGCCATAGAGTCAAAACCTCGTATCATAAAAACACTAGGTTTTCAGAAAACACAAAAAACTTCTCAAAACTTACAACTGTCTTTTAATAATAGTAATATTTTATCAATAAAAGGCTAACAGAAGTTAAAAAATGTCCAATTGTTTAAAAATGCAATATTTTTATAATTTTTTTGGTTAAAAAAATTAACGTTAAGTTACGAGTATTTTGTATTTAAATAATAGAATTTCAGTATTACATACGAGCATTTGCCATTTCAATACCTGGATAGGAACCTATTCAAAAACAAGTTTTATTTTTATGTTTATTTTAAGACAAGATAAACGCTGCCAAATTTTGGCATCGTTGTCACTTTCAAATACAAAAACATGTTTTCAAACAAACAAAAAACTTACAGGTTACAGAAGAAAATGGAAAACACAAGTTTAACTTCTTTTAAGAGAGTCATAAAATCCATAATAGTCTTTATGTATTACCCGTTTCAATGCTTGCAAATGATCGTACTTGTCACCTTTAATTGCGAGTGGTTCGGTGTAAAGTTTTTGTGTGGAACCAACTGCCCGGTTGATTCTCTTCGGTAAAAAAGACCAGTCATGATCAAAATCTAACTTATACTGAATTCCTTCAGTAAAGTATTTTAGTGCTCGTACATCTGTGACACATGGGTCACCTTTTTTTTATTCCTGGTCTTATTGAAGAAACGTATTTAATCTCGTCAAATTTGAGAAAAAAGTCGTGATCGATATATTTTACGACATAAGGTTCCTTTGGGCGCTTTCTTGCATTTTCAATAATTTGCACGTAATTTGAGGGTGCTTGGATCTGTTGTCTTTTTTTTGCACTCTCGATGGTTGAATGTACGCTGTCACATTCCATCTGGGAATGGCCCTTTACGAGGTATTTCTGAAGAATTGTGACATTATTTGAGATCGAATAGTGTAGTAAAGCATTGGACAACAAGCTATTTCTATTCTGGGCACAGCAACCATCGCTGTAAAATATTTTGGTCGTGTTTTTATCCTCTGATTTAACCTGCGTGTCTAGATAATCAATTAGGCATGATGCAAAACAATTTGCATCCAAACCACCCTCGCCTTCATGCCATACATAGCAAACAACTTGATTATCTGCTAAGCTATAAATTGTGAAATTATGGCAAGCTAATTTTTGCTTAAAAGTATATCATTCCAGCTGGCAAAGACGGAACAAGCTGAACTGCTTGTACATCCATCGTGTATGCACATACCTCACCTTTTAAGGCCCTCTCTTTGTCCAAAATTTTTTCCTGTCTTGCCCTGTCTTTTTGCATTATGTGTTGCTGGTATTCCTCGTTAGACACGTTGCCTTGTTTGTAACTAAAACACAGATCGCATTGATCTTTGCGAGGTTGGAAAATGTCGATCTTCAGAGTTCTCATTTCTGACACAAAAACTGGTTTACAACAAACGAGTTTTTTGTCAACCTCTTCTTGGTATAACTCGTAAACCTCACTGTAACTGGTAAACAAATTTTCTAAATACAACTTACTTCTTGACGATCGACAATAGTGTGAGGGTAACTTGGGCAATCTGTCGAGAAATGTTTTGATTGCTTTCTTTTTCTCTTGGTTTATTGCTCTTTTTTTGTTAGGAAAAGACGACATTTCCGAAATGATGCCAGAGCTGTGACTGCGTTTTACCCAGTTTAACACTGACCATTCTCCTAACGACAGTGTCGAGAGGAACATTTTTTTACAGACTGGCAATAGGACATCATTTATCTTAAGGTGGTAAGATAAGGAGATTTTTCGACGAGACTGGTTTTTAGTTGTTTTGTGACTCGTTGGTCTTTTATTTACAAGCGCAGCTACAAAAGTTTTTCTTTGTTTCCACTCCATTTCCGACCAACATAAGTTAAAAAGTTTCTGCCTCTGGTCTTCAGTTATTTCTTTGCACTGTCTCTTATCTTTCGAACCTGCACACTTTTTCGAATTGCACCTCTCTCCCATTTTTCTAGCCGCCTTTACAACTACTGTCTTCGACTTCGTTCCAATTTTTTCTCTTTTGCTTCCTTTGTGATCTTGTCCTTTCGTTCTCAGCCTTTTTGCCTTATTTCTGGCCCAAGTACTTGGATCTCCCATTCCCTTTTGTTGACGTTTATCCGTGTCCTTGTCAGGTTTTTTGGTAGTAATTGTTTGGAATTTTTTGCGTCTTTTAGGCACATTGTTGATAGCACTTTCAGAATCGCTTGTTGGACAGTAACTGGAACCTGAGTCTTCAAACGGCTCCTCGGGTTCCTCCTCTAAATCCGATGATAAACAGCTGCTACCGTTTTTGTCATTTTGTAAGGCCACCGATACATCATCTGCAGAAACAATGTTTTCCGAATTGGTTTTTGGTGCTATAGGTCCTTGTAACTGATTCTCTAACCCGGTTTCTTCATTCAAATTATCTGGAATACTAGGAATGTTTGCATTGGAGGCACTTCCTACTTCAGCAGATGGATGAATTGTGTTGATAACCGGATCTATATTAATTTCCAAGTTTACTTCGGTACCACGAAGATCCATGTTTATGACTTCTTGTAATGCCATTCTTAAAATAGTCGCAGAACGGGAGCTCTAAAGAACAAAACATTGCAACAAAACCTCGTACCGTACTGCTATTTATTCAAATGTATTACAATTTGTAAAATGAAAAAACTCGTATCTAACATATCTTTCAACAAACTAATAAAGTTAAACTGATTTTTCTCGAAATTTACCTAGTATGCATCTTAAATTCAACGAATGTACAATAGACTATGTCTTAAGTATTTCATTTCTCATCATCATCATCATTGTTGGCTTATTCTCGAGAGAATTTTAGGCCGCCTTAATTGGCTTCCATAATCCATTCGTTTGGGGTGGGTTACTTCCCATATTCGCTTGTTCTTGCTTATAACTTCTCATGTGTGGTGGCCGCCTGGACTATTTTTCTCCATTCGTTTCTGTTTTCTATTTTCTTAGTCCATTCTTTGACTTCCATTGAGCTTAAATCCTCTAAGACTTCATCTTTTTTTGGGTCTACCTCTTCGCCTAGTTTCTGCTGGGTTCCACATCGTGATCTGTTTTGTGGCTCTGCTTTGGTTTCCTCTTAATACATGTCCGAACCATTCTATTCTCCGAGATTTAATAATTTTAATGATGTCTTCTCCTTTTGTTTCTTCTAATAGCTCGTGGTTCATTCTCATTCTATGTTCTGATTCATTTATTTTGATTGGGCCAAGTATTCCTCTTAGTATTTTTCTTTCTAGTATTCTTATTTTCTCTTCCTCTTTTTCATTCAGGCATATTGTTTCGGCTGCATATATAATAGCTGGTCTGATTACAGTTTTGTAGTATCTTAATTTTGTGTTTTTACTTAGATTTTTGTTATTCAGGATTTGTTTGTTCGCGTAATAAATTCTGTGTCCGGTTTGTATTCGTTGTTTGATGTCGTCTTCTCTATTATTGTATTTACTTATTTGTATACCTAGATATTGGAATACTTCAACTTCCTCAAACTGGTATATGCCTATTTTTAATTTTTTTGGGGGTGATGGTGTTTTGGTGTTGCATTTCATGTATTTTGTCTTGTCTTCGTTGATGGTCAGTCCTCTTTCTCTTGCTCCTTCTTCAATTTGTGTGAATGTCTCTATTAACTTATTTAGTGTTCTTGCTACGATCACCAGATCATCTGCGTATGCAATTATCTGTTTATGGTTTCTGGTTATTATTTCAGTGGTATTCGTTCTTCTGGCTATGCATTCCATTGAAATGTTAAAGAGTGTCGCTGACATCGCGTCCCCCTGTCGCACCCCTGTGTTAAACTGAAAGCTATCTGTAGCTCCTTCCATTGTTTTTATTTTTGCTGTTGTTTCCATCAGGGTCATTCCAGTTAGCTGTATTAATTTGGTTGGGAAGTGCAGTTCTTTCATATCTTGCAATAGCTTATTTCTTTTAACTTTGTCGAATGCATTTCGGAAGTCGATAAATAATATATGTAGTTGTATGGCATGTTCGTAGCTTTTTTCGATTGTTTGTTTTACTAGGTGGATCGCATCTAGGGTGGATCTCATTTCTCATTTCATTTCTACTGTCGTTAATTTTCTTTTGTGTTCTGGTAATGTTGTTAGTGCTTCTATTGAGTATAATAATGTTGGTGCTACTACTGTGTTATATACCATTTGTTTTGTGCTTGTTCCTACTTCTCTTTTTCCTAATATTGTTTGGTTAATTGTATAGTAGATGTTGGTCGCTTTTCTAACTTTATTAGCTACTTCTATTTCTATCCTACCATCGTTACTGATTATAGATCCTAGATATTCAAATGTTGACACTTCTTCTAGTTGTTTTCCTTTACATGTAAGGTGGATGTTTCCTTCTTTTTTTCTTTTAACATGCATTACTTTTGTTTTGTTTTCGTTAATCTTCATTTCCATTTTCTCCAATTCTGATGTCCATATGTCTATTGATTTTTGCATTTTTCTTTCTGTATCTGATATCAGTACGATGTCATCTGCGTATATCAGTGCTTCTATTTTTACTGGCTGCATGTCTTTATACCCTATAATGGTTTTTGGTGTTTTATCAATGCAGTTTTTCATTACTCGGTCTATATATATAATAAAGAGTAGCGGGCTCAGCGAATCCCCTTGTTTTAATCCCGTTTCTATTTTAAATGGTTCTGATTTCATACCATTTATTTGTATAGTTCCTGTGACGTTTTTGTATATGCTCTTTATTGCACTCTTCAGTTGTTTTGTTACTTGTAGCTGTTCTAGGCAGTTCCATATTTTGTTTCGATTTACAGTGTCGAAAGCCGCTTTCAAGTCCATGAACGTTAGAAATAATTGTGTATTTGTTGCTATTCTGTCTTCTATTAGTTTTCTAATTACACTGATATGGTCCGTTGTTTGTCTTGTTGCTCTAAAACCTCCTTGCTCGTCCTCTATTTTGTCTCCTATTTCTTCTCTTAATCGCTTTTCTAATATTTTGCTGTATATCTTTATAGCAACTGACGCCAAGCATATTGCTCTATAATTATCACATTCGTTTTCTTTTCCTTTCTTATATATTGGTATTATCGTGTTTCTCTCCCAGTCATTTGGTATTTGGTTGTTTTTCCATATCATTTTTATTAAATCTGTCATCCATTCTGTTGGCTTTGTTCCTCCCCATTTTATCAGTTCTGGGGCAATTCCATCGGGTCCGCTTGCTTTTCCTATTCGTATTTCGTTTATTATTTGACACTTCGGCGTATGTTATTTGGTCGTGTTGTGATTTTTCGTTTTCCTCTTTTTCATCAATTTCTTCTTGTGTTTGATGTGTACATTTTGTGAATTTGTTTTCGAAGTATTTTCTCCATGTTTCTATATTTTCTTTCTGGTTTGTACTTATTTTTCCTGTACGGTCTTTAACTAATTTTATATTTTTATTTCTCTTCGTTTTTAATGATTTTACTATATTCCAGAAGTTCCTTCTGTTGTTTTTGTATGTTTCTTGGATTTCTTTTCCAAATGTTACCCAACTTTCTATTTTTGCTTTCTTTACTTCATCCTTTGCTTTGTTCCTTCTTCTTTATATTCTTCCTTATCTTCATCGTTCCTTGTTAGTAGGTATTTTTTCCATGCCAACTTTTTGCTGTTTATTTTTTGTTTTACTTCATTGTTCCACCATTTTGTTCTTTTTATTTGTTGTTGTACTATCTTTTCCCCGCATACTTCTTTTGCCGTCTGAATTACTTCCTCTTTGAGTGTATTCCAAATCTCATTTATAGTCTTTTCTTTCTTTCGTTCATCAAGTTGTTCTAGTTTTTGTTGTAATTTTTCCTGATATTTTCTCCTTGTTTTAATGTTCTGTAATTTCCTTATCTTTATTATCCTATAGTTTTTTATTTCTTCTGTTTGGGGTAGTTTTACTTTAATTACCGCAGTTACTAGTTTGTGTTGAGTACTTAGTTCTGCTGTTTTATTTATTTTAACATTTTGGACCAGTGTTTCCATTTGTTTTGCGTATACTATATAGTCTATAAGACTTTTGGCTTTTCTTTCTATTGCTTCAAATGTGTAGTTTATTTCTTGGCTGTCGAATGTATTACCTATTCTTAATTCATTTGATATGCTAAATTGTAGCATTTTTTCTCCATTACTATTCCTTTCTATTTCTCCATAGTTTCCTACAGTGTCTAATCCCTTGTTTTTGTCGTTTCCAATTCTAGCATTCCAGTCGCCTATTATTAGTACTTGTACGTAATCCCTATCTATGTAGGGTTGCCAACAATGTCATTTTGACCCGAAGACTTTGGGTTTTGCGATCGTTCTTCGGACTTCGGGTTTTAAATAAAATTATTCGGGTTCACTAAAAATTATACTCATGGACAAAAACTTAGTAGAATTTCCTTTTGGCCACTATTGCAATTCACAACGACAACAAAGTCAAAGCGACAACATCACATATTGCAACGGCTAGATATGAAAATTATTTGAAATAATATTTCTTCGGGTCAGCATCGACTCGATGTTGGCAACCCTCTATCTATGTAACTTCTTTGTATATATATTTAACCTTAAATTAATATTTTTAGATGCGGACAAACTCTGAAGGGTTATTTGCGTCGTTGCAAACAGTCTTCCAGAAATTGGGCGACGCCGGCAGTTCGGCAAATATGGTAAATATCAATTGTAATTAAATTATTTATTTTAGCGAATTTTTTACAACATAATATACACAGGGTGAATAAAAAGTAAGGATCCTCAATGCTGGAGCCTTTATTATTAGTTAAAAAAAAAGTTTTAGACAAAAGTTTTATAACAAATTATTTTCCGCAAACTGATGGTTTGAAATATTTTTTTCAAGGTCATACCTTTGCGCCATGACGTCATCGATACTTTTTTTAAATGGCAACCTATATTTTTTAGGTCGAAATATTATAGCTTTTTTTTTTCTCTTTATGACCATCTAAAAATATACGGTTGCATAAGCGAAATTTCTAGAAAAATCAAGTTGAATGTTATTCGTACCAGAACGCAGAACGGCATTAAAATGGCAAGATTTTTATATTAATTTATACCATGAGATCGAAAAAAAAAATGATTCTGAGCAGGCCTTGACTAGTACAACACGATTGGCTACACTGGTTCTAGAATGCCTATGAATTATAATGTGACAGTGACATTTCAAATGTAAGTCAGTTTTGCAATCTTGTTTCCAGAATTATTTAAGTTCATCGTTGTAATACTAGTGAAGGATCACATTTTGAACACCTACTCTAACATGTAGGGTTGTGCCTTGGTCAATTGACTGGTGAATTTGACCACGGTCAAAAACTGTGTGGTCAAATTCACTGTCAAAAGCTCTTTTAGCCTTAAAATTGTTTATATTAAATTACACTATCAATAACAGGTTTTTTTATTTTTGCAGAAAATACTTAAGGGGCTTCTCTAGTTGAAGCGTCCTTCGTTGAAGACAAGGCCAGTGAAACATCAAATATGATGGTAGGTATTTAAACTGTGACGTATGTCATAAATAAGGGTGCTAAGCCATATCTGTTCATCAGTTATATGCACTGCATAACATGCTAGTTACTTACAGTATTATCTATTCACAACCAGGAAAAGCACTAAATTGAAATATCTGGTGCATTTTTTTGTTATTGAATTGACAGCACTGCATGTTTTTAAAATTTAGTGAGATATTTAGTTCCCTGAAATGTTGGGTTATGCTGTCATGTTGGTAGATATCAAAATCAAAATTTTCATAAATAGTTCCATATGCAGTTTTTAATTCTTCGTAACATAGATAAATTGCCTTGTGTCCTCTTTCGGTAAAACTCATGATTCAACATTTAGGTTACATTGCATGAAAATTTTTATTTTATAATTAATTAATTTGTTTAAATGTCAAATTTCCCTCCAATCATATAGTAACCAGAAATAACAACATTACAGAGCAAATTATCTGTACCAATTGTTCAGTGCATGCCAACATAACTCTAGTGTCCGCGAGGTCAGTGAACAGATAATACATCTTTTTGCTTTTTTTTAAGTTAATCGTTTTTTAGGTAAAGATATTCCTTTTTAAAAAAACTTACACCCATAATGTACGGTGATTTTTGATTGATCATTTAATTATGGAGTCTTATTTATTGTTGAATTATGATGAGACATCCGCTAATGTCAAAATTATGTGATTTATTAATATATAAATTTTTGGACCAGGTAGAAATAAAAAAACTTTGTAGTAATATGATTAATTTGTAATTTATTTTATTTGACTTAATCATTCTTTATTTATAGCATTGGAAAACAAATATAAGTATTTAAACTTCAATTCCTATTAAACTTCTCAATAATTAATAATTATTTTACGAGAAAGATCTATTTTGCTTCCTCCTTGTAAAATTAATATTTAGCGACTAGAATTCTACAATAATAATATTTACATCTAATTTTTTATATTAATTTTTTTTAATACAACTAAATGAACTAAATCCACATTAATAAAAATGTACTATTCTATTTTCATTAACAATAAACTCGTAAATACCAATTAAATATCATCTCAATATACCGGCAATTTATCATTACGCGCAATATGAGAGTTAATAGTTTCTATGACTACATATACAGAACAATATTACTACATTATTGTAGAAAATCATTGTCTAGCAACTCCCACTTTTAATATTGCGCGTTATAGTAAATTCTCGGTATAAAAGTTTTAGTAGTAACAACAATACAATTAGTTTACAGTCAATTAAATACAACCATTTCGATATTTTCTAAGTTTGTTGAGGCAAATTTGTCGTTTTATATTGTATATGCACGTAAAATAACTAAAATATAAATTCTTAACTTAAAACTAAGATTAGGCACAAATTATCTGTGTAGTTCCTATCTGTTATTTATAAATATAAAACTTATCTTAAATTATTTTTGCAGCTTTAGCATCTCGCGATTCCTTTCTTTTTTGAATAGCGTCTAATATAAAACGTGGTTCACGAACTGGCGTATTACGTTGTATTCTTGAATCGACTAGTTCAGGTAACATGCATTCCTCATAAAAACGTTTCAGTTTAAATTCAATTTCACGTTTCCAGAAATCGTCGTCCCTATTAATTATTTCACATTTGATACCCTTTGTCGTCCACGCCCCAAAGATGCAGCGCTTTCTTTTGGTAATACGCAACTGGCCTTGAATCTGGTAATACCATTTGTGTTTTTTGTTTAAGTTATAGGTTCCATTTGCATATTTCCAAAAGGTAATTTTCTTCTGCTGAATACCTTCTTCTGGAGTCAATTCCTTCGCAGAAAATGGACATTTTACTTCCACTAAACCATCGTCATCAAATAAACCGTCTGGAGAGGCGCCAAGATAATCGATGTCTTTGTCGATAAAAAGACCACACCTTTCAATATTTATTTCGTAGAGACGACTAACTTCTTCAATAGCAACTGCTTCATGAGTTTGGCCCCACTTTATAGCAGCAGTTGGTATAAAACTTTCTTCTTCAGAAATCAGTCGTTTCACGAGATTTGCGCAGGGTGTGTGGTCCATTCGTCTGCAGACAATCCCGAAATTGGATGCTGTTAATAAATCTGTCCTGAGATCGAGTATTTTTTGGTGAAATTCCTTATTTTCAGATTTTCTATGTGATATTGCTTTTGCAACGCCAATTCTCATCTTTACAATATTATTTTGCAAACACCTTCTTAGATTTTTTGGTCCTAGTTTACAATTGTTGCCAATTTCTTGTAATTTATTGCAAAAATTTCGAAGAGAAGATGGTTTCGGCATTCAATTTTTTGTACAACTACGTTATTATATGGTCGCATCTCCAATATTTTTTTATAACAACTACTGTCCCCATCTGCTATCATCTTGCTGTATTTCAAATTGTACATAGCCACCTTTGGTGAATCCCTCAGCAATTATGTCTGCTTCCATGCTTGATGAACTACCTGACCAGTTTTTATAACAGGAATGTTCCTTTGGTGTTTCGTTTAAAGTTTCAGATCTTTTACATGTCGTACAAAATTTGTTTTTTACGCCAAGGTATATGATCTTTTTTGTTCTATAGCCAACTATTGCAGCAGCACCTGATAGAGAATTGTAATTCTTTCTATAGCTACGTTTGGCCCAACTACCATCACAAACAACCGTAATTAATGGGATACCTTGTTCGTCTATGCTCCCATCTTCAACTGCTAATCTGAATTCTTCAGCAGCTGCTTCTTCCATTTCACGAATAGCAGTTTTTTCCCAAGCATCACATACAGTTTTATGAAAGGAATCGTAAGTGCTCGCAGACATTGTAGGCACCGCAATAGAAGCACAAAATTGTTCAAGATGTGAATATCCAGAACCTACACTCATCACGCCAATTACTGCACATGTATTTATTTCTCCGTTTTCTAAATTTTCACTATTTGTCGTTGTCGTAGAACCAATATAATTACACATATTACACATAAAAGTTATATTTGAGGTTAAACCACGACGTACTTCTTTCACAGGAATCATATTTGCTAATGTACATGAAAATACTTCACTATGATTTCCTATTTTCACAAGTTCGTTTATAAAATAGTCTATATCTACGATCCTTCTTCCTGGGAGCACACATCTTTCAGTTGTGGTTTTCTTATTTCTTACAGATGATTTATTAATGTGCATATCTACATCAGAAATCTTATTTGACATACTAGTAGATGGCACATCTAAACTATTACTTTCCCTTTCAAATCTAAAATAAATTTGAACATATTGTAATTTTCAACTTTATTTTGTTAATCTTGTATCAGTTTAATATGAAAATAATTTTATTTTCAAATTTATAAATGGTTTCTCACCTGATGTATTCGCTGTTTGTAGCCCGATTCGTTATATCAACTGATACATTATCAGTATGTGTATCGTTTATTCTGATTTTCTTCCTACTGCAAAAATTATTTACGAGACTGAGTATATTATGAAGTACTCAAACTTAGTGAATGTTTTACTAACCTTTCATTGTAATTAACCAGATTATTTTTTCTTTTATAAGGTTTTACGCTCAGAAAAGCTCTAGCTTTAGAACCGTGAACCGTAGCGGTGACCAGCCTTTTCTTTTTTTTGAGCTTCCATATTGACATAAAATACGCTTTAGCACAGTGATGTAAACCGTATATACACAATTACACAGTTACTTCAACTACGAGTAAAATGTAAATGAAACCACGCAAGAGGATAATATTTTGCAGAAAAGATGTTTTTACCCCAAACAAGTTTGCAAAAGGCTATTCCCCGATTATTACGGGAATCGGTAATAAAACCCATGATGATTTATACAACCCCTTTCAGTCAGAATTTCAGTGATCTTTGCCGCAGTTTACACTTTTTGGCTTAGGTACGTTGTAACTGTTGTAGCAATTAGTTTTCATTACCTATATTGAACTACAGTGTACCTTCTGTCAGAGTACACAACCAAAAGGTATTATTTACAGCATTTAGAAGATTACCGATCCGCTAAACAACAGAATATATAAGTCTTACGTTGCGCATTTTCAAAATTTCAAAATATTCGAATTAAAGTTATACTTTATCATATAACAGACAAACAAGAACACTTATAAAACAGAAGTATTATTACGCACATAAACATAACGATTTTCATTGCTATGAAATTCACATAAATAACTTTAAAAAAGTTTTATGACAATTCCGAGAAAATCAAAACCAAATAATTATTGTCAAGAGCCGCTCCAAGGATGGGCAGACTGAACCCTTACGTCCCTTACCCCAGGACAGCGCATCGCAAAGATAATTTTTGTAAAACAAAAATTTAATAAATAATACAAGTTAACAAAAAGCCTAAACAGATTTAAACATATAGATAATTAAGTAGAATAGAATAAATATTAATGTATTGGCCAGTTATTAGGATTTATAAAAAGCAAGCGCACCACATTTCCGTTTTGTCCAGAGCTGTAAAAAAGTCGCTAATAGCTACCTGGTAAGGGATTCAGAAAATATCCGATGAGCGTATATCAACCCAAAAAGGTATTACCGACACTTGGCGGCACCACTGTATAGCTGGTAAATATTACAGAAAATGTGAATCCAATAACGTCACAATTTTAGTAATTACTCTTTTCGGGTAAATTGAAATTCAAATCCGTTGAAAATATATAAATCTACGATAAAGGCAGCATGTTTTGACTGTAAAATTTAATCGTATTTTGATTTTATTCGTCTTGTATAAGCATCCAAAATAATGCATAATTTCCCCAATTTCAAACTGCTATAAATTAATTATTTCTTAAAATAACGATATTTTCGTACATACATAACATACTTTTGCTCTTTAGTAATGCTGTAGACAAAAATAAAATTAAATTTATTAAAAAATCAAGTCTCTGTGACTCAAATATATTATTCGTTCTTCTCAGGATTAAGTTTAGTTTAGCTATCACTAGTATATGATCAGTGTCTATGTTTGCCCCTCTAAACGATCTGACATCTTTAACCAATTTCATTCTCTTTTTTTGAATCAGCATATGATCTATTTGGTTTCCCGTATTCTTCCCTGGTAACAACCACGTAACTTTGTGTTCAGGTTTATGTATAAACTTAGTACTGATTATAAACATATTTTATTCTGCTGCGAAATTGCACAGTCGAATCCCATTGTTATTTGTACTTTCATGTAATGTTTGTTTACTAGCAACTTCTTTAAAATAGTCTTCCTCTCCAATCTTTGCGTTTAAGTCGCCTATTATAATAAGCGTATCTTTATTGGGTACATTTTCGCAGAACTTTTCTACTTTTTCATAGAATTCTTGCTTTTCTTCATCTCCGGCTATTTCAGTTGGGGCGTAAACATTTATTATGGAAATATTCGTACTCTCGTTTTTGATCTGCAGATAAGATAGTCTTCCACCTCCTGCTTTAAATTGTATTACATCTTTTCTTATGTCCTTAGTAACCATAAAACCTGTCCCATTTCTTCCTTGTCCCGTTTCTCCTGAATAATAGTTATTTGTATGATTTGGATGATTAATGCCCTCCGCTAACGGGTCGGGCATTAAACTTCATCCACGGGAGAGAATACATGGCTTTCCTCCAGTGTTATACATATAATTTTTTCTACGACTCACTTTTAAAATCATTTCTATGATTTTTTATTTTGGATTTCGTTCTAAATTTCGTTTATCAAGATACAGTATGTTGTGCGTCGTTTCCAAGGTAGTGTTTCTATTGCAGTTTTGTTTTTTTACAAACAATTTGTTTATTCTCACAATTTGTGTCATCGGTTTTCATCAATGTATTCTGGTAGTGATTCTGAAGAAAACGTTCCTCAAGATTTACTTGAAGAGGCTAAAGTTGTATCGTTGGATCTACTTCCACAAAAATCTAGAGAAAAATATGAAATGGAATATAATGTACATATTTAAACAATGGTGTGTGTCAAGAAATGTCAAAAAGATTACAGACGATGTAATTTTGGTGTATTTTTCAAGCAAGTCCAAAACATTAAAATCATCAACACTATGTGGAGCCTGTCGTTCTCAAGAACTGGTCAAATGATGGTGAATGATATTCAAGATAAGGATGACCTTTTAGTAATCAAGATTCCAAATTCAAAAACTAGCATCCAGAGAATATTCACTATTACAAATAACTCAATTAACGGTGTGAATATAATTGAAATTTATAGGAAGTATTGTGCTTTACGACCGAAACATATAGAGCATTCGCGATTTTTCTTAAATTATAGAAAGGGGAAATGTACAGTTCAAGTCGTAGGTAAAAGCACTATGGCAAAAATTCCATACAAAATTACAGAGTATCTTAAATTATCCGACGTTCGAGGTTACACCGGACCAAAGTGTATAACACCGGACATAGCTTCAGGCGTAGCTCAGCATCGTTATTGGTAGAAGGCGGAGGAGATCTTTTAAGTCTAAAACGACACGGAGGATGGTGATCGACAGCGGTGGCTGAGGGCTATTTAGATGAATCCATCGCTAAGAAGTGTTGTGTTGCCAATCAAATTATGTGTGGAGAAATGTCATCAGGAAATTCTCGAAATATAACAATTGCATCGGCGGGTGACTTCAACTTATATAAATCAAATAATAATTGTATTTCACAACAGCAGGTTGTAAGTTCAAAATTGGATTCTCAAAATAGGTATTGAAAATATTATTGAATCTGTATTATCTAAGATCATTTTTAGTAATCTTAATAATTGTACAATTAATGTTAATAAATAAATTCTGATTTTGTTATCAATTTTATTTGGAGAAAATTTTATTTTCCTCCCTAGGGAGAAGAATTTATTTTTCTCCCTAGGGAGGACATTGCCTACTTTCGAAACAAGGAGTAGAAAAAATAATGAATACTGTTCCTTATTAATTTCACCTTCTCCTTTCCATCTTAATTCTTGTAATGCAATAATTTTGATCTTATAATCTTTCATCACTTTCGCGACTTCTTCCATCTTTCCCACCGCCAACATCGTTTTCACATTCCATGTACCCACTCTTGTGTCTCCTTTCCCGTTTCGCCTTTTGTTTCTCATTCTGTTTTTCTTTAAATTTTTGCCATAATCGGTTCCCATATTCGTAGCGGTCATGTCCTCATTTTCCTGTCCCTTTATGTTTTGTTCTAGTTTTTTGATTCGGTTAATTCTCGTTTGGAGTTATTCCATTGCCATAGCCGTTTGTCAATCCACATTTTTTTAAAACCAACTCTTACCTCTTTGCCTTTTTTTCCCTCCTCCTCCGCTTTTGTTTTTAGCAGGGTTTAAATAATACGTTCATTTCGCGTCAGGTCATCATCTACGTATATTTTGGTTCCTTTTAGTTTGCTTTTCATCTTCATTACTTGTCTCTTGTGTTCTGTGTTTTGGAGTTTTCCAATGATAAATGATGAGTTGTTTCTTGTATGGATTGTTTCTACTTCATCGATTTTAGCTTCGATACCTAGTTTTTCCTTTAAGAAGTCCTCGACTTCTTTCTCCCTATTTTCCTTCTTGATATTTATACCGGTTATCTTTGATATTTCTACACTTGTCCATTCGTTCTTGATTTTAAAATCTTCTTTCAAGCATGGCTACTCTTTCCTGTAGGTTGTTTCTGTCCTTTTTCAGCTCTCCAATTTCTTCCCTTAGGTTTAATTGCTCCGCTCTTATACCATTTATTTCAGCCATTAAGTTATCTATTTTGGACTCTATTCTAGTATTTGTTTGTTCCATGCTCTCTAGTTTACCTTTGATTATTTAAAGGAGACCCTCCATCTTGTTATTTAAGTTATTTCCGATCACCTACGTAAATTCATTATCGATTATTTATTATTTATTTGATTTTAATGTACTTAAATTTCTTCTTTTAATTTTATCTATGCACACTGTAAGGCCAAGGTAAGTGAATTTTATATCAGTTTTATTTTTACCCAATAGCACTGCGTAGAAAGCCACAGGCTGGTTGACCCATCGAACCTTGACTTTTACCTGTGTTTCTATTTATTGAACTTTATTGCATTGGGTATTTAAATTGAAAACCTTAACTATTCTTACTTTATTATTTGTCCGCTTCTTCAGTTATTACCTTCCGTGCAACCTTGCCCCTTTCTTTATCACTTTCACAACACGATGCTTTTTAATTCTGTTTCTTTCTCTTTAATTTTTGAAATATTGTAGCATTTGTTTTTTCTCTTTATGACCATCTAAAAATATCATACGGTTGCATAAGCGAAATTTCTAGAAAAATCAAGTTGAATGTTATTCGTACCAGTATTTAACGTACCTACCTACGTACTTTTATCACAAAAATTAAACACAAGACTATTAAAAACATATACCTACAAACAAAGTTTAACATTACTTTATTACAAAAGATGTTCAAATTGTTCGCTATTAACAGAGCAGAATAGAACAGCGAACAAAACGCAGAAGGGCATTAAAATGGCAAAATTTTTATATTAATTTATATTTTTCTCTGCAATATTTACAGTTCTTAGTTGTTATTCAATAAATCAAAAGCTTTTTCGTTTTTTATTACAGAATTCGGTAATTGACCTGTTGGAAGAAGAAACCCTTACCACAACGGAGACAACTAAACGGACATCAAACGCAGATGCTGTGAGTAATAGTTATAAATCAGTTTTTCTGTCAACCTTAAAAAATATTGTACATAATAATATGATAGCATTGCGCATTGAAACATGTCAGTAGGTAGGTAGGTACTGTGCCAACATTATTATAGGAATGTTGTGCAATCTGCAAATTTACCTAAACCAAACTCAATTTAATTTTCAGGATTTTAAAAATCTGTTTACTGAATAATCTTGATTAATTTAAACTGTTTCAAAGTACTCTTTTTTATTCTCCTTACAAAGCAGTGCAAGTGCTAAAACTAATTTAAAAGTACTGTTGTAGCAAGGTTTTTAATAATAAAAAGAGACTAATAAAGTAGGTGCTGTAAAAACACAATGGATGAGATAATGCTTCAAGTAGATTCTACACTTTAATAAGGACTGAACCGAAAAAAATTGTCATTTTAACAAAGTCGCCTGGTTGAACAACTGCAACTCTATTTTTTTAATTTAAGTGTAGTTTCCAATTCATTCTATAAGTTTTTTCGTTATGGGCACGGCAACTGTTCAACCAAGTTCTTAAGGACTTTTCAAGTTGTATTGTCATGGATGACGAAACATATTACATATGTGAAAATGGACTTTTCTTCCCTCCCTGGACCTCAGTATTATACTGTTGAGAGTAGAACAAGCGCTAGCGTTGCAGAACAAACCATTTCTATTGAAAAATAATTCGGTGCCAAAATCTTAGTCTGGCAAGCAATTTTTACAACCATTTTTTAGAAAAAGTACCTTAAACACTGAAGTCTATATTAAAGAATGTTTGAACAAAAGATTGATGCAATTTTTGAATAAGCATGAAACATCTGTAGTATTGTTTTGACCGGACTTGGCCACCTCTCATTAAGCAAAATCGACGATCGAGTGGTACGCTGCCAAAAATGTGAATTTCGTCCCCAAAGAACTTAATCCTCCAAATGTTCCGGACGGGCCCCCATTCACATTGAGATCTGTATCGATACAAATGACAATACATGTATCTGAGATTTGTATCGAGTATCAGTACAACCACACACACTGAGACCGAATTATGAGACCTCAGTTTAGCTCAAAACGCCAGACTGAAATTTTCCTCTCGAACCCGTGTTTGTAGCAGTTGCAGTAGCATTGTCGGGATTTCTAAAGAAAAAAATACGCCGAAAAAGAATAAGGACAAAGCAATGATTACGTGAGAAAACAAGTATACTTACTGTTTTAAATTTACTTCAGGAACTTAAACGATTTCAAAAACTATTTGCGAATGGATGGTACACTGTATGATGCCGAACATCAACCAAATAGGTCCACTTAAGGTCATGGGTCAGTCCATCTATCTTGGGTCGTCTCTAATATCAATGAAGGTGGTAACACTCATGAAATCAGAAGAAGATGCGAGATGGCAAGAAGTACAATGCGAAATTTACAGAATATCCGGAAGGACAGGGACATAACACTGGATACAAAGAAACAGAGAGTGAAAACTTTAGTTTTTCCAGTTTTACTATATTCCGCTGAAACATGGACTATAAAAAAACAAGACCTCAAGCGCATTGATTCTTTTGAACTTTGGTGCTGGAGAAGATTTCCCCGCATTCCATGGACTGCCAGACGAACAAACGCATCTGTTATTATATTAATGAACTCACAAAGATATCCCAAATTGTTCATGAACGAATGTTAAGATTATTCGGCCATATTGAACGTAGGGATGACAATAACCTAGAAAGATTGGTGGTATATGGACAAATGGAGGGTTCATGATCACGCGACAGATCTCCAAAAAGATGGACAGACCAAATTAAAGACCTAACTGGTACATCTCTCCAGAATGCAACCAAAGAAGCCAGAAACAGAGAACGTTGGCAAAAAGTAGTCCGAAAAGTTCATAAATGATACTAGTTTCCATAGGTCACGAGTTCTTTGTAAAGAGAAATACGAAGAAGAAGAAGAAGAAGATACACTGTTTAGGAATCTATTGGGAATAGTAACACAAAGAATTGAAAAACAGAATACTGTCATGAGAGAAGTAGTAAGTGAGGAAGAAAGACTGATGGTGACTTTACGATACTTGGCCATCAGAAGATGCTCCACTCTTCAATGAAGCCACAACTTTTTTGAGTTCTCTTCGAACAGCACAACGAAAACTAGGCATTTTTTTGGTAACAAAACTGCGATCTGCGTTAGGGTACCTAATCTTACACTTTTCAACCAAGTTCTACTGTTGCCGTTTCACGACGTGGTGTATTTGAGTAGTCTTTTGACTTGGAATTCCACAAACACGGATATAACATACATCTTCAAAAACTCTTCCCAAAAATCTCGATCTGCAGACATGATTTAATTAACTTTATTCACGCGATACAGTGATACTGGCGCACACACGTTGAAACATGGTATCAGTTGCACGCTCGCGGTATCGATGTTTCACGACAGTGATACAGACGTCGATACCAGCTGATACTGATACATCGATACCGAGACAGTCACATACACGTTGAGATTTGTATCGCGATACTGATACTTGATACATGTATCGATACAGATCTCAACGTGAATGAGGGCCTGAACTTCGCCCAGTGGAAAGATACTGGGCTCTCGTGAAACAAAAGTTTCGAGACAGCCGTGAACAAGTAAAAGACGTCGAAGAATTTAAATCCAAGTGGAATAAATACTCGAAGCAAGTGGCTCAAGGGGTATTAATAAACTTAATGGCTGGTGTCCCGGAAAAAGTCAAGAATTTTGGAAAACGGAATAAAACCTAAAAATGTGTTGATATTAATTCTTTTGTTAAACTTGTAGCTCTCAAAATATATTTTCAATACATTGTTTCATTTTTAAACTATCCATTTACTTAGAATCAAAAAGCGACAATATTTTTCGGTTCAGTCCTTAATATATATTTTTTTAATACTCTTAACATTACTACAGAAAATAAAATTTTGACAAGTCAGCCAGTTGTTAAAAAGCCTTAGAAATTGATAAGGCAGGAGAGTGATATACAGTTCTGCGCGAATTACTTGGGATAAGCGAAGGAACGCTAAGTCCAAGCCCTGCAATGCACACGCGCAACTTTAGACTTGCAGAAGAGCGATACCTGCAAGTCTAGAATTGTTTGTTGTCTTACTTTGCTATTATTTACACTTCCACTTTAGTCGAAATTGATATTTTATAGGCTGAGGACGTGACTAAGTACTTCACAATTTTTATTGGAAACTTTTTTTAGTAAGTACATCTTGGACTTCACGCCTTGTAAACGAACTAAAATAATCGCTTTAGGCGAAAACACATTACCTACTGCTCAGTGGCGTACCTACGGGGGGGCTAGGGGGGGCAGTCTGCCCCCTCCGCCTTCTTTCTTTTAGCGCCTTCGGCGCCGTGCATTTTTTTGATATATTTGCAGTATGATTTTGTAGTTGTAGAGTAAAGATTTGCTTATATTATGTTCTATGCTTAAAACGTATTTTAAATTGTTTTAACTGAACTAGAACTACTATATTAAAAAAAACAAAAAAATCGTTGTTCAAGTGCAAAAAAATAGACAAAAAAACGCGCTACTAAAATTAGCCCAAACTAAAATTTTTTTTTCTTATAATATCTAAGGCGCCTTCAAGACACATTGCCCCCTCCGCCTCCCAACGATAGGTACGCCACTGCTACTGCTATACAGGTAGCAAAAATAGTTGGGATCAGTAAATCCAGCGTTTCACGGATCATGAAGCTACATAAGGAGACAGGGTTCGTGGACACGAAGAATTATTATTATTATTATTATCATTAGTATCATAGATCCAAAGAAGATCAGTAAAGACATCAAAAGGCAGATTGCGTATCATGGGGTTAATAAAGATGCTTCTACCGTACCTCGAATCTCGACGCCCCTCCACAAAGCAGCTTTTGACACCCGCTATAAAGCAAAAAAGGTTTCCTGGGCCAAGAAACGTGGAAACTGGACTGTGGAGAATTAGGAAAAAGTGATATTTTCCGATGAAACCCACATTGAGGTGCATGGCTACAGCTCAAATTTCATCCGCCGCTAGCCCGGAGAACCTCTTCGATCCGGTCACATCCAGCAATCCCTCAAGCACTCACCCAAGAAGGAATTCTGGAGGGAAAAATGGTCCCAATACTGCGGAAGCTGTTTCGTAACGGCGATGGGGTATTTCAACGGATCTGGCTCCATGCCACAATTCTAATTCTGCTAAGAGCTTCTTTACCCAGGGTGTAAACCCCACTGAAAATTTGTGGGCCATTATTAGAGCGCGCATATCTAAGATGGATTGCACGACGGAAACCAAAATGATAGAAAGTGTCATAAAAGTGTGGCACGAGACCCTGAGGTGAATGAGATGTGCGGGAAGCTAGTGGTATCAATGGTTCAGAGGGCGAAAGAAGTAATTAAAGCTAAGGGGGGGGGGGTCACTTTCACTACTTACTACACTATTAAACAAATAAATATTTGTGTCTTTGTTACTGTATTTTCCTATTGTCCCAACTAATTTGCACAGACTGTACTATCATATTGGTCTCCCAGAATTTTAAATAAAAAAAGAAAGTACGTATGCAAATTAAAGTTAAATCCTGGTGTATCATAATAAATAATGTGAATATTTAAATATCAGTAAAGGGTGTCCAGTGAAACTTTTGGTATACGTCATCAATATGACGCCACACTTCATTCATGGCAGCCACTCCTATACAAATTAATTTCAAATTATGAATTTAAAATGCCACTGAATTTATTAATGTTTCATTAAATAAAGATTATTTTAAAACAATTATACATACGAGACTAAATTTCCTGCAAAACATAAATACAGTGCGAGTAAAAAGTAAAGAATATTGTTGAGATAGCGAAGTACCTCATTTTATATTTGATTTTTGTGTTTTTACTGTACTTCCAAAATATTGAATTACAATGAATATTAAAATTTATTGCTTGTCATTTTGTTTACATTTTTTCTCGTAACTAACAACACGTTACATAGTAACCCAAAAAACAATATTTATATCTCGTGCACAGCACGAACATGCCGCCCACCTTGAACGCTCGTCTTTCAAATAAGAATGTTTAAATTGCATATAATTAAACTAAAATTAACTAATATATTAAAACTACAAATCCATAAACATATCTATAGCTATTGAAAACAATTAATGTGAATTAACCTACTGGTTATTATACAGTCATTCTTTGTCCATAGGTAAAACACAGATTTTGATAATTGCACGTTTTATCACTCCGTTGTGTGTTTTTATCGATACCACTCTGCACAACTTATCACTTCCTGGATGCAATTGTAGAATTCTGCCCAATTTCCATTTTAAAGGGGGTAGGTTATCCTCCTTAATGACAACCATCATGCCTTGGAGAAGCTGCACAGGCGACCTTTGTTTCCATTTTGACCTCTGTTGCAACTGGCTTAGGTATTCTGTGAACCACCTTTTCCAAAAATTTTGACGTAATCTTTCAATTAACTGATATCTCGAAAGATGATTTAATTTCAGTTGTGTTACGTCTGGTTCTATTAAAGTCGTCAGTGGGCTTCCAATTAGAAAATGCGCAGGGGTTAATGGGTTTAAATCGTCAGGATTAGTCGATAAAGGAGTGAGAGGACGTGAATTTAAACAAGACTCAATACCGGTGAGGATTGTGTACAACTCCTCGTAAGTTAGCAATGCATTTCCAACTATTCGACGTAAGTGGTGTTTTGTTGATTTGACAGCTGCCTCCCAAATTCCACCAAAATGAGGAGATCTGGGAGGTTGTGCACCGACAAAGGTAGTCGCATTGTCCGAATATAAATTTAATATGTTACCCCTACGAGCAATAAATCGCTTCAGGGTGTTTAAAAATGATAGCGTAGTGAGATCACTAACCAAGTCAATGTGCAATGCTTTCGTGGCAAAACATACAAAAATGGCCACGTATACCTTAATTGTCTTTTTACTTCGACCGTGACCGCCCTTTATTGTAATAGGACCAGCATAGTCAATACCTGAATTTACAAATGGACGTGCCGGTTGTACCCTGTTTTCTGGCAAGTCACCCATCAATTGGTCAATAGTCACAGGATTTGCCCTAAAACATTTTACGCATTTGTGCAGAATTTGCCTAACCGTATTTCTTGCCGCAATTGGCCAAAACCTTTGGCGTAATGAAGCTAACGTCTGTTGAGGCCCTGCGTGAAGCTGTTTATGGTGTTCTTGAATAACCAACAATTTTGTTACCTGATGGTTTGCTGGTAATATTATTGGATGTTTACTATTATATGGTAAACTAGTGTTACTTAATCTACCACCTACTCGAATCACGCCCCTTTCATCGATAAACGGATTGAGCGATAATAATTTACTTTCTTTATTAACCCTTTTGGCTTTCTTTAATTCTTGAATATCTTTGCTGAATTGTTCACCTTGCACATATCTTACAATTGAAATCATTGCCTCGTGTAATTCCATAGGGCGTAAGGCACCAACGCGTTTAGATAATTTGTGTTTCATATTGTAACTGAACCTAATGCAATACGATATGACTCTTTGAAGTTTAATAAACGATGAGAATTTATGCATAATTGCAAAATTTGATTCGCGCACTGGAACTGTACTGATTAGTACTGTACGTTTTTCTTCGAATACATTTTGATTCTGACAGTTTGTTAATGTGAATGGCCAAGTATCGCTATTTTGTCTGAGCCATTCTGGGCCATTCCACCAAACCGACGATTGTTGAAGTTCCTGAGCTGTTGCACCCCGTGATATGATATCTGCAGGATTATGTTTTGAGGCTATGTGATGCCAATCAGTCGCATTGGTTAATTGCTGTATTTCAGATACGCGATTTGCAACGAAAGTTTTCCACGTATTGGGTTCAGCAGCTATCCACGCAAGTACAATTTTTGAATCACACCAATAATAATGTTTACTAAATTTTATGTTTAATGTTTGTTCGAGTTTATTAACTAGTTGTGCTAATAGAAGGGCCCCACTTAACTCTAGTCGAGGCAAAGATATTGTCTTTAACGGTGCTACCTTAGCTTTGGCGCATAGTAATTGTGCCGTATAATTCCCTAAGCTATCAGATGATTTAACATAAAGACACGTACCGTACGCAAAATTGGACGCATCTGAAAAGGCATGTAATTCAAATGTTACCGACAGTCGATCGCCCACTACCTTCCGTGGTACTCTTAATTCGTTTATGCCTGGCAGATTTTTTAAAAACTGAGTCCACATGATTTGTAAATTGTTAGGAATTACCTCATCCCAGCCTAAGCGTTCAGACCAAATTCTTTGAAGTATGATCTTTGCAGTTATTAGAATCGGACCGATTAAACCTAACGGGTCGAATAACTGTGCTATTGTAGACAAAATTAGTCGTTTTGTCAATCTTTTCGGTGCTTCAAACTGCTTTACCCCGTATTTTAATTCATCCGTTTTATAATCCCAACGCAATCCTAGTATTTTTGTGTCGCCCTGTTTGTCTAAGTCTACCCTTTCGGACATCAAATCTGGTGCTAATTCTGGATGGTTCGACACCCATTTTCTTAGTTCAAACCCCGCACTGCCTAATATCTCTAATAGCTGATCTCGTAAAATTTTGGCTTCACTAAAACTATTTGTTCCCGTTAACAAATCGTCGACATAAAAATCAGTTAAAATTGCATGATACGCGAGTACATCTTTTGTTCTTAAATCCTCAGCTGTTTGTTGTAGGCATCTTACAGCCAAAAATGGCGCCGAAGCTGTCCCATACGTCACGGTTTTTAGTCTGTAAGTTTCAACTGGTTGTTGAGGATCTGTGCGCCATAGAATTCTTTGAAAGTCGCGATGCATGGGTTCTACTAGTATTTGACGGTACATTTTAGCGATATCCGCCGATAAAACGTATTGGTACGTCCGAAATCGCGTAATTATACAGAACAAGTCCTGCTGCAGGGTAGCACCAACCATCAGATTGTCGTTCAGACTTACTCCCGAAGAGGATTTCGCGGACGCGTCAAACACTACTCGAAGTTTAGTAGTTAAGCTTGACTCGTTAACCACCGCATGATGGGGTAAGTAAAATGTGTTGACGGATTCAACTACGTCATGCGATGTTACAAGCTCCATATGTCCTAATTGCAAATATTCATCCATAAAATTTACATAATTTGTTTTGATTTCTGGATGTTTTTTAAATTTACGTTCTAGCGAATAGAAACGTTGCAAAGCGTTTTCCCTAGAATGCCCTAAATGTTGCTTATTATCTTTAAATGGCAATTGTACTATAAATCGTCCTTCTAAATTTCTTTTAAATGTTTGCTTAAAATGAGTTTCACATTTTAATTCTTCGTTTGACAACTTTTTCGACGAATTTATAGAGTCCATGCCCTCGACTTCCCAAAATTTGACTACTTGTTTTTCTAAAGCATTAAGGGTTACGTTACAACTTGTTCGTGGCATCGATTGACTGATATTTAATGAGCCACCAATGATCCATCCCAAATGTGTTTTGTGCAAGTATGGTTGACCGTTACTTGCTTTAATCTGTTTATTGCATAGCAGTTCCCAAAATACTTCTGCGCCTAATAACAAATCAATAGGCGACGATATATTGAAACTTGGATCAGCGAGCTTAAGATTTTTTGGAATACTTAACCGAGACGGTATACTAGATGCCGGTAAACTATCTGTTATCTTATCTAACACTAAACACTTTAGACTCCGTGAATAAGACCTATGTTTTGACTTAATTGTGACATTCGCGGTTTCCGTTGCCTTACTGAAAGATTGATTTATACCGGTAATGACTAGATTTGCTGTTTCAGTCCCAATTTTTAATTTTTTACATATTGACTGTGTTATGAAGTTTGATTGCGATCCAACATCTAAAAGTGATCGACAATCATGCAATTTGCCATTTACATCGGGTATTTGAACAATTGCAGTGGAAAGAAGAACTTGAGTAACTGTTTGACCTTGATAACAATGATTATTTACTACGCTACTTGCAACCGCATTTTCGTCAACTACCGATGAAGTGGGAGATTGTACTTCCGATTCATTTTGTTTAATTGCTGACTCCACTTCGTTTTTTGGTTTAACTGTTGGATTATGCAATAACGTATTATGTCGTTTGTGACAAACTCTACATTTTCGTGCAAAGCAATTTTGCATAAAATGATTTCCCTTAAAACAGTTTAAGCATAATTTCAATTTCTTTATTTCCAGCAATCTAGTTTCTACTGGCATATTTAAAAATTCGTCACATTGATAAATTGGGTGCTGTTTTTTACATATTTGACATACTAGTGTGTTAGTTGTTACATGCGCACTGATATGACGTGTATTTTTTGGGATATGTTTTAAATTTGGCGAAACCTTTTGCAAACTGTTGTTGCAACTTAGTGATTCCAAAATCTGACATCTACGTTTTAGAAATTCGGTCATTTCGCTCATTGTGGCTATATCTGATTTGGTATAGGCTTCCCATTCTTTAATTGTATTGTAATCAAATTTAGACGTTAATAAATGTATAATTAATACGTCCCATGATTCAGTAGGTAAACTCATACCCTTTAATACCTTTAAATGCATACAAACGTTGTCTAAAGTTTGTCTTAGCGATGTGGAGGAATCTTTTATAATCACCGGTAAATTAAATAGGGCACACACATGATTTTTTATGATTAAACGCTTATTTTCAAAACGGCTTTTTAATAAATCCCACGCGATTGAATAATTTTCAGATGATATTCCTAACGTTTCTATTACGTTTGCAGCTTCATCTTTGAGGCATGATTTTAAGTAATGAAACTTCTGAATATTACTAAGACTACTATTATCGTGAATTAGTGAGCAAAATGTTTCCTGAAAAGAAGTCCATTGTTCGTACTTACCTGCAAAGATGGGTAATTTTAACGTTGGCAACTTGACTTGTAAATCGAATTGCGAATTATGAATTACACTACTATTGTGACTATGCGTTAATGGTTCGTTTTCGCTATTGGACCTTGATGAATGCTCTGCCAGAAAGAGTTCTACTTGTGTCATTAATTCAAAATAGTGCGTTTCAAATATATCGCGATCGTGGTTTTGACTACCGTCTTCAACTAAAGATTCTATTTGTGATTGCACATCATCATATTCTTGGAACGCGGTATCAACCTTAGCTAAACGAAGTTTTAACTGTGTTACGCTATCCTTATCGGTGCAACTTTGGAAAAAAGTTTCAATTCTAGTGATACGGGCTTTAATTTGAGCGCGTTTTGAAATCAACCCTTTTAGTTCGGGTTCCATAATGTGACCTTTACTTCAACTAAATTGAACAAAGAATATTGGAAGCTCCCTGCTAACAAACAAGAATGTACACTTGCCTGAATATTCTGTCTTTTACTATTGACAGTTATTATATTGCCGATGGCCCCTGGGATTTTCAAGTATTGCTGCGTTGCACGTAGTAACAACGGCCTTTCTGGGTAGAACGTAGTCTTCTAACTGTTTCTGTACCCAAATTCTTGAATTTTATTCTGCCAGAACCATGCAAATTAGAGCTTCTTCTTGATTTTATGTTACTTCACTTTTATTTCAATTATTTTTGCGGTTAACGAATCCGACTTTTGAAGGACCATGTTGAGATTGCGAAGTACCTCATTTTATATTTGATTTTTGTGTTTTTACTGTACTTCCAAAATATTGAATTACAATGAATATTAAAATTTATTGCTTGTCATTTTGTTTACATTTTTTCTCGTAACTAACAACACGTTACATAGTAACCCAAAAAACAATATTTATATCTCGTGCACAGCACGAACAAATATATTAATTAAAACCGAAACAACCCAATTTTCGAACAAATCCTCGAACACGTCGATTTTATTTTATGAAAATGCACATTTTTCCATTAAATTCGATTTTCGATCGTCATTTGTTTTCGAGTAATGACGTAAGCGGCATTTTTTTTAAATGCAACCACCTTAATTTTTTTCGTGATTTCGATAATCCTTTAATTCTGAAAACGGTAACATAAAATTTTGACATCTTACATAAGAAAATTTTCGAACAAAGGCAAATGAAAATTAGAAATAGTAGATTATTCTACAAGTAAAGAAAAGTGGCAGTTTTCTAGCGAGTGGAAAATGTTTGATTCACGAGCGTTAGCGAGTGAATTACAATTTCACGAGCCAGAAAACCATTTTTCTTACGCGTTGAATACGCTATTTTTTTGTGTAAGTACTAAAAGTTCGAATTTTCTAGACAAATTTGTTAAATTTATCAAGGTTATGTTTGTACGGAAACATAGCAACTACAACACGTACATAGTAACAAGTAAACAAACAGACTGTGTTGCTAGGAATAAAGTGTTGGTTGCTAATGACTCAAGCGTTGTAATGAGGAAAAGGTTGCTAACGAGAAAAATGCCACTTTTCTTTACTATTTTCTACATAGTAAAATGGCCGTTTACCATTGACTATACAAAAAATAATTTTTTCTACACATGATACGAAAACAAGTATTTTCTTCACGATAAACCCTATGCGAAAACGCTACATTTTCTATCTAGAGATGAAAACATTTTCACTTCTAGAGATGAAAACAAGAATTCCAAATCTATGGCAACAAAATAAAAAAATGCGTGTGTTACTATGGAACCGATTAAACAAACAATTAATAATTTGCATTGACACAATTCGGTTTGAATTAAGTCGAATTAAAACTTATTTCAAACAGATAATTAAAATGTCGTAGAAAAAATAGCATTTACTACTCGACATGAAATACGTTTTTTTCGTTCTTGATTGCCCTACTCGCTACTAACGCAGCTCGTGGGCAACTTCTCATCTCACGAAAAAAACGTCATTTTCATGTCTTGTTGTAAAATATACTATTTTTGTGTAGTCAAATTTAACAAATTTGTCTAGAAAATTCGAACTTTTAGTACTTACACAAAAAAATAGCGTATTCAACCCGTAAGAAAAGTGGTTTTCTAGCTCGTGAAATTGTAATTCACTCGCTAACGCTCGTGAATCAAACATTTTCCACTCGCTAGAAAACTGCCACTTTTCTTTACTTGTAGAATAATCTACTATTATAAAGTGTTTTTTATAAATATTTGGGTTCTACTGAGAACCAATTTAAATTTACTAAATATTTACTGCCCCTACTGTGACACTGTGGTAATTTACTGACATTTAATTAACTGCATTTAATAAAATATGGTTCCCGCGCTTAATGACAATTTTTTAAAAAACAACTAAAATGTTAAATTTCATCCAAACACTATCTCATCATACTATATTAGGTATAAAACAATTCTGTAAAAGAAAATTGGTAAATTGTTGCTTAGTTTTGTAAAAATTCACCTTTGAAATTTGAATGTAATTTAACCCCACTTTTACTACCAACAAACCAGCCTTAAGCAACGAAAAAGAACGCGAGCAACTGAACAATGTGCAATATATAATGCCAGGTTTGTTGAAATTTATGTATTCGTAGGTTCTTCGTGACAACACGAGAATCAGCTATGATTGCCATGATTGGAGTTACATGCTTGCCTGGGTTGGGGTGTGTGGTCTTTAGTGGCTGCAATTTTGTTTTCTCCAGCAGCCATTTGCCTGAGAGGTGAACGGGAACGTGAAGAAGCTATCAACATGCAGTACTTAATGCCTGGTAACTTTGGGGTTCATTTATCATTCATATTATTCAAGGTTTTTTCAATAATATGATGAGAACCAAACGGTTTTGATGTTAAATACATTTAAATAGAATATTATTGAAAAAACCTTGAATGAATATCAATTCTGTTCAATAATCATAATTAACAAAAAGTTTCTTCCAGTGTAATTTTACAGATATTAAAAAACTCGTACCATAATCCATATAACTTTCAATTAATAACGGGGTTATTAAAGCGTTTGAACTTCCCCTAGGCCAACGTGGATATTATATTGTGTACATCGATTGGTAATTATAAACAAATAAAGAAGATGTACTTACGGAATCCATTATTTCTTTGCTTCGCTCGCTGCAGTTTGCTAATCACTAAACTTGTTGCAAATGTGTTATTTGGTAAATTCTTAAATCTCCAACCTTTTTCAAACTAAGGGTGTTTTCAAACCTTCACAAGTGCAATTTAATACTAATTGCTCAATTGCGAAACGTCATAAATACAAATATTATGGTTTGAAAGTTTTTCTACCTCTTTAGAAATTTCGGTACCTACTTTACAATGCTACCTTTGGTGCCAACTTGTTTCTTAAAACCGAACAATTGCCTAAACAGCTTTGCATTTTACGTGAAACGTTAGTAGTAATACCGCCCTAAGAAGTTTATTGCATCCCTTAAGCCGCCCCTGATGTTTCTCCTGCAAATCTGCTTATTTTCATTATTTCTTTTTGGGTCATGAACGTAGTTCTAAAGGAAAGGTCTGCCTGCAGATCTATAAGGAATACTAGCAATTAAATTCGCCCACATTTTTCTGATAACGTAAACAATACTTGCTTAAAAATGTTGTGTGTATAGTATGTTAGAAACAATACTTGCTTAAAAAGGTTGTGTGTATAGTATATTAGAATAGGTTAAATACTAACGGGGTTATTAAAGCGTTCCAACTTCCCCTAGGCCAATGTGGATATTACATTGTGGAGATTTTCCAACTTAAAAATAAAGCATAAATTTCGTACTGAATTAATGAGAAGACGACCATTTTTGCTACATATATATATATATAATCAACTCCCTTTCTACCCTTAGGGTGTAGGGGTGCTACATACTAACAATTATAAATAAAATAATAAAATCGTTTTCAATTAGCCAAACTTGGTATTTCAGCTTATTTTCAAAACCATTAGAAACAATTTTATCAGACTGTCTAAATTTCGTCAATTTAAATTCGAGATCCAGTAGTAATTTTTGAAAAACCCAGACATTAATTAAAATTACTAATAAGTCTCGGAAAAAAGTATACACGTAAGTATACTGAATCAAATTACAATGGTTTAATTTTTATGTAGGGGATATTTAGGTAAAATTCTTAGAAAGTTGCTTTCGAAGAAAGGAATTCAAGTTGGCTTATACAATAGATAAAGAAAAAAAAACTACAATTGCGATAAATATTGTATTCGACTTTCGGAACTCTTTTTGCGTTTTATATTTTGACCCTGAAAAGGGCCGTTTGGGGATGCGATCAACGCTATTTGAAAGGCATCTTGATCTACTATCGACCCAGAACATTTAAAAAAAAATCGTGTGTGTCGTTTCCGAGAAAAGTTTTTTTGAAAATTTGAAAATTTCCCAACCTGTCCGGACTTTTTATTTTTGAAATTTTGAATGCTAGCTAGAGGTACAATTTGGCGTTAGATTTATACCAATATGTTGATGTGTTTTTGAGAAAATCGGCCTTAAAGTTGCGCTTTTCAAAAAATCGCCCAGGGCGCAATTTATGACATAGAAACTTCGGGAAAAAATTATTCGATTTCTTTTCAAATTCTGTATTGATTTCCTAAGTAAAATTTTGAAATTTTTTTTAAGGAAAAATCTGCGCCCAAAAAAACATGGCTAACTTCCGTTTCCGGTTCCGGATTTTTTTGAAAAGCTTATTTTACAGATGTACTGTAATTATAGGCCCGCATACCAAATTTGATGAAAATCGGCCCAGTAGTTTTCGAGATATGACGATAACGCACCCAACCCACAGACATTTAAAAAGAAATGTGGGCGAATTTAATTGCTAGTATTCCTTATAGATTCCTTTCCTTTAGAACTACGTTCATGACCCAAAAAGAAATAATGAAAATAAGCAGATTTACAGGAGAAACATCAGGGGCGGCTTAAGGGATGCAATAAAATTCTTAGGGCGGTATTACCGTTGATTAAAGGAATTCCTTCAATCAACGGTATTACTATTGTCGTCGGCTCACGAGTTGGCGTGAACTAGGAATGCGGCCCAAGACAACCTTCCGAAAAAATGTTTGTACTTAACACCGGAATCACGTCATTACTATTCAAAGTTGTATTTTCTTCTCAGAAGTTAAATCCCTTTACCTCAGCCACCTGACGCCAACTCTTCAGCCGAGGACAATACTAACGTTTCAAGTAAAATGCAAAGCTGTTTAGGCAATTGTTCGGTTTTAAGAAACAAGTTGGCACCAAAGGTACCATTGTAAAGTAGGTACCGAAATTTCTAAAGAGGTAGAAAAACTTTCAAACCATAATATTTGTATGACGTTTCGCAATTGAGCAACTAGTATTAAATTGCACTTCTGAAGGTTTGAAAAAGGTTGGAGAATTTACCAAATAACACATTTGCAACAAGTTTAGTGCTTAGAAAACTGCAGCGAGCGAAGCAAAGAAATAATGGACTCCGTAAGTACATCTTCTTTATTTGTTTATAATTACCAATCGATGTACACAATATAATATCCACGTTGGCCTAGGGGAAGTTCAAACGTTTTAATAACCCCGTTATTATTTACCTTATTCTAATATACTATACAAACAACCTTATAGATCTGCAGACCTTTTTTTTTAGAACTACGTTAATGTTCCAAAAAGACGAAAAATTATAATGTACACTCCGCGACAACTGATTAGCCTCAAAAAAAAAAGATCCAATTTACACAATTATTTTAGGTATAAAAGAAAGTATAATATTTTTATTGTTATGTTGCTTGAAACTATCATTAAATTAAATTATTAAAACAATTTTTAACATTCTTAATGCATGTTTAATTGAATAATCGCATTTCTCTTAAAAAAGCTGGCGCAGCCGCCGCGGCATCTAATTAGCCTCACAATAACAAAAATAAGGAAAACTCAGGTTCTGTGTATGGAAACAGTTTTATTGTACCTACTACAAAATTGAAAACTGAAAAAGTAACGATTTGACTTAACAATATTAATAATGAGTGTGACTTCCACCCTTGCGAATAACCTCAAATATTCGATTTGGTAACGAATTGAACAAAGAGTTTAAATATTCTTGGGATATGACGTTCCAAGCAGCCTCTATTGCGTTACTTAGTTGTACATTGTACAGTGTTCTGATACTGTTGGCCATCACCATATAATCGTCTTGTAAGCCATCCCCATACATTTTCAATAATATTTAAATAGGGTGATACACTGGGCCACTCTAGGACTTCGATATTTTGGTCTTCAAACCAGGTACTAATAATCCGTGCGGTGTGAATCGCAGCGTGATCATGTTGAAAAATCCATGGTAAACCTCCCATGGTCCTGTTTATGATGGGTTTCACTCTTAATAATAGGTCTCTGTACTTTCGGGCATTTTGAATATCATTTAAAATTTCTAGGTGTACCACATCGTTAGAAGAAATAGCCCCCCATACCATTATCCCGGCTTCCCTGTTATGATGACGAGCCACAAACTTTTCTTCTTTTCGCAAGTCATGAAAATAATACAAATATCCATCGGGACCATCCAGACAGAATCGTTTTTTGTCCGTGAAAATAACTATTTGCCACTGATCAGTCCAGCCCATATGGTTTCTCGCAAAGTTTATTCTATTTTCTTTATGTCTTTGCGTTAAAACCGGCTTTTTCTGTAATCTACGCTGCTTTAGATGTGCACACTTTTTAATTATTCTTTGTACAGTCCTCAAACTGGCCGTAGATTGTACGGCTTGCTTGATTTTTCTGGCAGTACAACAGGAATTAGAAGCTTCGCGTAGAATATTTCTTCTTTCTCTCTCGGTAGTTGCAGTTTGAATGCCGCCTCTGTAATTTTTTCCGTAGTTTTCCATATTTCGTACAAAATTATTCACAACTCGCGAACTTCTGTAAATTCTGCCAGCAATGTTTCTATTAGAGTAACCTTCTTCGTGCAGTGCTTTAATTCTTCCTATTTCTTCCGCACTCAACCTTTTACCGCGTCCCATCGTACTTAACTGACTTCCAAAATTAATGTAAATTAACTATTTATTACTGTTTTTAATACAACTTACTGTAAAACAAAGTTTTTATTGATGAAGCTAATTCGTTGTCGCGGTTTAGAAGTTGCTTGTAACAGTAAAACTTGTAACTCAAATTATACTGCGTCAGAACTGACAATTGCATCACATGCACTTGTTATCTAAGTCTACTTTGTTATATAAAAATACTATACTTGCCTTTACACCTAAAATAATTGTGTAAATTGGATCTTTTTTTTGAGGCTAATCAGTTGTCGCGGAGTGTATATCCCAAAATATTAGAACCTTATAAACAAATCTTTATTTTAATTGGTTCTATTCGGTCTGATTTAGCATAATAATTCCTATTTTGTTCGTACTGCCCGAATATTGTGTTACAAAAATTACCAGTCTTAATTTACACACCGGGATTTTTTGTATTATTTGTGTACAATCGGTTTTATAATGTCAATTGGTTTTAAGGTACATTACGTATTAATCATTTTAAGAACATCTAAATTAAATATTCTAAAAAGAAGAGATAGAAACCTCGGCAAAAAGGTTCGATTCGTTTTAAATTTCTCTATTCAAAAACCATATACAGTGAGCACGTAAAGGTTGGAACAAATTCGATAAAATCTTTATTGGGCAAGTAAGAAAATAATGCTCGGACACTTCGATTTTATTTTTTTGATGCGCATTTTTTTGTATGCGTATATTTTTTATTACGTCATCCCTGCTCGAGTTATGACGTCATCATCAGTTTTTTTAAATGGCAACACCCTCTTTTGATAATACCATTTGAAAGAGCACATTTTTATGGGTATAGACGCCAAATTTTGTGGTATGTTACATAACAATATTTTCGAAAAAAAAGTTTTAGAATTCATAACAATGTAATGAAATAACAATAGAATAAATAATAAATACAACTAAAACCCAATAAATTCAATGTTCAAATTGCATGTCATTCACCTCTTGACAATATCCATCTATTGGCGAAAACGGTGTTTAGATAATGACGCCCAATCCGTGAATAATATAGTGGCGCGCCTTCTTGTTGGTACCATATTGGTTCATCCGGCATTTGGAGATTTTGATTATTTGGATATAGTGCTATAAGTGCAGGAATTATCTGTTTTTGTAGCAAATTCAAATATTTTTCAGCATTTAATGCGCCGCCAATAACAAATTGTGCAACAATTGTGGTACTAATTTCTCAAAAATATTGTTATGTAACATACCGTAAACTTTGGCGTCCATAAGCAAAAAAATGTGCTCTTTTAAATGGTACTATCAAAAGAGGGTGTTGCCATTTAGAAAAACAGATGATGACATCATAACTCGAAGAGGGGTGGCGTAATAAAAAATATCCGCATACCAAAAAATGCGCATCAAACAAATAAAATCGACGTGTCCGAGCATTATTTTCTTACTGTATATTTAGGATCCTTAAAGTTGTTTTTTTCGATTTTTTTAATTTTTGCACGATTCCAATACTTCCCTTACATGCGTTAAAAGTATGAAAAGTATCAAAATTAAATTTCAGAAAGCACGTTACTGCCACCAATGTGGTACGTCTGCGATAGCCCAAGTGAGCAGTAATAAGTGCCCGCACCCCAATTGCGGGAACCTTTTGCATGGTAAGTTTAAAAATTCTGATATAAATAGTTGTTAGGCACATGTAGGCGCACTTACAGTTCTGTGCATATAAAATGGGACAAGTTCTATATTTATGATAAAAAAAAAAGCAAAGCAGCGCTATTATAAATATTTAAAAAAATTGTTAAACTGTGTGATAATTTTTAATAGTGGCATAATTTCATTTAAAATAAAGCAGTTGTAGTCTGATTTATACAAATAATTTATAATAATTCTATCAGCGATTAAACAAAATGAAATTGTCCCATTGTTTGTTGTACATAACTGTACGCATGCAGTTTCGAGACATTATCATGTTTCCAAACCTCAGAATAGACAATAATTCCAAACTTTACGTGCTAATTATGTGGTTTAATTTAATTTTCAGAGAAGGCAGTATACTGTTCAAGGTGCGGCATAAATTGCCGCAGGTATATTTACCAGAGGCAGCAACGAATAATTCGAGCTAGGGCAATGCGTGAGCAGGCCCTAGCTCGTAAAAAAGAAGAAGCAGAGGACCAAACGCTGTGCGAGGCAGTAGAATTTGTAAGATGTAGGTATATATAACTATCATAAAACTGGTTTCACTTACTTAGAACATCCTGTATTTTGCTTATTTCTTATCGAAACGATTTCAAATTTTGATTAGTTCTAAATCTGTAGAACTGGAACGCTATCACAAGTAACCCTAAATTGCAACTTTTAATATTTTTATTTTAAACCAATTTATATTAAGTTTTCTCAATTTAAATAATTTCTTTAAAATCTATCATTTCCCTTACAAAAACGTCATAAATATGAAAATTATTTGTTAATCAGCTAAAAAACATAATATCAATCTTCAGTCGAAATCTTTTAAATTATTGTTAATAAATTAATATGATTATGATTTATTTTTTAGTTCTGTCAGAGTATCACGTCTTGTTCAACTAACAATAATTTTTTTTACCAAATCCCGGGTTTGAGATGTTTTGAAATTCTAAAGTACTTATTCAAATAATATTTTTACTTTTTGCTTTTTCAATAAAATAAATGCTAAGAGACTTTATTTTTCATATCTGTAGTGAAATAGAAATACAAAACCAGCGATACCAAATACAAAAGATTCCTCGGCATATTAGAATATAACTAAGCAAATATTGAAATTAAAATGTTTAATATTTTCTCTTGTTTTTAATTCCAGCTCGAGAGGTCCATTACGTGGAAGGAAGGGAAGGAAAATTTATAATTATTGTATATAGTAATATAGTGTAAATAAATATGAATACGTTTATGATTTATTTTTTATTCCTGTCAGAGTATCACGTAAAATACGTATTACTCAACTAACAACAAATTTTTTTACCAAATTTGAGGTGTTTTTAAAATAATAAAACTTTAAAAAGAATCCCCCAGGTAGGAAAGCCTAGAAATTTAGGAAATTCCTTCCCATTGTTACCTTCACTAACTTACTCAGAAAAATTTCAAGCAGATTAGGGGATTTTCCGAAATGCTGGTTTAATAAGTGTAATGCTTTTATTGTGGTATTCGTTTGTTGCATTAAATATCTACAATTTTTTCTGGGGTGTTCGCTTCTTAATCCCTGAATAGTTGTCAACAATATTTTACTTGTTCTTGGAAGGGATCTGTGTAAATATGCGATTGACAAAGTTACTGGAAAAATTGAAAATATCATTAAACCAAAACTCAATGCTGTTCTAAATACAAAATGAAGGTTTGAAACTTCTTCATAGTTTAAAAAATTTTACAGGGTGAATTTGTTGAAATTAATGTAGATCCTGCAATCATTTCCTTTTTAAAATATGCACCCATTACATCTGTAGATGTATAGCGAAGTGTTTCTATACAGTGCGCGGATGAAGTATGAAATAAATTAATTATTAATCTACTTAATTTAAAAAATTCGTTTATATAAGAATTTATTTTAAAATTTTTGTTGTGATCATAAAAAAGGTCATTTTTAGAACTCTAATAGAGTTAAATATTTCTCGAAAAATCTTTACATAATATACCTAAATTTGTTACGCAAATTCCTTAAAAAAAAAAAAAAACTATATTCGTTTTTAATTCGTGCAAAGAATAGCGCAATCAAAAATCTGATTCATGATCCAGGCTTTTCTCTTTTGGGTTCCGTATCAGAAAATTGGTCCTTTTCTCCTTTTTATTTTTGAAATTTTGAATTTTTTTTCAGCTAGTTTATATTATTGTAACGTTTTTAAAACGTTTACTTAAAACTTCGGTTCGTTGTGTAAATTAATTTATTAAACAAACATAAAGTACGAAATAATTAGAAAGAACAACAATTAAACACTAACGTAAAACTAAACGGAACACTAATATTAAAACCGAACACTAAAGTAATTTATTTCTAACAGTTATTTATTTAACTAACTCGCCACGCTTATAAGTTCAAGGCTGCAGACTCGTAAGCGAGCGCGCCTTTAATATAGGCAAGCTTTCATTCTCGTATGTTCCACAGTGCTGTAGAATGATTTCCTTCTAGAGAAGCTGGACTCACGGGTGCGAAATGATTCACCGAACACCTGACACCTGCCGCTTGTTACACTGCCCCCCCTCTTCAAGTCTGTTCTGTCCCGGAACAGATTTAGGCCCTTGATTCCTGAAGAACGGGTCATGACGGTATCGGCATTGATCTCCTCTTCTGCATGTCCCACTGCGGTAGAAGTAACAGTCTACACTCTTCTTCGGTGTTAATGCAGGCTTTGAATCAAAACTGCAGACCAGGATAGTAACACCGGAGTCCTTGAAGACTACCTCCAGCATGTTTCGTACGGTCCTCCAATCTAGCCGATCCAGCCCACAGCCGAGTTTGGGAACTGCCAACTTCTTAATGCCCCTAGCGAACAGGTCTTTCTTCAAATCCCATAGAGCATTCCAGAGGTCTCCATAATCCGGCTTCTGGTAATGGAACTGTTTCGTAACCAAATAATAAATAAATCGTTGTTGATCTGGGAGGTATAAAGCTTTGCCGACCGTGGGGTTCTGCCTTTCGAGTGCGTCTAGTCGCCCAAATTTCTTCTTAAATACGACCGCAATTCCTCTTCCTAAACGAAGGTCCTTGGATACGCAGTGAGCTATCGAACAATCAGTAGGAACCTTGAAGAGATCTTGCTGTACTTCAGTCGTCACTCCAAATCGTGCTTTTCCGGTACCGGAAAACGCCGCCATGAACTCTTCAAAAATCGGTCGGCTTTCGGCAGGCTCTATTCTGTTGATAAGTTCTCTGCCTTCGTCTTCAACATCCAGGGCCCTGTTATTACTTCCTTCGTGTGGTGCCGAACGATTGGAATGTACCACCTTTGGTTTTCCTCTGGGTTGTCTCTGAATGCGATAGATTACGTCATTTATTCGCCTCTTCACTTGATACGGACCTTCCCAATTCCGTTGTAGCTTCGGTGAGAAACCACGACGCCTCTGCGGGTTGTAGAGCCAAACCAAATCTCCAGGCTGAAATCCGCCTTCTTGGGTCCTTACGTCGTAGGAATTCTTCATCCGGTCGCTAGCGATCTGGGTATTCCCGCGGGCCCGATCGTGGATGTCATTCAATTTCAATTTCGTGACGTAATCGTCTCCTGCTACCTCTTGTTCCGCAGGCGGACTTCCAAATTCGAGGTCGCAGTTCGCGTCCAAACATCATGCAGGCCGGCGTTTGACCAGTGGTTTCGTGAACTGCTGCACGATTGGCCATTAAGAACAGGTGCAAATATTAATCCCAGTCTCGTTGATGGTCGGATACAACCTTGGCTAAATATTTGCCCATGGTCCGGTTCATTCGCTCCACCATTCCATCGGACTGCGGGTGTAGCGGAGTAGTTCGAGTCTTACGGATGCCCAATAATCGGCAAACATTTCCGAAGAGTGCAGATTCAAAGTTGCGGCCTTGATCCGAATGTAGTTCCAAGGGCACACCAAAGCGGCTAAAGAACTCCTTAACTAGCACTTCGGCGACCGTCACGGCTTCCTGCTTTGGTAGTGCATATGCTTCCGTCCATTTAGTGAAATAATCCATTGCTACCAGGATATACTTATTTCCCGCATCAGTCTCGGGAAACGGTCCAGCAATGTCTATGGCCACTCTCTCTAAGGGATTCCCCACGTTGTATTGTCTCATGGGTGCCCTTCTTTTTCCTAGCGGCCCATTCCCTGCGGCACATAGGTCGCACTTGCGACACCATTCCTTAACGTCTTCTTTGCAGTTGACCCAATAGAATCTTTCTCTAACCTTCTCGAGAGTCTTTTTCACACCATAATGTCCTCCTGAGGTGCCATCGTGAAGATTTCTAAGCACTTCTGACATTCGGCTTCTCGGCACTACTAACTGAAGCCTGACGGTAGTTCCATCTTCGTTTTCCAGTTGCCGCTTCAGAAGCCCGCTTTCTATCTTCAAAGTCCCACTGGGCCCAGTACGCGTTCAGGGTTCTGTTAGAAGAGCTGATTCTCTCCCAGGTTGGTCTTTCACCCTTTCGTTTCCACTCAAGCACCATTTTCAATTCGGGATCTTCTCCTTGCTCTCGTTGCAACTCTTCAGGCAACCAATGGTCGTTGACGATTGTGGTACGGCAAATCTTCTCTTCTAGTCGAGAGCAGTGAGGACAGTCTGCTGGACATGGCCTTCTTGAAAGGGCATCGGCATTTCGATGAGTAGTGCCCGCACGATGTTCCGTGTCAAAGTCGTACCCTAGTAGCCGTTCAATCCATCTTGCGACTTGTCCTTCCGGATTACGGAACTGCAGAAGCCATTTTAATGCGGCATGGTCCGTCCTCAACAAAAACTTCCGCCCGTACAGGTACTTGTAGAAGTGTTCTACGGACTTGACGACAGCCAACAACTCTTTTCTGGTCACGCAATAATTTCTTTCGGCTTTCGATAGGACCTTGCTAAAATAATCGATAACCTTTTCATGTCCATCTTGTACTTGGGAAAGAACACTTCCAATGGCTAGATTACTCGCATCCTTATCGAGTATAAACTTTCCATCCATCCGCGGGTAGTTTAATATCGGTGCGGTTACTAGAGCGTGTTTCAGTTGTTGGAAAGCTGTCTCACAGTCTGTCTATCGGAACTGTCAAAATTTGTGTAAATGGTATTTGTGTTAATTGTGTGAATAAATTGATATTGTTTATAATGTTTTGTGTCTAAAATACACAACAATATACATATATTATTTCCTTTAACCAAGCGTCTTAAAAAGCTAATTCAAAAATTGCGACCTCTTTCAACGAAAGTAATATTCTTCTATTGTGATGACATATTAATATTGAATAAATAAGCATGGTGTTTCTAAAACAAATATGTGCATGGTTTAAGGCATAACTTTTAATTAACTGACTTTGAAATATTTCGATGGGTTCAGTTTATGTTATACAATACATAAAGAAATTGCTTACTTATTTTCATTTGTGACAGATACAGCTCTTCCTCCGGGAACTAATTCGTGCGTAATGAGTCTACCTAAACAATCTACACTAAACGTAAGGTCTAACTCCGAAACATCACCGGTATAATGTTTAACGTAGCTTAAACTCCGGTATAACTCCTCGTCTAAAGACGGCAATTCATCGACGCAACTATACAAAGCTTGAGCCGTCTGTCCTAGTACTTGACTCAAAAAAAAAGAAACAAAAGGAACATCAACAACGATTCCCTCGTAAACGGCTTTGCCTAACATACGACCTACAAATTCAAACAACCGAAGGTGATTTTCCTGAAGATATGAAGTCGGCGAAGGATATAAAATATAAACGTTCTTCGCTTGTTGCTTTAAATAGATTTAAAGCCGGATCGAAAATTCGTTTGATGCTTTCTTCTAAAAATTCTTTAAATACGCCATCTTGATCGATGCCTGCTTCGTACAAACCTTGTTCATTTATGAAACGTACTCGAATAACTCCCTTTAAACCTTGCAGTGGCAGCAAGCAGGGCCGCCGAGAGCCATGATGGGCCCCGGGGCAAAACACTGGCAAGCCCCCCCCCCACATATTGCAATCTATTTTTTTTTACCTGCAAACTCTTCATGTTCTACTAAAATGAGTGTACTTACTAATTAGGTACTAAAAATGTTTGTAAAGAACCGTAATTTCTTTGTGCTACACTTTTGATCTTGACCAATTATTGGTGTAGCAGCTGAGAAAAATTCATCATTCTTAATACTAGAACACACTTACTGACCTACAACCTACAACGTTTAACATCTTTTTAAGATTTGTGAAAGTGTGAAACACAAAAATTTTTGTTAGAGGTAGAGGCAAAGTGATGGCGCGAAGGGAGGGAGAAGACTGAGAAGATAACAGACAATATTATAATTTTTTATGTCACCGTGAACTTTAAACGAATAATAAAAACTCTTATATAGGCCTACATAAAAAAAACTGAAATTTTAATTCTTCTTCTATTATTATACGACTAGCGGTGAGTACTCTCTAAAAAGCTGCCGGGCCCCCCGTGGGCTCGGGCCCCGGGGATTCTGCCCCCCCTTCTCGTCGGGCCTGGCAGCAAGGCTAATTGTCGATAACCATCTTCAACGATGCGTGACCTTAACCTGTAAGCATTTACAGTATCTGTTACAGCCGACAAATCCGTTTTATTATTTACCTATGTACGGTTATTAAAGTCGACTGAGGCGAAGCACAAGCCGAATCGGTTAAGCCCAACACACAACACAGTTTTCTCGTTTGTTATGTATTTTCTAAACAATCTGACTCTATCATCGTGCGGAATGATATGTGGCATGGTTTGTAGCAGTAACTGTGGCTTTTTACGACCTTTATCGAGATCTGCCATAAATGCAGAAACACTAACGTCTTTTATTAGCCAGTGACCCTGTGGTGTATAATTACGTCTGCAATCTCTTCAATATAACACCATCAAGAGGGTGTGAAACGATTGAAAAAGAGGATTGGTCTGCACAGTTTTTAAATCTAGAAAATCATTAATGATTAAACACACTTATTACAGTGAGTTGCACGTTGGTTTGTTCATTTTGATAAATCATTAAATTGACAACGCAGTTAAATTACGTTTAACTAAAAATTATTACATACCAAATAAGTTGCCTAACACAGCACTGTACAGAAAAGTATTCAAAAAATTCGACATCGCAATAAAATCACTTAATTTAAACGGATTCTGTTGTTCATACATCTCTATGTCATCTGAAATTCTAAAATATAATAAAATAATAAGAGTTTCCCCAAGTTAAGGCCTTACGACTTACGTTACATAATGCGTCGTACAATCAGAAAATAACTGTAACATCTGGAATTCCGGTGCGGTACATTTCGTGTTAATAGCTAGATGATCTAGGAAGGTTTTTAAACCACAATTTGGTCCTAACGAGCATAAAAATAGCCACAGATCGTACAATACTCTATCCTGATAGCACAGGCCTAAATACAAAATATTTAGAAATAAACCAACAAACTGCATCACCTCGATTATACCTGTTAATATGTCGAGTTTTAATTGAGTCAATGTATTTAATGCGGTATAATTCAAAGAACACAACAACACTATCCTGTGAACATCGGGACTACCAAGTTGTCTCTATGGCCTTTGAGTATTGCTCCTATTCGTGCGCGATTCTAATACACGTTTTAAAAAGTTTGTACTAATAAAGTGATTCGAATCACGATTTTGTGAATTGGTCGCTGTTATTGGTGGTGCTACGTTTTTCACCAACTCTGATAAAATGTTTCCTGCAAAACATTATGTACACTATCGAATTCCAAGCTTTGTAAAATAAAAAAAAACCTCTGCTAAAGTATGTGAGCTAAAAATCCACATTATTATTAATTTTTGTTATTGATGTAAATTAATCAAGTAGCATCTGTTTTGTGAATGTCATATTTCACGTTTGTCAGTTGTTTTTGTTTGCAGTTTCCATCGCTGCTGATTTCCGATCCTAAATACACTGTGGATAAATGAAAATGCAACACCTATAAATGGTAATCCTATTGTTCTCAAAATTGGTAGATATGAATGGTGCACCGAAAGACGAAATTAGGATAATGACTGGCACTGAGTAGTGTGAAGCGACTAATCTCGGTTCTGTTTAGATTGGCATGATGGCTGAATACAGGTCAGGCGGCTTAGAAATGAACGACACAATCCGGACTGCATCAAAAACCGGGTACATCACCTTTGGTGCTTATAAGACGTACTTTGACTGGTCAGCGCTATGTTGATGACATTTTGGAACCGGTGTTGTTACCACTTATAAGAGACATTCCAGATGCCATATATCAGCAGGACAACGCACGACCGCATGTTTGTGATATGGCTACGACCTTTTTGCGTCAGTCTGATATTCCCGTTCTTCCCTGGCCGGCTAGATCTCCGCATTTGTCACTAATTTAACATGTGTGGGATATCATTGGTCGCCAAATAAAGAGTTGCGATGCGAATTCTGCGATGGTTGATGAATTGGAAGAGAGGCTGCAAGTGGAATGGGATCTGGGATTCTGTGATGTACTGCAGACCCGAGTAGACGTGCTTAACTGCTCCGCTGCATCACATTTATACTGCATTAATTATTTAGTTGTGTCTGTGAATATCTATTTTTAAGCGATGGGTGATGAGAAAAAGTTGACCCGTAGCGCTGCCAGTGAGATGGGTAAAGAAGATATCATAGCTTCGAAAGTTGTCGAAAAACTTTTGAATTCCGACCCATTTTTTGATCGTCTAACGCGAATTATTACTGAAAAGATATCATCTTCTTTTAAAAAGGAGATGAAACAGTATGAAGATAAGATAGCGCTGCTGGAAAGTAAATTATCTGTAGCAGTTAATGAGGCCAATACATCTCAAGATAAACTTGAACAATACTCTCGGTCTAATAACTTAAGAATTTTTGGTATACCAGAAGAACCTGGGGAGAATACCGACCAACTAATAGTTAAAATCTGTAAGGAAAATCTAGGCGTCGAATTATCAGTTAATTCGATTGACTGTAGCCATCGACTACCAGGACGGGAACTAGAACGTAGACCCATAATTGTAAAATTTTTGAGTCGGAATACCAAGAATTTAATTTATATAACAACAAAAAAAAGCTTAAAAACTCAAAAATGGTAATCAGGGAGGACTTAACACAAAGGCGCAATCAGATTTTAAAAGAAGTTGCTGCAACATATGGTGCCCGTAACGTGTGGACTCGAAACGGGACCATTATGGTAAAGGTTAGTGGAAAAATCCATAAAATCCTGTCACACCTTGATTTGCAAAACTTAAAAGTTTCTTGTGGTGATGCGACGAGTAAATAAACAAACTCGCTGTTTATAACAATTTGCAGTCGGACTGGGCCAGCTGAACTGGGGTTTGCTGTTTGTGACTGATAATCTATTTTATTTTATTTTGAAAGATTTTTTTTAAGTTTATGTGTCCTTCATGATGTTACTTTCTTGGATAGTAGTTAGCAATAACAATTAAGGTATTGATTTAATGTTCATTGTTACAACATATGTTTATTATTTTTAAGTTTTTTAAGTATTAACTCTTGAAACTATTTTATAGCATTAGATTTTGATTCACTTTCTAAATTACTCGAGATAATTTTAATTTTTGTTAATTCTAATAAATTCGGAATGAATCCAAAATGCATTAAAATTGCGCATATTAATATAAGATCTTTACTACCAAAGCTAGAAAATTTAAAAAATTATGTAGCTCGTAACGCAATTGATATTTTAACTGTTTCTGAAACATGGCTTCATTCTAACATCTCAAATGACCTACTCCATATGAGAGGATATTCACTTATTAGAAGGGATCGTTCGATGCGAGGCGGTGGTGTTTGTGTTTACCTTCGTGATACAATTCGATTTAAGATCATCGAAACAAGCAATATTATCGAACAACTTTGGATCTTAATACTAATGCCGTCTAATAACTTTGTGCTCGGTACGGTGTATAATCCATATCAAAAAAATTATAAGCAGTTTCTTACTGAGCTCGAAAATTCGTTGGCAATATGTTTACCATATTCAGAAAAAATATTTTGTTTTGGTGATTTTAATATAGATCTATTAAAACCTGATCTACCAGCTACAATCTATTTACAGGATGTCTTAAGGGCTCTTGACTTTATACAGATTATCGATCAACCAACCAGAATTACTACCTCTTCCAGTTCCCTTATTGATCTGATTATTACTTCAGATATTTCTTTAATAGCTCATAGTGGTGTGGCCGAGTGTGATCTTTCTGACCATGATCTAGTATTTTGCAGTATTTTAGCAGAAAAATTACCTATTGATCCCACGAGTAGAGCCTTTCGTAACTTTAAAAGAATTAAACTACCTGAGTTTTTTCAAGATTTGGAATCCATTCCGTTTCATTATATGCTTCGTAGTGATAATATCAATGAAAAGCTCAAGTTTTTTAATGACTGTATCGTACAACTCTTTGACAAACATGCACCGTTTAAAAAATGTTTGTTTACAAAACCTTACAGCCCTTGGATAACTGACAATGTAAAACTACTTATGTCACTTAGAGACAAAGCTAAAGCTAAATATCGACGGACTAAATTACCCCAGCATTGGCAATATTACAAATCACTGCGAAATTTCTGTACCCACGCTTTACAAAATGAGAAAAAGGCTTATTTTAACCATCTAATCGGTAGTTGTAATAACAAAGTGTTATGGAAAAGGTTGAATTCGTTGGAACTTGGAAGAAAAAAAATCACTACAGTACCTGAACACTTGGCTGATGTTAATACAATCAATAATTACTTTATAAATTCTATTCCTGTTGTTAACAACAATAGTAATTCAACTTTTTCAGAAACATATAATAGACTAGATCATTCTCACTTAAACTTTTCTTTTTCCTTAGTACCTATTGAAACGGTTGCAAAAGTTATTAATACCATAAAATCCAACGCTACAGGTATTGATGATATTAACATTGAGATGATTAAACTCTGTTGCCCTACTATATTGCCATATGTCACACATGTTATAAATTATTGTATTGAGAAAAGTGTATTTCCACGGTGCTGGAAATATGCTCTGATTAAACCTTTGCCTAAAAATAAGCAACCATCTGAGTTGAAAGATCTTCGACCGATTAGTTTACTGCCAGCTCTTTCCAAAGTACTCGAAAAAATTATGTATCAGCAACTAAATGCGTATGTAAATAGGTATAATTTTTTACCTGTAACACAATCTGGGTTTAGAGCTGGTTACAGCTGCACTACAGCTCTACTGAGTGTAACAGATGATATACTTGTTGCTTCAGATCGTGGTTATATGACTTCTTTGGTACTGCTTGATTACAGCAAAGCTTTCGACACTGTTAATCACAAAATCTTATTATCTATTTTAAAGTTCATAGGTATTAGTCCCGACGGTATTCTACTAATTAGCAATTACTTAAAGGATAGAATTCAAGTTGTTAAATTAGACAACTCTGTTTCTAATCCATTGTCAGTTACACAAGGTGTCCCTCAAGGATCAATATTGGGACCACTATTATTTTCGATTTATACATCAATTTTTATGAAAAATATAGAATTTGGCAAAGTACATATCTGTGCGGATGATACTCAGCTATACCATTCTTTCGATTCTTCGGATTGGGAAGGAGCTACGACAAAAATTAATTCTGATTTGCAATATATTTACGACGCTTCGAGTCAACATTCACTTAAAATTAACCCAGATAAGTCTGCCGTGTTGTTATTTGGAAATAAAAATACTTGCAACACTTTATCTAATTTGCTAAATATTTGCATTAATAATGTGCGAATTCCTATTGTTAATAAAGCTAAGAGTCTTGGGATAATTCTTGACAATACTTTCCGGTATAGAGATCAGGTTTCTAAGTATATTTGTATTAGCTATCAATATTTAAAAAAGTTGTATCCGCATAGGTCGTATTTAAATGTTCAAATTAAAAAAAGAATTTGTGAAGCATATGTGCTATCTCAGTTTAATTATTGTTCGCCTATTTATCACTCTGCAATAGACAGCATTACTTCTGAACGGATTCAAAGAGTTCAAAATGCATGCTTACGATTTATTTACGGCATTAGAAAATTCGAACACATAACATACATATAAGCTTGCAGATATTGGATGGTTATCAATGAAAAATAGGCGAATATTACACTGTCTATGTTTATATCACCGAATACTAATCAGTAAGAATCCTCCGTACTTATATAACAAAATCAGATTCAGAACCGATGTACATAACATTACAACAAGGTTTAGAGGTCTTATTTCACCTCCACAACACGCAACGTCTCAATTCCAGCGATCTTTTACATTTCAGATTTATAGCATGTACAATAACATACCTCTTACATACAAAAATTTAAGTACTTATTATCAAATTTAAGTGTAACTTGCAGAAGGACTTGTTTCAGAAACAGTGTAGTTGTTGATTGCTGTAAACGTTATTAAGTGTTTGAATGACACATTTTTATTTTTTTTCCTTTTTTATTAATACATTTAAGATTTAATAATATCAGTCATCACAGAATTTTAGGTTAAGTTAGGATTAGGTACTTATTCTTTTTTTATAATTGTTCTATTTAATCAAGGTTTAGGTGGAAGAACAGAATATTTTTATTTCTGAACCTCGCCTTGGGATTGGTAGCCGCCTTTATTAGTTTTATTTTTAGTTGTAATATTACTTGACAAATATTGTCTTTTTTTGTTAACTTTGGTCGTGCAATCAATAAAGATTATTATTATTATTATTATACCGCAGGAGAAAATTTCACATTTGCTTAACTCCATGATTCGCTGAGTGGGGGAATGCATTAGAGCTCTGGGGATTACACTCATTATTAAACCTTTTTGGAATAACTATACATATACTCAACGTAGAAGTTTGAAAATTTAATCGTTTGTTATCCTTGTGAATATCTAACTTACAGCCAAATTTCGTTCCGATATATTTATGCACTATAGGTGTTGCATTTTCATTTATCCGCAGTGTATATAAATTTTCGTACTGCTTCGAACAAATTTTACCATCTTTTCTCCATTATCTTCTCTGGTGAATTTCATGTACTTGGTTTTCTGCTCATTTATGTGTAGTCCTACTTTTTTTGCTTCTTGTTCCAAGGCTTTGAAGGTATTTTTTAATAATTTTTGATATCTGCTTACTATTGCAATATCGTCAGCGTAGACCATTAGTTGTACTCTGCCTGTTTTGATAGATCTTACTAATCTTAGGTTTCTTATTACCTACTCCAGTGCTAAGTTGAAAAGTTGTGCCGACAGTGCATCTCCTTGTCTTACAACAAATTTGATGTTAAACTGGTTGGTCAGATTATTTTTAATTTTAACCTTTGCCCATGTTTCTTTCAGTGTTAATTGTATTTTGTTTATCAGGTTCGATGGTATTTCTAGCTTTCGTAGTATTGTAATTAGTTTCTGTCTGTTTATGGTATCAAAAGCGTGCTTGAAGTCTACAAAGATGCAGTGTAAGTATGTACATCCATGCTGTATTCATATGCAGTGTTACCTATTTCTCTTATTACTTGTATGCAGTCTACAGTGGATCTATTCTGTCTAAAGCCATTCCTCATCAGGTATCGCCTCTTTTTGCCATATAAGTTGTATTAATCCGTGGATTCTATTGATTAATTCTTTTCCTTCGTTTTTAATCATTTCTGCTGTGATCCTGGCGCTTTGTTATACTTAAAACTTTTAAGGACTGCTTCTGTTTCCTCTCTATGGGGCATTTCAATGTTATGGTCTTCTTCGGTCTCTAGTTCTTGAGTTTGAACTTCATGATCCTGGATACCTTTATTCATTACATCTGCATAGTGTTCCTCCCATCTTGTATATCACTATCTTCTTCTGATAATTCTCCTTGTTCATTTTTACAGATGTTTGCTTGTGTTCCCTTATATTGTTTGTTCTCTTAATGCTGTAAAAAAATTCTGTATCTTTGTGTTGTGTTATACCTTTGGATTTCTTGTATTTTTTGGTTCATAAATTCTCTTTTTTTCTTCCTTGCTACTGTACTAGCTTTTTTTCTTTTACTATTGTAGGCCAATTTGTTATGTTGTGTTGGGTTGCAAATATATGTCTTCCACAATTCGCTTTTTTCCATTATTATTTTGTTACACTCTTCATTGTACCACTCATTTTTAATCCATGTATCTCTTCCGATGCATGTGTTCATGCTATTCATCACTGTGTTTTTAATCGTTGTCCATTCCTGTTGTATGTTATCTAACTGTATATTTTTTCTTAGTTCTTCTGTTAGGTGTTTCTCATAATTGCGTTTTTCATCACTATCATTTTTTAGCTTTTTTATGTTCCATTTCTTGCGTTCAATCTGACAGACTGTGTCTTATACAAATAAAGGGAACAGAAAGTTGAGCTTAATAAACGTACATGCACCTATGGAGGAGACGGAAGAGGAGGAAGAATTGGATACTCTTTATGAATCTCTACCCAAACGTGACATAAAAATATTAATTGGAGATTGCAACGCTAAGGTGGGCAGAGGCAAGGCCTCCATAGGAGGCCTTGGCAGAGGGGAGGAATATAAAGAAATAACTAGAGGCTACAGCAAACATATTGATAGCAATAATAATGCACCACAATTAATAAGTTTTGTAGCAGAAAGGCGGCTTTCTAGGGGAAGGAAATACACAAGGGTACATGGCAGGTACCGGACAGATACACAACTAACCAGATAGATCACTTTCTTATGCAGGAGTAATTTGCAAAAAATATCACAAAGGTAAGGTCCCAGAGAGGCGCAGATGCAGTTTCGGACCATTTCCTAGCGTGACTATAATTAGAAAAACAAACAAGATCAGCAAGAGCTTCAGGATACAGAAACAAGGAAAGAACAATACGGTGATGAAAACCCAAAGAAAACTACAGTAGATAATAAATGGAAACAATTCAGTAAGTGCATAAGGGAGGCAAACTGCTAAAAGCAGAAGCGGCTGGTTCGACAAAACTGCAAAACACTTCTAAAAAAGAGGCAGGAATTATGGATTAAAAGCCTAGAAAAGGGAAAAGAAGAAGACAAGCGGAAGTACCAGGAACAAAGAAGCAGGTACAAAAACAAGGAGATTAGGAATTTCTATCAAGAGGTTAACAGAAATAAAAAAGGATTACAAGAAAAAACAATCTATTGCAAGGACAAAGAAGGAAAAGTGATTGCAGAAGAGGAGGAAGTGGCTGAAAGATGAAGAGAATACTTCAAAGAAGTGCTAAATGAAGTAACAGAAGGAGAAGAAAAAGACGACGATAAGGAGAGAGAAAATGTATCGTCAGTAAACACAGAAACAATGCTCGAACCATGGAAAACAGCATTAATAACACCTATCCAGAAAAAAGGGGACACCACAAAGTGTACCAATTACAGAGGAATTCCGCTGCTAGATATTGTGCAAGTATAAACGACAACAATAAAACAAAAAATAGAGAATCATACCCACAAATCTTTGGGAAAATATCAATGCGGTTTCCGCAAAGACAGATCGGTAACAGATCAAATTTTCTTTAAAACAAGCAATAATAGGCTGCTACAAATTCAAAATTCCAATGTGTGCTATTTTCGTAGATTTTAAGAAAGCCTACGATGCCATAGACAGAAACAAAATGTATAAAGCAATACAAGAATTGAGGATACCGGAAAAGCTGATACATCTAGCAAAAAGGACAAACACAGACACAAAAAACAGTATAAAGGTAAATCGTATTATATTAAGGGATTTTATGGTTAAAAAAGGGCTGAGACAGGAGATCCCTTATCATTATTTATTTAAGATAGTTTTGAAGAAAATAATAAGAAACGGCAAAATCGACAGAACAGGAACAATATTTAACAAGAACCATCAATGTATAGCCTACACGGATGACATTACACTTATAGCCAGAACGAAAGCAGAACTAAACAGAATTGTAGCAAATTTAGAGGAAGCCGCAGGAAAAATGGAACTGCAGATAAACTTAGAAAAGGCTAAGTTCTTGACCGTAAAAATAGATACGCCGATGGCACAGTTAGACACAGAGGTATAACTGCGGTTGAAAAATGACAGAGTGATGGGCATACAAATAGTGAAAAGTTCTGTGTTTTTGGGAACTCTAATAATGAACAAATGTGAGGAGGATAAAGAGGTAAATGCATGTGTGGTGAAAGGTGACAGGTGAAATTTTAAGATCGGAGGACATACCAGTTAACACAAAAGTGAGGATATATGTATAGGACAGCAGTACGACCTGTATGTGAGACATGGGTGCTGAACAAGTCGGTACAACAAAAACTTGAGGTTTGGAAAAGAAAGATTCTCAAAAGAATTTATGGAGGACAACGTAGTGAGGAAAACATAATCACCCCAGGAGACAGAAACACAATAGATCAGGTGATGGTAAATAAAAGAAGACAGTCTTCTGTGATGGACATAGGTACAAACCGCGGAGCATGTGCAGACTCTGACCACTTTATGGTTGGGGGTAGGATTAGACCAAAACTTAAGGTAGACCTGAAACATAAAAGACACTTAACTAAATGGAAAATTGGTAAACTAAACGTCGAGGAAATAAGAGAGAAAGACATCAAAAGAATAGAGAACATACTAGAAAGTCAAATTGAAGATTATAATGAAATAGAAAATAAGTGGATTAGTATTAAAAATACAAGCAACCAGGCAGCGGAAGAAGTAATTGGAAGGGGGAGGGGTGAAAAGCAAAACAAAGGAATAGTTCAATGAAGCATGTAGAAAAGCCAGTAAAGAAAAAGTAAAAGCAAGACTGAAATGGTTAAAACCAAAAGAGAACGGGCACAGAGAAGAGTACGAAGAAAAACTGAGAGAATGTAAAAAAATAACAAGACAAATGAAAAAAGAATGGATAGAGGAAGAACTAACGGAAATCGAAAACAATAATAAAAATAACAATAGCAAGAGATTTTATCAGAAAATAAAAGAGCAAAGCAGTAATTACAAAACTAAATCAAGTGGTATCAAAAATAAAGACAGCATCATAATAGAGGAAGAAAGGGAGTAACGGTATGGGAGGAATACTTTAAGGGATTACTGACAGAGGAACAAACACAGGAAAGCTTAATGCTGATGATATGGATGGGATTGAAATCGAAGAACCTACCATGGAAGAAATAAAAGGAATTATAGATAGCAGCCGCAATGCCAAGGCACCAGGGAAGGATGGACTGAATATGGAATTAATTAAATATGGCGGGGAAAGAAAGATTAAAACAATAAATATCGCGATTGATACAGAAAATCTGGAGAGGAGAAGAGATGCCAAAAGAATGGGAGCTTGGCCAGATAATAACCATATATAAAAAAGGAGATCGGAAGATATGTAAAAATTACAGAGGAATAACTCTGCTGAACACAACTACAATTCAAAAAAGATTAAGGGAGAATACGACCACTGTAATAGGAAAATATCAATTTGGGTTTGTTAAGGGTAAAGCGACAACCAATACCATACATGTGATCAAGCAAATCATAGAGAAGGCCTACGAATATAAAATGAACGTGGAGCTATCATTTATTGACTTTGAACAAGCATTCGAGTCGATTAACAGGGTAAAACTCATGCATATCATGAAAGAACTAGGAGTGGCAACGAAATTAAGAAGAATAATCTGTATTATGATAGGGGCAACTAGAGCAAGTGTCGGAACACAAAAAGGAGAATGCGTGAATTTAGGACAGACAAGGGCGTTAAGCAAGGAGACTAGCTCTCCACATCACTTTTTAACATGTTCATAGAATTTATAACCAGAAAGATAAATAAAGGAACGATAAGAACGAGGAGGGGACAAATAGTAGCTTATGTGGACGATCTGGTGATAGTAACGAAAACGAGAAACACAATGGCACAAATGTTAGAAGAGATAATTAGAAAGGGCGAAAAAATAGGGCTGAAAATAAACATGAATAAAACAAAACTAATGAGGATAGGGAAGGAAATAAGAAACAGAACGGCAAGAATCGGAAAGCGAGAATTTGAAGAAGTGTCCAATTTTAAATATTTGGGAGACACAATAACCAACAAAGGAGATAGAACAAACGAGATCAACGAGAAAATAATGATAGCGAATAAAGCCTACTATGCCAACAGAACAGTTCTCAGAAAAATCCTGACAAAACACACTAAATTAAAAATGTATAAAACATTAATACGGCCAATAATGATGTATGTATCTGAAGTAATGACAATCACAAAGAAGGAGGAGAAGCTAAGAATAGCTGAAATAAAGTTAATAAGAAAAATGCTAGTAGCAGTTAAAATAGGCGAAAATGAATATAGACTGATGAACAACTAAGAGTTACTACAGGAGCTGAAAGGGGAAGACATAATCAGAAAAATAAAGCAGCAAAGAGCAAAATGGTCGGGGCATGTTTGGAGAGCAGGCGAAGACAAAATAATAAAAATAACAACAGAATGGGAGCCAGCAGGGAAAAGAAGAAGTGGATCGAAATGGATGCAGGAAGTTAAAAGTGATTTAAATAGGGCAGGAATCATGGGAAGAAGCTGCAATGAATTAAGAAGATGGAAGAAAATATGTGAGGCAGTGGAATAAAAGCTAAGATGGGGACCGATCCACCCCGTGAAAATGGATCTAGAAAGCTTGAAAGAGCGGCGTTACTCCACTAGGGGTGTTAAGCCACATACATACCTGCCTGTGAAAACTTAAACACATATAAATCGGCTTTTAAATTATGTTTTGAAAACAAAAGTCTGTCCAAAGATATTACATAAGAATCCACTTTCTCTCATGATATTAATAGTATTTTCATATTTTTATACTAATTTTGTCTAAGATATATGTACGAGGGCCGTTTTTTTTTCAACCTCCGATCGCACAGCGTAAACGTTAAACGAGCGGCAGGTGGTCGCTGTGCGCAGTGAGCGACTGCGCATCTTCCCCACCACACGCTCTGTCACAGCCGCGTCCTTGACGCCATTCTGAGTTGAGCTGCAGATACGTAACCATGGCTGCCTCAATTGATTCTCCTGCCAAGTGCGAAGCGTTATTCGTTTCCTGCAAGCAGAAGGGAATAAGCCGAGTGTATGAAGAAAATTTTGTGAGTGACGCCCGTTCTCACAGTGCTGCTGTAACCCAACGACTCCTTGAGCAATTTCAATGGAATATTTTCGATCACCCCGCATACAGTCCCGACCTAGCGCCGAGTAACTTCCATGTTTTCCCTGAACTGAAGAAGTGACTAGGAGGGCAGCGCTTCCAGAATAACGAGGAGCTTCAAGACAACGTCACGGCTCATTTTAATTCATTGGCGGCAACATTTTATGCAGAGGGTATTGGAAAGTTTGTCCACAGGTATGACAAATGCCTCAATGTCCAAGGTGATTATGTCGAAAAGTAACCATAAGTGTACATAACTTTTAGTAATAAAATCATTGTTTTATATACGTCTTTTTTTAATGGCCCCATCGGAGGTTGAAAAAAAAACGACCCACGTATGAAACAACAGATCAATAAAAAAACCAAGTAGGGTAGGCTGTGAAATTAAATTATTTTGAATTGGTACTTTAGCCACATCCACAGAATGACATTTCTGACATGAATTTAAGGTTATAAACTTTGTTTACAATAAAAATGTCAAAACGTTATAAAATGTCATTCTGTGGATGTGGCTAAAGCCTATGTCACACTATTAGTCAGTTTGACAAACTAGACTAACCAAACTGTTTTAATGACGTCACAAGTAACCAGTTTGACAAAACCATCAAACTCTGTTGTCAGACTATACATCTAATTTGATTAAACATTACGGTTAAGTTGTGGTTTGTACAAAACTTCGTCGGCCCTATACAACTCAATAAGGGCCAAAACCTGCTCTCGAGTCCAGGACATTATTAAAAATATTTATAACTACTAAAATATAACAGTAATCAGACGAAAAGCACGAAAAACGTGCGGGTAAACGCAATGTTACTAGGTTATGTTTTTATTTGTTTACTGCACATGTTCCACGCTCTTCGCGCCTTTCCGTTGAATTTAAAATTTACCCAATCAGCGGCAAGGTCGCATCAAACCGACTGACGAAAATAGAGGCGCTTCTAAAAATTAGAAAATTTGACCAAACCACAACGGTGACGTCATGTGACGTCATTAAAACAGTTTGTTTAGTCTAGTTTGTCAAACTGACTGATAGTGTGACATAGGCTTAAGGTACCAATTCAAAATAATTCAATTTCACAGCCTACCCTAATTGGTATTTTTATTGATCTGTTGTTATAACTTTACCAATCCCTAATCTTTGTAGAATTTTTCTCACAAGCAAATAAACATCTTTCTTATTTGCATTAGAAAAAAAATTAATGAAATGTACTTTAATAAATTGGTTTATGGTACTGAAGGATTTAAACTAGCGGTCAATTTTTACCTCATCGTGAATTTTTTAAATTACAATTTGTAAATACTTGCAATATTGCAATGAAAGCTTTTTAATATTCTATTTAAGAGTACAAGGATTACTACAAAACATTTATTTTAATTTTTTACAAGTCTTATATCATAAAATAAAAGCATACACATTACATGACAGCTAATTATATACAACATAGTTGTATACCTACATTTAAAGAAAAAATACTTCCAATCTTAAACTACAGGAATAAATTCTAATTGAGAACTCAGTAACAAAATTAAATAAAAAATATCTTGATTTAGAGCTTTCCTTTTGCTCTTTTGTTTCCTTTAGTAAGGAGCATATCTTCGTGAGGGAGAAGGTCCTCGAATTCCTGGTCTGCAAAAATAAGAGTGTAATTAAAACTAATCGCTCTGAAAATGATTACCAATTTTGTAACAAAGCAACCAAAGCAAGAGGAATAATATATTTATTATAGGTACCTTCTATCATCGAACGAATCCCTGCTGAAATCTTCATACATGCGGCTTACTCTTGATCCTTGCATTCCACTAGATGGCGGTGGTGATCTACGGCTGAACATTCCATAATCGCTACTACTGCGTCCGAAGCTGGACTCTCTCATTCCACTACTCAAGCTACCCGAAGGTGGTCCTCTGAGACCAATGGACGGCATAGGTGGGAGTGGTTCGCGGCGAGGAGGCAAAGGTGGCGGTAGAAAATCACCTCGGCCACCACGTAAACCAATTTCGCTACGTGTTGGCAAACCTGAATATCTGCGTTCGTATAGATCTCGGGAATCATCGTATCTTCTGTCATAATAGCTGTCGTATCCATCCTATTTATGTAAAGATGAATTAGTTTTTGTATTACTGACATAGCGGTTTACAAAACAAATTGCAAGTGATGAATGAATTAAATTTTGGTTTTGATATAATATATGTGTGCAATGTTCAAAATACAAACTGTGAAATCCAAGGTAACATATAAACACCGTTTAAATTAAACAGTTAACTTCAGCAATGTTGAGGCACACTATTTTAATTTACTTTATTTGTTCAGTGAATATTTTTTATTGCAGTGGATGATGGTATAAATCATCTTGTTAAATTGAAAAGATCAATAGACAAACTTAAATTTTAACTTCTTAAGATAATGAAAATCATAACATTAGGCGCCAACTATGTAAAGTACTTGGCAACAAAAACAAATAAGCACTAATCCTATTTTTTTTTTATCAATGTTTAACTTAAATTCTTTAATTCGATCTATTAACCTGTAAGTAAGTTACTTGAAATAAATTTGCCCTTAAAAACTTTAATGTGGCTGATATTGAATATAACAAGTTTACGATTACGATAAAAAAAATTGATATGTCTGAAATGCAATGCAAAGCTATTAAGCTAATACCTATGTAGGTTCTTTAGTCGGCGCCTAGTAATCTTACCATAGTAATAAAACCAACAATAAAGGACCAAGTGGGATCGACCAAATTTTTACATTATGTTCTGAATTACAGGATTCTTTTAAGGAACATGCAATAAATAATTAATAAAAAAGTTCCTCTTTAGCGAAGGTCTAAATTGTGAGGCAATCATAATGGGATGAGTGGAGTGCAAGGGGGTGTTGGTAAGAAGATGTGGGTGATAAATACAATATAATACATAGTGCCCGTACCCCAAAGCGGCCCATCATTCGGTCGCGCAGGAATGGCGGAGGTGGTGGTGGCGGGTAGGGGTCGCGCCCGAACATGCGGTCGCGGAATCGGTCGGGGCCCATGCCCTTTGGGCACTCCTTTGACCAATGACCCCCGCGGCCACAGCGGTAGCATTGCTCGGGGTCACCCATACCCGGCCGTTGCCGTACGCGACTCGTCGATAACTGCACCTTCATGGGCTGCCCGTCCACCATGGTGCCGTTCAGCTCTTTGATCGCTTCGTTCACATCGCCCGACGATTCTAGATGCACGAACCCGTAGTTTCGTACTATGTCGCACTCCACCACGGTGCCAAACTTTTTGAACAATTCGCGTACTTGCGGAGCCTTCGTGTTTTCAGTCAAGTTGCCCACGAATATCTTAGTCGTGGGTGTCGTCGGTGCCTTTCGACTCTTGGCAGCTTCGCATTTGATGGGTTGCCCGTTGACCAGGTATCCGTTTAAATTTTGTATCGAATCGCGTCCTTCCGATTCGTTCTCCATATGTACGAAACCGTAATTCTTGACGACATCGCATTCCACTACCTTCCCGTATTTCTCGAACAGGGGTTTGATATCACTGACTGTTGTTTTCTCGGCAAGGTTTCCGATAAATATTTTGAAAGTACCCGCACTGCTAAAACCCGGCATGGTTAAGCCTGAAACTCGGATTAGTAAATACCCGGAAAGACAATCATCTTACCAAAGAGAGACGGGCACGTCGACTAAACGAGATCAGTGCTGCCAGAATATAATTTAACTATATGCTAACTTTTTTTTAAATCTAGTCACTCTCCTAGACCCAGATACTCTGGTTTTATAATTCTCACAATAAAGCTTACGGAGTTGCTAAAGAAATTACTAGAAATGTCCCTTATAGTGATCGGTAAATCGTTCAATTTTGATGTGCGCGCACATATCGTTCAGCACACTTTAGTAAGTAGTGCAGAAAAGTCAAAAAAGAGTCTTAAGGTGCCGACAGACTAGTGTACATGTATGACAATAGGGTTTACCCACAGACCTACACACTAGCTTTTCAAACAAGTTAGTTTGGAAGAGCACGATGAGCAATGATCACGATTACATTCTGTTAGCAGCGGCATACGCTGCTTTAATTAAAAAGAAAAGAAATAAATTAGTTTTTTTTTTAAATAAAACTGTATAAGCTAACATGCGATCGAAAAAATTTCACCTCAAGTTGGCTATGAAACATGAAAACAGAAAATTAGGCATGTCGACTTTTAAGCCATACAAATGTCAGCTGTTGTTTTATAGGTTATGTGAGGTGTGTGAGGTTATGTCTGTTTTGCTGTCAGGCATATAAAAAGTCACTAATTCTATTAAACACAGAATTCAAATCTGCCACCAAGAAAATGGAGGTCACATAACTCAACTACTTTAAAATAATTTTCCGTTAATAACATGTTTCTGTTCAATTTGTATTTAATTTTAGTTTTTGGAATAATTTAATCTGCTCTAATTTTTATCAGTTAGGCGTGGTTTTAGATTTAGTAGTTCTAATGGCTTATATTGTATGACTTTAGCAAAGACATGATTTATATTTTTCATGGCAAACTTTGAGGTGAAATTTTTTCGATCACACGTTATATCTTTCTTATTTCGATCTTTGTAATCACTACTTTTGGTTTTCCATAAACAACGATAACTTTTGTAAAGTTCAATAAAATCTGCCATAAAGAGTGTCTTAAACCAGACATTGTGAAACCGGCAGAAAACAAACTAAACCTAAATACGTGAGCCACTGTACTCAAAATGTATGCGAATGAAGTGTGATACTTGGTCACACACCGACAATCTTGTATGAAAATTCATGCTTGCGCGTTGATGAATTCCGGCCAAACCAGAAAACTTGTGCGACGCACATGTTTGCGATTTTTTGCCCACACACTGGCAAACATCAACGCGCGAGTATGTATGACGCACATGTATGCTAGTCTGTGAGCACCTTTATACAGCTCTGTGCGTAATACACTAGACGGAAAACAAAACTTTCTGCACACTGCTCGTGATGTCATGAATGAAAACAAATAATCAAATTGTGGCAACTTATAATCTCTTTCAAAAATAATTACAATCTGCATTTGAGTAATACAATTTCGAAATATTTTCTATCCAAAATTCAAGTTACACAACTCAACTGTTGCGTTTTACATTTTATATCCTTTACTTCTGATTTTTGCAGTGTATGTTTAAACTATGTCGTAAAATATCAAATAATTAAATTAGTTAAAAACATTTACCTATATGAAAGTTTCCAAAAATAATTGGTAGTCATTTGCCTTTGTATTCAACATTGTAATATTTTAAATAATAAGTTTTCTTGACAGACAACTAGTTTATAACCCAAAAGGTAAACAGCACTAGACTGAAAACCGATACCCTAATAATAATAACAATCACATACTTGAGTCTTAATTTTCGTAGCTGTTATTTTTAGATACCATTCATGTTGATAATACGTATAGCGTATAGCACAGAATCCCTGTTATGAACTAATTTACTGAGTGCTGAATAATTACGAATTATCCAGCACAGTGAGTTTAAAATGAACGAATCATTCAGAAGAACAGTCGTACGCGCACCACACAATCGTTCATGAACAAGCCATCACTAGCTCCCTCCCCTTACTTGATTATTTGTTGGTATTATTAAAAAAGAAAATCTCAAACAAAGCGTACAATTTCAATATTTGGATCAAAGCATCTAGTTACACTACTATCACGAGCTTGTCGAATATTAAATGAATAAAGATTATACAGGGTGAATCTGAATTCAATTCAATTAAATCAATAAACTTTTATGGATGGATGACATGTGTCAAACAGAGCAACCTTTGTCAACAGACCTTAGGTTAGCAACCTAAAATAAATAATATAGCTCAAGATGTCTATTTGGTTGCCTATTTTAAGGCGTTTTAAATCGGCATCTTCTGAATCTTTATCTTAGGTTTCTAACCCAGGGATTATTTACAAAAGTTGCTCCCTTTGCCCTTTTACAACCTTCCATCACTACAAAGAATTTATTTGTCTACTGCTTTCACATACTTTCCCCTTATTGTTAAAAATCTATGCACCCGAATATTTTCATTTATGACTTTATGGTACATGTTGAACAACCTTGAAATTACTTATAAGGTAGTTAATCTTCCATTTTTAAATAATAAGGAACGAAGATGACAGTTTTATGTCGAATAATTACCAAAATTTACATTTTAATAAAGTAAAATAATCAACTTAAGAGCAATATTACAACGCGCAGTTATAAAACATTGTTAATTTCAAATGGGTTATCAGTTATCATCTATCATTTAGCCAACAACTAAGCGGACAAGTCACACTTTAAGCACTTGGTAATAATAAATGTTGCCCAATATTTGGATTCAATTTGTGTTTCTTTGATAAATTGCGAGTGATACGGCAAAAAATACGTAAAATTAATAAACAAACAAACAAGTAAAAAAAGATTAATTTCTCCTCTGGCAACACTGAACGGCATTCGTCTCGAGCTGACACGACCGACTCGTAGCGTCGTTTGGAGACTCGGCCTCCATTTGCAATTACATTTAAAAAAAACAAATTATCTTGCGTACTATTAAATTTCGAAAGAGTACGCCAAATACTTTCCAAACGACTTCTTCTCCTAAGAAAATTGAGTAAGACATCAAGATCATGACCAAGAGGTGGATTCGTACCGGCCAACACGGCATTTATGGAATCGATTACGTTTTATTACATTTAAACGGAACGATATGGCAACTCTTGGTTTTATTATGAATTCTTTTCTGCCTAAAATAAATAAACAACAATAACACTTACCTGTTATTTTGAATCTGCTGTTTCAAAACACCAATAAATACAATAAACACTTAACGTCACTTTCTACACGTACACCAAACAAACGAAGAATGGCGTCAAGGCGAGGTAGCCCAATGAATTGCTACTACGCCTGCGCACGCCTATATTCCTACACCTAACAACTTCCTGTTTGCGAAATCCCCGCTACTATTCAAAATCAACCCCTCCTTTTCGCCTTAAATACGCCACAACGCCACCCTCACGACAGTCTACAATTGAAGGTTTCCGATGTCTTATTTATTACATCATTGCGTTACAATTAACTGAAATAACTAACGCAGCAAAGCATTCAGGGATCTCTGGACCGGAACCGCAATAGAATCCAAAACCGGACCAAAACCCTTTTGATTTTTGAAACCAAAATCGTAACTAAAACCCTTATTGTAAATACATTTTTTTCATAATAATGTAAAACTGAACCGTTATTTTTCCAAATATTTTTTGATCTTTTAAAAGATGAAAAAATAACTAAAAACACTAATATTCGTTCTTCTTTCTTGGACTTCCTCCATCTTATGTATAATAAATAATAAAACACTTAATAAAATAGCAAGTTTTTTAATTACGATGATTACGATAGCTTTCGATTACAATTCTGCTGCAATCGTCATCAGTTGTTAAATAAATTTGACAGTTATCAAAACAAGCCTACTATTCAATTACCTACTCATAGTACTCATGAAATTCTAGTCGCCAGAGAGGTTTCCATATGATTGGAACATCCACGCTGGGGGTCCTAATAACAGATTCTTGTTGTGGTAGCATACGTACCTACCCGAGACCGTCGATAACTAAAAGGCCAGACACTACCCCCGCTACTTACCCCATGAGTCATCCTATGTAGGCCTAGATTGGCCTAGATGCAGGCATGCAGGCTACTTATTGCAAATGTAAATGCAAGTCAGTGTTCTATGTGTTCCTCTTATATTTGTAAAATAATCCTCGAGTTATTAGTGCGATAGTGCGAAGTGTGAGTCCGAAACTATTCCAAGGTAAATATAACAGTAATTAAATAAACCTCTTCTGTATTTTATAAATTAATGAAATATCCCCATGTGTTGCATTTAACATTCAACAGGTACATGTTTATTTGCAGATGGTAAGAAAATGTTGCGTACCGTTGTGTCGTTCAAATTATTCCGGAACTGAATTACACGTTACTACTTTTAAATTTCCTACAAATAAAGAAAAATGTAATTTGTGGATTCGGAAAATTAATCGAGAAAACTTCATACCTACTAAATATTCTGCGGTGTGTATTCTGCATTTTGAAGAAAAATTTATTTTGAAAAGTATTGACTACAAAACTGACGCTGGGAAACTTTTATCTTTACCAAGAAAAAAACCATGTTTAAGTGAAGATGCATTTCCTTCTATTTTTCCGGGACAGCCTAAATATTTATCTGCATCATTACCAAAAAAAAGAAGAAATCCCGATGACAGAGCCTTTGAATTAATGGCACGTCAGAAACACATAGAAGCTATGGACACTCAGACTGCCGAATTGGCCGATAATATCGATTCATTTATAAATTTTAAAGAGCTATTCCCCAAATATATTCCAGGTAGCTATACATACATATACATATATTTTTTGCTAGATATGTGAATACTTTTTTTTATTGCAGGCAATTGGTTTTTCAAGGCAGAAGAAACTTATTGTTCTCTTTTTACTATTTGTACAGAAAATGATCCGAAAATAATCTCGTCGATAAAAGTCTTGCCAAATTTAACGGCATATATACAGGGTGTGTAAAAATTCGCGTGCAAGCTCTCCGTAACTTTATTCCTTGGACAATAATAAGGCGAAGTTCTTATAGCGAAAAAGTCACCAGATGCTTCCTCAACTCGTGCGAAGCCTTCAAAGTTCAAAATTGGCATCGCGAAAAGGAAGCCGTTTTTGCAAAATTCTGTTACTTTATGCATTAGATTAAGTAACAACGGCAACAATTTAGCATCGTTTATCATTTAAAAGTGCCAAAAAAAATACTAGTCTTCATAATTTCAATTCACAGAATTCTTCAAAATGTGTATGCTTGTATCAAGGATGTCATGACATTCTTGATACAAGCAAATACATTTTATTTATTATAATTATGAAGACTAGTATTTTTTTTGGTACTTTTAAATGATAAACGATACTAAATTGTTGCCGTTATTACTTAATCTATTCATAAAGTAACAGAATTTTGCAAAAACGGCTTCCTTTTCGCGTTGCCAATTTTGAACTTTGAAGGCTTCGCACGCGTTGAGGAAGCATCTGGCGACTTTTTCGCTATAAGAATTTCGCCTTATTATTGTCCAAGGAATAAAGTTACGGAGAGCTTGCACGCCAATTTTTACACACCCTGTATATTTTAAAGGAAAAATCTGTCAAACATTTATTTTAAAAGAACTCTATAAAAATAACAATAATTATGTCGAGTTAAAGAAGTGGTCAGAATTTAAAAGATTGTTAAATATTGTGGAGTCGTATAAGTTGGAGGAAACAGATACTGTAAATACTATTATCCATTCACTTAACTCCTGTGACGTAAAAGTCACCATGTGTTGGTTAATATGAAAATCCCTATTAGGCTATTAAAAATTTTTAGATTTGAGATTGGCGCACCTTTAAATTTAAATTTAATGCTTTTGTTTTTTTTGTTTTCACTTTGACACTTAAATTATTTATTATTCAAGTTACGTTTTATAATTCATAATCTTTAGAGAAATGGATGAACAGAAGCACCAACGAAGTTTATTATCAAAGAGAGAGAAAGAAGCTGTATGCAAATACTGCTTAGAAAGGCAAGAAATCAGTCCTCACTTAAATAAATATACAATTTTTGAAAAGGCTGCATATATATTTTCAGTAAGATTTCCTACATTTTATCCTTTATAACCACTTTTCCAATCCTACATCTCCTTTCTTAGATCAGCGTAGCTCAAGTGAAGGACATTTTTACAAAATTTGAAAATGGGGAAGATTTAGAAGATACACAAAAGGGTGGCAGAAAATCTACAAATTTTGATGATTATTACAAGGTATTTTTAAAGGAGGAACTACAAAGATAAATTTATTTATTTCATCACAATAATGAACATTTTACCATTGATGATTTACATGACTCAGATACTGAAGACTGAAGACGATTTTGATGATACTTTTCTTTAACTTTATGCCACCTTTAACTGATTGAAATTTTACGTAGATAATAATTTTTGAATTTCATTTAGGCTGCATATACTCATAATACTACACTGCATACTTGTATTATTAATAAACCCATTTTTACCTGGTTCTACTTAATTTTACGAAAATGACAAATGATTTATCATAACCTTACATTTCAGTTTGACGTTAAGTACATTCACTAAAAAAGTTGATAGGTTCTGTACATAAAGTACACTCCCAAATTTTCATTTGGCAGCGTAAACGTCAAGGGAGTTTTCTGAATGGATTATATTACTTATTTACTTGGTGAATATTTAGAAAATATTAGTAACGACGAAAAATTTGAAGGTGAAAATGCTGCCGTAAATAAGCTACAGTTTTTGCATGAACAATTGGAATTTCTTTCGAAAAACAGACGCCGTTATTCACCAGAAACGTTGATATTTGCTTCACATTTATATTTTTCATACCCAGCTGCCTACACGTTATTGAGAAATGGTGGATATTTAAATTTACCGCATCCAAAATATTTAAAAAGTCTTTCCGCACGTGTGAATCTATGTCAAAGTGGCATGCAAAATTCACATATTCAATATCTAAAACAACAGTGTGAAATATTAGACAAAAAAGAACGAATTGTAAATTTAATGTTTGATGAAATTTATCTTCGATCTGAAATTCAATACAAAGGTGGTAAGTTGGAAGGGTTTACTGACAACAGCGAAGTTGCTAAAACGATGCAAGTTTTTATGATTAATTCAATTTTTTCGAAAAAGAAAGATGTTGTTGGTATGTATCCTGTAAAAAATGTGAATAGTCAAGAATTGAAAGATATGATCCTAAATGTAATAACAAATTTAGGAGATTGCGGCTACACTATTTTGACACTTTGCTGTGACAATAATAGAGTTAACCGGAAGATGTACGAGTTATTATGTGGAGGTTCTCTTAAAAAAAGTATTGTTAATCCAAATAATTGTGATTTAAAAATCTTCCTTTTGTTTGATAGTGTTCATCTTTTAAAGTCCATAAGGAACAACTGGTTGAATCAAAAAAATACAAACCAAACTTTTTTTTTACCGCTTAATACTTCAAACAGTGAAGAATATGCCATTGCTAGTATTCAGCATTTAAAACGTCTGTATCAAGAAGAACAGTTCCTTATTATTAAATCGGCTCCTGCTTTAAATCGTAAAGTCTTATTTCCCAGTAATCTAGAAAGGCAAAACGTTTTATATGCTTGTAAACTATTTGATGAAAAGAACTGTGCTGCATTACAAATGAAATTGGATTCAAATGAAGAAGGATTTACAGATTGCAACGGGACAATAATATTTTTAAAAATGATATCTACGTGGTGGAATATTGTAAATGTGAAATCTCTAAGGAAGGGAATTGCTCTAAGAGATCGTTACCGAGACGCCATTTCTGATACCTCTTCTGCCATTCAAATATTATTTTTGAAAGATTTTTGCGCTAAGTTAGATCTTTGGCATAATTTAAAAGTGGATTTGTTTAAGAATGAACGAGAAACTGTACAAAAGAAGGCTGGAAAGTTAACAGCTGAAACTTTTCTTGCATTAAAGCATACAACAGAAGCTTATATAGACCTATGCCATTATATGTTAACTAATATAGATAATTGTTCTTTTGTTTTACTAGGCAAATTTCAAACTGATTTGTTAGAAGGTCGTTTTGGTCAGTATAGACAAATGTCTGGTGGTCAGTACCATGTTTCTGCAACGGAAATCTTAGAATCCGAACGGAGGTTAAAGATGTTATCTTTAATATCTCTAAACTCTTCGGTACGTGGAACTTTTTATTTAAAGGATTTTCGTAATGTTACGTCAGTAGAAGATAATACAATAGAGAATTTAGTAGAAGACAATTTTAGAGAAATACTAACCATTGATATTATGCCAGAATTCGATAAAAGTACTTATCAAACTTTAATTTTTATAGGAGGTTATGTGGCACGTTCTATCAATAAAAAAACAGATTGTAGTGGGTGTCATAAATACACAACATTACAGACTAAAACTGTAAATGTCATAGATGAAAAGATCTTAAAAGATGTTTATTTTGAAACGTTGGATAGAGGGGGGCTTCAGTATCCATCTGATATAATTTTAAATACATGTTCTTACACTTTATCAGTATTTAACATATTAATATCATCAAAATTCGAAAAACAATATTTGCAATGTAAAACTCAAAAAAATGTTCTATGTTATTTGTCGCTAAAATCTGTTGAAAAATACAATATAAACTCCTGGACAAAATTAACGCATCAGCAAAACTTCTCATTATTATTTTTATTTTTGTAAAGTTTTAAGTCATAGTACCTACGTGATATTATAATTAAATGATTTCAACTAATGTTTGACAAATTAGAATGGTATTATCGGAAAAAAACATGAATAAATAACAGAAAGAAACAATTATGTCAAATGCAATGAAAACGGTGTCAATAATGATAAGCTTAAAAAAAATTGAAGGTGAAATTAAATCGTAAGAATTTGAAATCAGTAGCGTGTAGATCCTCCTCTAGCTCTTATCACTGCTTCCATTCGTCTGGGCATGCTATTGATCAAGTTGTGAGTGGTTTCCTGGGGAATATTCTCCCATTCGACAAGAACGACTTGTTCGAGTTCCCTAAGATTCGTAGGAGCAGGTATATGGCGCCTGACTGATGGTTTTAGTGCATCCCATAGATGCTCTATGGGATTTATATCTGGGCTTCTTGGTGGCCAGTCCATAGTTGGAATATTCACGAATCGAAGGTAGTCCAGTACCTCTCTAGCAACAAGGGGCCGCGCGTTATCCTGCATAAAAATGCAATTGTCCCCGACAAATGGGGCAAATGGCATCACTTGTTCTTCTACGATGTTTTCTACGTAGAAATGTGCATTCATGGATCTCCTCCGTATAGCAGTGGCGGTTTCTCTGGTGGGTCAAATGGTCAATGACCTCCCAATACATTAATGAAAAATGACTAATTAATTTTTGTTTGAATAGGTACTGCATATCGGCATAACATATTACACACTACACAGTAGAATATTGAATATTTAAAAAATATATTTCATCAATCTTTGTGCACGAACGTTTAGAAATAGCATTCGAATTCGAAAACTTCGCGAAAACACACGAGGGTCATTTTAACTTTTGACTACTAGTAAACCATACGACGCCGAACTATACCGAAGGTTTAAATGAGATTTGCGAGAGTAAGAGCGAAATAGATAGATTATCGCCGAATACAAGCTAACAAAGGACAAGAAACGTTTTAAAATCCTCCTACACAAGCCCTGTGGTCAATGTCCCCGCTCTCAGTTCACGTGCAGCCCTTTCTTATACTGTGTTTGTTAGGTTTTTTTTAGAAAATTCAGTGAACTAAAATCGTGCAGTTTAAATTTTTATTCAGAAACAATGTCTGTGCAAACAATTAAGGACCTTAAAGCTCAAAATGGTTTAAATTTTGAAGAACGTTTGAAATTCAAAAAGAACAGAAGGCCTCGTCCCAGTCTTAGTATTAAACAAACAACTAAAGACAAGAGTAAAGAAGTTAATAGGTGGTGTTTTAATTCGAAGTGTATTGAAACTGTTTTCACTTATCAGAATGAATTATTAGCTTGTTTGGAAAAAATTATAGATACGGAAGAAGATGACAGCAGCTTAAATCAAGCTATTGGATTAAAAAATTATTTACAAAATGAAGATTTTATGTACTGGTTACAGTTTTTCCATCAGATTATGCCTCATTGCGATATATTGTTTAATCAACTTCAAAAACGTGACATAGACGTTATATCTGTAAAGAAATTTATTTCAGATTTTAAAAGCAATATAGAAAAAGTTAGAAATAGAACTCTCGATAGTCTTCCAGTAGCTGCTCCATCAACTAGCAGGAAAAGAAATAAAAATGAAGATTCGAAACGTCGAATTGCTTTAGAAGTTTGTGATATAATTGTATCGGAGGTGCAACATAGATTCGGTTTTACCAATCATTTAATTGTTTCGCAGTTATTTCACGCTGATAAGTTCGAAGAATATAAAAAAAAATTTCCAGTTAATATTTTTAAATTAGTTAAGACCAGCTATGCCAATATAAATGATTGCAAACTAAAAACCGAACTAGAAGTTCTTTACGATCGTGAAGATTTTTACGGTGGTTCTGGTGCTATTGCAATTCTGCAATTATTTATAAATAATAATCTTTGTGAGACATTTTCTGAAAGCGTAAAGCTTATTACAATTGTGTGTACGTTGCCGATGACTACGGTGGAAAGTGAGCGTTGTTTTTCCACTTTAAAAAGAATAAAAACATTTTTGCGTAACACGATGGGACAAGAAAGATTGTGTGCGTTAACTACGTTAAGCATAGAAAAATTGCTGATTAAAAATATTGACAATTTTGCAAACGCGAAAGAACGAAGAATTGATTTGAAGTATAAGTCCTCCTAAAACTAGGGTGGTAAGTAGATACATGTTTATGAAAATATAATATATGAAAGTGACCTCCCAGTAGATCATACCACGAGCCGCCACTGCCGTATAGGAACCAAATCCCTGCGAGCATCGAAACAAATTCCTCCCCAGAACATTATTGATCCACCAAAGAACGGGATCCTCGGAGAGATATTGCAGGCAGCAAACCTCTCTCCTGGCCTCCGCCAGACTCGTTGACGTCCATCTGGTGAATTAAGACTTACTCTTGTTCCGTCGGAAAACAATACTCGCTTCCAGTCGTCGATGGTCCAATTTACGTGTTCCCTTGCAAAACGCAGTCTAGCAACTCTATGCCCCCTGGTGAGCAGTGGTGCAATAGCTGGTCTTCTACTGTCCAATCCTCCTTCATTAAGCCTTCTCCTGACCGTTCGTGCAGAAATTACTACATTTCGAGCTGCTGCTAAAGCTCTACTTAGCTCTAAACTGGTAGAACACCTGTTTCTTAAGGCGACTTGCATAAGATATCGCTCATCTCTTGCATCTGTAGACTTCTTACGACCTTGTCCTGGGGTTCTACAGTAACTTCTATGTTCATTGGAACATTTAACTGTTCGGCTAATTGTTGATTGTCCAACTCCTAACAAATTAGCCTTATATCGCTGGCTACGTCCCTCGTTCACTAAAACCACCGCTTTCACGGCTTCATCTTCTCTAAAGTTGTCGGGACGATTCATTTCTTCTACTCTAAGTGAATTTATTGCCTTCTACAAATCACGTTAAACAACGTTAAATGTCTTATTAAGAAGCAATTGCAAAATGGTACTTTACATTTGTCAAACAATTGTAGTTGTTTATCAGTAGTGACAGAGGATATCCTAGGTCACCTACATAAAATGTTTAATGATTTAAAACTTCGAAAAGTTACAAGTAATGCTGAGAAGTTTTGTTGATGCGTTAATTTTGTCCAGGAGTGTATATTTAGATGATTTTTGTTCGTGTCAACGTACACTTAATTCTATTATTAAAAAATGTATTGGTGTGATGGCAAATATTTTGCTTAATAATTACTCAAAGCAGAAAAATGACGATATTAGCAACCAAACTAAAGTTAGAAAATTAAAAACGTTGTCGAAATAGAATAGGTGTAGATTTATTAAGTGTTTCATTATTAACTTTTATTTAGCGTAATTTAAGAAATAATAGTTTTTATATAAAAAGTTTATTTTGTACCTACATCATATGGATTATAAATGAATATTGTTTCCAAATCTTGTTTTATTTGTACCTGAGAAAAGGTTATTTAATATGCAATAAGTTGCATAAAAAAATTGGCGATATACCTGCGAAATAATGCCAAATTATTAAATAAACTTGCACATTTAGCGTGCCTATAATGTTATTTAAGCGCTCAAATAGGCCTACATAGGATGACTCATCGTATGCCACGTTCCGGCCTTTTAGTTATCGACGGTCTCGGATAGCCCCATAAATAGAAGTAAAGCACCGTTAAATCAGGTGATCTTGGCGGATATACCACATCGTCGTTTTTGGAGATAATACGCTCATGAAACATTCTCCTCAAAAATTTTTTACAATTTCTGCGCGTTCTTGAGGTGTATACCGATTCATAATGAATTTCCCAAATGTCTACTTTTCAACTGACAAAGAAAATCTGACATATGTCAACTAAAAACAAAATTATAGCGACTTCTCATAGGGGACTTGATTTTGCGCCACCTTGTATTATGTCTTCCTTTCCTATTTGCACGTTCATATCGCCGAGTATTATCAGCGTATCATTTTTAGGTATTTGTTCCACTGTTTTTAGAAGTTGATCGTAAAATTCTTCTTTTTCTCTCTCTTCTGCGCTTTCAGTGGGTGCATATGCGTTGATAAATGTTATATTTGCATATCTTCCTGTTATTCGCATTACACATATTCTTCCGTTGACAGGTATAAATCTAGTGATTTTGTCTCTGATTTTCTTTGTTATATTATGATGAATCCAGTTCCTTGATTGTTATTTCCACTCCACAGGAAAGAGTAGTAATAGGTACGAATTACGCTCTGGAAATACTAGTGCACATGCTTATTGGCAAGTTCGCTCGTCTTGAGCAGTTCATGCAAAATAATTTTGGTGGGGATCAATGCGTGTTTCCGACCTGTCTGTGCAACCACGACGCCGCATCACAAGCGGCAATATACGGTTCGAGCAAAGGACAGTTAACGCATCGCATGCGATTATACTTGCTTTGAGCATCGAGGTCCTTTGCGATTATACTCGTCTTGAGCAGTGAAAAGGTTAACCAGAACAAAACCGAATCCTATATTTAATTTTTTTATCAGATTGAAGCCATAACAAAATCTTTATTTGATTTCAGTCCAAGTCTCCAGCAGCTCTTCGGTACAACAACGGGTTAAACACTTACTTTCTAATTAGGTGTTTATATTCAAGCCTCAACTTCCACAGTCTTAGAATTTATAAGTAACAAAATTTGAAAGCTTGTGGTGAAAGGTGCTCGATATTGTTTTCGGTTTTATAGCACCAATCGTTCAATTAGTTAAATTAAATCAATTAACGAGGGTGGAATCAGCCGTAAATAAAACTTGAATATCTTTATGAAAACCACTATGACTAACACCTTCGGATCAGAACCTTGGTTTGGGGTAATCACATTGAGCCTTTAAAATCAAACACAGTAGTTTTCTATAAACTAGTTTATTACATGTTACTTGTTTTTATACACAAAAACATACCTACAACATCCAAATATCAGTCTTACAATATCTACTGCAGCGCTCATTCAACAATATAATACATTCTGAAAATTGTGTAAACTAGTAAAATTATACATGTAAATGCACATTTTCGAGTCACACGGCCTACTACAATCAGTTAATAAATTACAAATTTAGCAAGATTCTGATAAAAACAAAACTTTATATTATAAATGGGCCAATTTCTTAATACCAGTCGATTTTCTTAAAACAAAGGAAAAATATAACAACTTACTGAATTTACATTTATTTACAAATCGGGAAATTGGTCCACATTACCAAAAGTTTATGAACAGGCACATGCTAAACGTTTAAACTGATACAAAAACTATTTAACAATCCTCGAACTCTTTTGGGAAACCACAGCAATGATCGTTTCAAAACTTTCAGTTATTACTTGAATTTACAACTTTTCATCTTGACATTTTTTTACTTTTTCATTGGTTCAAAATGTCCAAAAATCTTGCAAGAATTTGAGAAATGCCATACAGCAGCAGCTTAAACGTGAAATATATAAATTTTAAATATGTGCATAAGCTTAATGTGTGCGTTTAAAATAACTGTAAAAGTTGAGCAATGTTAATTTTTTTAATAACTAAACCGATAAAAATTTAAAATCTTTAACCCATATTAATAAAAAATATAAATACACGGTGCAATTTATTAACAGGTGTTTATAATTTTGCATAACAAAAACATAAAACTTCGACAGAAAAACTATTCGAAATATTACTATTTCATTCACACTTATAAACCATGAAGTGAAAGATTGTCATATGAGCACCAAAAACTAGCATGATGAGAACATTTCTTAAGAATCTGATTGGAACTTACAACTATGAGATGCATAAATTTGCTAATTTGCGAGAAATAAAATGGCACTACAAATAATTATTACAAATTAAAATGGCAACGTACAAGGAAACAAATGTAATTCTTTACAAGTTATATGGCAAATTTTAAGTTACACGACTTGGATCCTTTTTACATGTGTATTAATTTAAGCTTGTATTTTACTTCTCCAACTCATTTATATTTTAAATTTCACCAGTTAAACTATCACAATATGTGAACTATTCAGTACACAATTGCTACTGTTATATTACAAGATACAAACCACAAATGTCGCTAGTTTTTTAGAATTTTTGTTACAGATGATCGTCTCTAAGTAGTTGAAGTATTAGACTACAATACCGATGATCTCCAAGCTAAGTGAAAGGTCTGTTAGGTAAATTAGAACACAATGGTGGAGTAGGAAAGATCGGTGTTGTTAAAGGCATTATGCTTAGCACATGGCGCTTTACTTTTAGCACGCAAAACATAACCAGATATGATAGCAACTTAGGAAGGTCACAACGTTTAATATACAGGTTGTACCAGTAGAATCCGGCGGAAAATTTTCCAATTGAGAAACTAGATAGCACTCAACTAAGCCTGGATCCATCGACAACAAAAACATAATTTTTAAATTGTGTCCGTAGTACAATTGAAGAGCCGTGATTGTCAAGTATTCGAACTGAACGCATTGTACCCGAAATTATGAAGTTCTTCGGTTACTAGAGGTCGATGGTTTACAACATAGCCCATCGCTACGCGTCTTCCAAGGGATCCAATGAAGACTTGTATACAGTGGCACGGAAGATCCAAGTTAGGGAGAAGACTGGAAGGACCTTATCAAAGACGTAAAAATGCAACTCTGAGGACACTGGGATCTCGATTCGGAAATTAGTGGCAATTTTGGAGACAAGCATATCTACCGCCTGTTGGATCATTCATAAGGATCCAGATGCTTTCCGAGGACACTTAAGCCAAGAGACTTGCTCGCTGCCTTCTTTACTGCTGTATTTTCTTAAGAACGAAACGGTCAACCGTCTCCGGATTAATCTTTACAGACGTGAAAGTCAACCAGAGGAACCACTGCTGGCTCATCTACGACCCCGAAGATGTTTCCATTGTGTCTAGAATCAAATTCCTGGTCAGTATCCATGTCCTAAGTATCGTGTTGAGTGAGGGCAATATCATACGGCCGCACTTCTTTCAGAAAGAAGAAATGTCACAAAAGAAGTTTATGTAAGTGTTCTTTCTGCAAAGTCGTGAATCAATACTGTGGCACCTGGAAGGCCATACGTCTTTCAGCAAGATGGGGCACCCACGCACACCAGTCATTTAGTACAGAATTGGCTCTCCGATAACATGAGGATATTATGGAACAAAGACTTTTGGCCTCCTAATATTCCCGATTTAAATCCAACGGATTATTTTGTATGGAGTGTGATTGAGCAACAATCCAATAAGTCCCGACAAGTCATTGAGGGATGCTATAAAGGTGTCTTTCGCAGGTATGGAGAAGAAGATCCTGGCAAGGCATGCGTGCGTGCACTTCTGGCCCAGAATTGAAGTGGTCATAAAGGACAGTTAAATTGAATAAATATGTTCTTCAGAGATGCCAATCCAAATATAAAAACATTTTTCATGCAAGATTAGTTTTTGATTTAAATATAAAATTATTGTGAAAACTGACACGGTTTTGTCCGGATTCTACTGGTACACCCTTCGGTATATATGGATTACACTATACATAGATTAACAACATATTTGTAAAATTCTTCTTTTTAGAGTGTAGTCTAATGTTTAATTTACAAGCCGTGCGTGCTCGGTGTTCTTTTCTTTTCAACTATATTATGGCAACCAACTACAATTTACTACCTACAAATTTATGCATCTCCTTAGTTAAAGCTTTATGAAGTCAATAACATAAATATTGTCCTTTTAACTACATTTCTTTGTGTAGTAGAGTAGGTACCTCGATGTCTTAACCAATTTTTATTTAAAAATCTTACTCACTATACTATTTACAAACTTATATAGCTATTTGTTTCTATTTACAGAATTTTATTGTAAAACCCAGCCTTGCACATCAAATTACTTTTACTACTATTTGTTGCACGTTAGATTCTTATAATTTGCAATTCATGTTACTTTATTCAGCAAACCATAAAAGGGCAAAACTTTGCTGGTTTATTTTTTTTTTTGAAAATAAATAACTTACCTAGTTTATTTAAATCCCTAAATAACTGGTTTTCACGAGTTTTCAATTATCACATTTCTAGGCAACATTATTTTGGTATTTAGTACTGGTGGTAATAAACTTGCAAAGTTAGGTTTATTCTAACTTTTAATTAAGAGCGTATTAGTATCCATGTTTTTAACAAGAACACCTATTTGATGTAGAAAACTGTATACAATGATCTATTTGTATTATATAATAAGGATTGATAAACCAGATTTAATCAATTGGTTAAACCACAAAGGAAAATCACACTTTTTTTAATATCATTGGAACGAACTTAATACGTCAAAAATTACAAATTATTGGAATTATCTTTACAATATCAACAATAATGCAATAACTTTGTGGATTCTTTTTACGGTATTGACATAAGATAAAATCGTACCAGGCAAGTATATAAACAAACTTTCAATAAACAACTGACTCTTCTGGTAATATCAATCTTCGTAACAACATAAAACAAAACTAAACACTAAACAATTTTTATAGTTGTGTCAGTGTCTAATTTTGACAAAGTTTTCTTAACTCGTAGTGACGTTAATCTAACAGCAGGATTACTATGCCAACATTCTTGCATGATTTTGGCCATAGTTTGTAACACATCGTCGGATTCCCATCGTATGGGAATCTGTGGCCTGATTTTTTTAACACAAACCACTTGTGACATATCCTCAAAGTTGGGATCACTGGAAACACAATCGTAGTAAGGCAGAGCATAATCATCTGCCGTTGTAATTTTGTCTCCTGTCACACATCGTCTTGACATCTCCCATAGGACCAAGCCAAACGAATACATATCAGCCATTTTGTGTGCTTCAAAACTGTTTATGTTTATTGATTTGTCCAGTACTTCCGGAGACATGTATCTTTTTGTTCCACTTCGTTCATTTGGTGGCACGTCAATTTCATTACTATCACTTAAGTATTTCACAGATAAACCAAAATCGGCAATGGCACATTCTCCGTCCCGTTTCACTAAAATATTTTTACTCTTAATGTCTCGATGAGCTATGGCAGGTTTACCTCTTGTTCCGAATATTTCGGTGTGTAGATGTGAGAGACCACTTGCAATGGTTAGTGCCATAACTAGGAGAGACGACGGATCCAAAACTTGGTTCTGTAGATAATCATATAAGGAACCGTGTTCGTGATAATCTGTTATGAGCAACATTTGTGTCCACGATCCAGTTCCTTTAATATCAGCGGCGATAAATCCCAAGATATTCTCATGTCGCATGAGCACTGTCTGGTATATTTCTGTTTCTCTAAACCACGACTGTTCTTCTGTAGTAAGGAATACTTTTACTGCCACACGTTGACCACGCCATCTTGCTAACCACACTTCTCCATATCTTCCTTTACCAATAGAACGAACCATTTGTATTTGTTTCGCAATTGTTCTTTGTACTAATAGAGGTAAACCTGAGCCAGATCCACTAGACTGCTCTATAAAATTGGCTAAACTGGCATTTGGAAGAATTTCAACGTTAGGATACCTATCAGGATAACGCTTGATGAAGCAATGTTTTCGTTGGTGATCTTCTTTTCTGCGGTAACGCAAATATACACAAGCAATTATAAGCAGGGAGACTGTTATGCAAACTGTTACTGATGCTAAAAGAACTATATAAGGAACACTATCTCCTTGATCCAATATTGAAGGTGCTGCTGTTGTCGTACGTTCTTCTATGTGTGGTTTCAGATCTTTATTGCACTGATCATAGGCGTCACAACATTCTATGGATTTTCCTTTTAAATGTGGTACGAGATGTCCTTTACACTGTAACAAAAAATTGAATGTTATTCTTGTTTAATTATAAGTTACAAATAATTAGAAAATGTTATCAAAACCGGGACCTTTTTAGGACTAACTTACTTATGAATAACAAAGCCAGTACGAAAATTTTTTAAAATAACTTAATTATTCAGTTCGCTAGTAAGTTTGTAACTTATATATCAGTAAGCAAGTAAGAGGTGGAAACTAGACCTCGACACTCAAACTCGGCTTAGCTCGAGCTATGAGCGAAATCGAGCTTTTTTCTAAATTGCTTGTAAAGCTCGGAGCTTGTTACAGGCTTGAAGCTCAGTCAAATTTCGAAATTTGGTGAAGTTCGGTAAATGCTTGATATTCAATTGAATTCAAAAATTGGTCGAGTCTTATCATATTTCTTGCTACTCCTCGGTAAAGGCTCAAAGCTTGTTAAAGGTTTGATATAAGCTGAAAAAACCCAACAAAGACTCGAAGCTCAATAAAAGCTAGAAGCTCAGAAACTGAGTTGAACTTAGAATATTTTACATATTTTCCACAAACTAAGCTTCATCCTCTTCTTTCTCCAATCCCCTTATGCCTTTATGGCGTCGGATAATGTTCTTCAATTGAACAACTGAAATTTTCTTTATTCCTTCAAGTGTCTTAGCTACATCTTCTATTATGTTTTTGATCGTTTTCCCCGGTCGACCTGGTGTTCTGTTGATTTAGCTTGTAAATATTGCTTAGTTTTCCTCCTGGGTTCATGTCACGAGCCCATGCCATGCTGGTTATTTTTTCTCCACCTTCGTCGATATCGTTTCTTGCTTTAGTTCTTTGTAGATTGTTTCATTATTCTCTCTATCCAATTTTGTTATTCCTGGTATCCTGCTTAAGAGGGGCACGTCCATAATTGCTTTGGGTAGAAGGCACTACCGTCAATGCCCGTGCATATTTGCAAGGAATTTTTTGAGAATGAAACATTCATTTGGTACGTAATATTTCGTAGTTTGAAAATATATACTTCTTTAATAGTTGACAATTATTTTTTATAACAAAGCAACCCGTAGCAATGACAGCTGGTATGACGTTCATTTTTGACTTTTTTTAAATTTTTTTGCTGAATTGCTTTTAATTTATGCGCTTGAAGAAAAAGTAACATGTGTTATTCGGAGTAAAAGTGATTTTGTGTGCCTCGCATGAATAGTCCGACTCGCTAGCGCTCGTCGTTCAAACGTCATGCTCGGCACACAAAATGACACTTTTACTCCTAATAACACAATATACTATTTTCTTCAAACGTCATAAAAACACGACTTTGTGTCCTTGGATACACACAGTTAAACATTAACTTTTACTCCTAGGACTATAAAAGTGACATAAAATGAGCCAATGGAAACTCGTAATTTTTATTTTTTATAACAAAGCAACCCGTAGCAACCCTAGTAACCAATTCGGAAGATAACTGTAAATTGTCAAATGTCGAGCATTTTTGGCAAGTATATACATGAAATTGATTAAATTACCTACATGATTTAATTATATGATCTTATGAAATAATTAATTAAAGCTATTGTTGGAATCTGCCGTTGGTGTAAAAATAAAAATTTACTACAACAAAAAATTCAATATGACAGATGTATTGCACCATTAATTTTAACCACCTTACCTAGACCCTTATTACAACTCATTTCTCTTCAGGATAATAGCTATAGCGAGCCAAAAATATCTCTCTATGGAACTAATCCAGAAAATAACTAATCTTGAACGACAGACCTTGCCGTATTTGAAGTACCAAAAGACGTGTTATACAACTGTTGTAACCAAGTTTAATAAAAAGCGCTTTGTTGGCTTACCGATATTATAAAACTGATTTACATAAATGTGCAATGATAATTATTATCAAGGGTAATATAACAAGTGGTGAGCTTATTGTCGATAATATTTTCAAAATGTCACGAATGTTAATCCCAACGACGAAAATGCAACGACTGCGAAGCAGGAGTTGCATTTTCCAAAGATTTTCTCAACTGTCAAATAATACGTCATATTTACGTGGTTACTACGTTACTAGCGTTGCTATTGGAAATAACAAAATATTATCGCGGCAATAAATTATTTTCACTTATTGGTACAACATTTTCAAGCGTTGTGATTGGCTGATTTTCTTAAGAATTGTATTCTCAAGGGTAAGGGTACGTACAGAAAGAAAGCAGTTTGCCTGCTTACTGGTAACCAGCGCCGATCGGTGCCGATAATGTAACAATGCTGATAGATGTGCCTAGACAGAAAAGATGCAGGTTGTTACTGGTTCGTACTTGCAGCCAGCGCCGACAGTTTTACCGGAATGAACTTTTAATTATCGGCAAGCAGGTTTGGCATAAAGATCATTTGAATTATAGTACACAAATTATTATTGGTTCGACTATTATAGATATTGAGCTGTTAATTGCCGCAGTTTTTAAAAAATCTGCTATAAGTGACAAACGAGCAAGGTCCCATAGTAATAGAGATATTATTATTATTATTATTACTACTAGCCTGCAACATTCCTATGTAGGGCAAAGGCCTCCCTCTTTCCCTTATTCTTTTCACACTTCTTTCTTTTCTACACACTTTTTTATATACTTAGTGGAAAAGTGCTAGCAAGATATTAGCAAGGAAATGGGTGTAGACGTTAAGAAAAAAGACTTTTATTAAAAAACTGTACAGGGTGGTCCAAATTGGACACTTTTGATAGGAAACACCAATTTCTAGAGGAGATAGAAAAAAACTAACCTACATGTTACGAGCTCGATTTTTGTGAGAAAGTGAATGCCGAAAACCGCACATCGATATCTTGAACTGTTTAGAAGATATAGGGTGGTTTTCAATTTTGTGCATTATTGACCCACCCCCGTAACTTATTTATTTATGAATATTTTTTGTTTCTGTAAAAACATTCTTAAGGCACTTTTTTTAAAGGAATTCAATGGTGTCCCAAGTTTTTTTGTAAAAAGAATGGTTTTGAAGCTATGACATAAACTTGTATTTTTTCTTATTGCTGTTTCTAAAATACTATAGATGAATTTTGTTAATCTGGAGTGCCATGTTGAACAATAAAACGAAATAAACTTACAGCTGTTATAAAATACATGTTTAAAAAGCAAAGTAGCAAGTATTTTATATATTTAGAAAAAGAATACGCAAAAATATATAGGGTAGTCCATAAGAAAAAATACAAGTTTATGTCATATCTTCAAAACCATTCTTTTTACAAAAAAACTTGGAACACCATTGGATTCCTTTAAAAAAAGTGCCTTAAGAATGTTTTTACAGAAACAAAAAATATTCATAAATAAATAAGTTACGGGGGTGGGTCAAAAATGCACAAAATTGAAAACCACCCTATATCTTCTAAACAGTTCAAGATATCGATGTGCGGTTTTCGGCATTCACTTTCTCACAAAAATCGAGCTCGTAACATGCAGGTTAGTTTTTTTCTATCTCCTCTAGAAATTGGTGTTTCCTATCAAAAGTGTCCAATTTGGACCACCTTGTACTTATGTATACAGGGTGTCCAATAACTTATGGGCCATACAGCAACTGGAGATAGTAGACATAAAAATAGGTATTTTGAGCCAAATTTGCCTAAGTAAAATGTTACAGGTGAATTGATTCAACACGAAGCACGTGACAAGCGCCCTCTAGGAAGTATCTTTAAATTAATACCAAATTCGAATTTCCCATTCTCGAAAACATAGTTACCTATACCAATTTTGAATTCGATATCTTCAACCGTTTTAAAATTATCATCATTTTTCGAAAATTAACTTTCACTTTCATCACCCTGTATCTCTTTAACCTGTACCATTTTACTTAGGCAAATTTGGCTCAAAATACCTACTTTTATCTCCAGTTGCTCTATGGCCCATAAGTTATGGGACACCCTGTATATCAGTGTTTTATTGTGTAGGAAAGTAATTACAATTAACTATGTACAGGGTGGACCATTTTCGATGTTTTTAAATGGGAAGTACCCTTAATATCGGAGATACACAAAAACTGATGTCGAAGTTCAGGGCTCTTTTTTGATGCTGATTCAAGGCTCGAAAACAAAATTCCGCTATTTTTTGTTATTTTTTAGTTATAGACCAAAATTCAAAATTTGGTTATTTTAAAAACTTTGGATACCTCCTTTATTTTTGAAGATATCAAAAAATTGTAAAAACATTCTAGATGCACTTTTTCAAGTAGAATACGATAGTTTTAACTCGAATATTTTATAATTTTCATATTTTAAGAATTATGACTTAAACTTGGTATTTTTTAAATACAAGTCGCAGATTGCCATGACACCATTAAATCGCATATTTTTTGTGCTTTCCAAAAATATATACTTTGTAGCGGTTAAATGCAGTAAAAATACCTTTTCGAAGAAAATTAGTTTATATGGTATTGTTAGCAATTAAAATATGAAAATTAGAAAATATATTACATATTCTGAGGAAGAAGATGACATCTTCACTTGATGCTAGCTGCTAAAGAACTAGCAGGTTAAGCAGGTACCCGCTTTTAATCTGTGCGGACCCCAGCGAAATAAGCGCTGAATTACCGGCGCCGAAAACCAGTAAGCAGGTAACCTGCGTTCTTTCTGTGGGCACACTAATATAACAAGTGGTGAGCTTATTGTCGATAATATTTTCAAAATGTCACGAATGTTAATCCCAACGACGAAAATGCAACGACTAAGAAGCAGGAGTTGCATTTTCCAAAGATTGGGAATAACATGAGTGGCATTTTCTAAATATTATCGATTTTTAAGCGAATCACGAGTTATATTTAGGAAGAGAATACAATGATTACATTTTACACTAATCGGCGCTCCAGTTTTTTCTCAACTGTCAAATAATTTTTGGTTTGTACGTCATATTTACGTGGTTACTACGTTACTAGCGTTGCTATTGGAAATAACAAAATATTATCACTATTTATATCACGAGAACATAGAAAATAATCGAAAATACTTTGACGAGTTACGAGACGTATTGTCAAGAAACACCACTCGTCGTTAGCGACTCGTGGTGTTTCTTGACAATACGTCGAGCAAGGAGGCAAAGTATTTGATTATTTGCAACTGCTCGAGTGGTATATAATTAGATTATATAATGAATAAATAACAAAACTGAATTTTATGTGCAAGTGACGTTTGTTGATAAACAATGTAAATAATGGTTGCTACGAAAAAATTGAAAAAATACTCATACTAGATTCGAGTTTTCTATTGTTTGGGACCAGCCGAAACACCAAAGTGATTATACCATCTCGTCAAGGGTATATTCACTTATCAATACGTAGTAACCAACCAAAATGCTTGATGCCGATTGGTTAATTATATTATGAATTGTATAATTGCGGCAATAAATTATTTTCACTTATTGGTACAACATTTTCAAGCGTTGTGATTGTGAGTGGCTGATTTTCTTAAGAATTGTATTCTCGAAGCAAAACCGGAACTTTCAAATATTTGTTTTTTAATAAATTGATTGACAAATAGTTGACACTGTTGACAGTCATAATAGTAACAACAACTTCATAAAGGGGGCATTAGTTTCTGGTTCTGTCAAAAAATTTGTGAAACGCGAAGTGGAGCTGCCTTATAGGAACGAAGTCGCTATTGATACAGTAGGCCTCGAACCAAACAAACAAAACATTTCATAACCTAACGTTTTTTATTATAAGGTGGCTTGTTGTCAACGTTACTTTGGTAACAATACTGTTCTATTTAAAAAAATTATTTTATGACATTTGTCAAATATCGTTATAATTTTTGAATATTGTTCATAATTCAGTTTAAAATGAATTTCATTCAAGAAGCTGCAAATATTGCGTGCAGAAGTTTGTTGCTGGACAAATCCAAAGACCGGTACAATCGAGCTTATGAAAATTTCATCAAATGGTGTGCAACAAATGATGTTTCCACAATAACTGAAGTTGTGTTATTGGCGTTTTCTTATAACAATCAAAAACATTGGTCGGTATTCTGAACTCATATTTAAATTTAACGTCATGTTCAATTGCCATGGCAACATCGCGTATCTCTGTTATACACATATAAAATTATATAAAGCTATATCGTTTTATGTTTACCGGTGATGTTATTAAGATGGTGTCTCCACTCCTTCAATTGTTTGTGAACTGTATTCTTTGACAAGTTGCGTACTAGTTCCAACAATTGTTGTAAGATGGTGCTAATGACAGTTGAATGTTGACACCAAGAACTGCCAAAAATATTTAATTTTGAATGTTATCGCAACTCTTGACGACACAAAGTATTTATGTTTCGCCCGTGCTTTTTACCTGATTTTCGAAAATGGCCAGAAAAAACATTTGGGAGAACAATTTATGAAAATGCTTGTTTGCAGCATTGCAGCAAACCTTTTGCGAAAAAAAACCTATTTAATAAAAAAAAAATCGATTTGTTCTTAAAGCTGCAGCGTTTGTATAATATTTATGTATTTTTAATATCTTCTACAAAAAGTGCAAAATTTATAAAAATACGTTATGTTATAATAGGTTATGATTATAAAATATCAAAGTTTATGCCGTCATCTAGTGGCAAATATCTAAACTAGTACGTATAATGTCAAACGATACAGTACAAAAGTTTTATATGGAAAATAGTGGGAGTAGGAACACCATATCTTAATAACATCACCTGTTTACCCTAAACACGACTTTAGTTAGAGACAACTTTAAACATAAGATCAGAATACGGCCCATTGTCTCCTGCTACATTATGGTCAGAATACTCCATGCTGAAATTGACTATTTCTATAAATAAAAAACAGGACATATCAAAATTTGACCGCTTAAAGGCATTTATAAAAAGAAAAAATGAATGGGTATCAGCCTCGAAAGTCTCAAGTATTTACAAAGGATGAAATTTCAAAGTTTTTGTTAGAAGCTCCTGATGAAATATATTTAGCAAAATGTATGTTTTCAAAAAGTTTAAAAAAATAAACATGATTGCTTAAAAATGTGTTTTATTGAAACATTTTAAATTTCATGCTTATTTTATACATTTAAATTTCGCGCGCGCGGACGTTTTAGTAGCCGCACATCTCAACAGGGGCGCTGTTCGATGACAAATTTCAGTCAAAAGTTTCCATTCTATCCGTAGGTATTTTCTATTATCTATGGTTGGATCCAGAAAAACACCATAAAACAGTCATTATCTACACACATAAACTAAAGAAAGTCATTATAAGCCGCAAGTGGCAGGTACGTTCTCACAATATTGTTTTTGGATAATCTTCATTAACAATTTTCAGCGTGGTGTTTTTGTACTTTTTGCTGTTTAACAGAAAAACGAGCAATGCTATTCGTGCGCTAGGAAGAATGGCTGTTCTTCCAGCAAGTCGCCGGAATAACCTGCAGGTTAGTCACTACTTACCAACCGCCGATTGTAATATTCTTTGTGATTTGTATCTATTATTACAGGAAATTGTATAAAAAAATGTCTGAAATAAATTCAAAGGCTAACCTCGAATACGATTTCGATTTGGATATAGTCAAAGAAGAAATCAAACTAGAACCCTACTTGGACGATATAAAAAGTGAATTCGGCGACAGTGCCGAACAAAAACATAATCTCAACGAAACTAATACTAACCAAAACTCTGGACGAAATAATAGGGAAGAAACTGAAATTATAAAGAGTAGTGCATATGAAGTGGACAAAATAAAAGTTGAAACAACTGATACGGTTAATCCTTTTGACGAGGATGACCAAAATAAAAATAAAGGGAAAAGGTTTACGTGTGACTTTTGTCAATTTAGAGCGACTTGTAGATACAAACTTCAAAGTCATAAAAATACGCATTCAATAAAAAAACAATTTATTTGTAATGTATGTGATGAATATAGGACTACTTCTAAAAGCCATTTTAAACGGCATTTATGTACCCACACTGGGGAAAGACAGTTTGCCTGTAATTTATGTGAATTCAAGAGTGTAACTAAAGACAATCTAAAACAACATATTAATATTCATACTGGAGATAAACCATTTGCCTGTAATATATGTAATTACAGGTGTGTAACTAAAGGCAGTCTGAAATTGCATATGAATAATCATGCTGGAGATAAACCGTTTGCCTGTAATTTATGTGAATTCAAGGGTGTGACTAAAAGCAATCTGAAACGACATATGAATATTCATACTGGAGATAAACAGTTTGCCTGTAATTTATGTGAATATAGGAGTGTAACTAAAGGCAATCTGAAACGACACATGAATATTCATAGGGGAGAAAAAACCGCTTGCCTGTAATTTATGTGAATAAAAAGAACATTTAAAATTAAGATTACTGTACTTTTTGTTGTTGTTGTTCTGTGCTATACTGCAGCAAACACAAATTACAACCGATGCTAGGTTTTTGACGACGTCCTGTAAGCAATGGGCGCATTCAGGGAAGCTCAGCTATTTAGCTAAGCGGTAATTTGGTCAGCTTATGCTAAATGACAGCAAACGGTATTTTCCTGAATGAAATGTCTGATAGTAAGCTGTTTTGACAGTTTATTATTTGTTTTGTAAGGTTAGGTGTTACTTTCACTCTTATAATAAATCAAAAATTAAAGAAATTATGGCTAATGATCTTCAAATTATGGACTATGTGTACCAGCTCAGCCTAATTAATATGTTTTTATTCAAATTATTAAGTTTGTGTGTTTTCCGCTCCTTTTTTTGACACCGCTGACCAAGTCAGTTAACAAATTATAAGCTGAGCGAATTTCGCAGCGGCTTACTGCAAGCTTTTTACACAGCGTGTCTATTCAGGAACTTTGCTAACTGAGCGTCCCTGAATGCGCCCAATGTTTCGACGGTTCTTTACTACGATCTACGAATAAAAAGAAAAAGGAAGGAAACTAAGGTATTATGGTGCATAACTACAAGTGCAACGGAAATACGTCACACACGCCATATTGAAACACCAACAGGCACGAGTTTTTATTGGTAGACACAAAGTGCCGTTTCACATGGAGCGTATGTTCAGCACTGATCGTCAGCGCTGACCATGCGAGCCATTTCCATACGCGACTTACGCCTTTTCACATGCATATCGTATGGTCAGCAACCGACAAGTCGCTGTTGCCATTCTTGCTGATTATGGGGATGTTCATTTGACAATGTATCGATGTAATAGAATATATGCACCTTTGATTTTCTATTGTGCAAATTAATATTTCCGTATCTATTTTATAATTCATGGCGGTAGTGCAGTATATTATGTACTAGAGCTAGACGGTCACGTGTTTACTAGAACAGGGCAAATCCGACAACTAGGCGAGACTGTACGAAACGGACCATCAGTTCTCATGTGAAGCTACTCATTATAAACAACGGCCCGTGCGCGTGCTGACAATACGACGACGCAGGGGCTCGACGTATGGCCGTCGTACCAAATCACGCAGACTGATCATACGCGTTTCATGTGAAATTACTCATTTAAACACATGGCGCCTGGTTATACGTCCTGACGATCCGTCCGTATCATACGCTCCATGTGAAACGGCACTAACTGTTTGTTTACGTTTTTGTTTTTGACAGTTGACGTATTTAGTGTTCGCAGCCAATCACCTTCTAAAATCCGCCATATTGATACACCATCTAAGTTGCATACTGTTGGTGTTGTTGTCCTTCCTTCTTTTTTATTTCGTTGACTACGATTATTACCTTCATAGTTCAAATTTGAATTTTCAGCCAATCACAACTTAAATTCTAAAGCAATGAACCAATCAACAAGTTATGACAGCGACAAATAAAAAGCTTCTCTTCTTATGAAAAAACTTCTCTTCCTGTTTTATCTTGTTCTAAATTACGTAAATCAACGCGACTTGTTTTTTTTTTAATTATTTAATCAAGCAGTCCGGCGACGCGATTTGCGTATTTAATTTTATTATTAACAACTGCAACAATTATCAACCGGTAATAATAATCTATCCAAATATAACTCAACCTTTTATTTTGCTCAGGTAAATTTTGAATTTTTAAACTCAACCTTGATTTCCTTACAGCAATTTGATTCGACAAAATGTCAACACATGCTTTCTTTTTGTTGCATATTTTTCTTTTTACCTCTTCATTCCACCATCTGGTTATTTTTGTATTTGGTTATACTATCATTTCTCCACGCACTTCTTTTGCTATTTGTAACATTACAGTTTTAAGTTATTCATTTGCATTTTATTCATTCTTCCTTCATTTTTCTCTAGTTTTTGTTGCGATTTGGTTTGATGTTCTTATCATATTGTCTTGTCTTGTAGCTTTCTTATTTCGATTACTGTGTAACTCTTCTTATTTTTTAATCTTTGCTGTCACTAACTTATGTTGGGTGTTTAGTTCCGCGTTCTTATTTATTCTTACATTTGTATTAGTCGTTCCATTTGTTTTGTGTAGACAATATAGTCTATTAAACTTCTTGCATTTCTTTCCATTGCTTGGAATGTGTATTTTATTTCTTGTTCATAGAAAGTGTTTTCTACGCTGAACTGTACTGTTTATTTCGTTCTCTCCATGTTCTCCTATGGTTCCTAACCCTCTTATTTTGTCATTTCCGACTCTAGCGTTCCAGTCTCCTAGTATTAATATATTTTCGTTTGTTTCTCTATGTTTGCCTAATACCTCTTGTAGTTCATTAAAATAGCTTTCCATTGATTTTCCATTTGTTCCTTGTACCGGTGCATATGTTTGTATTATTGTTATTTTTATTTCTAATTCTACTTATTTCTATTGTAATTATTTTTGAATTTACTGGATTCCAGTTTCTATTCTTATATTGTATATTAATTTTGTTTGTTACTATTACACCCTCTCATTCTCTTCGAAGCCAAACTTAAAAAACTAAAAATTCCCAACTCTATTCAGGTTGTTGTTATTTTACAAAAACAGCAACAAAAGCGCGAATAAAATTGATTTTTTTACAAATCAAAATCTATTCTGATAATTCAGGAAATTCCATTAACAATCAATAATGTCTAGAAAGTCCCCAACTTCAGAAGTCTTGTTTGTTCACTGGCATTCAAAAGAATGCCAAGTTTCACTTTCATATATGGTGCCGAACAACAATTTTTAAACCATTTTAAAAAATTAAAATAAACAGAAGTGGGTAGATTATACCGCCTTTTTACTATTTAATAGATATATGCAGTAAACTTATGAATGAAAGGAACTCTCTACTTCTAACCAGTACCACGTCTTTTTGCTAAAACTTGTCCCACTTCTGGTTTATTATAGCAATTTATCGGGCTATAAAATTCTGATAATTGGTTTAAAAGTTTGAAAACTTTTTCACCGGCGATTTTTCAGGAATTTTTGTTTGTCTAAATATGAAATCAATATACCTGCATGAACCCTCGCTCATCAGCAGGAAGGCATCCATAGGTGACTTCATATTCGATGGATCTTGAATCTGGATCCCAAACTTCTTCGACGGCGGTGAAACACTGACCTCCTTGTTTTATTTCACATGTCCCATTGAACATTTCATTGGGACAGTGTCCTTCACAATAACATCTTCTCACTGTAACAAAATAAAGCATATTTTACAAAAAAAAACAACAACACAAAGTATGTCTAACATACATAGGTAACAATTACTTAACTCGTACAAACAAAGTCCGTACGGAATTAATTCGCTATCTCTACTTCCAAGTAGAATTTATCAATGAGTTTACAAGTCAAACATCATTTGATATATAAACTAAAGAATTTGTGGGTCCTATTTTTCCCTGGAAAAACCTTTGCAAGTTACTTGTGTAAATGCCATAATTTTTGAACTAAGTAAGAATAATTATAAAACAGTAAAGGATTTCCTTTCTGATGATCTATTAATATAACCTTCGATTTGTAAATATAAAGCAATTGTCGCTTTTTAATAAATTTCTCCGTGAACTTCAGTTGCGTAACGAAATGCGAAAAAACGACCAGCAACACACGACAAATATTTAAAAAAAAACTCGATTCCGGAAATACATTATGAAAAATCGCCTATTAATTCGGCGCCATTATTATTACAAAATATCACAAGGTGAATGAATATTTTATAGTTGTCGAATAAGAGAATTCAATGTGCATAAATTAAAAATACTAAATGTCTTTTATCATCGAGTACAAGATGTGCGTTACAATCGAATTTGTCCTTATTAGAGATGAAATACCATCCGACAAAAATTACACAAGAATAAATAAAAGAGGCGACAGATAATACCGCTACATAAATAAAGCTATTATAAAAAAGGATATTTGTGGGAGTAAAGTATATTTTGCAACATTTGCGGTACTGATCGCGATCAGCCACTCCCCCACTAATCAATTGTTGAAATCGACGTTTGGCATATCTAACATGTTCATTTACTCTAACTAGGCATTGTTTCGACATCGTCAAACATTAAGTCAACATTCATGCATAGTTCAATTAACAACAATACCGCTCCTATGTATACAATATTTTCTGTAGAAATGGGCTGGGTATCTAACGCGACTGGTATGCCCACAATTTATCTATTAACACGGTGCTAAAAAATCTTCGCTAATGTGCTGTATACAATAAACCAAACACGTGTATTTTGTCTCTTACAATTACCCAACGCGTTCAAATACCGGGATACCATTGTGTTCTTGTACGTTACTGTTAATCGTTCTAAATTAAAAGTGATGCAGAATAAAATGGCAAAATGTTACAAACGTATCGCGTAGGAGTTAGAAACTAGGAGATTTGAAATTCGAGTCGTTTTAATGATACGCTTTCTCTTTATTAATTAATGTACGTGAAGTGGAAAAGCATCATTTAATCAACGTAAAAGACAGAAGAACTCTTGTTTTTATTGTGCAGCGACGATTAACAATAACAACGCTTTTTATAGCAAGACAGATTGCAAAAAAGCAAAACAGATACCAACTTTATTCAAACAGGTTTAGCTAAGTTCAGTACCCAAAGGGCGCCAAAGTAATGGATGAGAGCATCGTTGTTTAGCTTTTTTACCTGTACACGATAAATAATACAATTTAGGAAAGACAAGAATAAAAATGTTGAGTCTACACTTCTACAGTAACAACAAGTCAAACATAAAAGTTGATTAGTTACATGAAAATCATATACAAAGAGAAAAAAGAAGAAAATGAATTAGAAAAATAACGAGCTGAGGAATGTTCAAAAAGGGATGTTTGGCGACTCAACTAGAGAAACAACAGACACTAAGTGAAATTTGTTACACAAATGTGAGAAATGATCAATGTAAGTCAAATCAACTAAAATCATTATAAAAAAATCAAACTAGATTGTCGATTAAAAATAACTTTAATTCTGCTTTGGGCCTTGGACATATGTATTTTGTAAATTTTAATGTTAGATGATTATGGATTTCTGCCGAAGCAATCGTAAGGCTCTTTATAATTTGAGTTTCGCAGGCATATATTTTTTTTTTTGCGGAAGGGGTAACACAACTCTTGCATTGACCACAAGCAACATGGATTTAGATTTTTTCGTACGTAAGATGCTGAATTTAAGAAATACAATGAATTAATAGTCGAAGTACCATGATTAAAATACTGCTTATACGAACTTCTTTTGGCCCAACAAACTAAACCATAACATAAAATGGGATTCAGACAGGCACGCATAAGAGATTTTAAAGAAGTCAGTACAACACTGTTTCGTAATTGAGGCAAGGTAAATTCTTTTGAGAGGAAGATTTTTGCAAACTTCGTTTAATGGGTTTTCCAGGGCAATCTGGAATCAATACTGACTCCTAAGAATTTTATACTTTGATTTTAACTTTTAACTAACAAGCTATATTGACCTTTATTCTTAAATTGAACAAACGAGCTCAGTTTTCCCTCATAAAGCAGAAAGATGCTTTTTTGTTACACTCACTTACAGTTAAATCGTTTACAATAGTAAATGTGTCGTCTGCAAATAATTTTATAAAATATTTATTTGTTTCACATTATTTACCAAGATCTAGAAGAAAGTGGAGCCAAATATGCTACCCTGTGGTACACCAGTTCTTGTTATAAGCGAGACAGATAGGTACGTGTAACTATTTCTAGCTAATCTTACAACGTGGGTCCTACTGTCTAGGTACGATTGCAAGTACAAAAGAAAAGGATCATAAACTCCATAAATTTCTAGTTCACTCAGTATACCATAGTTGTCCTTTTTGACTTGCCTGGGCCACATATAAAAGATTATAAGGTTCTTTTATTGATTCACATTTTTATTAGAAAATGAAAAACCTTTTGGGTTCGCAATACTAGTTATCCGAGCCGCATGCGAATTCATCATCAAGAACTTTTGAGCTTTTATTGTAGAACAAAAGGAGAGCATCTTGGGTAGGTACTTCCGTTTACATAAAACCCATACTGTTAAAACACCCATGTTTGCTAAAAACAAATACGGAAGGAAACCTTAATTTAAGCCCATTTTATAAATTTTACAAAAACTAACAAATAAGCAGAGAATGATAATTTTCCATGTTGGAATAATCTTTTTTTTTCGGAATATACCGTTTGTAAATGATGAATTCAAAAGAAACATCGACGATTTTAGAACATATTCAAATGACGATCTGCTAGAAATTGGGGTTTTTAAGTTGGCTACCTCGTCAATTGGATATAAGAACAACGAATTTAAATTAATATCAAATTAGAAGCGATACTATGTCGTCAGATCAAAGACGAATATGATAAGAAAGTTCCGGAACATTTTAAAATTTCGGTAATATATAAATTTAGTGTGGTATTTGGCAACCTTTAATTTTTAGCCTAGCATTCATGTATTTAGTGTAATCATAGATGAAAAGAACGCCTATGTACAAAGAAGTAAAGAAAATGAAGAAACATTAGCAAGCATAAATCATCTTAATACACGATGAAGTAACAAGCCAGCAAGCTTAAAGCGTATTGTTGAAAAAGAAGAAACTTTTCATCATGTCGGTTTTTTTCCTTACGCAAAGAACAATGGAAATCAGGCATGGGGCTGAACAAGGGTTCTATTGGAGAAAAACATCAAGAAAGCTTACACAAAAACAAAAAAATTCCGACGAAATTAAGGATTCTGATAAGAACCGACAACATTGGCAACAGAAAATTCTAATTAGACTCGCCCCGTGTGATGCAAATACGTTCAAAGGCAACAATCTTCTTTACGGATAAATAAATCTTTAAATTTGACTCACTTGAACTTAAAATTAACCATGATTGAAACTTAATTTTATATAATCCAAGATCAAAGATTCCTGCTTTTTATAAACGAATATTAAAAATGTATATTCAAACAAATGAAGAAAACGAGAATAGTTGATAAGGGAAGGATAGAATCGAGTTCACATGTGTTGGAAATAGTAAAAGCTTCCACAGACAGTCGACGAACGAACAAAAATAACTTCAGTGAAAATCGTAAACTGCAGATGCAAAGGAAAATTTTTGCGATAAGAAAACCTACACACCTTCCACATGTTCAAAGTTGTAAATAAACACTTTGAAATCCCTATTTCTACCTTTATTTTCAAATAAAAAGGTAGGTGTAGATCAAAGCTTGTTAATATGGGTGTAAACCCCATGACTTGCAGATGGCATTACTTGCAAACTGAAAATAATTTGTAAATTCTTCTCCGTTGGTTTAATCTAAAAGTATTTCGAAAAGGTTAAGAACACTGGCAGTATCTGATTTAAATGTTTATGTGAACAAGAGTTTCGCATTTGATTATTCACTATAATAACGGGATTCGTGTCCAGGACGAAGTTGGAACAAAGCAAGCAAGCCTCGAGGAATCTGCACCGTGTTGAAAATGACTAATTACATTTTCAAACGTGTTTGAAGATGATCTTGATTTACCGTTCGTTTACAAAAGCATATGCAATTTTTCAAATAAATTATGTTGCAACGATGTAATCTAGAAGTCGTGCTAAAACCAATTACATTCCTTTCAACTCTGAATAATTTTCAAATAAAATCTATTAACAAACACGGTATATGTTATACGGTTAGCAACTGTGTAAGCTCATTCATAAAAGATTTTTAAATAATGAAAACGTAGAATATTCTAATAGTTTGAACACGTGCACCGCTATAAAGTTAATGCAGCGTCCGGGAACAGAGAGCAAAGCAAGCAGGCCACGGAACCAATCCCATACACCCACGGTAAGGTTAGCCTTGGACCAGCTCCGAACGCAAAATTGCCAAGAAGCAATTCGAGTTCGATATGTTAACGGCAAATTCACGAGGAACAGACTATTGCTCGACCGTATTTAGCAGTGGGTCATAAACTGGCTGGGTGGTTGATCTTAATCATCATCGCCAAGAAGCAATTAATTTGTTTCAAGTTTCTTAATAGAGTTTTGATTAGGAAATGCACTGTTTACTCACGTGGTGCAGGTTATTAAATGCACTCGATTTTAGAACAATGGCTACACTGAAACTAATTGTAAATGGGATACAGCGGCTATTAAGATTTGTTAATTGCTATAAATTGCCTTTGTCTTAAAATTGTTTGTTCGACGGTTAGTAGAAACAAGATTACGTATCTCCACTACTGTTCATGCTCGATATACAATGGTATGTACAACCAAGAAGTTCTTTGATATATACCACAGAAAACAAAGTACACCCACCTTTATTTTAATAGCTTCATACAATGATTTAGAGGTGGAACGACAACCACACGAAATTCAACATCTATTCTTTTCGCTCGACGACAAACCAAAACAATATTTTATATTGTTGGCCATGTTATACAAACAGATGAATGTCAAGATCGTACTTTTCTAAATCAAGCTTTTGTATAATATGTACATTATATAACGATCGCTGTGATATTTTAACTCTATTGTACTTTCAATCTACTCTATTCTATTTTCCATTTAAAACCCCTAATGTTAAATTCCATGAAATTTATATTTGGTTTTCGGCCGAACAGCACCTGAAACCATTGTGCTGCATAATGCTGCTCAGTAGATAAATGAAACTGATTGTTTGCTTAATTTCCAATGTTGCTGAAATTTGCCCAGCTTCCAGGGAAACAACGTATTTTCTGCGTTCAGTAATCTTTATTGCAGCAATCTATTTAGAACTCAAAAGCCAGTGGTTCAAATCCCTACAACTATGATAATTTTCCGTGTAGTACAGAAAAATGAAATGCCTAGAAATATTTTGGAAAATAATGCATGCCAGAAATTAAATTTTCAAGGAATCCTTCCTTTGGGAGAAATACTTTAATGTATCTTAACGAATCATGAAATTTTTGTTTAACCTATAGAAAAATTACACCCCAGCAGGGATTTAAAACACTGGCCTTCGTCGTCGTCTGTATTATATCTTCAGCGATTTGGTTCTGTAGCTCAACTGGTAGACCACTGGTGGGGCGCGGTGCGTATAGACGAAGATCAGGGGTTTTATATTATTCTATATACAGAATTTTGAAAATTCCTTAAATACACCTATGTTCACTAAACATTGCTCAGTCCAGAAATTAAAATGGGCATGAAAAAACCCTTTCCGATTTTCTTTCTCCCTTCGTTTCACATTCCACCCATACATTTGATTTATTATACTCTGTGCACCAACTGACACTGAACATCTATCAAATTTGTTTAATGGGCGAGCAAACTGAATTATTAAATATAAAATATACATATTTGGCGCACTTGAACAACTTATTCCTGGCTATAATTTACTTTAAGAACATAAAGGCAACCTTAAATTAAAATTACAGTGAACTCCTTCAGAATTCAAGGGCGTAAAAACTGCTTGTTAACAAGATCACCTTGGGGCCATATTTTCAGTAGTAAATACTTAACACGATACTAAAATAAAAAATTCATTCATGAGTTTGTTAATGCCAAATTATTACTTGAAGTAAAAGGCTCAATAAGGTGCCTCTTTCGTAATTTAAGGAAATGTTTTTTTCCCCGCTAACTACAGAAAACTGTTTTAATTAGGCCCAAATTTTTCCATAAAAATGTACTCGCTGAAAAAACATAATTAGGTAAGTAGCCTTTTAAATTATCTCTGCTTAGTGTTTTAATGGTCGCTATAAAGTAGGACAGAAATTAGGCATTGGTAATTAAAAGGCGAAATTAGAAACTCGCAGTTTCCACCTACGATCACCAAACAGATTAGGTATGTTCCTACTAAATCGAACGCTAATTGCTTTTAATAAACAGAAGACCGTGAAAACAATTTCTTTAATATTCATTCATAGAAAAGGAATGCAAGTACCCAGAACATAATCATATTTTCGCTTGAATAAATCATTATTTCCTTCCGTTCCCACCTCTCACGTCTGATATAATTCCAAATAATCACTCGAACTGAATGCGAACAAAAACATTTGCATGTTAAATAACACCGAATTTATGAATCGAAAATTTAAATATGTTACGTACAACCTTTCCCCCAACCATTGCCACCTACTCTAATTACTTACTGCCCATTCTTTGTAATTCATTAATAAGTTACTAATTCAACGCCATCCATTTTCCTTAAATACCAACAACCCACACATTCGAATATGCAATACTTGGGGCACCTGTGTTGGATACCTAATTGGCAAAGGCGCATAACCTTCTAACTGCAAAATTAAAATGCATAGAGTTGCATAACTAGCCATCCTAAGACCAACAACGACATATAAAATTATAAAAATAGAGAATACATCACCACCAAAAGCCACTGAATTGATATTTTACGACCTCAAATCTTAACATGTTTTACTACAAATTCATTCACACGACTTAGCATCAATGGCATATTGACGTAAGACTGATTTTTTTTTTAAACCCACTGGTTTGTAAATGCAATACGCTTTTTAAAAGTCAGACGTTTTGCAATCATGAAATCCTCAACACCTGTTTCAAAGAATGAAATGTTCAGCGTTCTTGGTGATATTTGGACTATCTTGATTTCGCCTACTTCATTAAAGAATGTCGAGTAGCAATATTCACATAAAATCGAAAATTAGCGAAACTAATTCTGAACTTTCAAAACCATGGGAAAATTTATTATTAAAAAACTTAATGAAAGTATTACTGATCTTGTGTTGTCGGTTAAAAATTAAAATAAAAATTATTAGCGCAAGAATTATTGTTGGAAAAGAATAAAATGTTGGGACAAGTCAAAAATCAGCAAAAATACAAAACAGGATTTGACTAAGCTGTGGATTTTTGTACGAAGACAAATAAGCGCATTTTTATTAAAGCATACGAGTTACAATATACTCAAAAAAAAATTAGCACAAGAGACGTATTTTGGTTCCCTTGAAACAAAATACCGCTAATGATTCGATTATACTTAGAATTTCCTTGGGCTTGTTTTCTTCGACAACATTTATCTTTCGACATCGTACAAATCTAAAGCTGCCGCCTTTTAAAATACCTCAAATATTCCTGGATTGCGTAATAAATATAGTTGTTTTCTTTTTTGCTTAGTACTTGGTTGTTAATAACTAACGATAATCGACCGGTAAAAATGTTGTCTAGCTTGGCAATCATTACAAAAGATTTAAATATAAACAGAGAACGTTCGTGAAATATGCTCAGGTATACCGCTGTCAAATTAACACAAATACGAGGACAAACGTCTAATTTTAAAACTAAACAACGTGCAAAGCTCCAACGCATCTTAGTCGTCCATACAAATTTTAATTTTAGAAGTAACATAAGAATAGACATCCTATTTCTGTTCTTCAAAAACAGTTGTGGGTTGTTAGAAAGTGACAAGTGAGCAGCAAATTAATAGTTACTTGAAACTTTAAAAATTTTAACGAAATGTTACACTTATAAAATGTATACAAACTGTTGGCATACCGACTCTCATAATACCACAAATATACAATGTAAACTACTTACTACAACGTATTTTGGCACCTGCATAGTTTCAGGAGTACATAATTTCAACAGGAAATTTGTCCTTCGTGACACATTTAAACTTATCTGTCATGAAAGCTTATTTACACCCGAGAAAACTGTAAAACACGAACATAATCCATTATTATATTTTATTCAATGTATTAATATTATTATCTCGAATAAAGTTTGCTTACTGATTTTCAGTCTTTACTAAGAAAAACTGGCAGCCTCTTAAGCCTGTCTATGCCACCAACGCCATTGTTCATATTCATCGAAAAAAAAAATAGCGATATTATTAAAAATGGGCATAATAAAAAATATAAAACATAAAAAAAAAAAAATTGGAAATAAAATCGATTTTTATACTTGCAAAGTATTTCAGAATAAAATAAAATAAATATATGAGATCATGTTCTACGACAAAAGATAAAAAACAAACAAAAATGTCTGTAGGCTAGAATTATTCATTCAAAATGTCCAGACTGAAACCACAAAAGTTTAGCCCGATTAATTCAGGATTCCCAAGCGAGTTTTAATAGCTTAATCATAGTTTGTTTCTTAAGCAGTTCTTGCCACCAAGTTTCCAATTTCAATATAAATGAATGGTAAATACAGGCAAACAATAAACTAAAGTTGCAAGGTCCGGTGGTTGAGATGACCATGACTACTGTATACTTTGGTAAACTTCTAAAACGCGTTTTTCAAATTTGTAATTTAAATAAAACTTCAATCAGCGCAGCGCGCCTTATAGGCATGGGTGTTTACATGGTGTTTGAAAGACCCTAACGCCTCGTATACAATATTTTAACACACCAGATCTTATCGATCCAAGGCGTTATATTCTTCCATTCAACCCTGTTTGTCGTCATCACTCCCCAGTTTGTTACCAGACTTCCAAACACTTGAACTTAGGTCTTCCTCATTTTTTCTTCACATTTTCCTCCATTTCTAGCGCTTTCCTTGGTGTTCTGTAGATGCTCCAACCACCGTAAGCGTGCTCTTTTGACACAGGTCACTACACTATATTCCCTAAAGATTTGAGAGTAGTCCTTCGTCTCTACACTTTCCTTTCCTTTACACCTCCTTCCGCGGCATCTTCTTTTCCCATACCCCCATCGTTGTTCTGTTCCTTTGGTCATGGCCTATATTTCACTCCCATATAGCAGAATAGGCTGTATCACGATTTTGTAAACAGTGGTAGCTCGAAATTATACTCTTTATTTCCAGCTCTTCTTATTTTTATCTCTACATTATCTGTGCCTCTGCTCTGGCATCAGCTACTGTTATAACCTTAGTTCTACTTTCGTTTATGCGTAACCCAAATTCCTCGGCTGTTTTATCTAACCTTTAGAATGTCTCTGCTAGTTCATTCTGTAATCGTGACAATATCACCATATCGTCCGCGTACGCCACAGTTTGATGCCTTTGGTGACACATTATCCCAAGTTAATTGCGGATTTGCGTAAAATCATCTCTAGTACATTGTTAAACACTCCCGGGGACTTAATTTAAAAGTCTCCTCTCTACAGACACTTTACATTTTGTTTTTACAAAGTAATTTTTATTAGTTTGATAAGCTTTGTCGGGATTTGCAGGGTTGCCATAGCTTCCTCTTTTGATCGTACCATACGCTTGCTTGTAATCTATAAAAAGTGCATGCAGATGTGGACATATTATTAGAAACTGAAATTAAAACTTAAATTTGCTAATTTAAAATGCATATTGCTCGCAGAATTATTGATGATGATCACTGAACATTTAAGACAGAAACAAATTGAGCTACTTGAATGGCCTGCACATGAATGCAATTGAGAGAAAAAAAAATACGGGAGATCGAACCAAAAAATCGTCAGGAATCAATTGATACCATTAAATCTGTGTGGAACAATGATAAGATTACTTTAACATGCTACCAACACCATTAACAGCATGCTAAAAAGAATTTGAGCTCCAAAGTCTCCCAAGGGACATTTCACGAAATATTAATGATATTTTTAAACAAAGGTCTTACAAAACGTGCTATCTGAAATTCTAATTTTAATCCAGCTTCTAATAATATGGCCACATCTGTATAGTGGCATATTCTGGTCATAACTTTTTGGTATCACTTGTTTTACAGTGAAGATCTGATCCACTACCAACCTGCCTTGATATTCCCCCAGGAGAGTATCCTCGTTTGTTGCTATTTTGTTTCGTACCAGTATTGCCAGTTTTGTACATGACATTCAGCAAAGTTATGTCCCCATAGCTGTCGCATAACATCTCATCTACCTTTCTTATGAACTGCATACAGTGTGGCCATTTCCCACTGCTTTGGCATTTTCTCGGTATTCCATACTTCGAGTATTCTTGTCCGCTCGCCCTTGTGAATTCAGCTACAATACCGCTATGACCAGGGCTTTAGTTCGAGAGTTCCAATTATGCTTTTAACTTCTTGAAGGGGAGGTGCTTCTACTTCTTGCTCATTTAGTTCATCGAACTGATACTAATACCTCTTCAAAATATTGGGCCCATCTATTAATTTTATCATTTACCTTATATCCCCTAATAAGTTCGCCGCTTTTACTTTTACAGTAAAGCACTTTGCTTTGGTATCTTTGTTTTTTTTTTAACTTTTTGATAAAACTTCTGTAAGTCTTTCTTCTATATTTTCTATCGCCTTCTCTAACGTCTCGTATACCCCCCTTCCCCTGATATTTTTGGAAATCACGGATTTACTCTGATATTCTATGTGTACAAAGCGTAGAATAATGCGCCTCTTTTACTCTTGTATGCCGTTTTATATATTTCATAGTTTTACTTTGTTTAAATTTGGTGCTGTTCATAAAACATAGTAAAAGGGTCGAGGTTTGCTATGGATTCGTCACTGTACTTCTATGGTTATTGCTGTCAATTATCACCTGAAGTTTACCCTAACACTTCTTCTAGAAGTGGCGTGCCCTTTACAGGACGTTGCCGATCTTCTCTCCATATGTCTGTGGGTGTACGTGTCAAGTAGCAAGTAGCCTACAGACATGGGGGACCTACGGCTTAACATAGGCTCCGAACCACGGAAGTGCTTGCACTTCTACTCCAGAGAGGACTTACTAGGCAGAAATACCTCGGTGGTTTGCCATTGCATTGCGAGGGAAGGTTGCTCTAAATTGCTAGTTTTTCTAATGGCCATAGTACTTAATGTGTTAAATATTAACACGCATGAAAAAACTGTGCTAGCGCACCATCATGCATAAATGCATAAACCTTTTTTGTTGGCGAATTTTCATAATAGGCATTTTTATTGTTTGTTTGTGATTTGTATTTTAAGTAACTACTGATACCAAGGTAAATTGCAAATTTTTTTTATTGATTAATGCAAAATATGTGTCTCTGTCAGTGTTAAAATTACACCAAGTTAAATGCTCGTTTGTCATTTCTTGGGCCATGTATTTAATAAACAAGGTGGTCATACTCATTTAGATGTATGTATTTTTATTTTCTATTGATGAAAAAATAACAGATGTTCGATATCATAAAAGAAATAAGATGCAAACAAAACATAAGAAACATAACCTTATAGATCATGAATGATTTAATTATTAATTACTCTGAACGTTCTGTTTCCGTTATAATTTAATTTATTTTTATTTTTCATTTCATTCATTTCGAAACACCTTGTATAATGTGGCAATGCCCATCGTTAATATAATCCAAATTACTGAATTTCTAATATTTTAAAAGCCCAACATAGAAAAAAGACGAGCGTGGTCTTCTAAAAGTTAAAAATTGAACAACAATTTTATTTTGAATAGTTTAAAAATTCAAATTTTTGAGAAACTTTTGATTATTTGAATATTGCAAATTTGCTAAATGACACTCGGGAAACAGATTTCCTAATCGGTAATTAATTCGCAATACAGCCGCCAAGCAGTCTGTACGTAAAACTGCATTTTAGCACATCACTTTCGACAAATTCACAAATAATTTCCAAAAGTAACGATTGTTATTTAAAACAAGTCAAACGCCGGAGCTAAATTAGCACGTGGAATGAATTTGAAAACAAAAGTATTTAAAAAAAACAGTCTGCTGACACAAATTCAGCACGGTTAATTTGCTGAAATCCAGAAACTCCAGACATAACTAAATTTCTTAGAGCAGACAAACCACGACAGTAATGGGCAAAGCTAAGTTATTTTTGCGCAGAGTCTGCGTCTATAGTAAAAAGATGATATAACTACACATCTGCAACGCCAAACCAAAATAATCAAAGGCATCTGTGATATTTGCCACGAGTATTAATAAAAAATGCTCGCGTCCTGTATACTCTTTTTAAGAACAACCGAACCTCGAGTCTACCGCAACTCGAATTTTCATTGTTGCTTTACAAACGTGCTCCATGGTTCAGAACGAGATGGTTAGAGCTACCGTTTAATCATCGCGTATTAAAACTTTGTCAAAGTGCAAAATGATTCAGGATGTTATGCAAATGATCAAAGCACACCTGTGCTACAGCTGCACCGCTCTGATTTTTATAGATATCATTTACAAACACATACCTATCTTTATCTTTCATATTGAAGAACCCTTTAGTCTACCTATTTGCAAGTGCGACGATTGTAGAAATCCAATTTCGCAATATTAAACCGATTGACATTTTTTGCGTTTCCTTTTTAACAAGAAAAGAAGTAACAATCATTCTTCGATGCAACGTCACTTTTTAATACTTTACACTATTTCCATGTAATTAGAATAATTATTTAATGTAATTATGGAATTAATCAGCTTAGTTTACGATGATCGTTAGTAATACCATGAGATCGAAAAAAAGATGATTCTGAGCAGGCCTTGACTAGTACAACACGATTGGCAAGACTGATTTCAAAATGTGGCAGCAGGTTAGAGGTTAATAAATGTCAAATAAATTAAAACACAAAACAGTATTTATTTAGGGAACAAACTGAAAACTAAGATGAATACATGTTAGAGTAGGTGTTCAAAATGTGATCCTTCACTACTATTACAACGATAAACTTAAATAATTCTGGAAACAAGATTGCAAAACTGACTTACATTTGAAATGTCACTGTCACATTATAATTCATAGGCATTCTAGAACCAGTGTAGCCAATCGTGTTGTACTAGTCAAGGCCTGCTCAGAATCATTTTTTTTTTTGACCTCATGGTATAATAAAATATGGTATGATGGTTATAAATGACAAATGGAAAAGTAAACTCGTCAGACAGCTCTGTATATTAGGTACTGCGATTTCTTTGCAGTCACAATTTTGTTGCTTTACTGTAGATTTAAAAAAATCCTGGCAGGGTATTTTATTTACTAATATATTTAAATATGTGTGGTTGTGTTTACTAAATAGAAATTCCCAAAAATTGATTTTGTACACAATTTTTGAAACTAAATGATTTTTAGCCTTTCATACAATTTTTGATGTAATTATTTGAAATGCTTCTTCCTCTTTCTTATTAATACTTTCAACTCTTTTGTAATTGAATATATTGAATTCGTTCCAGAAAAATTGGGAGAAGAGCTGCGTGCCAAACTTTAAAAAAACAGAAAGAAACCTGTTTTTTGCCATTTTCCTCGTCATTTGAAATTTTTAAGTAGTTATCTGAAACTGCCCTCTCTCTTTCTGTACGTTTTATATTTGAACTTTTTTGTGATTAAGTAACAACGAAGAGGCCGGAATTACAGTAAACGGAATACCCATCAATAATCTTACGATATGCTGACGACACTGTACTGTTAGCCGAGAACTTTAGAGATCTTCAAAGAATAGTTAAGAATGTAAACCGGGCCAGTCAGCAATATGGATTGAAGATGAACTTAAGAAAAACGAAGTTTATGCTGGTAACAAAAACTCAAAAAGCTACCCCACCGCTAATAGTAAAAAATGTCAGAAGTATCTAGGCAAATGGGTAAACGAATCAGATGACTGTTCAATGGAAATTCGAAGCAGAATAGAGAATGCCCGGACAACCTTCATGAGAATGAAACAATCCTTCTCCAGCAAAGAACTAAACATTGACCTCAAGGTGCGAATGCTGCGATGTTACATCTTCTCAGTACTATTGCATCGCATAGAAGCAGCCACACTGAAAAAAGGACACATTCGTAAACTTGGGGCTTTTGAAATTTGGTTATATCGAAGAATCCGGAGAAACTATTGAAGATGTGCTGAGAAGAATGGGCAAAGAAAAAGAAGTAATAATCACGATCAAAGCGAGAAAACTCGAATACCTTGGACACATCATGAGAAGACAACGGTACTATCTATTACAACTGATTATTCAGGGTAAAATAATGGGCAAGAGAAGCATTGGAAGACGGAGAATATCACGGCTCAGAAACCCGCGGGAGTGGTTTAATGGCACATCTATCCAGCTTTTCAGAGCCGCAGTGAATAAGACCCGAATATGCATGATGATAGCCAACCTTCGTAAGGAGAGGGTACAACAATAAGCAGAAGTGATTAAGTTTACTGAATAACAATTGTTGAAATTTGGGGAAAAGTTTGGTAAGACGCTTTAAAAAAAAAAAACAGGACGAAAGCAGATTTTTGCCCTTTTCCTCTTCATTCGGAATTTTTAATTAATTACTTGAAACCGTCCTCTTTCTTTCTGTAAGTTTATTTAATAATATATTTGGACTTTTTGTGATTCAGTTCGGTGAATAACTAACAACCCACAAAATTTGAGGGCCAAGTTTTGTACCAGACTTCAAAAAAATCCACAAAATTTGAAAGAAAACGTCTGAACTAGACTTGAAGAAAACGGGTAGAAAACAGATTTTTGCCCTTATCTTCGTCATTCGGAATTTTACATAATTATTTGAAAGTTCTTTCTGTAAATTTATTTATTAATATGTTTCGCATCGTTGGTGACTTAAATTACTGAATAACAACTCGCAAAATTTAAGGGGGAAGTTTTGTACCAGACCAGACAAAAACAAGAAGAAAGTAAATTTTTGTCCTTTTTCTCGTCATTCAGAACTTTTACCTAATTATTTGTTCTTTTGCTTAGCAAGCTTTTTCATTAATAATTTGTCATTACCTTTATTGAATAACAATCCATTGGAGACAAATGTAATTTTGTACCAAACTTAAAAAAAATAAGAAAATTCAATTAAAGTAAATTCCTGGATTTATTTTATATTATTCTTGGCAGAATGTTGCAAATGTCTTTTATTTAATCTAACACTTAGAAAAACTATAAAACTGGGAAAACCAAATCTATTAATATTCGAGTTCCGAACATGAATGATCTAATCAAAATGGTAAGCGAAGAGATTACCATCGCTCTAAAACGAACAATTTTTATTTAATTCCACGAATGCTTAATTAAGGAACTGATTAAACAGACGAATACTCACGCATCAAGGCGTATTTAAAAAACCTCTAAAGTTGGTAGCGTTCCAATGTTTCAAATATAGCAATTTTACGATGCACTCGGTCGAAGAACACAGCAATTACTACTATGTCTCTTCATTCATAACGAAACGAGTCCGACAAACTAACTGTTTAAAGATCAGACGAAATTATGCAAGGTAAAACAAGAATAGAAGTTTTACCTTCACCTATCGAAAAAACGACAAACTTGCGGTTTAGAATGTACTACTACTCGTTGTCCACAGCATTGCCAACGAATAAGGATGTCGAAATAACAGTATCTTTCATTATCAAATGAACAAACTTGATCGAGGAAACGAACTTAAAAACGTTCGAGATGAATGAACGCAAGTTTAGATTGTTCTGATATGTAAATTTCTTTGTTAATAACTTCGAAGATTACAACATACGCCCACTAGTTTCTTTTAAATGTTTTTTTGAAACGTGTCTGTTGAAGAAAGGCTATGATTAGATGCACTGCGTGCTAATTTATGGATCAACGGCTAATAATTTTCAATCAAAGCAGTTGTTGTTCTTTTGTGCTATTTAGTATTTCCTATAATCAGAACCCATCTACACCTGAAATCCTTTTGAAGATTTTTTTTCGAGGGTATTTTCAACAAAATTTTTAATCGTACACAAAAACCGGCAAAGTTCAGTTATTACAACTTCTGAAGAATTATTGTAGACTTTCGTGGAATAACGGAAAACGAAATCAATTTTAAACATCCAGAAGCGAATCGTGATCATTAAACAGAAATTTAAAGTAGAAGATATTAAAGTGTCACCATATTACCACAACGCATAAATTTCAAGTAAAAACGTTAGGAATATTCTGCTTAGAATTACATGCACGTTTCTTGCACATGGCTTTTTCACTATTATATGTGATAAAATTAACTAACAACCTATTTTAGTTAACAAAATTCATCTTTCAACATTTAAACACAATAAATAAATATATGAAATGAATGTGCTAAAGTATTAAAACTGTTAAAGCCAATATACTGAATCCAAATCTCGAAGTTTTCCCAACGTGTATTTACAAAACAGATTCAAAAAGCTACGTTTTGGCAAAAGTAGCTGTTATGGTACATTCACCCTCAAAATCTTTCGATCCCAGAACAAAAGAACTGGATAACAAAGATTGACAGTATTTTTACCTGAATTACTAGAGATTGGTAACATTTAGAGCTCATTTTGAGACATCTTGTGCGTTGCTTTTATTGATTTCATTCGCTATAATCTAGCTTGCAGAGTCCATTCACGTAATTAGTAAGCCGAATAATTGTCGCCATCATGTTGGTAAGCTTATCTTGGTTATCTTAACTATAATGTTGACAACCTGCAGTTACTAATTTATAAATACTCAAAATTTGTCAAAATAGCAATTTTTACGGTATTTCCTGATTTCCAAGTTAATTTAAACATAACCAAACATTCGTATGTTGATATACCAAGTAATTAAAGTTACTAAAATGAATATTCACTCCAACTAACACTTTTTGCTATCTATGTATACTGTACACATGTACAGTGTGTCCTACATTCGACGTGCATGTATGGGTAACTTTGTTATTTGTACGGCTAAGTTATTGCTCTAAATTGAAAATTACTCCAATTCTACTAAGTCTTATAACTTCTTTATTTATAGAAATATCTGAATATAGTATAGAGGTTATTTATGGATATTTTTACGTAGATTCCAGTGGCGTACGTAAATTTTTCCATTTGCTATGGTGTTTCAGTTGTAGCACAAACTTGTATTTTTTTAAATGAGAATCATAGTCGGCGTTGACCTCATTTAAAAGACCAATTTAAGAGCTTTTCGATTTTTTTTTTTTTTATTTAAAATTACTGATTTGCTAAACGAAACACAGTTGGCCGTAAAATCTGACATTTGTAATAAACATTTGAATGCCGTTAAGACTTATAATACTCTATTGTTTCATGACAAACTGTTTATTTTGTTATAATTAATGTTAATTTAGGTATAAATGGCCGATAATGCCCTTATTTCAAACACTAAGTATAATAAACCAGATATATTTGAAAAGCTCTTAAAATGGTCTTTTAACTGAGGTCGACGCCAACTATGATTCCCACTTAAAAAAACACAAGTATAGGTGTAGAATTAGAAGGGTGGAAAAAGGTCGCAAAAAACAGAAAACATGGAAGAAGATGATAAACAGACAGTTAGAAATTTGAACCCTCGACACTACAACATGTGGTATAAGAGGATCGATTATGAATTAATGAATCAATGCAATATTTTTCAATAGTTTTTGATGAAAAGATCCGAGTTTTTTTGAACGAATAGACTATACAACTTTCAGGTGTTAACTGTATTTGAAAAAAATCGAAACAGCACCTTACCCATGTTCGAATCAGACTTCTGTTAAAGTTCTTAAATTCATTTTGTTCAAATTAATCGGCATAAGCTTCAATTAAAATATTGTTTAATTTTAATTGAATTCTGCGATACCAAAATTAGTAATTGTTTCTATTTTTTTACCTTTTAGTATTTGACGAAAACTTTAACTAATTTTGCTATTTTGAGAACAACTGGGCGAATATTATAACGAATTATAAATAAAATATTCGTTACATTTAATTTTATAATTAATTAAACAGTTTGATTTTTAGACTTCGGCATTCAACCAAATTCCTTTATTTTCCAGTAGTGGTGTCTATATTTTCTGATGATTGACGATTATAAAAATATACAACCATCTACGAAATTATAACATCTGCTTCGCTAAAAATTCTATTTCAGTAACAATTCTGAGCAAAACTTCCAACTTAAATTGCTTTGCTTTGACCATTTCTACTGCAAAAGTTTCAATTCCCTGTATTTTTAGCAAGAATTGTAATAGGGCAACCAAAATCGTCTACGACTTTTGTTTGTTTGTTGTAATTCTGATCGAAAGTTTTGCTTGTGGCAGTAACAAATATTTTCAATCATAAACCAAATGCAAGCTTAGATAATTTTTTAACTCTTCCTGAAACCGCTTTTCCCAAACTACTTTTCAAAATTAATAAATTTGCAGCAAAATATTACCGAAATCCTTCAAGTATACTACAATAAGGAGTTAACCCAAAACAAACTTTCTCTACCTACATTCCATATTCGTTTACGTTTACCTGCATTCTGCTCCGGAGTTTGACTTAAATATAACATTCCTCCTGGCTAAAGAGCAAAACTTTGCACTCAAACTCAATAACCATTTAAATGTTTTAAAATTCACCAAATTTTCCACAGATATCACTTAACTTTTTTAAATTAACAAAATCCACTGCATATTGTAAGAACATAACACATAACACCACGAAGATGTTGAAGCTAAAACTTGAATTCTGTATCTGGTTTCACGTTCGGCTTCTACCCTGCACAATATCTTAAGAAACTGGTGGGAGGAACAAGGGTTAAAACCTTTCAGTCGTTCCGTCGTTCCAGGTAGATTCTTTTTGGAGCCAACGTAATTTGAAGGTTTTTAATGATTATAAGGACGTAGGTAAGCGTGATCCGAAATAATGATGGTCACACTAGACACTTAATTTAATGAAGGGGTATCTAGGTTATTATTATCATAACAAATAACGTAATATACCAACACCCGGCATTAAATTGTTTCGTTTAATTAATTCTTGAAATCGTTTAATTTCTTGTAATCTCGAGCATTTTGCTAATAACTTGCAGATGATGAATTGTGGGTGTAAATCTGATTAAAGAGGAATACTTCATCCTTTTTAACAGTATACTTCGATATTAAAAGTGATTAATATTAAAAATTAAAACAGAAACTAAAGCATAGTTTAAGCTTCAGCCGAAATTAACCATGAAAATAATCCAAAGCTTAAACAGAAAAAGAAAAACCTTCAATAAGAAATTAAAAAAACACGATCCTATACATCAACATAACATTTTGAACAAATTACCAAGCGTGAACCACATTAAACTGAGAAGTTATTAAAAATACAAAATTTACGACTTAAAAGGTGGTGCAGTAAGCGATTTAAGCGACTAACTTTGATAGATATACACCTTTTAAAATGACCAACAAGAACAAAAGAAAATACCCGTTTAAACCTGTCCCATTCTATCACGATGTGAAGACAAAGTCGAACAAAGTACGAAGGACGAAAGCAGCTCGTGGCTCTAAAAGCTGCTTAATGGGATACCAAATTATAGTGCACACGCCTCTGACAACATAAATTAAAAGGTTGTAATCTCCGATTATAATTCTCGATAAAAGTATCCCATATAAGTGAAGTAAATACAATAAAACAGAACAAGATTAAAATCGGAAGTAGCTATGATACCAAAATCAAGTGGTCAATGGCACGAATTTTTTTATTCACACTTAAATTTCAAGATATACGTTTATAATCAAGAACGTCATCTTGTCTTCTGATTATGGATCCGGCTACTATTCCACCTTGTTAAAATACAACGAATTTTTATATTAACGAAACGGAGGCTCAGGGATATAAACTAACATCCTAATTCATTATAATACTAAAGTGAAAAACACGAACATAAAATTCTGTTACGTTTAATGCCGCTGGACTTTGGTTATCTGTATTTAAAGTGTCAATATAATTTCAAACATAAAGTATACGTTTTTATTTTAATGGGGATCAGATATGCAAGTCGATATATTGAAAGTATTTTTTCTCTTCTCGTCCGACTTTTCAGGTGCATTTTAAATGGAGAGCAATCCTTAATTAAACGAAAGACCACTTTGAGAAATAAAAACCAAATGTTTTAAACCACTCGTAATTTCCGGTGTAAATAAACCTCGAGTATTACGAGATCCTTGGCGTTTTTAAATAAATTGGGAGCTTTTTTATTATATCCGTGTGCTGGTGTATAAAATCAACTTGGATCATTAAATTTATTGGAGTTAGTATTAGTGGGAATGTTAAAATTTCGACAAATGCATATTTTATTTCAATGCAACCATAAATAATGAATTTAAAAATGGTAAAAAATTGACCAAAACGCGTTCTGCTTTAGCGTTGAGAATCAATTATTTGATTTTGTTGTTGTCGAGATATAAACTCGGAATTAAATAAACCTGCATCATCCACCAATCGGATATAAAAATGTCAACAACGCGTTTTCTCAGTCGCATAAAAAAGCATGTGCCAGAAAAAGAAAAGAAGCTACAGCAATAAAGATCACTCCGATAGCAATAACAACCGCAAAAATCCTATAAATATAATAAATAGCTGAATAATGTATATTTTCGATAAAATTCTATAAAATAAAGTAGCATATAAAAAGTTGGGTTGGCAAAAAAGTAACCAAAAATGCATCCAGCTGATTTGCTACTGATAAAATTTGAAAAGTGGCAGAGCGTAATCAATTACGAAAATTAAATATTGTCATCATTCAGATTTCTTATACAAAATGTCAGCAGTTTTATATTTTAAATCAAATAAAAATACAAAGTAGAACCGGCGAGTATTTAACAGCAATTAATCGTTGTAAGATGAAAAAAGGCCTACAAAACTAAATGTCACAAACATGTAAATAGAAAAGTTCCCAGGGTTGACAAAAAACATCAAAAAATACAAAAATTAAGTGTACTGTAGAATTTTGCATTCTAGTATCTTACAAACAAATTATTAATAACCACTTTCACGTAGCATATGCTTTAAAATATATATTTCTAGACGGGTTGTTTCGAGGCCAAGTTCGTGTTGAGATACAAAAAAAAGCAAACAGCAAACAAACAATCAATTTATAACCAGAAAGTTTATAACGTTTAAGAAGAATATTTACATAAAATTGTATACTTAAATTTGCAAGCTGTATATTTTGAATATAATTCCATACATTAAATATGCAATGCCTAAGAAGGGCAAAGGATTGAAAATACGTTTAATACCAAATCTCAAATTGCACAACAAATAATAATGGTGTGAAATACGTGAACTATTTATTGATGACTGCTTGCATGAACTCTAAAATATACAATTCTAGAAAAGCATCTGGAAGTATATTTGTAAAAGTTTGTTGATGAAAATATAAAGAAAAGTCAAACAGTAAAATCAAATTCCAAAAACTTATAAATTTTGCCAACAATAACCAATAAAGGTATTGATATATATCAATTTGGATATTTTACGTTGAAACGTATATTTTGATTAAAATTACATACCTAAAAAAAATTGGCAGAAGCGGGAAACATTAAATCCTAAATGTAAAATGCCAAGAATATCTTCAACAATTAATATGGAGCAATGTATTACTGCAAATTGAGTTTTGTACGAACCAATTATTGATGTACGTATGTAAGTACTTTAAAATTTAGATTTACTCCAATATGTGCTGCTTAGAGTGTGTACAAGGTTCCTGTGTACGCACGATGAGAAGTTATACAATAAAATTATATTTCAAAATGTTATACAATCATTCTATTAACCAATGTAAATCTTTACATAAAATTGGATGCCTAAGGAATTTGCAGAATCTAAAGACGTTTAACGTTTAACCGAAAAGCAAACTGCTTTATTATCAACAATTAATATTTTAATGTGCTACAACCCCGCAAATTTTGCACAATAATTTAATAATACTTTCGTCTGTATGTCTTAAACTTAAACATTATGTACATCTTGGGAAGAGGTGTTTGAAATACACTGAAGAAGGCGTTTTTGTTGCAGTGGAAGTTCAACAATAAAATCAAATTCAGAAAACTAAATCTCTCATTATTAACGGTTTAACAATTAAATCGAAATTATTTATTATCAATAGAATTGCATATGTTGCTATACAACACAAAAATAGTGTAGCGTTAGTAGGGTTGTGCATTTGACCGGTCAACAACTTTTAGGTCAATTGACCGCTCATTTGACCATTTTAATTTTTTAAATTCACCTTTTTTTCAATAAATTGTATTGATAGTTCTCTAAGTTTAAGCAAATCACAAGGTTAACAAGTACCATATTACCACCAACCCTTTTGTTTGATGTTTATAATTGCATATAATTAACAATTTTAACATTTTATACTCTCGGTAACTAAAATAATACTAATACCACATTTATTGACATGAAATGCAGGCATTTTTTAAAAACCTTATTGTAGTAGTTAAGTATTTTCTGCAAAAATAAAAAAACCGACGATTGAATAGTGTAATTTAATATAAACAATTTTAAGGCGAAAACAGCATTTAACAGTGAATTTGACCACACAGTTTTTGACCGTGGTCAAATTGACCAGTCAATTAACCGGTCAATCGACCAAGGCACAACCCTAAGTGTTAGTAAAGAATCTATGCTTCCATATATTTGCAATTTTGCTCTTCGATTTTTTTTTCTCTACAAATAAATTATTAATAATCACTTTCATCTGTATATTTTAAACATACATCATTTGAAGGGCAGTTTGAAATATATCTAAGAAGACGTTCTTACTTACTTACTACGGTGCAAGTTAAACAATAAAATCAAATTCACAAAACCGATAGCCCAATAATTAATTACAGTAATTTTTACAGTTTAGCAATTATGGTCGAAATTTGTTTATTTTCGATAGAATTGCATATATTAATATACGACCAAAAAAAGAATGTAGACATAGAAAAGATTATGTTTAAGAATATACAACGCATCCTGGTTTACGACTGAAAAATATCCCAGTCAACTAGTTAATATGGTTCAACCATTGAACGTATTCCAGTTTTGCTTTTGAATGTTTCCAAACAAATTATTAATGATCAATTTTTTCTGTATATCTTAAACATATATGCATCCTTAGAACAGCTGTTTGAAATATGCCCAAGAAGAAGACGTTCTTGTTATAATGCTTTTTTCTGTATATCTTAAACATATATGCATCCTTAGAACAGCTGTTTGAAATATGACCAAGAAGAAGACGTTCTTGTTATAATGCAAGTTAAATAATAAAATCAAATTCAGAAAACTAATACATACTTAATTATTTTTATAGTTTAACAATCCCAGTTAATTAATATGCTTCCACGTATTACAATTTTGACAAACGAATTATAATGAATAATGATCATTTTCTTCAGTATGTGTTAAACATAGGCCGTTTGAAATATACTACAGAAGAAGACAATTTTTGGTACGGCGCAAGTTACACAATAAAAAACTAATACTCCAATTATTAACAGAAATCTTTACAGTTCAAGAATTACGTATTGTAATATTTGTACGTATTGGAATATTGGAAATACGCCTAAGAAGATGACATTCCTGTTATAGCGTAAGTTAAACAATAAAATCACATTCAGAAAACTAAATCTCTTAATTAATAACAGGAATTTCACAGTTTAACAAGTATGTAAGTAGAAATTTGGTTATTTTCAATAGAATTGCATATATCTTCATAAACAACACAAAAAGAGTGCAGGCCTTGCAAATAATCTATCTAAAAATGTACAACGCATCCTGTTTTACGACTAAGAAATATCCCAGTTAATTAATATGCTTCCAAGTATTGCAATTTTGCTTTTAGAGTTTTTTTACAAACAAATTATTAATGATCACTTTCATCTACGCTCTATACTTCGTACATGAATTTCCAGACGGGCTGTCTGGAATATACTCAACTAACAGGAACTACTATGTTTTAGTAGCGACATCCAATAATCAATTCACTCCATCTAATTACAAGCATCACCAACCAGTAATGGATAAATTGAAACGTCATAGAGACTACTGTGGGAAAATAACCTAGAAAATAGACGATAACTATCCCAACCACCCGTGTAATGTTTTATACGACGTTTTGCAACGTATATGACGACATTCATTCAAGATTTAAATTTCAAACATTTCCTATATAAACAACCTTGCTGTATTATAGCAATTACTGAAGTTGCGTAACACGTTTCTCGATGAAACTATGACAAAATTATGTGTTTCTCACCTGTTTCAAGTTGTCTAATAAAATAGAGACGATTTAATTAAGCAGAGATCACCGCATGATCTGTTAAGAAAACAAACATTAACTCGGAAGTAAAAACGTAATTGCTCCCCGTTTAATCTCCATAGGCGCTGAGATAACAGACGACTAAAAACTAAATTTTATGTTAACACATCAGGTTAACTACGGAGTAATTAGCAATACTGAAATTGATTATTAATGGCTAGTTAAGACTAGTTTCATTTCTACGGGTGCTGTTTTTCCCGGCGCCAGCCACTTCAGGGCGACATCGAGACTTCTGTGCAAAGGTAATCGGGAACATTTTCCTTTTGTCAGATCAAATTCAGGCGATAAATTGTACGATTCCGGATGTAACGTGTTCCCAGCAATCGTTCATGTTGATCTCACTGAAGTACACGCATACTATAGAATAGACGTATCTATTTACGAAGTGCGAAAAACTTGGGCGCCGATGTAGCAACCACACCGAGTAAGTTCACACACACCTCTGATGATACCAGATACCAGCTAGTAACCTGTTGCATAATCGATATAATTGAGGAACTTGTATCGTTTATGGATTACCACTTTACATAAATTTTTAGCCAGAAAGGGAAAGCTGTGATGAGATGTCTGGGAGATGCTGAAGAAGTGCATGTGAACTGGACCGTAATTGTAAAGGAAATTGCAGCTTAAGGCCGCTGTTAATTTAATTCTGTTAATTAATATCCTTTAAATCTAAAAACTGAGCTGGATATTCTCACTATTCAAACTGTCATCATTAATGTCTAATACTTCGGCATATCTTCGCTAATTACGAGCCTTGCAAAAACAAACAAAAAGTAACGCATGGAAATGATTCGACTTTCCAAGCAGCCTCGTCATTTCCTTCTAAATAATTTCATTACTCGATTATGAGGTATATTAAGAACGCATTCCAGTAACGTACATTAAAACGGGAGGCATTAAGAATTTTTCTGGAAGACTTTGAAATTTATACCTTCCTTTATTCATTTATTTATTAAATTACGATATACATCTATCTACTCGGCAACTAATTTTTTTGCGTTAATAATGTTGCAGCTGATATAATAAATCAGGTAGTTTTGCATGCAACTCGTTTGCTTTGTAAAATTTACTTGCATAGCTTGTGGATTATATTAATTATATCATTATTTATTATAAACAAGATTAATTTTACTGAAACCTAAGTACGTAAAAATAAACATCCAGAAGGAAAGTTTTATAATCATTTATTTTTATAATAATCCAGGAAAACCACCTTAGTTTAGAATGCTTTTCAATAAAATCGTTAATTAATAGGACGCAGAAAATATGCAGAATAATGAAGCTTTCTAAAGGCACTTTTAGGGGCAGCTTGGGGTCGTTTTGGACATTTTAAGGATATTCAAAGGTAGATACGCCAAAGCAATTTAAGTAATAATATAAAGCTATCTATATTCTGTAACAATTTTCCTTCTAATCAATATTTTGTAATAATACTTAGTTATTTCCGTAATGATCCTTAAACTAAAATATGTACTTAAATAAGCTTTTAAGAACAGAGCTGGATTTTTTTGTTGCAGTATTGACTAATTTTCGTAATAACGGTATTGTTTAATTTAATTTATTAAAATGTTTTATTTTTTCCAATAAATAACCAGCTGGTTGTCCTGCATACCTGCATTGACCTGCACCAAAAGATTTCAGAAAATCAAGTTAGCCCTACTCGATTCGCCGATGGTAAGCCTATGGAAGGATATAATAAATTCTAGATTTTATATTCTAAATACACTATTTAAAACCGCTCAATTTACACGAACTTACTAAATTATTGATATTTTCATTCATATTATTACAGTTTGTTTTTATTATCAATATTTCTACTAACATTATGGAATAAAAAAAAAACTCTTTATCTCGTCTACATTTGCATTTTTTTCTAATTAAATTTCGCTCTTTTTCAGTTTCATTTTCGCGATATAAATCAACAACAAATAAATAAAAATTCATTTGTTTAAATTAAATCATGCTAACCCTGTTTTAAAATAAAATGTTTGTATTATAAGCACAATATTGAAAATGCTTGTTTATAAAATATAATAACTAACAAATAAATATCGTATTTTTTATATAAAAAAGAGCATTCTTAAAGCGCCGATTAAAACACGTTCAGGAAGTTTTTCCCAACGAAATTTAATATAAAGGGTGTTCCAGAACTACCAATAAAGCCTCGGATAGCAGCGAGTCTTTGTATACAATATTCTTCTACAGTTTGGTTTTCTTGTAGGAGACTGTTCAAAGGCCTTGCAATTATGTGAGGCAGAGGCAGAGTAAACCACTTACCTCGCAAGGTATGCAAGTAAAATATTTTTTCCATTGCCTTTACAGTTTTAATAATTTTTAATATTTCATTGTCACAAAATTAATACAACAAAAACGAGAGCTTCTTTAAAGTGGTTGTTACTTCCTCTATGTGGTGGTAAACTGGTCCTATTGTCAGGGTATCCAATAAATAATCAGTAAAATTCAACCTACGTCCTTCGAATATGACCAAATGTCGCACTTCCAAAATCGGCAATGGAAAACTTAAGATTATTTCCAGATAGAATAATTTTTGATAACTAAAGAAAATTGTTTCAACAGTTTCTGCAAACCGACTATAACGTCACAGTTTCTATCCTTTCATTTCAATTTTGAACCATTTTCAAACGCCACTCTGTGAATTTTTTACTATTTTTATTTTTATCATTTTTCTAAACATTTTTAAACCACTTTTAAAAATGTTTAACATTTTCTTTTACTAACAAAACCTCCTTCTAGTTTGTTGGCCCATTAAAAATCCTACCAGTTTTTGGAAATACATATAATAATAATTTTTTTTCTAAAAGGGACAAACTTAAGTATGTTCAATGCAACTGGACGGTAAGGTTCACCAAAGTTACCCCACATATTCCAACTGGGTTTTATATGGTTGAATACCGTTTCGTTTATGGTACTTCCTTGTTGGTTCGTACTTATGGATCTGTAAGTTGGCTGGATATTTAAGAAGAAGCCGCAGAAGATAGTGGGAAAATTTGTTTTTGTCTTGAACTGTTTTGTGTTTAACGGTTCGTTTGTATGCTTAAATATTGAGATTATTAGGCTTTAGATTTAAGTAAAAATAATATTTCGTGTAATTCGTTAAAGCTGTGTTGTGGTGGTAAATTTATAAATCCACAGCTCATTGATGATTCTACTTACCAGTTTTCAGAAATTGCATAAAAAAATCGTTTTTTTTTTTTAGGTAAATAAATAACGAGCTGCAAATTTCAAATAAAATGTCAAACAAATCTGTAACCACTAGAAATACAAAATTATAAAAAGAAACGGTTTATTACGATTACAATAAATTACCCTTGTGGGATTTTTCAAACCTTTTTTAATTAAAATTGTAAGCTTCAAATTGATTTTTGTGGAAACATAAATTAATACATAAACTGATTTTGGGGTTTAATTGTTTTTAAGGATTCGCTCTTGGCGCCAAGTATTTTCATGTAAATTTCATTCTTCAAAATTAAAATTAATACGAAAATATTCAATAATAAATAATTACCAATGCAATTACTTGAACTCCTTTTACCAAGAGTGTTATTAACTTAAGCCACCCTACCTACTAACTTAAGCCACCCTACCTACGACCCAAGGTCTTAAATGTAATTTAAAAAATTCAACTTAAGTTCTTTGGCTTGTCTAATAAATACAATATAAACAAACACTTAACTTAACAATGAATAACTGCCGAAATACTCGTAAGTTGGTTGATAAATTTAGACTGTCTGGTTGTGAATATTTTACTTAATTTTTCAATTCCTTATTATTAGCACCATTATTACATTAGCAAAATATAAATTTCATTTGTTGAATAATTATTTGACATTGCCCTTAAATTGTCATTTAAACCACAGTTGTTTGTTTTGAAAGAACTGTTAAAACAGGGAACATCAGCAATCATGTTCACTTATGGCAAAATCTAAAAAAATTAAGTGTTGAACATTCATGCTCCATTCAAAAGTAAAATCGTTTTGCAAAATAAAAGCATTTTTACAAATCTGCTCCAGTCACAACTATAACGAACAGCAATTAAAAGTTTAAGCATAAATAGCTTCTCACTTATCATTTTCAATTCAATTTCAAGTAATTTTTGTCTTTACATTGTTGATGATATCCGAAAAAGTGAAATGTTCATCCCAAAGAATTTTATTTAATTTAATAAAGCTATTGCACTGCTTAAACAAAGGTTATAAACTATAAAAAAGTGCTCATGTTGTAGTACCGACTGCTTTGACCAAAATGAAATTTGTAAGCATGTAATCGAATTTCTTTATTAAAGTCCACATTAACAAAACGTTTTGATCAGCAGTGTTGCAAAGTTTACATTTCTATTTTTGCTTCGTATGAAGCAATTAAACCCTACACCGAAAGGTACTTGGGTACAGATTATATATATATACCGGGTGTCAATGAAACCCGGGGCACCCCTATTTTTTAAATTATATTTTAAGATATCAAAATGAAATTTGGTATATGTAATATACTCTTTAAATGGCATTTTTTGACATAGAGCATACGTTTCTGCCGCTTCCGGTTTCTCCGGAAGTACCCTCAATTTTGTTATTTTAAATGGAACACCTTGTATATTTATAGATTTTTGGAATCTCCATTTCATTCTACGTATGTTAGTATCAAGTTTTAAACATTTGCATGACCAAGTAAATACTGCAGAAGAGTTTATTTATTAATCTAGGATGCCGTGACCTGCTTAAAATGAAAGCCAGGGTGCTCCACCACTCAATTGTTTTAGAACTTAGGTTGTAGCAAGTGTGTCACTTGTTTTGTGCATTTCATTTGTCTCAATTGTTTTGAAACCCCGTGCCTAGATTTAAATGTCCAAAATATGGTTTTTCTGAATAGAAAGTGTTATTCCGAATTAAATTTCCATAGTAATCCCGCGTTATTGGTATCAATGAAATCCTTGAAAAACGCTCGTTTTTAATATCCTAGTGTCCCACCCTAGTGCCATTTGAAAAAATAGAGTTATTCTCGAAAAAGCATTTTTGCCAACTTTAGGTCATTCTAATACAGCAACTAAAATAGTTAAAGTCCTAAAAAAAATTGTCTCGAGTGTTGGGGCACCTTGACTTTCAGTTTGCGTAAGTCATGGCACTCTAGATTAATTTCTGCAAAAATGTTCTTTGTCATCAAAATGTTTCGAACTTGATACTACCATACGTAAAATTGAATGAAGATTCCAAAAATGTATAAATATATAGGGTGTTCCATTTAAAATAACAAAGTTGATGTCAATTCCGGCAAAACTGGAAGTGACAGAAACTTGTTTCCTATGTCAACAAATGCCATTTAAAGAGTATATTACATATACCAAATTTCATTTTGATATCTTAAAAAATAAAAAATTTATGGGGGTGCCCCAGGTTTCGTTGACACCCGGTATATGAAGCAATTAAAGCTCGTAGTAAGATTCTGTTCGCAAACTGGGTATCTTCATTAATTTTGCAAGAGGGTTTCCTCGTGCCTTGTTGGTATTTCTGGGTCACCCTGCGTGTATCGTGTATGCTTTACTTGATTAAGTATTCGCGCTTGCGAAATACCACCACAAAAAAAATTGATTTTGCAGAAATATCAAATATTATTGTTTTGTATATAAGCTCAAATATATGCAAATGCATAATTTGGGATTCTATTGTTTAGCAAACAAACCTGCGATGCAGTTTGACCCGAATTCGTTCCTGCTAGCTAAATCCACTTATTGTATTGGATCAATCGTACAAAAAATTTCAGAAGTTATCGATACGCCAAAGATTCGTTATAAAAAAATATATATAATCACCAACTTGGCGCCGACGAAATTTCCTTTACATTCTCACAAATTAAATGTGTGGATTAGCTCTAGCAAGAAGAATGCCGATTTCCTAGCCTCTCCCGGCTTTATATTATTTAGTAGATTAAAATATCTGGCATTGTTTTAAGGACAAAAACTGCACGAGACGAATTCTGTACAGAGAATATAAAAGGGTGCATAATAAAAGGCAGTTTAAATGCGGTACACAAAAGACAGGCAATTATAATAAGCCAAATAATAAAATATATAGCCCAGGTTTTTAACCTGGAGATGTACGTGTTTTTTTAGGCGCCAGGTATGCGAGACGGCAGCATCAAAAATTCAGAACCACAAGACATAGATAGATGCCAGAGATATGGAAGCTAGTTGGGCTGGACCGGTGTATATTTCGCCTTAGTGGTCATCCTAATCTCTAATTCAACTATGCAGTATAACCGGCATTATTTTAATTCGTTTTGCAAGACTAAATATTTCCACCTACACGTTATCATCTTAAACTTAAAACTGTGGATGTAACTAACTTGTTGCATAATAAAAATACTGGAGACTTATTGTTCAAGGTGGTATATTTTGGAAGAAGTTATTGGAGGGTTATCCTTGATTTTTGTGATTTCTACACTTTGCTTTGATTGTGGGCATGTAAACATTTTCCAGTACATTTTGGCATAAGAAATTATCAATTCAATTACTTAATACAAGCACAGAACGATCGATTAATCATGATATTCATGATTAAGGTGTACGTATAAGATCATATTTGTTAAATCCTGCAATACCAACGAAAAATTCAGTCATAACATAATAATTTTTATTTTCAGAATAGTAAAAAAAAACAAGTATTTTTAAAGATAAACAAATATAAAATTACTCAACGAAGTTTTTGAACTAGGACAGGAAGTTTTACCTGTGCATTAAAACTAATCTTCGCGAAGGTCGCGATTAAGAACAGGGCCCAATATTCTTGCTAATTAAAGAGAAACACGTGTTATACTTAAACCAAAGGGCATTGCGGTTCGGCGTTATTTATGCCGATTATTAACTACATTAAAAACCTGTCATTTTTCTCTTTCTTATTGGTAGACATTTTGGGATTTACTTCAATTTAACTCCAAAACAAATAAAAGCTCAGAATATTCACAATTTTAAGCTCAATGTTTATACAACAAAAGCATTTTTTGGGTCAATTGGAACATTGAAATCGGCAAGACTAGATGAATAAACAACAATCTAACTAGCCTCTTTTGTAATAGACTAAAACAATAAGAAATTTAAACAATTTCTTGTTATCAGCTTTAACGATTACAGAGTTGTTGTTTTAAAATGGTGTTAGGTATTGAAACGAACGGCACAGTAGGGCATACGTGTAATTTACTGTATGATTTATCGTGGCTATGGCATACTAATTAAACTCTGCATCGAACCGTTGTGATGCGAGTATGTCCAGCTGACCTAACTGCTTGATGCTTAAAAGAAAAGACAAGGCCATAACCACAGACTGTAGATGAAACCATATGCTCCAATTATGCCAGAAGGCAATACTACTCTCGTTTATTAAAATCGTGCAACTTAAAGTAAACTAAATCAGACTTTGTTCCTATTTGCAATTCTAAAACTGAGCCATTGTTCTCTACATAAATTATACATTTGTGAATCTACTCGAACTTCCTTGTATTTTAGGTGTCGATGTTTAATTTATCCTTTTTGAAATTAAGGGCCCCACTTTGCAAAAAACATCGATCTTACGTTAATGTTTTATTTATTGTCGTTTTTGGAAGTCAACATCCTGCATGCATTTGAAATTTGGAGTTTTCCGTCGATAAAAACCTACAAAGACCTTTGAATGTTCAGTACAATGATCCCCGAATATCTCAGCTTACTTTTATTTCACAAAAAGGAATCGTTATGTAACATTTGTAGCAGTATTAATTTGCATATGCTGCCTAATGAGACACGACTACTTAACGAGCGTTTCTGCTTTCTTCGTTTATCTTTCTCCAACAATTAACTGTAAATTATCATTATGGACCTCTTACAATAGAAAGCAATCAATCATTCTATAGGGATTAAACAATCACAAAGTCAACGTTTTCCAAACTTTGTTGTTCTTAATTAATGAAGGCACAGGGAAAACTTCTATTTGTAATACGAGCAAAAAAGAGATTCGAATATTTTTTTAATCAATTTGTACTACAACTCATGACGTTGAAGACCATCTTGGTAATTATTTATAATTTTCGTAGGAATTGGTGTAAAAAATATAGGAAATGTCGATAAATTTAAGGACAAAATTTAATTTTGTAATGACATCAGCTTACTTGGGTCAAACATCCAATACACCCTCAATTTTTGATTTTAGAAGGTGTTATTTTACGCAATTACTAATTAAATTTACAAGTTAACTCGTTAACTCTTACAGAGAAATTTTCGAAAAAATAAAACAGCTTGGAAATCGTGGCTTATTACGTATCATGGGCGAAGTTAGGGGGGGGGCTTGGGGGAGCTAAGCCCCCCCAAAAACCGAATTAACCCCCCCAAAAACATTCAAACATACACATATTACACATACACTTCAAAACAAAAAAAATATATGTCTTTTCATATTAGGGCTTTAGACCCCCCAAGTCTGATGACCTAACTTCGCCCATGTTACGTATCAGACAAGTAATCCACAACATTGACTTATAATATTCAGATAAACTTGGGACAAACATATCATTTATACTTGTTCTGATAAGATTAAGAAAGTAGGTACAATTTTCAGAATTCCAAGTAACATTTCAACGCACAATAGTAAAACCACGTATGTTTTTTTCGATATCGGCTTGTATTTTCCTTAGTGTTCTATTATTGTTGTTTCAGACAAATATAAACATAGCACTTAACAGTACTAACATACTTTTTAACACTCGAAACTGATGACAAGGATATGCCAGTATGTTTTATACTTTTTTGTGTGAGCGAAATTTTTGGCGAAATACCCATATACAAAATGTTAAACTCGTCAGAACAAACGTTTAACCCAGTATATTCTAAAATTATTTTAAATAACCCATTTTGATTTTTCAAAGTTCTTTTTCGAAAGTGTAGAAACAAAATAAATACGCGGTATTCATAAGAAATCAGTGGAACCAGGGGCGGCTCAAGATAAAAATCTCACCCGGGCAAGAGGGCATTTTGGCGCCCCCCCCCCCCCCGTATTAACTATATGTAACAACTATGGTGGATAATTAATACTAAATTATTACAAAAAACATTTGCGAGCTTTTTTATCTGCAAAATCTTTAATAAAGGAGTCAATATCTGGACGTAAACGTTTCAGTTAAATAATAAACTACTACTTATTCCTATAGGTAATGAAAAAATAATCGTTTTAACAGTAGATTGCAAGATTGCCCAAAATTCACCTTTACCTATTTTTATTAGCGAAAAGAAAGTGAGTTTTTTTCTCAGTTCATTTTTATTTCATCCGCCGATTTGGCGCCCCTCTGGCGCGGCGCCCCGGGCAGTCGCCCGGGTCGCCCGTGCCTTAAGCCGCCCCTGAGTGGAACACGTAACTTGAAATCTTCGAGCGAAGAAATTACAGGTAGGCGTTGCTGGTATGCCACATAATCATTACAATAGGTAATTTAACTGAACTTTGATTAGTCTGGCAAATAGCTGCAGCGGTTTAACTAATAACTTCAATAAATTTTATTTTATTTTCACTTCAGTGCTTTGCTTGTTATTACGCATGAAATTTGCTGTAAATGCTCATATTTCATTGGGTGTTTAAACTTCTAAATTGTTAAAAAATTCAAGCATATACTTACTTGAATGATCTTTTCAAAAATTCGAAATGTTTATACATATGTTGCAATTTTTGAATTTATTTTGGATGACACAATAGTTGAAAGATGAAGCATCAGTCAGTGAAGATGACATTTTCAGATAGTTGGGAAAGCCTTTCTTTAAGGTAGTTTTAAGGCAAATCGCCTTCTTATAAAAAGTTTCAAAATGAGATTCCGTAATTTCAAAATTAGTTTTTTTTTCATCGGAATTAGCGCATTACATTAAGGTATGCGTAAATATGGATTTCAATATTCATAAATAAAGGGATTCCTTTATTTTAATTAAATATCTGTAGAGATTACAATATTACAAATACACTCGCATTTGATTATGCACATATAAAACACGAATCTATTAAAGCTTTATAGAATTCGCATTTTAAAAATGAAACGTTTTGTATTTGACGTTTCTTACAATTGAAAAATAAACACTGTTGCAGAGCAGTCATCAGTCTATCCCCGAGATTTATTCAAAAAAGTCGTTATTTTGACTGGCTGCTTGCTATACAAAGCAGTACCGATGGTAATTTCCAAAATTTTAAAGCTGCTTAAGCTTTATTTCAATATGCATGCATTGAATATGAGTGTAGGTACCTTTAAATATGCAAGAATATTTAATTACACACGAGAGAACCCCACATCATTCAAAGCTTTATGTTGTAGTTAGTTTTCAGAAAAAACGTTTTTATACTTGTAATTTCTTTTGATAAATTCAAAAATACGCATAGTCATAAACTTGACTATAAATTGCGCCCGAAAACTCTTTAACTCCAAGATTCATTAAATAAAAGTCGTAATTTTGAATGTCCGCCTTCATTAGAAAAGAGTAAATTCCATGATTGTAATGTCCATTTCAGTCTTTACTTCAATATGCAAGTTTGATAAGCTTTTTGTACAACATTTGTGAATTTTCAGTTTGTGCTTTAAATAACAAACTTCAGACGGTTTATAGGAATAAGAATAACTAACACATTTACATGCACAACCAATGGAACTAATTACTGTAATGTACTTCAAAGATTATAAAAGTTAGTTTACTTATAGGATTAGAGCTGCGTGCAAATGATATGAAAATTGAAAGCAACACAGCATATCATAACCTGACAGGTAATTTGCACCTTACTTTCTCAGACTAGAGATACAACCTTGCTTGAAAACTAGTCTTATTTTACCGACAAGTATGGAAAATAGGATTAAAACGTACCGTTCTGCTTTTTGGCTCGCATGTTTCTATTTTTCCTTTTAGGCATTTGGTACCGATGTTGTTGAATCTATGGGTATCACAAACGAAAATCTCCAACAGTTAAAAGCACATTTGGCGAGAGAAAAAAATCGTCTCGTTTAACACTCGGTTATTAGTTCATCAAAATAAATAGTAGCACTAAAATACCTTTGGACTTTAAAATTAATTTGTACTATCACTAAATGGTATTATCACAGTAGATTGGGCCTAAAGCCAAATAACGAACGCATACGGTTTAGTCCAAATAGTACGTAGTGTCAGTTTACATTTCAAACAGTTCTGGCAAACGAATGTTAACCACAGTCGATAGCACGATGAATATTTACAAACGAAAACGATATCAGTGGGCGTATTGAACACATTGCCGAACACCTGATGATAAACGCTACGCACACCCTAAGAGCGTCAACGGAACTGAAGCCGGCCCACAGATTACAGGTTGTTATAGCAGCCTGTGAAAAAACAAGCTATCCTGCCGCGTTCAGCTCAGACTATGTGGTGGGGCACCAGACTATTGTTGTATGTATGGATGCTGCGAGCTTACAGCTTGGACCGTGAAAGATCGTAAAGATTTAGGTGAGGCACTTGGAAAAAACTTCCTTCATGATGGTTTTATTTTCATGCTTCGACTCTCAAACGTTTGTATCTCATTACTAATTGTAAAATCTGGTGATGTTTTTTCGGTATAAAAAAATTTAAAATGATGGATACTTTAATTTTCTAACAATAGAAAAACGAAACTATCAACTCAAATTTCAATCAAAATTTAAGTAAAACGTTGGCGGAAAACTTGTGCAATTTTTTGAAGTTTAAATAAAATTTTTAAATCAAAAATAATCAAATTGCCTTTAAAATTTATCTTTCGATTTCTAGCAAACTGATCGTGAAATTTTGTAAATCTGATTTGATTTAGACAGTATATCTGTATAAATATAATTTTTGTTAATCAAATTTTGTAAATGTAATTTCAGTAACATTTTTAAATCAAACAGTATTCAAAATCACCTTAAGAATTGTTTACAGCAGAAAATTCAAGCTGTCTGCTAAGTTTTGTAAGTCTAATCTAAATCAAAACATAAGCAACGTGTGTTGAAATTTTAAATTAATACAGAAAGGTTATCCGACTTCAACTTCAAATTTGTAAAATGACAATGCAGAATGTACAATTATAAAGTCTGACGATTAGGATACGCCCACAATTTTTGAAAATGTTGTAGACTGCTGATTTTCTAGCTTGTGTCTTTAATTTCTCGCACCAAAAGTAGGAAATCGCCAAATTTGGCAATATCAAAAAAAAATTTGAGAAATTTTTTCATCAAATTTCGCCTCTTTATCTTATGTAAATGTTATTATAGAAATATCTGTACGCTCTTGCATAATACGAATTTTATTTATATGAATGATGAATGCTTTCAAGTATTAAAAAATACCTAAATCTGTAATTTATTAATTAAAAAATATGACCTATTGTGTTAAATAACATTATGAATGTTACATATTTACACCTCGAAGTTTATAAAAATTTAACAATTTTATTATTATCTTAAGAGACTTAATGCGGGTTATACAAAGATGATTTAACCTCATCAAATTAATCCTTCGGTAAAATGAACATTTTCGTCAATTTTGATTATTCGTTAATTTAACAAAAGCTTTGTGCAACTAGAAAATCAAAAATCAAATGACAGTATTCTTAGATAACAAATCGTTTACTTTGCTTGAAATGCCTTTTGTTTTTGAGTTTATATACAGAGAAAAATCAAGCGGACAATAGAGTAACTTTTTAAAAAATATGGTTTTCTGCGATTAAGGCCACTTTCTATATCCCCAATAAATTTAACTTTGTGGTATTTACCATGGAAATAATTGTATTAACATAGGTTACTATTATAAACTCGAAGTTAAAAATCGTCAGGAGATAGTGCAAAAATAGTGGCCCTTAAATAGCTACAATCAGCAAAGTATCAAGTGGTCCAATTTAAAGACATCCTTAATAGCCCATTGAATTAAAGCTTGTTTCGGAAATTTGTTGACAATGATACAAAACAAACAATAATAACATAAATTTAGATACTGTTGTGACTAGTTTTAGGACATCACTTTTTGTTCCGTGTATCACCGAGTTCGACTTTAAAGTAATATAAACTTTAAAGTGGATCTCTTGATACACAAATACTTACCAATCCCCTCAGTATTTGCATATGTATAAATATTTCAGTGTATAAATCTGAAACCTCTTTAGCAATAAACGAATACACAAAAGTTCCAATAAAAACTAATTATTTTTGGAGTTTCTCCCATTATTTTAAAATTCTTTAAAAACGTCCTCAAAACATAATCCAAAGAAGAATATTTTAATTTCAAAATTATCATTCTGATTCAATTATTATACACTTAGGTTTTCATGTAGATATTGAGATAATATCAGTTGGTACTTACATATTATGTTAAATAGAGGCTACTTTTATTTTTAACGAATTAAAATTAATGATTATTGTTATGTAGTTTTAATGTAAAATAAAAATGTAAATAGAGTTAGTTAATGTTATTGTATTATAAATTTAATTTAAGATAGTTAGAAAAACGTAGAAACGTATGTTTGAAAGGACATTATTATTATAAATAAGTGTTACCAAGGAAAATGAATAAATATTTAAGTGTTACCAAGGAAAAGGAACGAATAGTTTAATTGGAAGAAAATATGAGAGAACCAGGACAACGGGAGTCAAGATAAATAAACAAGTAGATTTTTTTTCTGAAAAACCAAGTTGTGTGTTTTTCGGTGAGCTTAAAAACGGAAAATAAAATGGGAGTGCAATTTTATTTCCAAAAGGAAATTGCATTCTTGGTTAGAAGATAAATAAATGGTGTCTTCTAAATTAAAAAGGAAGAATAAGGTGATCTAAGAAATAAATTGGTTTCCTGATCATCTGAAGATTCAAATTGGATTCTTGTACAGCTAGTGGCGTACGCACGGGGGGGGGGGATAAAGGGGATATATCCCCCCCATGATCTGTCACAAAAACGTAAATTATATTCCTTAACAAAAAAATGAAATACATATACAATATTTTGACACACTTGCTGGTTTCTTAATATTTGCAGTTGTCTCAAAGTCGACAATATTTCATCCTGTCACCGGCATTTCAGCCCTGCAGCTAATGAATACTTCTATATCCCCCCCCCCATGAACGTTCTCTGCGTACGCCACTGTACACTGTACAGCTAAATATTAAGATTGGAGTGGAAGTCGATCAGTGCGTATCAACTGATTTGGATTCAAAAATTGTATCAACTAATTTGGATTAAAAAATTGAATAATTCATTTGGATTGCTGCAGGTACAAAAACGTGAGCGTATTTTAAAAACCATTATAAGTTAATGTTTTAAAAGTGAACGGTAGATGTTACGTTTAGGGAAGATAGGATAATAAAAATTTGTTAATAAAACTGTATAAAAACATATTATTCTTATTGAACTAAAAGGGACCTCTTCAACAACCAGAGGCTGAGCTAGCCGCAATAACAAAATTGATACAAAATTAAATTAACAAACCTGCAATTAAAGTAAATTGGTATCATAGCATTTTTGTCGGTATAACGTGTTACTGTTAATTATAATAATATACAGGTGACCGTCATAGCAATATATTAGAGTTCACGATTAAAGAAAAAGAACACGGATGTTTGTGAATGAATAACTGACTGATTTGCTCTAATTATTAATGGATATTAAATGATTGCTTTATGTGGTTAACCATTTGTGTATAAATATTTCAGGCTTAGATCGATGCATATGCAAACGCATATTTAAACTTTTTGGGCAATAAAATGCATACATAAAAGCCTAACTAAAATTTAAAAATGCGGGGCCCCATTACACCGTTATCAATGCGTTAAAAATTATTTTATCTGGTTATCATATACGCTTAGTTTTTCAATCAGGTAATTTAAAGTCAATTGAGAAAAATTAAAAACATTAAGGGTCGGTCTTTCCATCTCCCGATAAATTTAACTAGCAGATATTTGCCATGGAAACAATTGTGTTAATAATGGTTACAAAGGAAAATATCTAGAAGTTAAATTTATCGGGAGATGGAAAGACCGAGCCTAAATCATTTTCTTTTGAGATTTATAATCTAGAAATTACAAAAACAAAATTATTGCTTTGGGTAATTAACTATTTCTTTCTAAATACTTGATACTTAGACTGATCTGATATGCCTATACGTAAATGTATATTTTAATAAAGTTCTTCGACAAAAGGTAAGTCCAAGTTCAACAAGAAAAATTAAAAAAATACCATTAAACAGCTGAAAGAACATGTAGAATTGTTGCACCTTGAATTCAGCTTTTATACAGAAAAGTTCGTGGGAAATTAATAATTAACAATTTTGTGATCTAGCATGGTTTTAGGAAACTAAAAGATATTTAGAAAATGAAGATTCAAAATTGTCACCTTAGATAAAAATATACGTTTATAGTCTTTAATACAGTCATGTTCGAATTTTAAAATATTTTAAACTGATACATAAAATTAACAAATTCCGGGCCTTATACCATTTTCAGTGAGTTAAAACTGTTTAAAAATGGAAATTCAAAAAAGCAAGATTTTTAACATAAAACCCATGAACTCTGCTTAAAATAAATGCTTAACTCCAGGTTTTAATATAGATAATTTCCAATTGATAATGGAGAAAAATTAAAATACAATAAAACAAAATTATTTTGGTTTAAAACCGTTTATAATAGTAAAATATATCGAATAACTGCTTAATTATTTTATAATCATTCTAAACAATCAACAATACTGTAAATACATATACAGTGTGTTTCACTTTACATGAAGCCACCTAAATAACTATTTTATTAATAACGCAATTAGTATAAAAATTTTACCAGTGATAGAGGCCATTAAGACGAATGTTTTTTGTAGGAATGAAATTTTTTTCCAAATCTAGCCAACTATGATTAAAATAAAAACTAGCGTTTCAAGTAAAGTCATAGCAGCGATTAAGATAGAGCAAAAAAGTATTTAAAAAAGTTGTTGCTAATCACAAAAATACTCCAAATACGAAGTGTTGCTGAAAAATTTCATTTTTTAATTTTCTGCATTTTTGTGTGAACTCATTAAAAAATTCCTTATCTCAAATATCACGTGTGCGATGAACAATCAAAACAATTAAAAATCGTGGGAAACGTCAGTTCACAAAACAATTTACATGGATTTTTTGTTGTTTGATTAGTGATGGCTGAACAACGGTAAAGTATTCCTGAAAAAGTAGAAAAATTAAAATGAAAATTTTTCAGCGAAACTTCATATTTAGAGTAGTTTTGTGATTAGCAACAACTTTTTTAAATACTTTTTTGCTCTATCTTAATCGCTGCTATGACTTTACTTGAAACGCCAGTTTTTATTTTAATCATAGTTGGCTAGATTTTGACTCTAAAAAAATTTCATTCCTACAAAAAAGATTCATCTTAATGGCCTCTATCACTGGTAAAAATTTTATACTAATTGCGTTATTAATAAAATAGTTATTTAGGTGGCTCCATGTAAAGTGCAACACACTGTATATATACAGTGAAATCTCCCTTAACGGACACCCCCCTTGGGTGGACGCCCCCTTTGGACGGACACCTTTGCTAGGTCCCGGCAGCGTTCCATAAGAAAAGCATTGCAATGACTCTCCCTGGAGCGGACGCGGACACCCATTTCCTAACATTTGACGAAAAAAAATGTTCTCTTGTGTGGACACAATAATGCATGCCGATGAACTTTAGGCTCGGTAGTCGTTCGTTTATTCGTTTATGGCTTAGGCGGAGTTAGGGGATTCCCCAAATTACCGAGATATGCGGCTTTAAAAGCGTTTTCTTATTGCATTTTTCATTCATTCGTATACGTGCATGCATGGCGTTTTGAAAATGGATAAACAGAGGGTTATTTTGACACTTAAACAAAAAAATTGAAGTGTACAATAAAGAAAAATTAAGTGTGAGAAATTTGTCGTAGCAATTTAATATTGGAAAATTTTCTCGTGAGAGGACACCCTTCTTGGACGGACACATTTTGATGGTCCCTTCGGTGTCCGTTCAAGATTCCACTGTATACGTATTTTGAAAGCACAAATACAACAATGTGACGATTATCACCAATTGTATCACTTCGAAACATAAATTCACTAAACTGATACTTTTAAAACGGGCTTCGGGTACCATAAAGCAACACAATAGGACACCTTTAATGATAGAAAAACACAATGGTTTTCATAAATAACAGCTTAATGGTAAAATTGGTACTCACTGAACATAATTGTTAGGTTCTGAAGCGCTACTGCCTAGCACAACTTAAAAAACCCTCACTACTTAGTTCTATAATTTTATAGGTCTTAAACCAGGAAATTAAATAATAAATATCACGAATTAGTGAGTTTACATCAACTTTAGGTCAAAGATGGAATTTGTTTTAGTTTAAATAATGTATGATTAAACGGGAAACTTTGATTTTCAATGGCTAACATCGGATAATTAATTAAGATTATTTATTGGTAACAGATGGAACTCTGAGGGTCAAAAATAGCAAAAAAGAGGAACACATGTCAATCACATCACGTCATTTTCTAAACAAGTTTAATGTTTGTTACATACATATTTTGTTATGCAGATTGAGAGATCAACTACCAGATTTTACTTTTGTAAATAATTAATTTAAAATATTTCACTTATTCTTTACAAAAAACCCTGTGCTGAAAACTGAAAGCTTTCAAGGTACCTTTGAAGAAAATATGGACGGTCTAGCTAGGTCAACGATGTTCAAGGGTAGAATAAAAACGTCTGAATTGCAATCAACAAGGAATTTTTATGAGTTTTCACGAGTTCTACTAGTTCGTTGGCGTTTTCCCATCCCGTATAAATGAAAATTAAATAACCAGACGTTATGACGCTTTGAAAATTCTACAAATTTTGATGAATACCATTGCTTGATCAGATTGTTTTCATTATTAAAATTTGGTCTTTGCCCACAGATAACAAATGAATTGATTATTTATACAAGTTCAGATCAAGAGCTTGTTCTTTCGATAACTGTAAAAAAGCCTGGAATAAAGTTCAAATCAAAACAACGTAAACAACAAGATATTCATTGGGATATAAAGATTTGGCGTGATTATCAAAACTTTCGACCTTCTTCTACGTTGTATAAGTTATTGCTTTTCTCAGTAGGGTAGGCGCTCGCCACTAACAAAAGTGTTGGTCGTTACAAGATCAGGTTTTGATGGTGTTTGAACCTTCAGGTATATTCTGTAAGGTCGAAAGTTGCTCCTCGGAACCGTTTTGTAAGGTGTGATGTGGGATGCACAGATGTTTCTTTATTCCTTTTCCTTTGTGACCAAAAATGCAAGTTGGCCATAATTTATTCAGCTTTATGACATCAGTTAGGGGTAATTCGATTATTTATTAAGTTTTTTTGTTGAACTGACGGCTATTCTTGCGCCCACTATGGAGCTTAATTTTAAGACGAATCCCAAATTTTTCTTTGTAATAAAAACGGACAGGTATTAATAAGAAAACCTATAAAAACTTCTAGGATTTTTACAATGCCGTTGTTATTGATGTAATTTAGTTCTGTATAAATTGGGATTTGGTAGGCTTTTTATGACTTTTTTTATAAATCACTAACCTACAATGTACAATAAATACGTTAATAGCACTAATGAAACCTCAAATGGAACACATAATGGAGTTTTTACTTATTACATCTTTAAAACCTTAAAAAGACGTTGATTTTAGTAGCTTACTGAAACTGAAAAGCACAGCAAATTTTTTCATGGGGATCTCAAGAGGTTTTGTAATAATTTCGAAATTTCAAGCCAAATACAAAATACCACGAAGTATTTACTTGATTTATTGTTTGTTTGAGGTGTGTGTAGCAACAAAGTTCAGTAAACGATAACTAGGCTGATTCGAAAATGATAAAAATAGGATATACCAACAATCAGATTACCTATTGCCAAGTCTTACCTTTACCTTAAATAACGTAAAGTTTAGCTAGCTTGCTGAGAAGTGTACTCACCTGAAACAAAAAAAAGCGTCTTAAAACATATTCTTACATACAGACATAAAATTTGTATGAATTAAAAAGAGTTTAATATTATCTATGTTTTGTTTGCAAACAAATAAATAAAAAATAAGATATTTAAATATAATGCAAATGATTTTAATACTCCTTTTATACAAAATAATATAATGCCACACCAACACACATAAAGTCCCCTCTAAATAAATGTGTAAACATTTTATGTCACTAAAACACCACCACAGCAAATTGCTAAATAATAAAACGCCATAAACTACGTAAAATGAATATTATATGCGATATTTATGGCCTCATTTACGTATTATAACAATATTTTACTATTACCTGAACGTGCGAAATTTTTACGGATGCTATTTTCAAGTATTTCCTATGAGGGTTCGTGTTTCTTTTTTTTAATCAATCCGCATAAGAAACTAATTTTCATAATAATACTAAATATAATTTATTGCTAAATTTATACCTGTCACCATCGTAATCAATAATTTCAACTGGACTTTAAGACCTGTTTAAGAGGATATACCAATGAAAATAACAACTTGTATAAAAGCTGGTAATACAGCAAATTAAGCTGCATTCCGACAACAATTCAACTCCTAAGAAATATCCTAATAAATTTATGCTAAGAAACGTCCACAAATATGACACATTTATACAAAAAGCCGACAAAAAAAGTTGCCGTACCTTGGACCAATGACCACTCATTCCATTGTAAATGATTTTATTTAGAAAATATGATCATAAATCAAGGTGGAATTTATTTATATCCGTTCGAAGTTGTCCCGTAGCATTCACACCTCTGATGGTAATATTATTGTTGCGAGATGTTATTAATGGTCCACGGAATATCCATATTTGTGGTTCACCTACGATTTTCCCATTTAATATCCTAATTAAAATGCTAATCCTCGATATACAACATGGAAAACACGCAAACAGAAAACGCCCGAGGCCATAACCGCTTTATAATAAATTTAGTTTATAATTTTTCACACAGTTTGTGAGAAAACAATACTTAAGCAACTTTTACCTAGCAAGGGAAGAAAAAGTGTCCTTGGACATGTTTAAATATCTGGGTGTTCTGGTGGAGTTAATATCCCGCTGGTAAAATTACTCACGTGAATAATTGACACATTAATCATATTTTACTTTAAGGTTATACTGATTTAAATCTGCATTTATTTGCTTCAATATTATTATTCCGCAGTGCAGGAATCTTCATCCACGTAGGCTTAGTACAACTAAAGCAACACAATAATTTTTTCCTACAACGTAAGTCTAAGATTTTATCTTTACTTGGTAATATTTCAAGGTAAGTAAAAGGGACGTTTATGGGAAAATATAACAAGGATATGATCGTTTCGATAAATCATTCTAATATATACAAAGAATTTGAAAAATGAAAAATAAAACAAAACACAAAACAAACACTGCATAACACCATCATTTCCTGAAAAACAATTTTTGCATTACATAACTGGCCGTAATAAATACCAATTTTATAAATGAAGTACATCAGCTTCCTTATTATTGTAAATTCCATTACTTTGGTATGTTGCTTGTTTCCTATTTAAAACAATGTTAGCACGTAATACAAATATGCATTTCCTTTTAATAAAAGCATTTTTAATTGTACATTTATGCAACGCTTTTCCGATTATGTAAAAGTAAAAAAAGCTACACGTTTGGTGTATGGCTCTGAAGAGTCTAAAGCATAAAGTTCAGTATTTTGACATATTCTGCTGATTCATAAAAAGTTGATGTATTTATTTCCTTGATTACAAAAATCTTGTAATCCTTTCTATAATTTAATCAGGTCAAAGGTCTTTATTAACAAAGTTTTAGTACAATGCGATCAATAAAAATGTCATCTCTAGTAGACCATGTTTTGATTGTGAGTCCTATGCATCATCATATTATGTTACTGTCACAATGGCATTTTGAAGATATGTTATCAGATTTTCGTGGATAGTGGTAATTTTTTCATTTCGTAATTTGGTAATTGAAAAAATAAAACGGGATAATAAAAGTCAGAGAACTGCCTGCTTTAATTACTAAACTTCAACGTGAAATGCAAAGAACAAACCAACAACCACGAAACCCTAACAAACATAACCTCAAAATTAAATTATGACGTATGTTTTCGAAAGCATGGCCTACTTTACAGACGAAATTTTATTGATCACATGATGTAAATATTTTCCAACTATAAATTATAAACTTATGCTGTAATATCGATTTGCAACAAAACAAATTTAACCATCTATTGTTATAAAACGTGCATATTCTCACAAAGGTAAATCTGAATTACAGCGTAGCATAACGATTTCTACAACCATATAGAGACAAATTCTTCGAGCGAAATGAATCAAAGACTGTAAATATTTTCGAATGGAAAAACAGCTTCTTTTGAACTTTTGTGTCCCATAAATTTCCCCGATAGCGTTCTTTCCTTTCTGTATACGGAAGACCTATTATTCTGCGTCAGCCACGATAAGTATGTACACTTTAGATTCTACCACAGTGTCGTTCTTCTATATAAAGCCTTATAGATATACGATCGCACCAAACTAAGAACTTAATTTATAGATATTCCGAGAATGCAACTTTTTGTTACGACAAACGCGGCCCGAGAAAATTCACTTCTCGATTTCCTTAAATGTATAAAACTAAGTGGTGTGTTCTTGGCAAACAAAACGTCAATGTTATACGAAGTGCTAAGAAGTTCATATAAATCTTCGATGAAACTTCAATAATACAACGTTAACAATCACCTATCGTTTTTAATTAATTAACATATAAAAGGTTGACCGCTTAATGAAGGCGGTTTAAATGTCATAAGATTCCGATTGAATGCCTTAATAAAAAAAAGTCGTTAATTGCGGCTAATTAATTAATTATTCAATAATAAATTGCAGTGGGAAATACTTTCACTAGACATCAAAAACGCAAAAAGATAAATCCAGGATTCACATAGAATCTCGATGCAATGGGAAAATGGTAGGTTATAACCAGATACTAAGTGTCCAGTTTTTACCAACATGAAAAACCGGCTATATGAATTTAATCAGTAACTAGAATGAAACCATTTTCTGTCTAATGAGTTGTAGTAGTAGTGCGCATAGACAGGCTGACTGCAACCATAGTGCAACACTTCTGTAATGATCCAGCATTTAACGCGTGTTGCCTTCCTGTTTTCGTCTTTAATAACGATTATTTTTGGAGACAGAATGTTTGTATTGGCTGGTTTACCTCCTTTTTTGAAATTTCACCTTAGGACATTCTGCGATAACGACACGACATCGATTGTTTAAAAATTTTAAATAATCTTGGATTAGCGGTTATCTTCTAAAGGACAATACCACTATCGATGATTTCAATTTATTATAAGTAAATCGATTACAAAATTATTGTAAATAATAAAATCGTGTTATCTGGCTTTCCTGTTAACATAATAAACTATTTTTAGATCAATGCCTTATTACTCAACCTTTATATCACTAGGAATCACGAGGAATTACTAATGTTTATCCTAAACTTTAATATTTGATTTGTTAATTTATACTGGGAACGCCATTAATGTGAAAATTTCATATAAAATTTTATTTCAAATGTTCGAAGTGCACGCATGGGAAATTCAATGACGATTCTAGCTCCAATTAATTATTAAAATAAAAATAGTTAATACATTTTTTTAAATAGATACATATAAATCAATGTTTTGTTACCTAATGACTTGGAACATTTTCTTTCGTTTTCAGTTTCTATACACCCTCTGTAATACTTCCTTGACCCAAGTTTTCCCTTTCTATTCCCAGCTACTACCCATTGCTGTGTGACATTCGTTCGTTCTTTATCAGTTGCACATAATCCATTCACATTATTATGCGTAAGTTTTATTTTTAATCAGATTAGTTTAGTTGGAAATTTTCTTTCGTCCCTTCGTTTTTTCTCATTTTGATATTTCAAACCCCACGGCATCGACATTTTTCAGGCTCCCCCAAATCTCAAGTTTTCAATATCTTCGAATTTCACTACCCCGCCAATGCCCAATATCACGTCACACCAATTATAGTACATTTCCGGATTGAGTTACCAATCGACGAAAATTTTATGAATCTTAATGCATTTTTTTATTAAGTCCCGCTTAACCGAAAACTGATTTGTATTTCTTTGAATCTTTTTTAAATCTAGATAGCCGTGATAGCAAATGAAAAGCCTTAAATCTTCATCATCATCATCATCACCATTGTCTCGACAACCTTTGTAAAGCCTTCGTCTTCCTAATCTGCAGTACTGGAATGTCATTCTGTATTTGATCCATATAACGGTCTTTCGGTCTTCCAGCTGTTCTTTTCCCGACTTGTTTAGCTGACTCTGCCTCTCCCATCCTTTCTACATGCCCTATCCATCCCAGACGCCCTATCTTAAATGCTATTATTATGTCTGGTTGTTTAAACTTTTGGTACGGTTCACTATTGTAGCGTCTACGCCATTCTCCATTATCCCTTATGTCTTAGTATTTCTCTCTCAAAATTCCCTAAGAGACATTTAGTTCTTTTGGAAACGGGAGCCTCTCGGCTAAGGCATGGTAACCCTTACAGAAGAGTCCCTGGCCCTCTAGGTTGAAGGAAAACAACATTAGCTACGAATGTGAATGGAGAAAAAGCCGGACTGAACCTACAACGACAACATAAGCTAGGAAGAAAGAATAATGATTTAAGACTATACTCATGGAACGTTAGAACCCTCTATAGATCTAGAACTATGCAGTGTCTGCTGAAAGTACTACATTAATATAATACTGCAAATATAACCGTATTACAGGAGATAAGGTGGACAGAAAGTAAAGTGTGGGAAAAAAAAACATGTACCTAATATACTACAGCTGTCATCAAAACAAACATGAATTTGGAACTAGTTTTGTAGTGAATAAGAAGACCAAACAAAATGTAATAGACTTCGTGGCGTGGTTAACCAAATTATGCAAACTTAGGGTAAAAGGTCGATTCTTCAATTTCAATACAGGTAATAAGAATGCACATGCACCACCTACTGAAAATAAAATCCATAAAAAAAGGAGGAGTTGTATTTGAAACTAGAAAGGATAGTGCAAACCTGCCCAAGCAATGCCACAAAAATAATAATAGGCGACTTAAACGTGAAGGTGAGGCGAGAAAGTCAATATATGCGAACAATTGGGAAGCACAGTATTCAAAAGTTCAATGGTAATGGTAGAGCGCCCACAATATGAAAAATACATACCTACGTCCCGCGGTAACTGACGTTTTTCTACACCTATTTAATTATATTGCAATTATTAGCATTTTCTTCGTGAAAAATAGTACCTATAATTCACTGCAGTGAATTATGGATTCATAATTCACTGTTTTGCGGCCAATCACAAATACAAATCCAAAAATCAATATTTCGCTAATCCAATGATATTTTAAATCGCCCGCGATCAACTCTTTCTGTGGCTGACAATCGACTCGCGTGACACGCCCAAGTGTGTTGTCGTATTGTTTGTTTACGTTTTTCTATTATCAAATTTGACTATTTGAGTCTAATCTATTTGTTTAATAAGTGTACAAAAAGCATTGTATTACATTCGCGATTATGGCCATCATTCGCTCAGATGATTTGAGCCACTCGCTTGCGGCTCGTGGGCTCAAACGTCATCTTCGTGAATAATGGCCGTCATAATCGCTCATATAATAATATACTACACAACATCGCGCATAGACGTTTTAAAGGGGTTTGGTATTATGCGCATGACGTCACGTTGACGGAAGTATGTATTTTTCATATTGCGGGCGCTCTACTAGGCTTATATATTTTGCTACATCTTAAAACATGGTTATAGGAGGCACCTGGTTCAAACGTAAGAACATCCATGAGAAAATCACATTGGTCATCCTCAATATTTTCCGCTGAGTCGATTTTCGATGCATGTTGTCAATAATTTATATACTGTGGGAATTATAGTAGACGGGTGAGTCTATTACCGTATATTTTACCAGCTTTGCTTCAATGGACATTTGTTATTCTTTTTATTTCATACCACTCCTTTAGAAATGCTTCAATTTGTTCTCCATTAATTGATATCGACTCTTTTTGCTCTTGCAGTTCTCCATTTTCTCGTCATATTGATCAATAACAGATCTATATTTAATCTTCGGCCATTCGCTAACATCTTCCTATTCATTCGGTGTTATTTCCATATCTTTTTTTAATGAATAAAAATTCTTTATTTTGTTATTTCTATAATAGTTTTCCTCGTTCGTTTTCCCAAGTCTCTTCTTGCTTTCCGTTTTCTTCTTTCTATACAAGGTGCTATTTTTGGTTCTTTTTTATTTATGTTGGTCTTCATCTTCTTTGTCAATTATTTGTACGTTTGAATTATCTTCTTAACCTTAGTCCTTAATTCAAGTTCGTTAAATAACTTACATAATAAAACAATTCTCGATTATTACCTATAAATTCTTCAACAATTTTAAATAATTCTGCAAAAACACCTCAGGTGTCATTATCTGCTTAATAGTAAAATGAGCAGCGCGACCTTAGCGAAAAACTTTCATTCGTTTTGAGTTATTAATTTTGTTATGACTACTACTTTTTGAAAATATCCATCAAATAGCTCGACGAAATAAAATCATCCCCAAACATAAATTATTCTAATTAATAAAAACTATTAAGACTCCACATTCTTAAATGATTTTCTAATAATGGGTATTTTACTGGCGATACTCTTGTAATGTACATTATACATAATAACATAATAAGTATTTATTCGACCTTTGGTGTTTTTATTTTCATTTTTGAACATTATATAATATTCTGGCAGAACAATTAGCAGCCACCAAAGGCTTGAGACATGGCTATTGTCTCTCCCCTAAACTTCTTAAAATTTATAATATATGAACCAATCCCTTAGAGCAGGGGTCTCCAAACTAAGGTCCGCGGGCGTGGCCCGCGATATGATTTTATCCGGCCCGCGGAAGAATTGTGCGAAAATGTGTCAATTGGGCTAGTTTTCCAATGAGTATCCGCAGAGAAAACATGGGGACTTAGTTACGAAGGCAAAACTCAGAAAATGAAACCTTAACCTTGATAAGCTACAAGGTTGCTTATGTGTTGGGTAAAAGACGAAAACCTTTCACTGATGGCGATATCATTAAAGAGTGTATGATGGAAGCAGTGGCTGAGTTATGCCCAGAAAAAATCAATCAATCGGTATTCTCTCGTGCTGGATAGATCAATGTTTGTGATATCTCGCAACTCTTAGTATTTTTTTCGTGGCGTCGTGTCACACAGGAATTAGCCTCATTTCACAGCATGTATGGCACTACAGCAGGAGAGGATATCTTCAAAGAAATACAAAAAACACTAACAGAATATAATTTGAACTGGAATCGTCTGTAGTGCGTGACAGTTGATGGAGGAAAAAACATGTCTGGTACAAAGATGGGTTTGGGTGGAGAAACCAGAAAAGCTTGTGAGGTTGCAAGAGTATCAAAACCATTGTTTCTTCACTGTGCTATTCATCAACAAGCACTTTATAGAAAACAAGTTGATATGAACCGTGCCTTGAAACCTTTGTTTCTATCGTAAATTTTATTCGCCCCTCATACACTTAATCATCGCCAGTTTAGGTCTTCTCTCGAGGAATTTGATTCTCAGTATGTTGACTTGACATATTATACTGCAGTTTGATGGCTTAGCTGTGGTTCTTTCGCGCTTCTTTCAGCTCAGGAATGAAATTTTTCTTACCGAGAAAAACCATTATGAACCGCTTTTATCAGATACCGGCTTTGGAGATTGGAATTTTTGCTGATCTGGTGAACCACGTGAACAATCTGATGTTTAAAGTTGCAGGTCTAAAATAATTTAGTTTGTGATTTATTCGGTCATATCAAGGCATTCAGAGCAAAGTTGTCATGCTGTGCAGAATTGCATAAAGAAGATGAAGCAAAATTTCTTTCTTCATTCGCAAATTCAGTCATTTCAGATTTGAAACAAGAATTTCAGAAGAGATTTGCTGATATAGATGCCAGTGCAAATTAAATTAGGCTGTTTCAAAATCCGTTTGACTGTGACGTTGCAGATGTCCCCAGTCACATACAATATTGGAAATTATTTATCTTCAGGAAAATGATCATATTAAAGACAAATACAAGGAGCGATTTTTATAAATTTTTGAACCCCGAGGAGTTTGAAGGAATTTACTTGTAGAGTTTGTCTCCAGTTTTGGGACAACGTGCATATCTCTGCGAACAAACTTGTTCGCAAATGAAATATATCAAACTAAAATACAAGACAAATTTATCTGATGAGCATTTGAAGTCGATACTTGTAATTAGCGTTTCAAAATTTGAACCTCAATTTAATGAGATTTTAAAAACAAAAAAACAGAGTCATCATTCATTTGTGATGAAAATATAAGAGTTTTCCGGTTTTGTTTGTCGCTGTCAATAAAATTTAATTTCGGATACTTAGTACCTAATTAGCTTATGAAATTTTGTGTTTTCAATAAAACTCATATTACCTGTAGTTTTATTACGGCCCCCTGAAAAGTGCTGAAGGACCCCATGTGGCCTTCGTGGCGAAAAGTTTGGAGACCCCTGCCTTAGAGGATGGGAAAGTAAATGTAAGAGCTTGCGACTGGGGACTGGGTGACAAGTTGTTCACGTTGTACTTCGCAAACGATCAGATCATAATTATTGAAGACGAAGAGGATCTCAGCTACATGTTTCGAAAATTACAAAAACGCTATGAAAAGGCCAGACTAACAACAAATATGGAAAAGGAAATAAAAGCTTGCCGTTGGAAAAGGATGTGATTTGGGGAGGAGATAAATTCAGATCTGGGAGTTATATTCAATAAAGAAGGGAATAGTAGAGATGAAATGGATAGCAAAATGAATAAAGGTAGAAATGCCATTCGAGAGCTCAATTCTATATTCATTCGAGAGCTCAATTTTATATTGTGGGACAAAAACATAACAAAAACACAAAAGAGGATATAGTGGGGTGTAAAATATAAGCATGGGGTATAAATAAAGTACAGGACAGACGTTTAAGGGTTAACAGAAATTGACTGTATGTGAAGAACTGATGGGAAGTCAAAATTAGACAGAGTGAGGAATACTCATCTTAAGAGTATGATGGGAGTGGACAGGGATAGTCCAAACAAAATCGAAAGATGGCAGCTAGTATGGTTAGACCATACTAATAGAATATACAACAGCAGATGGCAGATGACGTGAAACCGCCCTAAAGAAAAAAAAAGAGGAAGACCAAGACGAAGTTGGCAAGAGGGAATAGAGAAAGCAATGGAAGTCAGGGACCTGAAGGAAGAACAATGCCAAAAGAGAAGAGAATTAGACACAGAGAAGCGGCGACAGCGTAGAAATGATCCCCTTATATTTATATGTATAGCTTTATATTGTTATTACGTTTCTGAGTTTTTTGCTAGAAAATTAGACCAAGTGGTTTCTATCGCATAAGGAATATTATCAATGTATTTATTTTTTATTTATTACTAGAACAATAAAAACAGTAAGCGTCACTACTATAAGAAATCCGCTGTATATTTTTACTATAGATCATGCTTATGCAATAAAATAATTGTCGATATTACAAAATGTAACAGATGAATAATTACGGCTTTAGTAATGTTTTTTCTGCTCCATATAATTTTCATATTGTTACACAAAACACGTTTAACTTTGTTATTATGTATAACAAAACGAAATCTGTTCCTATTAATTACATGCTACGTGATTGTCCGTGAGAACTTAGAAAATTATAGATTAATTTATGAATTATTGAGAACTGGTATGAATTAGGATTACAAAATAACGCTTAAGGCATACAATAATAACAAATTATAATAATAACGACAACAGAAATCGTTTCGATCACAACACTACTGCATGTTTGCAACTAATAAAAGTGCTAGGTTGCCGTCAAAATGTCTGGCGTAAAATGTTAAAATGTAACGTCGTAATATCTTTCTGTACATCGTACATCACTTACGATGGCGTTCTACTTCTGCTTTAACTGAACATGGACGGCTTATTAGGGACTACTGATTTTTGTGTATCTTTAATAAAGCATATTAATGCCCCTGTTAAAAACTTACAACGAATTAAAAATGTACCATTTGGATGATGGTATGCGGGCGCGGGAATTATTGATGTAATCTACTCCAAGCATAACTCGAAACTCGAACGAACACATGCATTAAATGTTAGAATTTCATTCATTATTATGTACAAGGACAAACTTATCTTCCGGTTGTTTGTACTTTCCTCTTGCTGGACTTGGTTGTCAAGTTGAATATCTTTAAAAATGTACTACTCATAAAAAATTCTAGGAATTTTTATTAAAATTATTGCTCGTATTTCCCAAAATTACACATTTCTCAGAATATAAAGGCAAATTAGAGATTGCGTAATCAGAATGCCTATAGCATTTTTATATTACGCTAAAACTGAGCATGAAAACGAGAGTGTATTCTGCTTAAATCATAACAACGAAATAAATTAAAACGCAACTTCGACCACGAAGTTAATGTCGTTAAAAATGTTATACTCCAAAATGCGTGCGTGATTCATTTAAGTATGTATTTTACAATTGTTTTTATTAGTTTTAGATATCGTTTTCTTAAAAGCAGAATTCTATTGTATTCGTTGTATAATACGACATAAATTACATGCACGCATACAAACACAAATTAAAATTAATTGTTAACAACGCATCGATATTTACTAATGAGAATATTATCAATTAACGTTTTGGGAAACAATTTATGTTTGGATTTTAAATTCAATGATAAAAGGGATTAGAAAATATCTAATTAAAATTTAATTGTTTAGTTTAAAGGTTCGGATTTTAATTATTTTTTTGATAATTTAATATTTATGTCCGGAGATAAATAGGTTTATGCTTTGACACTAAACCTTTCAACCTTTGAATTCAATACTTTCCAAATTTGGAGACTAATTAAAAACCTCCTTTTCAACTTGTGTTAAATCCTAAAGCGTTTATTTTTAAATACTTCTGGAGATTCTACACGACTCCTTACTGGTTCACTGGTTGGTTAGGTATCGTACATGTATAAATTATGCATCTCATACTATTCGACAGTCGACAGAGCAAGCTTGTAATTTGCTAATTTATAGTGGAAACCTGGGGAAATTATAATTATTGCTACATACTACTGAAACACTAAGAATCAAGTGTAATATACAAGCACTAAATTATGATGTCAATATATCAGTCCGATATTCAAAAGGTTGGTTTTAATAAAATAATGTAGGTTACATTTATTACAAAACTAAGTTTACACAACGTTACATGGTATTTAACCACTTTTTTAATATCCACGCCCACGCCCACGCTCAGAACGGCGAAGATTTTTAAAGAAATCTTGGCAAAAATAGTTCAACAGAAAATGATTGCCATAATCGTTTGTCATGTCGACGCAATCAAGAAATTTAATTCTTGCAACAAGCAGCAACCATAACAATGATTACAACGTGCTTTTGCTGAGGTGGTCGTTACGGATACTGAGCAGCAACAGCACTGTTAAATTACCTACCTTGTGTAATGAAACACCTGTTAGAGGTGATTTTACCTTTGGACCGGACATTACGTTCCACGGACAATTATATACCCGATTACATGACGATCGCAATTTTTTGTTTGCAAAAGTACTCGAATTCATATTACACGCTGCATTAGCAAGTGTTTAAAATTACAGGAAACTCGGAACAAAACGTGATTGAAATTAGCTGAGCCACCAAACAGTAATCATCGTATTTTTACAGAAGTTGCAATGAAACCTGTAATTGCGAAATTTTTTACTTGGGAGTACATGGGCGGTCCTTTTTCCAATGTCATTGAAGATTTTTTTTGGCAAAATAGTTCTGCCTTCTTTACACTTCTTCTTTAGTTCTGTACGCTTCAGAAATTACTTACGTACTTATATTTGAATGACATTTTTATGGCATAGTTTCTGAAAATCTAAATTTAATCAAATTTAAACCCTTTCTAGAGGCCCACTTGTTAATAATACATTGATATTTCTTTGCGTGCATTTGTAAGAGGTAGGCTGGAATCGAAAACTGTTCCAAATAATAAAAAATTCCACGACTTAAAGTACTTCGGCTTGTATACCAAAAAAGCTTTGAATGACAGACCTAACACACCCCTGGCCTTTTCTAAATAAAACCAACAAGTACGTGAATACAAAAATAAAAAATAAGACAAAATTCTAGACTTATAATGAGAACTTTCTTGGGTTTTCATTTTATTTTAGTCATTAGATCAAGCTACATAGGTTTTCGGGCGAATAGGTAACTTTAATATTTAAAAAAGGAAAGCTTATCAAATCCCAAGTATTTTAGTAAAAACAATTCCAATTTCTCCGGAGAAGTATTTTTTTAAAATTTCGTATTAATTAAGGCCATCCTGTCTTTCTTAATATGTTTATTTTTTTACAATAAGTTCGAGCATTTCCTTTCGGTGTCGAGGCTCGTGCGTTAGCGTATGTGGCTTTTACGGGAGCAATGCACAATCCGTCCCGACTCTGCGAGTTACGTGATTAGTGTGTCGTTTGTCGTTTAGTACAGACATAATTTGGTGCCCAACAACGAATGGTCACCAGGATTCGATTCTGACCTCTCCAGACTGCAGGAAAATCCTGCCCATCCGGAGATTCGAACCAAGGACTAACGTAACTCTAGCCTGGCGCTCTACCACTGAACCACATTGCCCTTAATTCCAACATTTAAAGTTTTTAAAATAGGATCAGAATGATAACCAGTGATTGTTTTTTATTAGCCTGCTAGTATACATCATACCTAATATACAAGGTTTCTCGAAATTACACCGACAACTTCTTTCTATAAGACATTATTAAATTGTAACTCGTATCCTACAGAGCTATTTTCTCTTTGAGTTAATTTAATTGGTTGTGTTTTATTATTTTTAATTAAATAATGCGTCGATTGTTTTGACCAATGGATAACTGGGGCAAAAAAACGTACACAAATTATAAGAATATAATACATATACATATAATAGCAATATTGCTAACGATCGCAACGGATATGGCCAATAAAGAAGGAAAATGAAAATTTAAATAAATTATCTACTAAATCACAAATTGCTAAAATGTACGTAAAAAACATCTAACAAACTTTATTTCAACAAATATAATATATTGACCACCGTATTTACATGCTTAGCTATTAATTTTCCTAAAAAATAATTTTAATAAATTTACGATTGCCCAAATTTGATCTCGAAATCGAAAATTCGTATATATTTAGAAAAGTCCAAAATACCAAATGAATTGAAAATAATCAAAAAGATTAAGGCAGTTTATTAGTAAAGCTGACTAGTATACAGTGTCTGAATATTTAAATGAAAGAATTAGTATCTTTCTATTGTTTTAATGTAATTTACGTATTTATTATTTATGCATTAATTAGTGTTTTTTTATTATTCTAACTTTTTACATGTTAACTGTGAATTATTATTTGTTGCTGGTTTACTTTATGTCATCATCAATCATCACTCAGCCCCTCGCATCCACTGTTGGATATAGGCCTCCTCTAGATTCTGCTATTGTCTTCTGTCCTGTGCTTGGTTTATCCAGTTTCCTGTTACTATGCGTACGTCGTCGCTCCATCTAGTTGGTGGTCTACCCCTGTTTATCTTGCTTTCCCTAGGTCTCCACTCTATAAGTCTTTTTGTCCATCTATTATCACTCATACGGACTATATGGCCTGCCCATCTTCACTTAGCTTTCGTGATATGTCGTATAATGTCAATTACTTTTGTTATTTTTCTTAATGTTGTGTTTGGTATTCTGTCTCTTATTGTTACTCCGAGCATTGCTCTCTCCATCGCTCTTTGGGTAACTCTTAATTTATTTAAGATTGTTTTGTTAGTGTTAAAGTTTCGGCACCGTACGTAATCACAGGCATAACGCACTGTTTGTAAACTCTTTTCTTTAGGCAGATTGGAATATCTCCCTTGAGGATGTCACGCAGTTTGCCAAAAGCTGACCATCCTAAACTTATTCGACAGTGGATTTCGCATGTTTGATTATCCTTCCCTAGTCTTATTTCGTGGCCCAAATATTTATAGTTATAAACCTGTTCTATTTCATTTTCATCAATTTTCATGTTAATATTGGGAACTAGATTGGCCATAAATTTGGTTTTTTGAAAGTTGATATCTAAACCAATATTTTCGGATGCCAGTTTCAGTTCTTCATTGAAGCTGTTTGTTGTTATGACAATGTCATCGGCGAAGTGTAGGTGACTCAGATATTCGCTATCAATATTTACACCCTTTCTATCCCAATTCAGTGTTTTACATGCTTATTCTAACACTGCTGTGAAAAGTTTAGGAGATATTGTGTCCCCCTGCCTAATTCCTCGTTCCATTCTATATTTGTTTGTAGATTCATGTAGTTTAACACTTGATGTTGCGTTATTGTACATATGTTCTATCAAATTGGTGTATCTGTAGTCTATTCTACTTTGTTTTAGTGTTGATAGTATTGCCGATAGTTCTACGATGTCGAAAGCTTTTCTGAAATCTACAAAAACCAACACAACACGAGCGATTCATTTATGTATCCTTTATTTATTTATTTATTTATTATTATTCTTATTCTATAACTTTACGTGTTATACATCTATGTAAAGGATAATGCAATATTACAGTCTGCATTTTTATTTTTGATTTTGGATATAGGTACACTGAGAAAAATGAATTTGTTGTTTTAAGCGCCTGAAAAATGTTAGCCTGTTATATTTTGAAACAACAAAAAATTCGTTACGACAAACTTAAGTTACATGTTAATTTAACAATATGGTTTGGTTAAAAATAGTTCTTTAATTTAACCAAAAAGCCACTTGTTGCAATATCGGACGGCATTTTAATATAAACATCTTCTTATTAATTGTTTCAAGTTACTGAGATTTTTATATTAATGCTGCGTTTCGATAAAATTAACTGAAATAAATATTGATGCAACATTCTACAGTTATTAGCTCAACAAATTTTTGTCTGTTGATTTAACTTTTTGCGGTCTTTATATCATAATTTGAATACTTTTTTAGCCAACACTTTGTTGTTTAATTGAACACTTAAAAACATTCAGTTATAATTTTCAGAAGGTTTGTAAAAAAAACAATGCTATATTTGGATGACGCAAGAATTAAGTCGCCATAAGAGACGCATTGTCAGCATAAAAATACTGTTCGTTACAAGCAATTTTCGTTTTATTCACACAGAAGTGATTTAGTTGTGGTGTTACACAGAGTTACCGCGTTATAATCGGCGAAAATACTGGTAAATAAATACCTATCATAATAATAAAGATTGCATGGTTTAATGTGTAAAATATTAGATATTACTGTCTCAAGCAACTATCAGTAGTAATACAATTTTATTAGAGACCATATTTTTAATTCTAACGTACAAGACAAAATCAGCTGGTTGAAGTATCTAAAATTTGTATAAAATCAGTTACCTACATATCCTCCAGATTCAAAAAACGCGATTTAAATCGCAGCTTTGCCAATGTTATTTCCTCCAAAAGGACGCATCGGATTTATTGAATGTCAAGAAAGTACTTATTATCAATCTTGTGCCTGTATCGCCACTGCCTCATTCTTATTCTGTGTTTAGTTCTACATCTTTTAATAAGTAGTTGGTTATTTTCTAACTTGTTTATATATTTTTTTAAGATGTGTGGAAATATTGAAGATTTCATAATACAAAGAAGAAATAAACTATAAGTGAATTGAATTTGACATCAGTACAGCCATATATAATGTAGTTGGTGCTTCATTTTCGTCTGTCACAGAATCTTATTTGGTAATCGATAATCAATCAATATTTATGTAGTATAGAATATTTTATAGTAACATTTCTACATTAATACACATTGTAAAAAATAAAATGTTTGTTATTGTAAATTAATAGTAATATCATTTATTTAGTTTTATTTAAAAAGCAAGTGAACGTTATTTACTCATAATGATTTAAAATAGTATTAGATACTTATGTATATTCTTTTTAAGTGTTTTTATAGCAACTTTTTATTTTTATGTAAGAATATCTAATGAAAGCATTTACTTTATTAATTGAAATACAATCGTATAGTTCAAATTACTTTGTATTTTATTTAGATGAGATTAGATTATTCAATTACGTATACGCTTTATAATTTGTTAGACTCTAGTTATCTTACAACAAAAATGTATTTCTGCTGTCTACTTATTTTTAATATTTTGCATACAAGTTTATACTTAATCGTCATCTTCAACTTTTTTACCCACAGAGGATTACAGGTTGTTAGGTATTTCTAACAATAAGTCGGCAATCCAGGAAGGTTGTGCAAATGTTTGGTAAGTTGAGGCAGATGCAGTAGTAATCCATACATCAGGTTATTGTTAGAAATACCTAAAAATCCCGCAAACCATTCTAGGTAATTAAGCTAGAGGTATTAATAAAGTTTGTTGTTTTAAACGCAAAAAAAGCTGTACAGGGTGGCCCATTTTCGAAGGGATTCCAGTCTGGAATCCCTTCGAAAATTGGCCACCCTGTGTAGCAAACGTCTAAAACATTAAATGGAAATTTTTTAATACTTGAACCAATAAATTAAACCTATTGAGCTAACAAACTGAATGATAATATCAACATTTTAAAACTGTTAAATCAATTAATAACTGCATAAACAAATGTGATGTGAGTTTTGAATCGACAGTTTTGTTCTTTATTTCAACAAAAACAATACATTGAATGAAATATGCTGTTATCGGATTAATCATTTTAGATTATTTTACATAATAAATAAAGTAGTTGAATTAACCAAACTTATAAGTAATAACAACGTTGTATATTCTGTAAGTAAAATACTCAAAACCGTTGAACCAATCTTTCGAGAAGTTTCCCTCGACACTTTAAATGGGTTAGAGCAATGCTGTTAAATTGTTAAAAGAATCAATTCAGGTTAACATTCCATATTGTTTCTTTTAACAGTTTGAGCACATTGCTCGTATTGAATGTGCAAAAACTGTTGTTTTAAACAATATTTCTTTGATTTAACAGTTTATTTTTTTCAGTGTACATAAATAATTTAAATTCAAGCCATGTCAAGCATGGAATACGAAGTCAGGAAAAATGGGTAATTTAATGTAGCTACACAACCACATTTGGATTTTAAAAATTTGACGGATTATTTTTGTTTTACAACTGAACATTCAAATAAATCGCCCTGCTGTTCGCAGCAGCAGACTTTACGTTTACCTACATTACAATAATTTCCACACGATTAATTCTGTGGGATATATTGGAATAAATAGATAAGCTAATTACGAATTTGTTAGTGCCTTTGAAAGTCCAGAAAAGATGTTTCGCCATTTATTTACAGCACTTCAGAAATCAAAACTTGAATTGTAAATATTTTGGTGATTTAAACGTCTTAAATTTTTGATAAAAAATTATCACAGCAACATAAAACGCAGTTAGTTTATTATTATATTATTAACTTTCAGTTTAATTCAATAAGTCTTTCTAAAAAAACCCATTCTCTCCCAAAAAATATAACTTCCTTTGCGGTAAAACAACTTTGAATTCAACACTGATTCAAATAAAGGTGAAATTTAATCTCGTAGAAAAATATTCCACATACAGAGTTCACAAATACGGAATGGTGGTTTCACGATTCCTTGTAATACTCGCATTAAAACGAGAATCACAATCGTGAAGCAGGTTCGTTCTCATGCTACTTGTTTCTGCTATAAATGGAGCACTTTGCGGCGAAGAATTCCTGGTTTAGAAACGTACTCCTTTACTTTCCTTATGGTTATGGTGTCAGGTTCTGACACATTATACCGTGCACAACGTACATAATCAGAAACCACCAGCAAGAATAAAACGAACTTTAAGCGAAGCCATTATAGTTTACGAAGATTACGAAGAATTTCAAATTGTGGAAAATGTTTACGAATGCGCTTGAAAATTCTCTTTTCCTTCTGTAATTTATTTACTCGTAAACCAGTTAGGGAAATGTTAGAACAGTGTCTTTGGTTTTATTTTTTAAATAAATAAGGACAAGCGATTTATATTCAAAGCAGGTCACTTATGATTTATGTAGCATTTATTAACTACCACGTATCCTTTAATTTGCGGGAGAATTAATCTCCCATAAGCCGAGTTTCATTTCTCTGCAGAAAAAAATATGATTTCTTGAAGTACAATTGTATTGAATATTTGTATAATAAACTAAAAGGCCTTACGAAACAGTTTAACAACTCGGAACCCCTTGCTGTTACAAGAAAGTTTCCCAAACTTCGCAGTCAATTTTACCAACGAGCATATTCCAAACACAAGGAACCATTAGATAGATAATACTGTTTTCAGAGGCTTAGGCAAAATTGTCTGCAACGAAGTTTGAAACTGCTTACAGACGACTGTAATAACAAAACGGTCCTAAGCAAATGTTATTTTTCCAGAACCCCCATTTACCCTGCAGATTAAAAATAACAAAGTTTCTCACGTCTGTTGTGTCGCATATGGCAACGATCGACTTATGAAATTTTCAAAATACAATAACTCATGTTTTAACAACAACACTTGAATATATGAGCTGCAGGTGTGAAGTTTACATTTCTCAAATTCCAATCACCTTACCAGTCGCAGCAGTTCAATACTTCGTTAATTTGTCATTTCCCTTGGTTATTTAAGAAAAAATCCTGACTACATTCTAAGAATTTACACCCCAGCCGTAAAATAAGAGCACAGGATCGTAACTGATACCCACCCGCAATTCACATCTGGAAATCATAAAATCTTGCCATGGATATGCCCAACCCGTGTTTACAAGAAAATAAATAATGACACCGACGATAGAAAAGGGAAATATCGGTTTTCAGTTAACTGGGATTTGCAGTTTTTTACAAGGCCACTATTTTTTGTAATTGTGTTTTTCAATTTATGAAATTATAATGCATTTGTGACCTTTTCCAACATACTACGCCATGTTTACCATAAATCTAGTTTGCAAGTGAAAATAATTTCACGACCAAACTAGCACTCCCAGTTGCTAATTAGACACTGAGTTATAATTAAAAATTTCTTAGAAAACTTGATTATGTTAGTTAAGTGAGAGTAATTCTAAAAGTTGTAGGTGGGTTGCACGGTTGCACAAAACTTTTGTTTAGTTCAAGTACAATTTTTTGTTTACTAATTTACATTTTGCTGGATGAATCTGAATATTGATTGGATTTTGTTCATTTTGACGAATGATTAATTTAAGAAAGCTCTTAAAAAATTATTGTGCAACCCACCTTATACTGGCTTATAGAAGCAATTCGGGAGCTTTGTTAATTACTAATTAACAGTAAACAGACCAAATTAAAGCATTTACAAGAAACGTTACACATTCACAATCTAAAAATAATATTCTTGCCCACTTTCATTAAATTGACAAAAGTTAAGTGTAATGGCAACATAACATTAAATTTTTGAGATTTGGTAAAATATTAGTAATTTTACTTACATACACAGCCTACTAGATTATTTATTTAAAAATGATTTCGTCTTAGCCTCTTAGCTTTCACTCACCACAAAATGTGAAAATTTTAGGTACATTTTTTAATTTACAAAATTAATGTAAATTATGCTAATAACAAGGAAGATATCAATTTATGATTTATCAAGTTTACATTAAGCCGCCTTAATTATTTAGTTAAAAGTAGAAAGTTGAAAGATTAAAATGGTTCCAATTAAAATATCGAATTTGTGTGTAGATAAGGATTACACTTATAAGCTTTCTTAATTAGATTCCTGAATATTAAGATTTTGCTTTCATTTGTAAACCTCTTTTTTACCATTTTAATCCGTTAGGCAATTTATAATACGAATACATTCCCATGATGAACTTTAAAGTTGTGATTTATACAGAAACCTTTGTTAGAAAAATTAAGATCGGAGCATTCCCAAGAGCGATCTAGTAACATTTTAAAATACCATAGGTAAATAAAACGGCATGGGAAATTGTTGTAAAGGAATTGCAACCATAATCAGTTCCAATCTGTTTTAGAAATATCGGTAATATATTCCTTTGTAAGCAATACGAAGTTGTCATGCGTTCGGTTAAAGACAATGGTCTGTGGTCATTGCAATACTATATCTGGAAAGTTGCAAAAACATGCATTCCCTTACATGTAGCTTGTTGCTGAGGTTACCTACCCGAGATATACCATCACACTAATAACATAAAGAGAGACTACAAGAGTTCTCATTTGATATTACCCTAATTTATTACCTTACTTTCCTATAACAAAAGGTATATAGATGTATATTCGTACAAAATTATAAGGCGTGGAGATTTTCCCCGGAGATATTCTACATTAATTCTATTTATCTCGTATATTTTTTAAATTTTATGGTTGCACCGGCTCAGTAAACTTCCACAAGAGTAATCAGAATCACATCTGTTGTCAAAGCATGTGTGATTTGACCTTTTTGAACCAATATGGCTTGACACTCCTTTGTGAAACCTTTAGGGAAGAAAACATAAAGATAATCAATTAACAACATACCTTAAATTCCTATTCTACGTATTCAGTTGCGGATGATTAGGCTTGAGATAATCAGAAGCTGAGCGAAAATGAGTTTGAATTATTGCTGAAAGGTTTAAAATTGGTCTTTTCATTTGCAAAACATAAATGTAAAGCATATTTCAGATTTTTTTTGGCATACATTATTATTACTAAATAATTTTATTTGTATTTATTGAATGACTGGTTAAATAAAGGATTAAACCAAGTATTTATCATGCTGCATATTTAAAATACTTTGTATTTGTGGCAAATAAAAATAATTCAGTAAGTCAAGAATCGTCCTTCAGGATCAAAGTCGTTTCCTCAACAATGATTAATAGTAATTAATAATATTCCTATTATTAATTAAAGTTAGAAATTAAGTATACAACACAGGAAATTAAAAAACGCAAAATGTTTTTACTTATAATTAATTTGTAAGCAAAGTGCATACCTAAGAACAAATTTCCAGTATCTTTAAATGCATATCCTCACATATATATTGAAATTCTTTAATAACGATTATTCTTAGTTCACTGATAACTAATTACGGATTAATTAAAACTACAAGCTGTTGTTGACGCTTGTACAGCAACGACTCCACTTCCTAATCGTTGTGCAACATTCCAAATTAACATAAATGCAGGTTGCAACACACGTTAAAAATTTTATTCGTATGTAAACATTATTCTTCCTGAATTAATGGGGTACCCTCGGATAAATTTCTTATTTTAATAGGTTTATTCCACTTTATATAAATCAATAGGTGCTTGAAGCGTGCAATTTTGTTTAATGTTCGGTCTACTAACCGAGTTAGTAGCTAAAACAATTTTTTTAAGAAACCTTAAATTTGTGTATTTATAGTAAATTTATCTACTTTTTTTAATAAAAGAATTAAGGCGATCATTCAATTTTGTATTCAAATTATTAATTATCTAAAAAAAAATGTGTATGTTTAAGTACAATTTGGTTATGAATATTGAGAAGTAGGATTTAAAAACCAATTTAGTTTGTTCCGCAAAAATTCCTTATGCGTTGTGTAATAACGTCATAATAAACAACGTTTAACGGTGCTGAAACTACTTAAACAATAACCAAACTTATTGTCCTAAGAATGCAAGCCATCTTAGTTGTAAATAAATACGGCCCTGAATGCAATTGACCTATGGCTTTATAACAGATTCCTGTTTAATCTTCAACTTCTTACACACTTGTAGGTAAAGCACGTAGGCTTCCTTATTATGTGACTAATGAAAACTTATAAGGAATTGTTGTTATCCATGCTAGAATTGGCAATACGACAATAAAATACGAGCTTCGTTAATGGCAAAATCACCGCTGTGAGAAAAATTCACAACGATTACTGGATGCATCCACAGACATCTGTAAGAAGGTTGTGAGAAAACGCTCGTCCTTAAAAGTGGCGAAACTACTTATTTTCCCTAGTTTCAAATTTGCAGCTGAAACAGCAGCGATGTGTATTTTAATTTGTTTAATTGTGCCAATCTCAATTCGAAATTCAGAAATGAATGTTTTTGAAATTGAATATGTAATTATGTGTTGCAGAAATCTATAAATTAAATAAAAAGCCCAGAGAACTACAATAATAAATATCAATAATAAAACCTAGCAAAATGAAGTAGGTCAAATTTTATCACTGCAGAATTTTAAGCAAAACGTAATAAAATAAATGACTGCTCATTATCGTAATTAAAAAGAAATAAAAACAGAACTACGTCTTATTTTATGTAAACTGTTGATGTTTAACAACCTTGGTTTTTTGATTATACATATCAGAGGTAATTTTATTGGCAACTGATAAACTTTATATGTAACTGAAATCTCGACTTTATATGAAGTGTTTACAAAACATGTTACTCTTTAACTTTTAAAACAATATCGACAACAATTACCGACAATAGATTTCGCACAATAAACTTAAACTTAATTTACTTGGGAAGAATTAAACAATTGGAAACTTAAATACTAAAAAAAAATTAAGTCTCTCTTAATGACAGTCACTTTTAAATAATAATAGTATTTACACATTAATTGAGAAGCATCCTACGAAAATCAACAATTTTAGAAAACTCGTTAAACGATCGTGTCCATCCATAAAATACCTACGATATCCTCTAATATACACAAGAAAGTTAAATATTTTCACAGGGTCATGTTGATATAAGTAAGATAATACTTTGTCAAAAGAGGTGAGGCAATAAGCAACAATGCTAAAACGGCCATATTATTTAACTATGCGACTCAAAACTAATATTTGAACAGTATTAACACAGGATGTGACTCCCACATTGCAATTTTTAAGACTCCCGGAGCTAAAAAATGACTAATCAGCTAGTAATAATTAACAAACAAATAGGTAAAAAAGAATAAACACACCTAACAGAACTTAAAATGAATGAACGGCCAACGAATATGCAAATATGTACTTACAATGCGGTATACCAATAAAAAAGGAAATTACAGCGTTTTAGTTATTAATGAACGAACATACGTGAACGAACGGAAATAAATAATTGCACACGACATGACTACAAACTCTTGCTGTTCTGCAAATACAAAAAAGTTAACTAGGAAATGTTATATAATGACTTAGTTTATACCTTTTCAACTGGTGATCGCTTGAAAATTATTTAAAGTTGACTTTTTTGACAACTAATGCAATCATAGAACGAGATCTATCAAATTTTATATTCTACGTTAATGTTAAATTCGTATGTTAAACTCGTTTTTGTTTTCAAAGTTTTTACTTTGATTTTATCTTTTTCAGCCAAAACATCACACAAAATTTAATTATTTTAGGAAAACTGGATTTATTCTTTTTTCGGTAATTTATTATTCTTATATCTTCGTAAAAAAGCGCACAAAAAATATAAAACCGAACAGTAAACAAACAGGCGAATCAACATACATCATTCCCAATTTACAGCCTCTTCATTTTATATTCTTAATGTTGCACCACAATGGTACAACTGTACAACATAAAAAGCTAGGATAATTAATACACACCAGCTTTAGAAAAATTGCACGGCGATACGTCAAAATCCAATTTCAAACGTAACATATCTTTAATTACCAAACAGAAGTTAATAATGAACTAGCCATCGAAGCAACCGACAGTAACTTTGTTAACTATAAATCACGATTGTAACATTTCATTTGGTGTGAAATACTTAATAGGTTTCAGCTGACTATACACTAAAACCTGATCTATTGTGGAGTCCGCGTTAAAGTTGATGAGATATATTATTATCCTTGATTGGACAATGACTTGGCACATGTTATAAATTTGACTTTTAATTAATACGTAGGTGTCTAAATAAAACTAGCAAGCAGTAGCGGCCAACAAAGTCGCGAATGACAAGCATTTATAACCCCCCGATATAGGATACGTTAATTAGAACGTAAAACTAGGAATATAAAGCATAAAACAAGACCTTACCAAAAATGATCTCATTAAATACAGCACGCCGCATCATAATAGAGGAGAATGTAGAGGTTACTCACCTGAAAGAAAACATTTAATTAAAATTTGGAAGCTACCAGAGGTACGCATAAAAATTCCTTAATTAAAAAAACTGACGACTTTTGTTAGAACAAACGACGTTAAAAAATGTTAACCACAAAATTGCTTGTTATGTTGTTTTTTGACGATGTGTAGATCTTATCACTGTATTAAAAACAAGAAATTACACAAGAATTATTAAAATGGGATTTAAATTAGAAACTCTGGAACTAACAATTAAAATACAACAAATATCACACTTTTAACTGTTTAACTGTTCAGGTATCAGAAATTAAATGAATTCAAATCATGAACTCTAAATTTGAGCACCTAATTACGATGAATTATAAACAGAACTTGGTGTTAATTAATACATGCATATGCAATATGCATAGCAGAATTTTATGTCCAAAAAACAATACCAATGGTGTAACAAAAGAAAGAAACTCGGCCTATAACGAAAAGTTCTTCTAACGTTTGTTGTGGGGAGTTCCTAGAGGGGTTACCTTTTTTTGGCAACTAGCGTAGAATAGGAAAAGGTCAAAAAAGTTTTTTATATAGCGTAAAGTGATTCACCAAGGGCCGCTTTTTCATCTCCCTGATAAAATTAATTAATTTAATTCATACTGTCCGGTAAATTTAGTTTCCCGGCGCCATTTTGAGTCCAGTAAGTGAGCTATTACGGTATCAGAGCCGGTAAGTGTATCCAAGCAACACTTACCGGATCGTTATTTTATGCACCCAATCAGAGCCCGTAAAAGTGTAACCAAGCAACACTTACCGGCTCTGAAGGGCTCTGATACCGTAATGTCACATGTTGACGTTATTGGAAAAGTGTCACATGTAAAAATTAAAAAATCAAATTGTTTACAGTATGAAATAAAACGTTATACCCCTGATTACATAACAATCAGATACGCCAAGTTAATGTAAAATTTGGCAGGCAGTTTTATGATTAGTTTGCCTTCGGTTGCCAGGCGGCGCCACCGTAGTAGCAGCAGACGCGACTCTAAAGTGCTTAGAATTTAGAATCAGCTGATTTGTATGATTCCAAGCACTTCTGGGTCGCTTCTGCTCGTGCAGTGCTGCCGCCATCTGGCAACCGAAGGCAAACTAATCATAAAACTGCCTGCCAAATTTTACATTAACTTGGCGAATCTGATTGTTATGTGATCAGGGGTTATACGATACATGTCCGGGAAGTTATTATTAAAGTACTCGTTTAGAAATTCTTGGGTCGGCTCCTTCGTCGCCTCGTCCATAAACGTACTTTAAGAAGTCACTTCCCGGACTTGTAACGTAAATTACTATTTCAGACATTTACCATGGAAACAATTGCATTTAACAAAGGATGGTAATCCCGTATCGTGGTAATTTTAACTTCCAGAGAGTAGCCATATCCGGAATTACCACGAGATTGTAAAACAAAGTACGCATATAATTACATATTCCTTAAGTATTTATGAATGTACATTTGAAACCTCTTTAGCATCAAAGAAATACACAAAAGTTTCAAAAAAACCTAACTATTATTTTTATACAATTCTTTAAAAACGTTCTAAAAAAGTTAGTTAAAAAGTAGTGTTTTGTTTATTTCCGACTCAAATATCAGCTTGGATTTTCATGTAAACATACAATGTGATTTTTTAAAAACTCAATTGCAGCAGGCCGTATTCTGTCTTAATAACCTTAGAACTGTCTGTATTAAGTCCCAATACGGCCTGCTGCAACTGAGTTTTTAAAAAATCACATTGTATTCATCCGAGTAATTATGGGGAAAAACGTAAGAAAACGAATCTTTCAGATGATGATGAGTTACTGAAATTTTTAATGAATATTAAATGCTTACTTAAGACGATTAAACATCTGTATTTAAATATTTCAGATTCTAAACCTTGGTATATACAGGGTGTTAGGTAATGCTACTGCCAAACCTTACGGGTGGGTTTGTAACGATAAAAGAACAAAAAACCATTTTTTTCTGTTGTTTTTTTTTCTTTAATTATTTTGTGGTTGTTAATAAAGTTTTATTGTTACTTGATGTATTAGACTCTTATTTATCCGTAACAAAAATGTATAACACTTTTTTGCTCCATTTGTCATTATAAAGCTATTTCCAAAGTTTGGCAGAAGCATTACCTAACACCTTGTATCCAAATGCATAATTTAAACATTTTGAGCAATAATAGCACACATGAAAGGTTCATAAAAAGCCTTTTCATATACATACATAATTTAGAAACTTCGAAAAGTCAATTTCCTTTCTTTTCTTTTAGAATGTGGTGTTTCCATGTATGTTTCTTGTCCAAATGAAGACGTAGATAGCGTACTTCATTTGCTTGAGGGATTGCTATATTAGTTAGATATAAAGTTGTACTTTGCGCTTCATTAACTTTTATTTGCCACTTATTTAACCACGTTTGTAGGAGGGACAAGTGATTTTGCAGGTTTATGGAGGCTATGTGAGGATCGGCACGATTTGAGAGAAGGACAGTATCATCAGCAAAAGTGCCTATATACATATGTATCTGCTGTTGAAGGTATGTCTGCAGTATATAAATGTATAATAGAGGTCCAATAACACTTCCTTGGAGCACTCCAGAATTGATTGGATGAAAATCAGAATATTGTTGGTCATATTTTATCTGGAAGTATCGATTAGACAAATAAGACTTAATACGAAGGTAAAATTAGCTTGGAAGAAGTGACTTAATCTTACACAAGAGACCATCGTGCCATAGCTTATCAAAGGTCTGATTTACATCTATGAGCATTGCTGGACAGTAGGACTTAGTTCCGAAAGTCAGACTAGTTATATTTACAACACGGTGGCACTGTGTGTACTGGTCACTACGCAGAAAATAGCGCTTATCTCTAGAAAACAAGATCCTTCTTTATAAGGTAATAATTAAGTCTGGACGTATGGAGTTGAACTCTGGGGCTGCTCCTGCAAATTCAATGTCAATATCATACAACGCCTACAGTCTAAAAGACTAAGAATGTTCGCAAACGCCCCATGGTATGTTAGTAAAATCTGGCACTAGATACTGACTTTGGAATACCAATGGTTCAAGAAGAATGCACCAAAAGACGTACGAAGTACCAACGAAGGTCATCCAAATACTCTTGCGTCCAGCTTGCAACATGATCCTCCCACCAGAAGATTAAAAAAGAAGAAATGGACGATTGATCTAAAAGGAGGTTAGCCCAAGGAACGCGTTAACATCGGTGGATGAATTGCCTTCATGCTATTATTGTTATTCAATTAACTCATAGAACGTAAATTATTATAATTCGTTCTGATTGTTAATATTTTCTATGAAAACGATTGTATTAATAAATGTTATCATTAAAAAAAAACTTCTTCTTTTCAATTTCCCTTAAGTACCATTACGGCGTCGTGTACAAAGAAAATACATGGAAGTAAAATTACCAGTAGATGGAAAAACTGGTCCTAAATGCATTTGTATTTTATTTAGGTGATTCAATTTCAGCACAGTGTGGGTTGGAACAATGTAATTAATTGGTTTTGACAAAATCTTAATATTGTCTTATTTACACGGTTTTCGAATGGTTCCATTATTCATGCATTTAAAACATTCAAGGAGATTTTAATTGGGGGGTAAAAATTTAGATGACTGAAAAATATAGGAGATAGTTGCAAATTTTCTACTGAATTCTGTAGATCTGTAGATTAATTTATTAATCTATTTTGTTTACCTTTTTTCTTTTGATAGGTGGTTTAGTAGTTTAAGTATATAACTTTATTTTTCAAAACTGTGCTGCTTGCAGATTCCCACACTAATTTCTTAATTGAATTAGTTTTAGTTGATTTACATAATTACGAGTACAATGTAATTAAACAACTTTTTTGTGCTTGCTTCAGCAGTGTAATGGTTAGTATTTTTGTCTCATAAACGAATATACTCAGATTCGACCATGGTTTGAATTCTTGGCATTTTTCCTAAAAAACATGAAAACAAAGTCCACTCTCGTTGGCAGTACCACGGTTAGCATGGTAAAATCGTAGGCAGAAAGAAGCTCTCTGAAGAATTCGACAAAATCCTGGTAGCCTAGTCTGTTTATTTACTAATATAAAACAAACATGACACATTTTTATATTACTGCATTGACAATTTTAATTTAGCATACCAGGGGAGTGGTGAAAGTTAAAATTTACATCATTTAGAAATTTTAATACATCAGGAAACTTTAAACTGTTCAGTAAGTTTCAGAAAGTTAGAATATGTTTCTACGCTTGCAGCAATTTACGGAGGAAACGCACCGTGTATCTGTATGTGCACATTTCCTTCAGAAAGTTTGTTTGCATCGGCGTCATATTCGGTTCTAGTGTCATTTGGAACAAGTTATTTCTTCAAATCAAAATAGTTTTGTCTAAAGCAGAAGTACAAATACTAATCTATTGACTTTTTTGAAGTATGTTTCAAATAACGTTACCACAGATATCGAACAGATTGCATTTTTACCGACTTTTCGAAGGCTTTCGAATAAGCTTCAATGGGAAATTCATAATGCGTTATCTTGAAAATATGGTCACAGTTTACAATCACTTATGCATTCAAACCACCATCAGGCGTTCCCCAGGGTATAATCGTAAATCCTCTGCTGTTTGTTTTGTATGTAAATGATTTGTGCGCAATTTTGTCAAATTCTTTTGTATTACTTTATGTTAAAGATTTTAAAATATTTCGAAGATTAAAACAGAGAATGAGCGTCAGTGTCTTCAAAGTGATATCGATAGTGTTGTGATAATCGTTTATGTAAGTATAAAGTTATAAGCTTTAACATTGGTATTCTGTTTAATTCTGAGATGTGGTTCGAGGGCCACATTAACTCTATAATTCATAAATTTCATCAGAACCTTTTATTTGTGTTAAGAAACTATCAATTTTACAAATCTAAATGTGTTATTAATGTTGTATTACTCATTAGTAAAGCCTCTGCTTGGATATGTTTTGGTTTTATGGATTAATGAAATCGAAAAAGATTTGTTCATTTCTTATATTTTGAAGTACATATTTGGAATGTACCTAGCATAGCCCATTACTATAGTACCAATAGTCGCCGACTCCATGGCCCCATTAAAGCAAATAGCAAAATTTGGTAACTGAAATAGATACTTTTGCATGATTAAGGTTAACTGTTTTGCGTGTTAAGTGTTAAGGTGCCCCCAAAAGTTACTAGCTATTTTACTTGACTAACGATATTTGAGTTCAAGAGAAAGAATGTTATTTAGCTGTGCCCCATAAGGATCTTGAACACTCGGCGCCTATGATAGTATCTAAATCAGGTATCACAGTTACGTAGTGAAATATATTTAAATAGGTACATTACACTCCAGATAATTTGGATATTTAAGTTTTGTATACAATAGTAATTTCCTATATTCTATCAATTTCAAAGTTCTTAATATTATATTGGGCAAGAGAAATGATATTTTTGTGTTAATTCTACAATAATTGTTGACAGAATACTGTGTGCAGCGAATAGTATTTTAATTTTTCGCGATTTAGACATATTTTCTATGTCTCTTATAAACATACCCTAGAAAAGTTTTATGGAAATTAATCCTTGAATTCCATTATTTTAATCGTTTGTTGTTAAGTTTATTTACCATAAAATTTATTATGTATACTGATTAAGCCCTTAGTTAGTTAACTGTTTAAGATAAGCCCATAATGTTGAAAACACGCGGTTTACAATCGTGATAAAAGAATAAAAGTGGTCCTACACAATTCACCTTTGATACACCAAAATGTTAAAATATGCAAAAGCTTCCATACGTAACAATAAATGCAATATAAAATTCCATGCTTCGAGTGTAAACAGTATAAAACTACGTAAAGTTAATCTAGGTTTATATATGCCAAACGGAATAACATTGGTTAATATGCATTTACCACTCATTAAATGCTATAAACATTTTCATCGAGAGTATTTTTAGTTCTTACAATTCATGTGCACACGCCTGCCAATAAATTACCTATTAATTAACGAATTAAAATTTAAAAATAATAATGAATTAACATACATATTTTTATACAGAAGATTGAAAATAGAACGTCAAATCACAATAAATGATATAAACCGAAACTAATCGGCTGACAATTCTCATAATAAAGTTCAATTATATTATTCACAAAGAAAAAAAACATGAAATAGTAAAAATCATTAATCATATAAATGAAATTATATTTCTTGAGAACGTACCGGACAATCAACTTAATGTCATGCAGATGGCTTAAACTCCAAAAATATCAGACGGTTACTACAAAAAACTTCTTAGAATCCTTCTTCTTCAATATGAAATGAAAAGAAATCAAGGGACAAAGGAAAGAAGTAAATTCCAAGATTGAAAGACGGTTCAAGGCTCGAACCTGTAGAGCTTAAAATGAAATGGCTGAAAAGCAGGGTTTCTATTATGGTTTTACAAAGCAGGTTCAGTCAGTGACACAGGTGTTCACTCGAACCAACCGAGGGCCTTTTGTAATTCGATGCACGGCTTCGAGATTCAAGATCACGTTAGGGATGGATATTATACAAAATACTAAAAGGCAGGTGTTTGGTAGCCGCCTTTGTTAACACGAAAAAGGGACGGAACCGCACTTTACAAATTTATTAAAATAAACTAGTTTATATTTCAGAAGTCGCTCAGTCAAATTTTGCTTGAGAAAAAATCGGGAATTATAATAAATTTTCGCTTCGAAAATGTACCTGTAATAAAGCATTCCCGGTGTCGCGTTCCTGAAACTAACCTACGGCATTTTGGCAAGTGTACAAAGACGTGTTTAACTGCGTTCTTAAATTAGATGGATCAGTCAAATGTGGCGCAAAACATCTGGCCACTAATCGTTCTAAACGTTTGCAAAATCTCGAGCAAAGTACGAAAAATGTTTGTTTACGTTTTGACGTCCCTATATTTCCTTTCTTTGTAAATTACGTCACCGTTATCATTAAATAGCTTACATCAATGAATAGCCAGCTAACACAATTAGAACATCTTCTCCTTTTAAAAATCAGCCGCAGTTTACAAGAACGGTTAAAAATAACTCCGTAGAGAAAATAATTCTAAGATAAACGAAGTATGAAGATGAAGTAATATACAGAGCACCCGCTGCATAATTTGAATGCAGACAACTGATAACACTGCTGAATAATAACACGGTTCATCTCCATGTTGAGATAAATTAAATGATTGACGTATTGCTCTCTTGATTTCCTGCACATGTTAACTTGGAAGTAAACACACCAAGGGGAAGGAAGCAAGTAAACGAAGCCGTTGAGAAATATCACTATTTACTTTTTATTTGATCTTATCAGTATAAACATGACAGCATGGGCGTTGTTGAAAATAACCGATCATAGTTCCATCGCCCAAAATATGGTTTTTATACGTACAAAATTTTAGTTAGCTTAGGTAAGGTAAGATAACGTTCTGGGTAGGCCATTATAATTTGAAATGCCACACAACTTGAGTCACATTCAGTTATTTCCGCCTAAAGGGCCTAACTATAATAATTATAATCGGTTCAATTGACATTTCAATTTAATTATAAACGTACATCTGTTATTTGTTAGTCTATCGACCCACTGCTGATGTTATCGAGGATGCATTTCAATACGATTACATAACATTTATATCCGTTTCTGAAATATTAAAATAATTGGAAATCATAAACTTATTTTTCAACATGAACAAAACAACGAACAGGTGGGGCAAAGATCAACAACAACAAAGTACAGAATATGATAATATGTTCCATACTGAACGTCGAAAGTTTATAATTTAGTGCCCATAACCATTTACACGGTAAATTTATATAAAGTATGTGCTTATAGAATAAACAAAGTGTCGTTGCAATTTAAATTTAACACGGCTTATTACCTAATGCAGTACAAAACAAAGGTTATGTATCCGTTACTTTATATATATAATAAAAATATCCCGCACTTAACAAGCCCATAAACCAACATATTTTTGTAAAAATTTAATGCACAATAACGAGATCATAACCATTGTTATGTCGAGATAGTACTTGAATTTAAACTTGTTCTACCTTCCTTATCAAGCAATCGAGCGACAAAGCCATGGAAATAAACTGAAATAAGCTAAAAAGCACTTGTTACATTCCCTCGAGAGATATCTTCCATCGTCTTTCATACTAAACTGATGTACTTGTTTGTATAGCTAACTTTACATTTCGTTTAGTTATATGCAACACTCACGGAAGGCATATTTTCTTGCTTTTATTTTAACCATCTGATTATTAAACTTGATAAAACGAAATTAATTGTTATTAGACGAACAAAACAAACAATATTTATAGCACTTCTTCATTTTTAATTTTTAGTAACACCATCGGATGGTAATTTTCGCCATTCAATAAAAGCAAATTGAATATATTTAGTCCTTCAATCACCTAGTTTTTCCATCAGCAGTTTATCATATTATGATGTCAAACTGGCATAGATATGTTTGTTGTATAATTTAAAAGATAACAAGACATCTATCTGCACCTGGCTGTACAACGCCATCAACAAAAAGCTATAAGAATGAATAGTCTATAACAAGCTTAACTGAAACTGTTACATAGGTTATGCATTGCGTCATTTAGGGCTAATTACACCAACTATAAGTTTGGAGCTTATTAAATCGAAAATATGGTTGTTATCGTTGTATTGCTGTTCTGGCCAAATAGCTCTTCGCCATTTAACCTAACTATGCTAAGCTATCAAAAATAACAATACATAACCTAAATGTTTCATATAAAGCAGGTTATAGACAATTCTCATTCTGTAAAAAGGGGTGCATAGTGCATATGAAAAATTACACTTGCAATAAGGTTCACCTAAATATACTGAAAATATCTAAAATGTCCAGAAAGGTTTACATCAATAGAAGCACGGTTTCACCTATGGCCAGGGATGTAAAATGATTACTAAACTAACCAAGGCAAAGAAATATTCATTCTTATTTGTTCAGATGTTGAAAAGGCACACGGTCCACATGCCAGAATCGGATTTACATTCCCTTTTTTCCTGAACAATTTTTACTTTGAAAGTAAAACCATTAAAACAACTAATAAATACGTTATAATAATTAATTTTGCATGTATTTAGTGTAAATCGATATATACAGTGTGTCCCAAAAAGTTTTATACAAATGGAGAAAAAGTTTATCTTACATTTCACAAAAAAAAATATTTTTGATAAAAAGCTCTGCATGACTTGTAGATCCATCATTAAGTACAACATTTTTAAACATTGGCTGGAATACAGGGAAAATCAAAATCATGATTTGGGGTGAGAGTAAAATACGTTCAAACTGTAGTGGAGAGCAAAATGTTCATTCCAGCCAATGTTTTAAAAATTTTGTACTTAATTATGGATCTACAAGTCATGCAGAGCTTTTTATCAAGAATATTTTTTTTTGTGAAATGTAAGATAAACTTTTTCTCCATTTGTATAAAACGTTTTGGGACCCACTGTATATATGAACCAGAACATAATACATCTGTAGAAAAATAAATTCTACAAAGGTGAAAAGAACAGATTTTCGGAATATAGGTATAGTCCAGTCAAATTAGACAATTATGTGGCAAAACTTCGGAAAAATTCAAAGTGAGCTGAATTTTTGTGTACACCTTTATTTAGTGATTTTAAACAACATATCAAAAGTACCCTTGATTTAACCTTGAGCTTCTTCAGTTATTGGGCTTAAAAGGTGCGAAAAATTGGTTTTTCGCTTATATCTTCTTTTCTATTGACTTTAGGTATAGAATAGTCTACAGAGAAATTGAAGGCTATAAAATTCTGTACAAAGAAGTACTCTTGTAGTTTTGTCGGGGACCAACCGTTTTCGCGTAATGTGATGTTAAACGTCTAAATCAAGGTTAACGAAGTACCCCATTCCACACCACCTTTGAGGTTGAGTACGAGACGCGTTTTTTTACATGGTATCCACTGTCTCGGCCGGTCCAAATATTCATAATACTTAATAAAAAAAAGTCAAAATAGAGTTACATTAAGCTTTTTCATCCTCATCTTCTTCTCCTTCCATATCGCATTGTTCCAGGTAATCCTTAGAAAGAGTTTTTAATTGACTCTCATCTTTTTCTCTATCAAATCCTGTTTCCAAGATATCTTCGATGGTATTAGCATTTAAACACGATTGTCCAGTCAAATAAGTATTTTTCTTCGGAAAAATTTAAAGTGAGCTGAATTTTTGTGTACACCTTTATTTAGTGTTTTTAAACAACATATCAAAAGTACCCTTGATTTGACCTTGAGCTTCTTCAGTTATTGGGCTTAAAAGGTGCGAAAAATTGGTTTTTCGCTTATATCTTCTTTTCTATTGACTTTAGGTATAGAATAGTCTACAGATAAATTGAAGGCTATGAAATACTTATTTGACTGGACAATCGTGTTTAAATGCTAATACCATCGAAGATATCGTGGAAACAGGATTTGATAGAGAAAAACATGAGAGTCAATTAGAAAATCTTTCTAAGGATTACCTGGAACAATGCGATATAGAAGGAGAAGAAGATGAGGATGAAGAAGCTTAATGTAACTCTATTTTGACTTTTTTCTATTAAGTACTATGAATATTTGGACCGGCTGAGACAGTGGATACCACGTAAAAAAGACGCGCCTCGTACTCAACCTCAAAGGTGGTGTGGAATGGGGTACTTCGTTAACCTTGACTTAGACGTTTAACATCACATTACGCGAAAACGATTGGTCCCACGAAAAAACCACAAGAGTACTTCGTTGTACAGAATTTTATAGCCTTCAATTTCTCTGTAGACTATTCTATACCTAAAGTCAATAGAAAAGAAGATATAAGCGAAAAACCAATTTTTTGCACCTTTTAAGCCCAATAACTGAAGAAGCTCAAGGTCAAATCAAGGGTACTTTTGATATGTTGTTTAGAAACACTAAATAAAGGTGTACACAAAAATTCAGCTCACTTTGAATTTTTCCGAAGTGAAATACTTATTTGACTGGACTAGTAATTCGATTTAAGGATTTAAGTGCCACGCACTACCAAAATTATTTATATTTTTTTATTTTAGTTTGTATCAGCTCTTATTTATCAGTTTTTGAGAAATATTCACTGTAAAGTAAATTTTAAAAATGGTTTTTTGCTCTTTTTGTGTTTCGTAATTTATTGTAGTAACGAAGACACACATGTTGTTAAACACATTTTTATCTATCAGTTATCAGTAGTTACAAAGATAAACCAATTTCTTTTTTTTTAACAAAATAAAAAGAAGAAAATGAAAACAAGGCATATTAGCATCGTTGCGGTCATTTCAAATTTAATATACATACATTTGTATGTATTGTCTATACAGTGCGAGTGTAAAGTCTGGAACTATCGCAATAAATCGTTTATTAAACGTTTTTGAACAAAATCCTCGAACACGTCAATTTTTATCTTAAATGAGACATATTTTACTGTAATCGTCACTTAAAGATTGTCTTTTGTTTTTGAGCTATGACGTAAGCGATAATTTTTTTAAATGGAAACCCCAATTTTTTATGGTGAATTTGGGAAAAGCATGAAATTCTTAGACCAAATATGATAAAAAAGTGTGATATTGTATTTTTCTATTTGGAAGATATTGTACATAATAATAATGAAAAATCGAAAACACGTCAAATAGGTCAATGATTTGATAGCTTATTTACTGTTTCATTGCGTATAATGTATTGAAATTATTATGAAATACAAAAGAAACAAGAAATAACAAAGCAAAGAACAACAATTAAATTAAATGTTCGAACTGACCACCATTTTGTGCAAGGTAGTACCTGAGTCTGTACTGAAATTCGTCACGAACTTTACGCAAAGTCTCGGGTGGAATTAAACTTATTTCTGTGCGAATTCTTTGCTGTAGCTCTTCTACTGTCTGTGGGCGGTTTATGTAAACCTTACTCTTTAGATAGCCCCATTAAAAAAAATCCATCGGAGTTAGGTCGGGGGATCTCGGAGGCCACTCAACAGTTCCCCTTCTGTCTATCCATCTACCAGGAAAAATTTCGTTTAAATAATTCCCAACACCAATAGCAAAATGTGCCGGAGCACCATCTTGCTGAAACCATAATGTATCGCTTGGTAGATCCGGATCTTCATTGTTCGGATAAAGCACCGCAAGAGCAGGAATTAAATCGTTTCTTAAGAAATTCGAATACTTTTCACTTGTCAATGAACCCTCGATAAAAAATGGTCCTAGAATTCTTCTATCCCCTACAATTCCTGCCCAAACGTTGAGTTTTTGAGGAAACTGCGTGTGCGTCTCGTTCATCCAGCGCGGATTTTCAGGTGCCCAATATCGATAGTTCTGATGATTCACTGTTCTATTAAAGTGAAATGTTGCTTCATCAGAAAAAATGATGCGATTTGAAAAGTCGCCATCGATATTGCACCGCTCCATCATTACCTCACAGAACTCTGTTCTGCGATCAGGATCATCTCCGTTAAGCTCTTGCACTAATTGAACTTTGTAGAGATGCCATTTATGTTTCTTTAAAATCTTTATAACTGACCTTTGAGAAATGTCATTATTTGCGGCTAGTTCTCTTGTAGTTCCATGGGGATTTTCTTGTAGAGACAACAGAATATCTAATTCGTTACCTTCTTCGGTTGTTGGACGACCACCCCCTATGGCGATCTCTCACATGTCCGAGTTCAGAAAACTTTCTTCCTATTTTGGAAACTGTCGCTCTTGTGATATGTTCTTTATCAGGATACTTGTTATTAAATATCTCGCAAATCTCTTGTTGTGTTCTAGTACGGTCGCCACATTCCCTCAATATTAAAATTTCAATCCGCTCTTTTTCAGTCAAATATCGCACCATTATTTACTGAATTACGTAAAAAAGCCCACAATAAAAACAGATAAACAAACTGATAAAGAACTGTCATAATTTTAACGCTGTCAATTGTTACATGGCTACTTATCTCGAAAGTTTCAAAATACAGTACCATACTTTTTTAGCATATTTGGTCTTAGAATTTCATGCTCTTTCCTAATTCATCATAAAACATTAGGGTTTCCATTTAAAAAAATTATCGCTTACGTCATAACTCAAAAACAAAAGACGATCTTTAAGTGACGATTACAGTAAAATATGTGTCATTTAAGATAAAAATTGACGTGTTCGAGGATTTTTTTCACAAACGTTTAATAAAAGATTTATTGCGATAGTTCCAGACTTTACACTCGCACTGTGTAATAACAAAATGGCTGAAAAAATAAATTTACTTATTTGATAAAAGTTGATTATAATAGTATATTATTATATGAGCGATTATGACAGCCATTATTCACGAAGATGACGTTTGAGCCCACGAGCCGTCAGGCGAGTGGCACAAATCATCTGAGCGAATAATGGCCATAATCGCGAATGTAATACGATACTTTTTCTACACCTATTAAACAAATATATTAGACTCAAATTAGTCAAATTTGATAACTTTGTAAACAAGCAATATGACAACACACTTGAGCGTGTCACGCGAGTCGATTGTCAGCCGCAGAAGGAGTTGATCGCGGACGATTTAAAATATGATTGGATTAGCGAAATATTTATGTATTTGTGATTGGCCGAAATCATAATTCACTGCAGTGAATTATCTGCAGTGAATTATAGGTACTATTTTTCACAAAAAAAAATGCTAATAATTGCAATATAATTAAATAGGTGTAGAAAAACAATCTTATTTTTTACATTTAGTTTCGTGTTACATAGTTCTTAATTAATGCCTAATCTGAAAGTTTGTAATCTTTAACAGGAAAGAAAAAAAAAACTGGGAAAGGTGGAACAAGATCAAAAATCAACAGGGCTGGCTCTACTTCCTCTAAACAACAAAGTCATTTGACAGATTAAACGATCCTTTGGTAAAGACACTCCATTCGGTACATAGAAGAAGAATTTAAAAAGAACAACACAAGGAACTTTTACAAAACCTTTTAAAGGAGCATCCAGAAATATGAACCTCCTTCCCTTAGCTTTAAAGACCAAGAAAGGGGGAAAGGCATAACAGACCAAGAAAATTGTTGAGATCTTACCTAACATTTAACAGACCCGAGCGCATCAACCCAGAAGCCTCTATACTGTATACTAGCACTGTGGATATTGAAATTTCAATATCGATAATATTTGCCAAATTGTTATCGATACTATCGATTTATCGATAATATCGATTTATCGATAATATCAATAATACCGATAATATCGATAATACCGATATTATCGATAATATCGATAACATCGATAATACCGATAATATCGATAATATCGATAATATGGATAATATCGATCGGTAATTAATACCAATAATATCAATTGCTAATTAATTACTGGTCTATCATACCGGTAATATACTTAATTAATACTAATAACTTCTGTATCAATATATACAGGGTGATTCAAATTCGCGTGTATGCATGGGGATCTTGGAAACTGTAAGAGATGGAGAGTCGGTTAAATGGGGGCAAAGTTGCGTAATCAAAGGACCAACAACATCCATTTCAAAAATCAAGGCTAACTTAATCAGTTTTTGAAATATTTGAAAAAAACTAAAATTTTGGAGAATCGTTTTCATTTAATTTTGACCGTATGTGAGGAGATATTGAGAAACGAAAAACACTTTCTCATGGCCACTTTTTGTCCTCTATCGAATACCTAAAATACATTTTTGATGCAACGTAAAAATCCAGGTCCGTATTTAAGAAAATGAACTTGATGATGGCCCTGGAATACCGAAACTTTTCATCAAAAATGTATTCCAGGTATTCGATAGAGGGCAAAAGGTGGCCATGAGAAAGTGTTTTCCGTTTTTCAATATCTCCTCAAATAAGGTCAAAATTAAATAAAAACGATTTTCCAAAATTTTAGTTTTTTTCAAATATTTTAAAAACTGATTAAGTTAGCCTTGATTTTTAAATTGGACATTGTTGGTCCTTTGATTACGCAACTTTTCCCCCATTTAACGGACTCTCTATCTCTTACCGTTTCCAAGATCCCCATGCATACACGCGAATTTGAATCACCCTGTATATACGTTAGTTAGTACCATGAGATCGAAAAAAAAATGATTCTGAGCAGGCCTTGACTAGTACAACACGATTGGCTACACTGGTTCTAGAATGCTAGTCAAGGCCTGCTCAGAATCATCTTTTTTTTTATCTCATGGTAGATACAATGTGATGTTTTAAAAACTCAATTGCAGCAGGCCGTATTCTGTCTTAATAACCTTAGAACTGTCTGTATTAAGCCAGAATACGGCCTGCTGCAACTGAGTTTTTAAAAAATCACATTGTATCATGATATCTACTAACTAATTTGTACTTGTATTATCGATATTAGCGATATCAATATTATCGATACTTAAATTATCAATATACTTGCTAGAGTCATCTGCCGAATCTGACTATTTAAGATATATAAGAGATAACGTTGATTTCGTTTTCATTTGCTGACCTGTTGCATAAACACAATTAAGTGCGGGTTGCACAAAGCTTTTGTTGAGCTAACGAATGATCAATTCACGTTACACACCTGAAAAAGGGAATATTTCGTAAAATTTGAGAATACAACAAACCTGATTTCTCAAAGAAATCTATTTATATTATAATTAATTAAAACTGTCAGATATTTTTAGAAGAATTTAATTATGATATTATCTATATCGATATTGCCGATTTAACCGAAATTATCGAAGTCATCAATATTATTAAAATAATCGATAATATCGATATTTATCGATATTATCGGTACATCGATATTCATGTTTTAAATATCGTCTTCCGATATTTCATTAAATATCGATATTATCGATATATCGCTAATTTCTGCCAGGGCTACTGTATACCATCACAAAATGAAGTGGAACAAGCTATCAAAGAACTCAAAAACAACAAAGCCTCCGGGGAAGACTCATAACTATGAGCTGAACTATGGAAACATACAGATATCAGTACGATAAGCATCCTAACCAAAATTATACAAGACGTCTGGATTAACGAAGAAATCCCAGAAGAATGGACCACTCGACCACTGCTCCAATTCACCCTCTGCACAAGAAAGGAGCTAGGGAGGACGTAAACAACTAGAGGTATTTCCCTGCTCCCAGTAACATACAAAATTCTCTCTAATATACTGCCCACAACATTAGAAATACAATTAGCAAAGAGGAAAGTACCAGAGCGGTTTCTGGAAGGGCACATAACCTCAAATCAGTCATCATGCAAACCAAGAAACAGTACAATAACTACGGAGTTACATTTGTCGACTTTAAAAAGGCTTATGACTCCGTAGATAGAACAACCTTATTCAATATCACGCAACAATTGGTACTTGATCAAACTTGACAAAACAGTAAACACCATCAAGCTTACCTTAACGAACAGACACTCCAAAGTCAAGTTCAGCAGAAAGATTTCAAAACATTTTGAGATTAAAACTAGAGTTCGGCAGGGAGATGGGTTATCACCCATCTTATTCAAGTGTGTATTAGAAAAGATAATCCGAGAATGGAAAAGAGGCCTCCCGCATACAGGCCTTAGAGCCATAAACAGAAAACTTCAAATAAATACTAAGTTGCTTGGCCTTCACAGATGATACAGCCATTCTAACAGGCTCCGTGGAAACAGTAACAGTCTAAATCAAACCCCTCCAATCCATAGCCGCCAAGACCGGCCTTCTTACCAGAAAAGTCTTCATGACCAACGACACACCAGCACAAGAATACCTTTTACTCAACAGCAAGATCCAAAAAGATAAAGATTTCAAATACACCTAGGGGAGTGGATCAGTCAAGATATCAAAAATGGTAAAGCATTAGAGGACAGGGCCAGAAAATGGATATAGCCTATAACCTATGAAAGAAGGTTTACCAAAAAGAAATCCATATCAATCAATCAATGAAAACTGAGACACTACTATAGTAATTAAACAAGAAGTTCTTTATGCGGCGGAAATCCTGACCATCAAAGAAGCAAAACTGTTAAAGAAACTAGAGGTCAAGGGGAAAGAACCATTTGGAGAAAGACACTAGGCCGACTACGCCCAAGGATTATAAATGGAGAGACACCACAGACCCCATGAGGAACTGTACCTTAAACAAGAACTTTTAATGGACAAAAGATGTTTCAGTTTTTATGGACACCTAGAAAGGTAACCTTACGTAACAGGCATTTTTATAAATTTTTTCTTCTCCGATGCCCTTGATATGAAATTAGTTTTATTATAGGCATCTAACAGGCAAGTGTATAAGGTGTTAATTTAACATGACTTGAAAATTTACGTTTAGCATACAAAACAACAATATTTTTGGAATTGTTCCTTTAACTGTATGGTTTTTTATTTCCATCGGTTTAAAAAAGATCATTTCAAAGTTTGTTCAGAATCATCAGTGGCGGTTGCTCCATAAGGCCGCGCGCCCCTCCTAAGAAATGCTAAGGAACACACAACTTTTTTCTAAATTATTAATATTTATTTTACATACATTCTATGACTAAGTTCAAATTTCAACAAAAAATTCAACTCTATCCAAACATCCGCTCCCATCTCTAATTGTCCGTCCTCGTTGAGATCTCTAATTATCCGCGTCCTCAACCAACGGCCGCGGAAAATCTGCGGCCTTTAACAAACATTATACATTGCCGCCGAACGACTCCGGAGACTAGCCGATAATAGCCGATTGTATAAGTTACAGCAGGCCGCGATTTTAGCGCGGCCTGCTGTAACTTATTGTTGGAGCAATGAATCTTCTTTCATTTAATCGGAGCATGGCAAAGATTCGTAGTCGTCTACTCGTAGCTATTCAAATCCTGTTATTTTATTAAGAAACGTTTTACAGAATTATTTCATAATAAATGCAATTAGTAGATATATTTTTTACTGCAAGAAATAAAAAATAACTAGTGAGCCTTTTAGAACTTTAAATTTGTAACAAAAAGATGGTTTTCTTTCAGTTACATGAAATTGTTTGTTTCAATTTGTATATCATTACAATATTCGGTGTTCAAAAACATTTAAAGAAAAATATCATATTATGAAAATATAGGAATTTAAAAAAAAAACAAACTAAAATATGTACGATTGCTTAGATAACTAAAAATATTTACAATTTTATTTACAGTCGATTTAAAATATCTAAAAAAGTGGGTAAAGAAGGATATATTCAAATCTAAATATTGTTTGGGTTTCAGCTTCGATAGCTTCAAATTACCAGTAAATTTATTTATGCAGTTAGTAGGTGTATACTTCATAAATTACGCAATAACCGTCATGCAGTCTAATATTTGTTATGACTGAGAATGAAGTAATCGATACCTAATTATTTTGAAAGCAATTATTAGAACTCGTGAAAGGCCGAGTAAAACTACCTAGAACAGGGGTTCCCAAAGTGCGGCCCGCAAACCCTAGAAATGCGGCCCGCGATGTCATATCATCCGCGATCTTGAATTCATAGCGATAATTTGCAATTTACATTTTTACAAAAAAATAAATAAATGTTATCATATTATAATTAAAAACTGTTAGTTAAAAAAATACTAAATTTTATATGTAATATATCTTGTTATTATAATTATAGATTGAATATATTTTATTGTCTTAACGGCCGCCCTATTATTAAAAGAATGAATGAATGATGAATTTATTATTTTTTTCTTTTTATATTTGAAATTATTTAGTTATTTTTGTTTAATTATTTTTGAAATGTGTTAATAAACAGTTTGCAATAAAAAGTAATTATTGTCGTAAGTAAAGACTGATTATGTTATAAAATTAGTATAAATCTTTCCTTTGTGTCTAATTTTTTATCGATTTAAACGTATTTTTCCATAACACTTTTTTTTTTGGCCCGCCAAATATTTTGGAATTTACAATTTGGCCCACCTAGGCAAAACTTTGGGAACCCCTGACCTAGAATGATAATAGTAACTAATCACTAGAAGTACCGAATACATTTATTTGCGGTTATAATATTTACTTAAATGTGCCAATTTTCAGATTTGTATTTATGTAAATTGGTTCGGAAAATAAAGAGACAAATTTTCCCGTAACTTTTGGTAGGTTATTTGGTGCTTGACTTCTGGTGCGCCCCTCCAAACTCAAACCCCACGACACGCCACTGAGAATCATAATATAGATAAAAAGCTTTACAAATTTAATAATAGCAAAGATAAACAATATTATTTATCTGCACTTGTTTTTATTTGGAACATTAAGATACCGATTAATTTATTTAAAGCTTCTTTAATATAACATTATTAATGTTGTCGGGTAGTTTAAAAGGTTTTGAACAAATAGGTATTGCTGTTTCTGAATTTATCTGGAACATCTACAAATTACTATGTGAAGATACTTCCGTTAAAATATTATTTAAAATTTAAAAATAGGTTCTATCAAATACAGTAAAATGTTTATGAAAATCAAAAATAGGGACAATCACGTTCTTAAATGCATAACTCAGTTTCAAGATCAAAGTTTAGAACATTCATTAAAAATTGTAAAAACAATAGTTTAGTAAGAAGCATGCTCTCTCAATTCAGAGTACATTATGTTTTAGCAAGCTACACGACGTTTTAGGCTGGGCTTCAAAAGTTATTAGCAGAACCTTAGGCTGTGAATAATTAGAAGAAAACTACTTATGTACTCGTACATAATTAAGCACACATTTATGGAGAACGGCTTTTACAGTGTTACGTTCTTCAAAGTGTTTTTCCTATTTTATATCGAAAGTGGTCAAAATGTTTACGATTTTCCTTTCTGCATATGCATATCCAAACACCTTTACTAAATTCTTACAATTATCCACCGCCGAAATCTTTGTTAAGCACTGATAATAAAAAGCCCTTAATTATCAAAAACGTCCAAACTATGCATTTGCATAAGCAACGAACAATAATAGTAAAAACCATAAAATTGACAAATGTAACTAAATAAACCTAGCTGTATGTATATTGTTAAGCATCAGAATATATACGAAAAATTTTAATTATGCTTGCATATTTTCTGTAATAATAATCTCGGGTCGCGGTCATCAACTCTTTATATGATTATGACGGCAGAAAGTTTATACTCAAGCCAAAAGCCAGCACACATTGAGTCATAAATTCTTACTGAAATACCAGAAAATGTAGGAAACGTGAAGTACACTCTAAATTCCACAAGTTGTAATATCACCGAGTACGAAGACTGCCAAAGAATCATAGCAATTTGTCCGTTAAAGTACAGCGTGGGTGTTTTACTGCCCAACGTGCATATTTGCACTTTTGCGATTTTTTTTCACATCTCTGAATGGAAAGAAATTTGTACCTACCTACCTAACCTACCGTTTTAGAAGGCGTGGGTACGAAACTGAAATGTACGCCTGTATAAATATGTTGTGTAAATGAATGGCACTGATTATTAGATATCTATGAGGCGTACTTCTTCATAACTTTAACTTCATTAAATATGGCAAAAGCCATAAGGTACAACAAAGTCGCTACACCTTAACAAATTGCATTCTGCATTTGCAAATGTGAATTTAACTCTTTATTATCAGAGAATGTCTTACGACTTACGGATAATTTAGAGCCTTGTATATTCGTTGATGGTGGACAAAGTTAAAGCTTTAAAAGTAATAAATTGTGCGAAAATGAAGGATTGGTACGTACTAATGTTATTCAAAATCCTGCGTGGATTACAATATTACAATAAAAATTAACATTTTTGACTTAAGTTTACGGAGTGCTAAATTGGCATTGTTCCAAATTGCTCCAACAGCCACATTTTAATTAATCCTGTTTTGAATTACAATCAGTTTAAACATAAATTAACATTTATGTACTATTCATTTGGGATACGAATGTGTATACTCCAGTATAGCTTCAAATCTCCGATTTATAAGCAAAGCGAAGCTTTGTAAGGGCGGTTAACCCTCCTACTACCGTGTGGGGTAACTTTGTACCCCAGCGTCAGATTTTAATTAATGTCTTTATTAATTTTTAGCCTTAGCAAATTGAAATTTTTTAAGTGTGTCAGTTATAGTTTTACACACATTATGACATTATTAGATTTTTTTTTAAATAATTTGTTTATGAAAGTTATCGCATATTAAAGTGCGCTGGGGTACAATGTTACCCCACACGGTAGTCTGTGATTGCCGAATTTATTGCTAAATATTGCCTTTTTGCAATGTATTCCCGAATTTTACAGCTTTAATTTATTCCAATTGTTGTTAGTTAACAATTATATAGGTATGTGGCATTTTTTTCATAAATTTTCATCAAACAGTGGGTTATATTTTACAAAATTCATTGTTATGTACTAAGTAATGAAATCCATAAGCTGTTCACGAAACTTCTGAATTTCCAGTGTCAAAATGTAAAAAACATTTCCGAATTTCCGACAATCTGCGAAAATCGCTTGCTGTCTAAGTAAATTTCCGAATTTTTTATTCAATTTTGACACTGACAATTCAGGAATATTGATAACAAAGTTGGGGTAACTTTGTACCCCACACGGTAGTCCGTGTTACAAATTTGAGTCGGTAGTACGATGGTTAATACATTAGGAATATATTTGGTTGTCTATCGAGTTGTAATTACCCTTTTCTCCACAATGTTAATGTTACTTCATTGTTGCTGTATTCTTATTTTGAACGAAGAGTAACTTCCGAAAAATTTTAGACAATTATTTAATATAAAATTTCTTTAATCATCTTCTCTCGATTAAGAAATCCTGCCCTAATTAACTCAACTTTTAATTTGCTTAATGAGTTTAGAGTAAAGACTAATACTGAGCTCTAACAAATTCGGTAAAACATTTGAGGCCAATTGGCTTAAGCAAGTTTAAGTAATTGTCAAAATGATTGAAAGAATCTTTAGCGAAGCTTCATTTAAGGACAGTTAAGAAATAAGTGGAGAAAAATATTTGGTTGCCTATTATTTTCGACAACTTCTAATGCTGGTTCTCATCTATTTATTCACAATGTTAATGTTACTTGTTGTTCTTATTTTACTAAAGAGCACTTCTGAAAACGTATAGCCTGTTATTTATAATAAGAAATCAATTACTTTGACCTCTAATTTCTCGGTAAAAAAATCTCGATTTTAATTTGCTTAATGAGACATACGGTTTTACAACTCATATACCAAGTTTAATCGTTAAGTCATTAATAATTAGTTAGGGCTAAAAGAGGATACGTCTGAATATAGTATCAAATCTGTCGGATTCATAAGCCAAGTGGCCAACAAATTTTAAGTAATTAACATAATGATTGAAAGGACATTCAGCGAAGCTTTATAAAGACGGTTTAAAAAAATATTTGGTTGTCTATTATTTTCACCAACTTCTAATGTTAGTTCTCACCCGTTACTTTATTATTGCCAACTTCAGAGCTGCATTTTTATTTTGAATAAAGAGCACTTCCGAAAGCTTTTAGCTCGTCATTAATAAATAATAAGAAATGCGATTAGTTTGACCTCCAATATATTTCCTTCTCGGTTAAAAAATTCTCCCCTGATTAACCCGACTTTTAATTTATTTAATGAGACAGACAGTTTTACAACTCATATTGATCTCTTAACAAGATTGGTAAAACATTTGACGCCAAATCGAGAACGGTAACAGTTAAATAAATTACCCAGAATTAAATTACTGTAAGTATAATCAAAACCTCGACGTGGAAGTCTACCATTTTAACAATTTTTCCGGACAACATCGTCCGGACGTCTTCTACATGGAGACTGAAAAAACATTCGCGAGACGGACTGTTTGACGCGTATCTTCCGCATTACGGCACCTGTAAATAATTAAAAATTTATGCCTAATTACAATTAGTATAACTAATCCGACATGGACTATTAAAAATCGTTCAGTACGTGTAGTAAAACGCACCATCTCTAAACAGGCGCGGGAAATAAAGATTGTATACTATCTGTTTTTATTTTAATAACATAAAACGCTTTTATACCATGTACGGGAAAACTTTTGCTGAGAAATATTAATTGCTATGTAAATTATAAAGCATCGGCTCCATCCGGTTGGTCTTCTTTTTTACATTAAACTACATGAGCTAACGTGTTCCGCGTTACGCACCTACCCGATGGAAATTAGAATTTATGTAAATAAGAATATCTACGTTTAACACGTGAGAGAAGAGTAAATTCTCAAACGGAAATGCACTGATTACTTACAACACAAATTTATACGCATGTAAATATCAGCATTCGTTTCGAAGCCAACAGTAAACACTTCCAGAAGATATAATGGCAATTTATTTTTTCTTTTGTACCAGTTTCGCAACTAGTTTCGTAATATTTCCACGGCCAATGATAGAACTAATCTGACTGCTTGGGAAACTAACAGTAAGATATGTGCACGTTTATTTAATATTTGACACGTCTAATTATTCAATTAATACATTCATTCATCCGTGTTCGTAATGTCGTGACACTTCTGACAGAAATTAATATAAATACTACCGTTTATTCTCTTGCTACTTACTATTTACGTTTCATGTGCTAAATACATTTCAAAATAATTTGCATTTATAACGACCGCACTGAGAAATATACACTTCCCTTTCGTTTTATAAAATAAATAATTCTCGTCTGCCTGCTTACTAATTTTGAAGATTTTTCTTTAATAAATGACATAAATGTAAAGCCATATTTAAGACTCTGAGTTCAAAAGGAATAAATAAAAGTTCACTTGTTTGCTGAGTGATTTAGTTAAAATAATAATTACGATCTATAATTTCACAATAAACTGTAGATATTTTTCGCATATAAAAACCAATGCAATTAACAAAAAACAAAAACCAATTTGTTCGTTTGGGTTAAGTAGAAGAACAACAGATAGAAAACTGTTCTATCAAGCTGCATTCCGTCCATAGTATTAAGTACTTGCATAATATTGCTTGTAAAATTCATTAATAAAGACCTTTATCGTCGACTAGCACCATAATGCTATCATTATTGTAGAGAAAATCGTGCATAATATTATACTTTATGGCACAGTGCCATAAAGTCGTTATAACAACGGAATAAACAAACGTTACTTAACAACCACATCAGTCGTTATAGTAACAAATACTATTTTGTGACAAATACGTCATAATTTTATATAACCTGAATAATTATTATTTTAGCAAAAAAACTAAATTAAATTTCTTATCAATAATTGTAAGGCGGTCGTAGCTCAGTTGGTTCAGCGTGCGTCTGGCCACTGAGATGGCCCGGGTTCGATTCCCAGGGTCACATATACACCGAAAATACCCGGCCGCTTCCCTCGGAAGGCAATGGCAAACCACCGAGGTGTATTCTGCCTAGTAAAGTCTTCTCTGGAGTAGAAGTGCAAGCACTTCCGTGGTTCGGAGCCCACGTTAAGCTGTAGGTACCCTATGTCTGTAGGCTACTTGACACGCACACCACAGGCATATGGGAGAGAATAGGCAACGCCCTGTAAAGGGTATGCCACTCTAAGAAAATCAATAATTGTAAGTCGACGATAAAATAGTATATGAAATTCGTTTATAATGCAGCATTATAAACTAATTTCATAATGTACTATTATCATCATTCTTATTTGCCTTAATTAAGGAATTATAAACATTCAAACTTCACTAAAAAAATTTTTTTTTTGAACTATTTCAAGACACAAAACAAAGATCGAAAGAGGCGTAGGACAGGGAGGCCCTTTTCCCTAAGCTTTAATAGGGGCAGTCAAATAAAAACGGGTCACCACGCATAACACTCATGGCGCGCAAAAGTTGGCAACACTGGAGTTTGATAACAGTACTAACATCTGTTGAGACCCGGGAAAGTACAGTGACAACTTGTACTTGCACACTATTCGTTTGTTTATTGTGCTGGAAGTAAGTTTAGCGATACATGTGTTTGTCCAACATCAGAAATGGGGGCGAGTAAAGAAGAACAGAGCGTGGTTCGCTTTTTGACTGCTGAGGGAGTTGGAGAACGAGAAATTCGTCGTCGCATCATCGCATGTCTGAACAGAGCAGGTCACGTTCACGTGTGCTGGAGTGGCATAAGAGATTCCAAGAGGGACGTGCGTCACTGAAGACGATACTCGCCCACGACAGGCCCATCGTGTCACGATGTTATTGTTTGGTTTTATTGGAGAAAACCGAGGGACATAGCGAAAGAAATTCGTCTTTTGGCGGGAATAAGTCATGGTTCCACACACGCCATTATCACAAACCATCTGCAGTACCAAAAAATTTGCGCGCAGCGGGTTCCACATCAACTGACGGAGGAAAGAAGACTCACAGAATGGCTACCTCGCTGGGTCTTTTTGGTGTCTGACTCGTTTTAATGACTGCCCGCCCCTAATATAAACATAAACGGCGAACATTTTACATTTAAGATTTGCTGATGATATCGTGCTGTTTTCCAATAACATGGACGAACTGGAAGTTATGATAAGAGACCTAACAACAGCAACCCAAAAAATAGGTTTAAACATGAACCTTCCTGAAAACGAAGATAATGTGCAACAGAAATGATGGAAGACATATACAACTCGAAGATAAACGTATAGAATTAACATCAGAATGCATATACTTCGGACAAAAACTTACACTGAACGAAGCAACACAATCGGCAGAAGTGAACAGACGAATCAAACTTGCTTGGGCAGCTTTTGATAAACTAAGAAGCGTATCTAAGGGGTAAGGGGCCATTTACACCGAACCAAAAAATGAAAGTTTTTAACCAATGTATGTACCTATCTTACTCTTTCTTACATACGCATCTGAAACCTAGGTTTTAACAAAAACTAACACCGAGAAGTTGAAAGTGACACAAAGGAAGGTGGAAAGCGCAATGCTAGAAATTCGACCCACAGATGTGGCAGAACGGATAGCAAAACAAAAATGGAAGTGGGCAGGCCATCTTATGCGAAGAGAAGACGGTAGACGAAGTGAGCAAACAACTGTATGAAGCGGGAAAGCGAGATAGGGAACGTCCATGGGCGCGATGGAGAGATGACATCACAAGAATAGCCAGCACACACTGGATGAGAAGGACACAATGAATAGCGAATGGAGTAGAAAAATCTGGAGAACGCGTATGAATATCCATTATTGGAATAATTAAATGCTGAAAATGATGATGATAAAAAAACTAACCCAGAAAGATACCGTGGCATTTTTAGACATCGGTCAAACCTTTGACAGGATTTTGGTACACTGAGCTGCTAGACAGGATAAAAAAGAAACGGCCTAAAATCATACTTGCACGAAAAATACTTCCGAAATATTAAGAACAAACTCCGCCCTGTACACTACGATTAGGTATCCCACAGGGTAGCATATTGGGACCTATACTGTATTTATTGTATATAACAGACATCCGAACAAGACAAGTAACCATCTATGAACGATACTGCTGTGCTTGCAAATCATAAACCCCGTTGAAACCTCTCCTGTAATTACTAACGGCCTAATGGGTAGTAGTTTTTACTTGCTACACAAAGAGTTTCATGATTGTACAGAAATAATAAGTTCGGACTGATTTAAATCCGGAGATCTTGATGGTCAGGCGCCAGGCTATTGAATCACTATAACCAATTCATTTGTTTCAGAGATTTGCAGATTTAGAGATTTAATAACACGTATTCCACGATACAATGATGGATAAATATAACAAAAAATTCTATTACCTATTTTTGATCTCTTAAGGGTGTTTAACTCATTAACTAAGATTAATTGGGCTTATGTTTCTATAAAAATGTTTCCGCAAGATTACTAAATTGACTGCATAAAGATTTAATCTTCTTTTCTTATCAACTGTGGAAATTTTTAAAATTACGAACCAATATTTCTACATTACAATTCTTCTAATGCAGGAACCACGACGAGTTACTTATTTAGTTGATATTATTATACTGCTCGGAGAGTGCAAAGTAAATTTAAATATCCCAATTTAAATTCGATATAAAATGTATATAATTTAACAACTAAGTACAACCTCCTACTAATCTAATAACGTGAATTCGTTACAGTTGATTGTAAGCTTCCGGCCGACAACAGTACGGTAATAAATCTACGCAACTACAAATTGATTTTAAGTGCTTAAATTGTTTGAAGGGTGTTCCATTAATTACAAAATTGAATGTAATAAAATTGACCCTTTATTTAATTATATTTAGATGTGGGCTGTCAATCTGAATTAGAGCAACCACTTAAAGCCTTAGATTAAAAATAGTAACCACCATCGAGTGGCAAAACGGAACTTTACTGGATATTTTTAATTTAAACATAAAAATTATCAAATTTCATGCTGGAAAACATATGTATTATAGTTAATACTTATATGTGTAATCGACTCACATTATTTTGGCCATCAAGAAGGCCACTGTAAATTAGCTGATTTCCTTGCATAAATGGGGTTATCAGGATTGTTATTTTCCATTTTTCTAGTTATTATTAATAACATAGGGCACTGTTGCCTCTAAAAACACTATTTAAATTCCACAACAAACTATACAATGATGCTATCAGTATGATAAACTAAATAAAAAAAATAAGGGCTGCCAACCTAACAACTAACAACAAACATCTATGGTCTACTGATATCAAAAAACATGTGAACCGGTTATACAAAACCATGTATCTGCATTAAAGGTTAGTGTATTAATTCAAGTGAAATGAATTTATTAGTGTAAGCTACGTGTTTTTTGATGGATATCTCAATTACTTCATGTTGTATTAATAAGAACAGCATGACGATTTTTTTATCGACAATTCTCAAGGCTTATGTGTCTCTGCAGCTCTGCAGCCTTTTACGGACGTCAAGTTTCACTTCATAATCGGTAATTTAAAGTTAACATCTTCAAACGTCTACAGATTATTCGACCGTATATGCGGCAATTTTTAAAATTAAATTTTCAAGCATCATATAAATGAGATGTTACATTTTTTGAACCAGTTTAAACATATTCCAGACGAGCCTACAATTAATTATTTTGGTAGTGAATATCAATAAAATGCCTATCTTATAAAACAGGTTGTAAAAATTGTATCCGGAAATATAAAACAGCTTAAAACCAATTAGGCCATTTGGAAATCTCTAATTTATTATACAGGGTTACTGGTAATTCGATACATTCCTTTGGAGATGTGATGGTACAGGAGCTAAGAAACAAATTAAACCTAATATACATTATGCAAAAATAAAAAAATAATTTCTGAGAAAAACGAATAGGTAATTTTCGTAGCTGATTTTTAAAAATTATTTTTAATAAGTTTTTATTTAAAATTTTCACATGATCGAAATGTTTGCGGATATTTTCCATTCGAAACGGATGACCATAGAGTGGGACAAGTAACCCAGTCAAAAAGTTCAGAAAATGTCAAGTAGATTTTTTAAAAATTAACTTTAAAGACATTAAGATCTACTTTTTTAAGAAAAACACAAAAATTGAAATATCTCAAAAACTATTGAGTTTTGCATAATGTATGTTAGGGTTAAATTTGTTTCTTAGCTCCTGTCCGATCACATCTCCAAAGGAATGTATCGAATTACCAGTAACCCTGTATATCTAGTCCAAGAATTCTAGACTGATAATAAACTTTAAAACTGATTACTTTCCGCTTTTAGATAAATTAGAAAACGATCGTTTAAACAGTGGCGTAGTAAGGCTTGCGCGGGCCCGTGTCTGAAACTACCCGCACTTTGCTGTCAAAATAATAAGAATAAAACCCTTAATAATAATAATACCGTCAACAATATCATTTGACTACTTTTATTTTTACTCCACCGCAAATCTCAATCACGTTCCAACTTCCAGCACCAACTTCCTACTGACACTGAACTCTGAACAGAACACGGCAAGTAATCTGAGTAATCTGAGTCAAATCAAAGGACAAAAACGAAAAAGTAAATATCAGAGCTATGCACGTGTGAAAATAGTAAGTAATGTATCGTTTTGCATTTTTATCTAAATTCGCTGCGAGTTTTAAGGGAGCCATACACGTACCGGCCGGCCTGTCAGTTACGGCTGTTGAACTGAGAACCCCATACACCTTTATTAGTTGAAACCAGGCCGGCAAGCACTTGACATCATGTGATCATGTTCCCCAGTGATGAAGATGCGCGAGCGATTCTCGCTCAATAGTTAATAGTTAATTATTAGAGTTAGAGGCTAATAAAAAACGGAGAAAAAAACGTCAAGTATGGTGCAAAGAGGGGTTGCTGAGGAGACACGCGTATTCATACGTCAATTTGCATAATGAATTGAAGTTGGTTCCAAAAGACTGGCACAATTACCTAAGAATGGACGAAAATACGTATTTACAACTTTTGTCATTGGTTGCGCCATTAATTGCGAGAAAAAATACGGCGATGAGAAATGAGCGCCTGCGCTCCCGTCCGTCCAACCGGCCGCCGGTTCAGTCGGATCTGACAAGCCAGCCGGAACCCACACACATTTCGGCCGGCGGTCTCTGGTGGACTGTTCAAGCATAACTGACAGGCCGGCCCGTACGTGTATGGATCCCATTAGTCAAAACAATTAGTGCTGCGGTGCCAGAGAAGAATAGGTATATTCGTTAGCGTTCGGTCGGCTTTTGTTTGCACTATTGATCTATAAAGAAATAGGAAATAGCATTATGTTGCACTATTCGGAGGCTGGCCGCCGGGCCTCCTAAGCCTGCGGGCACGTGTCTTTCGAACACCCTGAACACCCCCTCGCTACGCCACTGCGTTTAAACGCGGTTAATGCGATTTATTTAAAACGCTTCAATTTATCGAAAGATTTAATCTGTAATAAATAACCTTCGCCAAATGTAAAGTCGGGCAAACTGATTAGTTTTCAATATTGTATCTGTCACACTTTTCATGTTATCTAATTATCATAAATTTTAAAAAATCATTTAATATTAATTCTTACAATCCAACAAACTTTCAATCTTTTGGCGCTTAATGTCCTAATGTATGCAAAACGTCATTTGTGACAATTCGCACTTCCGCGAAAATTTTCATATTTCCAATGTCTTCTATCACTAATTCAAATTGAATATGCAATTTCCTGTTTAACCAAAAAGTTACATAACTGCTCTGAGTAGGCGGGAAAACGAAATTAGATTTATATATTAACGGATTGTATTCATTTTCGACAATGCCTATCAGTATTCAAACAACCCACCACAGTCGTTACCTTTAATAGTTACAAATTAAATTCAATATATTGCCAACGGTACATCAAAAATACAACATTGTTCTACCTAAATAAAAACACTTGTTGCACTTGACTGCCTTCCTACTTTTAGTGTTAATTAATTGATTAGGATAATTCAAGCCTACATCGATTTAATGGTATCAATTCCACTTGTCAATAACATTAACAAACACTCGTTTAACAAAATGATATCTCAAGGTTTTCATGCAATTGTCTTTTGAAGAATTTTAATCATCATTTGTTGTATTTTACCGGTGTATTGGTTTTAATTATTATTATAAAAGTCAATGAGTTTCGGTTATGGATATTATTGATATTAATAAAACACTTGTAGCAGAAGTAATGCAACAAGTCTTAAAAGTTTAACGTATATTCATAACTAATCGGGTATGTCAGTCGAACATGTGTAGTCACTAATAACTGCTCACCGCATACAGCTAAATGTGGGTGAAAACAAGTACTCTTCTAAGCTTGCAGCATCGTGAGGACATGATGTTTACTTCTCAAGATGAAATCTTAGGAATTTCATGCATTGATTTAATAAAAATTATTGAGATAAAGGTAAATACCAATTGTTAAGAACTTGGCATATAAACTCCTAAAGATGCGATTTCGCGAATTCCATACTCTGGTTGAATAGATTAATTAAGCATGTATTTTAATATGCGTTGGTTAATTTTGAAAAACTTTAAGTAATAAAACTGTTTTCAGGTCGATAGGTTATAATTTTCAATTATCTTCTGTACTCTGCAATCTACATACCTCCGACCATTCCTAACCATTGCAATCTGTGGGCTACACAGGGTGTGTCAAAATATACCAACAAACACAACATTAAAAATAACTAAGAAGTTCCATACAAGCATAGGCCGTCAAACCCTTTGTTTTCAGAATAATTAGCGGATGTTACAGTTTCAACAAATAATCAATCTTTTTAATAAAACAAAAACAAGAACGTAAACCACCCTCACATAAATGTTGATGTATATGCTGAAAAATCGTCCTGGAGGAAATTCTTCGATTACGATCAACTTCCTGGTACAGACGACTAGCTATAGTGCTCCCATTTGCTCGCCCATAAATAAAATATATACTGGCCAATTCAATCGTTTTATAGCAGTTTTACATTACTGAACAACAATAAACTCGACAAACGAAAATGAACAAATTGAATTGATATCCAATATTCCTCATTACAAAAATGTAACATTATACGTTTATTCGGTAGCAGTTTTTATGAAAAATGATGTGGCTGACTTTACATCAAATAATCTGATATACGGGGTGATTTATACCAGGAAACGTGTCTGGGATCAAATTTTAAGCAAACAATATGAAATAACGTTTTTTCTGATTCGCCTTTATTTTTGAGATATCGAGATTCAAACTTTTAAAATATATAACTCCAAGTTTAAGAAAATATTAATAGTAGTAATAACTTCCATGGCTTTCTGATAAATTTAAGAATTTCGTTATACTAAAATTAAAAAAGAGTTCTCTGTTTATAACTGTCTAATGATTTGGATATCAGACACTCCTCGAGTTCGAATCAAGAATCAATTCAAGAAATTTTCTACTGCAAATGTTTTTCAGTCGGCCAAAAGCAGTATTCCAAAACCTATTTCTATTCTGCGACTTTTTGGTATATTTCCCATCAAGCGATCGAATTAAAATCGTTCTCAATGACTCATAGAATTAAGGTGTTTGAATTTATGTGATTATTAATTGTTTTGTATTTTGTCAACATTTCCTGAACCAAACTAAAATATGACTTTTAATTCCATGAGTTACTGAGGATGCCTTTAAATTGGATTACTCGATACTTAATTACTTACCATTGTAAACGTTTTCCTTTTGTATTATATCAGTTGTTAATGTGAGGCCTGGTTTACGTATTTTTATTTTGTTATTAAATACAACTAGTTTTTCTTTTCTAAGATGTCAATGTTCGAAATAATAATTGTTTATGATAATAAATATTATTATTAAATGATTAACGAACATGCAATAAAGTGGAAACAATTATGTTAGAAACCAAAGAACAAATTATCAAACATACCAGACATATGAAGAGCAAACAGTGGATGACGGAAGAAACGTGGAAAGTTGTGATTGAAAGAAAACAACTAAAAATGACAGGTGTAAATACAGAAGAAGAATGAGAAAAATATTGAAGATTGAGTAGGAAAATACAAAGCTTATGCAGAAAAGATAAAAAGCAACACGTACAAGAAACGACACTAAGACACTAAGAATACGTTCAATAAGAGAAATCATACGGAAAGTTAAGTCAGACATGGAAAATAGAAAATCGAGCTGACAAAATTAATACTGAGATAGAAGTGCTAGATGTGTGGAAATAGTATTGTATTGTGAAGACCTCTATAAAGCTGAAGAACAAGAACAGGAGTTCGAAGACCCTGCAAACAGAACACGAACCGTTTGTTCTAAAGACGTAGAAGAAGCCATCCATAGCCTAAAGAACAGCGCAGGTGAAGATAATGTCAGAGGAGAAATGCTCTAACCATTAGATTCCAAAGGCATCGATCTAATGTGGAATATTTGTAATAAAATATGGCAGACTAGACAATAGCCAAGTGACTGGACTATATCCACTCTTATTCCGCTCTATGAAACAGGGGGCTAGTCAAAAGTGTTGTAATTACAGAACAATTACATTAATATCTCACCTAACCAAGATAATGCTCAGAATTCTATTACAGCGACTTAAAAATTATCTACATAGTCAGATCCCACAAGAACAGGCAGGATTTGTAAGCGGTAAAGGCACAAGTCAACAAATTCTAAACGATCAGCAAATTATAAGGCCAGGGAATATACAGTTCCAACATAATACATAGGTTTGCTTCCTTGATTACAGCAAGACTTTTCATTGTATAAATTGTCATAAATTATGGCAAAAATAAAGGTCGATGAAAGAATCTCTAAACCCTTTAAAGTCAAATGAGGTGTCGGCCAGGGATGCGTCTTGTAACCTTTATTGTTTAATGTTTATGGCGAAATGCTTTAAAAAACTGGGAAAGCACGCTATGCTAATGACACGACTCTTATCGCAAACACATCAGAAAAACAACGAAAGTAAAGATCGCAAATACACTTGTTTTTCCAATTGCATTATATGGCACTAAAACATGGACGATAAAAGCGATACATCTGCAGAAGATTGATGCGTTGGATACGATGTGGATTTGGAGAAGGCTCTGGGGGATTCCCTGGACAGGTAGAACAAATGCGTCCATACTGGATGAATTCAATATCAGAGACAGACTGTCAACAAAAATAGAACAGCGAATCATGAAATACTTTGGAGAAGTCCCCTGAAGAACAGGCAACCTAGAAAAACTCGTCATCCAGGGAAAAGTCGAAGGAGTCCGACCTCGTGGGCGCTCTTCAAAGCGATGGATCGACCAAGTGAAAGAGTTTTCCACTCCAAGAAAATATGAGGTCTGCTTCGGTAGAGAGAGATTATTATTAAAACTATACTAAAAACTGTTACAAACAAATTTTCTGATAACAATATGAACTAGCTCTTTAGTGTTGTTCATTAACAAAACGCAATCTACGAAGAAGATTAAGGATTACTTTATTCCCCATTACGGAACAGTAAATTAGATGGTTGACTAGCTCAAAATTGAAGATTCTTGTAAAAGTCTTGAGTACTTGAAAAACTGATACCCATTCCAAATCTGTAACACCTTGAAAGCCAAACGTTAACTTAAAACTTTTTAGGACATTATTTCGGGACCCCCATATATACCAATAATTACTTCCATTTTCTTTTCCACCATTTGTTTTAGATTTTCCCCAAAAATCCCGCGTAACATTTTTTTATTTTCTAACTACTTTTACAGATATTTGTATGTTGGTAGTAGTAAGGTTTCCCCTGATCTTAAAAACTAATCTTTTCAAATGGTGTTTTGCAAACTCTCTCAATGAAACAGACTTACAGCTTGTCAAACGAGAACTTTCACTTGAGTCCAGGGTGCGCAGTGGCAAATTTCTGTTATCAGTAGCGGAGCGCATTTACTTACTGAACGTCGAGTAGTGCAGATCGAATACACTCCGACAAAAGTACGCTTACTAAAATAAGCTTCATGCTAGCCCGTATCGTAACTAGGTAAATAACTTGGTTTACTGAGTATACCTCGACGAAGTGGGGAACCGAGAGTAAGTGCATCTCATTTGCTCCGAATGCTGTCTCGCTTTCCGTTTTGCACATCTGAAGTGAAAGTTCTCGTTTGACAAGCTGTACTACTATTTTTCTAAGGAATTCGAGTTCTCCCAATACATTGGGTTGTTTTATTCTAATTGGAATTAATATTAATTTGTCGAAATTGCCAAGCAACCCTTAAGAAGATACTTAATGCCCTAGATATCCTTGATTATAACGAATTAATTAATAAAGGACTTTCGAATAATTTCTCACGCAAAATTTTACATTTATTTCCATTTTTTTAAATATTAAATTATTTACGAAACTTTAGTACTGCTGGTGCTACACACAGACATGTGCATATGTGCAATAAGGCAATAACTTACTCAAACAGGAATTTTGTGAAATTTTTTCTCCTAGAAAACTAAATTTAGCTGGACTTTCCAGCTGATAATTAAGTCTTCAAAAAGAGAAGACGTTTATTTTATTTTGAAGCGCAAAACGTTTTAATTGTTTCGCGGAAAACTGAAAGGACGTATTGTTTTTGTCTACAACATATTAAAGAACCAAAATTTATAGACGTTTTCTCCAAATAGTGGTACATGCATAGTTCAGTATACTGCAATGAACATTTATAGATTGTTCATTATACGTACATAGTTAGTTAAAAACTTTTAGCGTTTCAGTAATCTTAGGTCCTACCCTTTGCTGAGGATTTTATCCCAAGTACCGAAGTACCTGACGCAAACAAAGATTTATTCGCTTTGTGCGCTTTCATGGCGAATGTTCGGAATCATTGTTATTTTCTGTTCTCTTACTTTGTTAGTAAATGAAGTTCATTCAAACTACATCAGTATTCTTTCTTATACCTATGGTATATTCTGATCTTCGGATATAACGGGTAGATTTGCAAGCCTCTTGTGGCTCGTTACAACCGACTTTTCTACTCTATTTGGCCCATTTTGGATCGATACTTCCTAAAATCACGTCGAATCTTCCGATCTTTTTGCAATATGTTCTTTTATTCTTCGTTTTCATGGGGTTGCTAGTATTTTATGCACACCTCTACCGCTGTTTTCAAATTCAGACAAATCTTAATCTAACTGCTCTATTTGATACGTCATTTTCAAAAGGTAAATAAAACGATATGAACTGTAGATTATGGAAGAAATAAACGAAAGATCGACAAATGTTTATGATATGAAAATAGAAACAAGATTATAATTTTCCATGTTTAAAAACACAGTTAATTGCCAAATATATTGGTATCTTCAAACGAACACTACTAAAATTAATTTTCGGTCTGTTAGATTATTCAAATTAAACAAAAACAAATTAGACAACAGGATCTCACAAATAATTAATCTCCGTTGTTACACGAAGTTCAAAATAACAAATGAAACCTTATGTTCGCGATTAAATTTTTACAATTATCGTCCCATTGGAATATATTTTGCAATGCAATGAACACAAACATTCAATTATAAAGATAGATTATCTTAATTACATTATTAAGTAAATTATGCTACGAGATAGAAACACATGTCGCAGGTCAACTACTGTATGCAAATTATGTTTTTGCATGTTTTATAAGAACGTCGCATCGCCGTCTACATTAAAAAATGATCTTACAAGAAGGTCCCGCCACATTCCCGGACGTTTTAGATTAGGTGCTAACCGATTCATTCGCACCCGTAGTTTGTAGACATGCAACTTGTCGCCTGCAGTAGGCGGATCGGCACGCCTGGCCGCAAAATGTTTTTGCAACTAACACCGAGATGTTAATTGAATTTGAGTTTATTTGCATTTGCTGTCGCATTCCGATGCGTTATCCCGTAGATGTATACAATCTTTCTTGATATACCGCATACGCGGGGCAGGCCCAAACGGTTTACCGGTGAAGTTTTAATTATACCGTGCAATTCCATTATGTTTTACATACAAGAATAATTCCAACCAACAGTTTGATAGCCATTAGTTTCTTATGCTAATTAATATGTTAGATTGCATTAGCAGCAACGCATGCCATTTTTGCAACGGAGCAAAAAAGTCCTATTCATACGCCGCCTTCATCCTTCTTTAAGGGCTTTTGTTTACTATCTGAATAATTAACGTACCTACATAAAATGACACACCTTTCTTTACTTATTAATTTAATTTTTATTGGTTAAAATTCTTAAGTCTTATGAATCATGAATCAATCAACCTGTTTAGTTTAGCTGTTCATTATTTATGCACCACAAATATACCAAAATATTGAAATATAGCTTAAAAATGCATTCAGGTCTGATGCATAAATAAATAATAGACAAACTTTAAAAATATCTATTGGGTTTAGCTTTTGACTTCAAGAATTAAACTAGATACTAATTATATTCTATAGCGTTAGTGGTCAGAGTCAGATATTAGAAGCAGAGGGTATTAATAATGAAAGTATTGGAACAAATTAGTTTAGAGAAACATGTTTAAGCAGCTCTTGGACAAATGAACAAAAACAACCGTTGTGCGTCCTTTTTTAACAAAACAATTAGCTAGTAAATATAGCAAAAAGTTGATGAATCTGCCTGAAAATAAAGTTGGAATATCTCAACGACAATTATCTGCAAAATTCGAAGTTTCGTAATCGTGTATTTCCGTATCTTGAAGAAATAAGGTCTTTAATATTAGGTAGGTATAAGCGAAAATCAGACTCTCACTACTACCAGCCCCCTCATCGACATTGCCTAAATTTTGTATGGAGTTGGCAAGAAGGAAACTACGACTTTTTGCACGTGTACTTTCAGGGCACTGCAAACTGCAGAAAAATATGTACCGATTAAGTCTAAGTAACAACCCAACCTGTAGAGGTTGTAATTGAGAGGAAGAGACGAGATGCAGAGCATAGCCTATGCGAGTGCCCTGCACTCGCCTCAATTTGTGGTGCCATGTTGGGGGATTACTGGTTAGATATGGCAGCAATCCATAGGACACCCTTGGCTAGCATCCTCAGTTGTGTTGTTTCTATATTGTGGTTGTACAGAAAAGAGTGGATGGCTTGAATAAGACGACCAAGGCTGTATGCATGATTTCTTGGGGGTAGGACAATGGGCCCACTTCGAGGCACATGAACATGAACATACGTCATCCCCCACACTCAAAAACAACTAGCAAAGAATACCCGACGATCCAAAATATTTTAATTTTAACAATTCAAATACCTTTTGAAATCCTGGTTATTACACTGTTGCAGCGTTGCTAATACACCAAACAACATAAAATCTTCTGAAAAATTAAAATTCAAACTGGGTGGCGATCCACAATTAGGTGTTTCAGAGGCACATATAAGGAAAGTGCGTGGACGCCGTAATTAGACTTCATACGTTACATTCGAAAATGTTTACTCAAATTAACACGTTTTATTTCTTTACATCACAGAAATGGTGATTTGGCCGGATCTAGCAAGTGCAGTTTGTTAGAATCGCCATCAAATTGTTCACTCATAAAAACGTACCTACTTGTGGTGTCAAAACACATGAATCCGGGCTCGTTTAAGGACTTTTGGGCCATCTCAGAAAGTTTACGAAAATGGTTGGGAGACAGAATGTGAAAAGCAATAATTGTACGAAGAATTAAGAAACAAATAAAAGTTCTCCAAATCATGATACCACAGATTTCATATAAGTTAAGAAAATAGAAAAAAATCGGCATCTTTTAATTTGCAAATAATGGTTTCTTAGTGCAAATAAATTCCTTCCCAAACTGTGCATAACCTATTTTTGAATTTTGCCCATTTATTTATGACTCAGGCCTTAGAACAAACAAGCATCTAGTTTACATAAAAAGCATAAAACTACATGTAACAATTTAATAATTGCCAAGCAGTAAACGCATAATATATGTATTCAAAAGATTTAAAATATGCATTTGCATTAATTACCATAAATTTTTTATTACAATAGAAAATTTTAAATGCAGACTGTAACTCTAAATAAGCATTCTCACGCTTTCTAACTTTAATTAATCAAATCGCCTGAGATATAATTATCACTTTTTCTGATACCTCTCCTTTGATAACACAAAAAAGCACAACGACAACAATTTTAAATTTAAAAGCTGTCTAATTAAGCCTATCATTATATTCGTGATTAAATAAAAACTCCTATAAAAATGGTAATGCAAGTCAATAATCGCCAACTAAATTACAATGTTTTTGCAAGCGTTTTATCACTTAGAACATCGGCGTGTTAAAAGTATTAAAGAAGCGCTTGGTTTCGAAAATATACAAATTCTATGAAAACCTTTTTAACACTTCCTAGATTTCTATTATTGTTTGAAACGGCGGAATGGGTGGCCCAGTTTAATTTTGAAATAGATTTAAATATTTACATCTTCTATACTTCCATAAGTAAGTTTTACATAAATTAACCAAGAACGCAGGATAGCTTAGTTCACAAGCTATAAAGCTCGATTAATTAACATTAGTACAATACGTATCATTTCTTAAAGCAAATAAATCCTTTGTATTAAAGTAGCTTAAGTAAATCTGTAGACAATGAATAAAAATCCTGGCAGATATATTGCTCAGTTTAACATTATATTACTATGTAGTACTATGTACACAAGTGTTTTATTGCAATGCTGGCATACCACAACGAAAAAGATTACATTAAATCCAAGTAATCATTGTACAATTAAGATGTGTACAAGGTGCACTGTAATTTACAACATGTTGACTGACTCTCTTGTAAATTAGGTTGTAATTTAATTTAGGCTTTTAAAAAAAATCCTTACAGCAAAACAGTTTAAATTACACGTTGCTTTTGTACATAAACGTAAGAATTTAAAATGGATTTTTCTAAGTTATTTATTAATGTGTGCTCGTAAAAGACCCAAAAAATGTATGCTACTGAAACAACTATTCCAAACAAGACAAATTGGAAAAAATTAAGGGCGGCAATTTCGTGCGGTTGTAAAAACAAAGAATGGAAACTCGGTTGCAGATTAGAAAATCATCATTTACGCCCCCACAAGAATTAATTACGGCAGGTTCAACGGTACAAAGAAATCAAACAATTAATGTTTTGTTTTACTAAACAATAATAACTATGTTTTAGTGCACGGTTTGAAACAAATCGATTGGTATTTTGTAGTGAACATTAAGCGGAACATACGACAGTACGTGCTTGGAAACTATTAGTATTAATTCTCGCAATGTAATTTGCGTTCATGCACGTAAATAAACAACCAAGTCTAGAAGTTACAACGCACTCAGCTAATTAGCATCGCCACCGATTAACGAGCGATAGCGCTAATACGCCCGTAGTGTTAGAAAGCGAGATGGGTAAACATATTCTCACCCAGATAAGGGCATCTTCCTTCAAGTAAATGGAGAGAGGATAACGATGTGCTACTTTATACCTTAATGCGATTACAACACAATATTTGCGGAGTACCGCTTTTACTCACCTTACTTTTATCGTTTTTGTTTTAAAAGATGGTTTTACAAAAATCAGATACCTAATTAACTGACAAGAGGATAATTTGCCGAGACCCTTGCCATTTTATTACTTAAATTAAATCGGCTTTAATGAATCTGAAATCTTGAATTGAATTCAAACCTAGCGCTGCCACCATTTTTTTGTTTCACATAAAAACCATGCTTTATACGATAAAATAGAAATTTATGGTTTATGTATGAAAGGCACATTAAAACTGCATATTGGTACGTATATTACACTTGGCAATATCAAGCAATCCAATTTAAAATTATCCTCAGTGACCCATGGAATTACAAATTATGTTTTAGCTTGGTTCAAAAAACGTTGACAAAATATAAAACAAATAATAATAACACCGATCTAGATATAAATATATATTGAGATGTTATTAAGTGAGTTACAAGATAATTTTACTGGATTTGAAAGATGATTATTAATTAGTATTTATAAGTTGCTTGGTACCGAGATAAAATTTAATTTATTTGATAATGTGGATTTAGTTATTTAAATAAATATGTAATATAAAATAAATAAGATAGCTAGATAGATTGTATTGTTAATTTTATTATATAAAAAATTGTAAAAATTATTCTTAATGTAAATTTTTTTTAGCTAAATGGAGCACTAGATAAGGGTGTTATAAATAAGGTTGTTAGGAATATGTAGTAATAATTTAATTGGAGAAGAATTTTGAAAAAACCGGGACAACAAAAAAAAAAATGGAAAATACTAAACAATTTTGTGAAAATTAATTTCACGAGTAGGAAGTAAAAATTCTTCCAGCTGATATGAATACGTGTAAATCTGATTTTTCATGTTAATTAAGATCAGTAATTCTCTAAAATACAGAAAAACAGTTAAAGAAGAGAAAATTCTTCTAATTTAGGGAAATATAATACTAAACTATAAGTTGGTTTCGCAACAAGAGAATACAGTCTTCAATTGAGATGAAATTGAGCAGAAGATAGGGCTCTATAAAGTTAAATTGGATATTTGGTTTGCTACATAAATTTGGATGCAAGAATATTTTGGATTGGAACGAAATTAGAATTTGGAACACTTTAAATTTGAATTTTATTAATGGTAAATGGATAGCAAATTGGTGAAGATTAAATTATAAGAATTGGGAACCATAAGAAAGAAGCATTTAAAAATTGTGAGTGTAGATAAGTTTATTTCTAAGTAGGGAAGATAGGAGTTATCCATTTGTAATAGATCCACATTTATTAAAACAGTTTATTTATAATTTGAAGAACCTCAGTTTTCATAAAAAGTACTAATTTAAAATTTCAATTTATATTTTATAAAAGCATTAATCAAGTCATATCAATATATACCATTAAAGAAAGGTACAGAGATAACAAGGCCTTCATTAGGCAAAATGAATATTTATCTGGCCCAATCAACACATCTAAGGGAAACGTCAGGGATGCAGTCTTTACCCCCTTCTTCTCAAACCATATACAGAATGTGGACTGGAAGAATAGAAGAGAAAAGTTGATGGAATGAGAATTGGAATTAATTACTTGTGTCTTTTAACCCTTAATTCCGTTGACGACCAAGTTGTAACGGCCCAAGATTCATAAGACTTCGAGTTTATGTTCCAAAGATTGTATCAGACTTATGAAGAATGGGGTCTTAAAATTAACATCGGTAAAACTGAATACTTCGTCAGAAATTCCGAAGCTAAATTTACAATACTAATACAGGACGAAGCAAAAATTAAACAAGTAGACAAATATAAATACCTAGGTGTCACTACAACTAAAGATGGTTTTGGGTCTCATGAAATTAAGGGTAGAAGAGAACAAAGTAAAAGAGTAATAGGATGTTTGAAATCTATTTGGTGGGACAAACATATATGTAGTCAACCTAAGAAACACGTGGGAAAAGCGTTGGTAGAGTCCGTACTATGCAATGGGTCGGAAATTTAGACACTAAATGTAGAATTTAGGAGACAAATCAACACAGAAGAAATGAACTATCTAAGAAGATCTGCAGGAATTTCCAAAACGGAACTGAATCAATGCACAAGAAACAATCATAGACAGAACAGAACTGAGAAGCCTAAAATGGTTCGGATGCCTGATACGAATGAAAGATAACAGATGGCCCTCACGCATCTTTAAATGGTAACCACCAGGAAGAAGAAAAAGGAGACCAAGAAGAACATGGCATGATGGGAGTAAAAGCAGCCATGGAGACACGATGTAGTCGATAGAAATACATGGCGATTTGGCACGGGAAGGCACTAATTAAAGAGACAATTTTTATTCCATGGGCCACTGAGGATGACTTTAAATTGAATTTATTGATACAACTAACCTATAACTTTGATTTTAAAGATTAAATCATTAAGGATTTACTCCTTTGGGGTACATCTTTTTATATGGCAATATACAGAACATGTAGAAGAGTGCTCAGTAGCTCTCTTCATGTAAGAAGTTAGGTTTTTTAGACCTTGTGTGACCTCAGGATAACGACTAACCTTAAACCTAAAAACTAAACTAACTTAACTTAAGCAATCAAAATCATTGGGCGCATATCTTAAAAGACTCTTGTTGTTTATATAGCACATGCAAACGAATTGGTAACGAATCTTAGGAACCATTACCGCTATGATTATGATATTTCGATATCATGTTATCACCAAAATTAAACCTTTAGTAGGCCATGCTTTTGAAAATGTTATTGCGAATCCTCCATCTTGGTAAATGCCAACTGTCTCTTCTGGGGATGTTGGTTTACTTTTTACGTTTATTAAAGTCAAGCAAACTTAAAAAGATTTCACATTAAAATTTAGTGATTAAAACAGTTTTTGGCTGTTTGTGACTCGTACAAATGATCCAGTATAAAGTTTAGGCACCGTGCGATCAATAAAATTTCACTTCTAATAGGTCATGGTTTCAGGCTTGCCAGATTGGGTGATTTATAGCCGATTGGACTATCTTTTCTTTATTTGTCGTGATAAATAATAATTTGGGCTATAAATTTGAAAATTAAATACGTTAAGGCTACTTGAAATAATTAGTTATAAGTTATACCTGTTATTATTACTTTTTATTGGAAAAATTTGTCATAGTTTCAGATTTCTGTATATTACAATTTCATATTTGGCGGATCTCTTTTTACATTCCAGATGTATTTATGGTTCCACATTTCGAAATAAACGAGAACCATGAAATCTTTGGAATGTGACGAAATCTTAGAATATGACTAGTTATTTACAGAGTAGTGTTAAATAAGTGTTAGAAAATATTATTATTATTATATAGCTCTTTTTTATCGAAAGACTGTATTCTTTTGAATTTGAAAATTAAGTTCGCTACATTGAGCCATTTTTCGTAGCACTATTATTAGCTATTGAAAAAATAAAAAATAAATCTGGCAACCTTACATGCTTCCATTGTTTACTTTCTGCATTGTTATATGTAATTGTTATGATACTTCGAAGTTCCAAGGTTTTTAGGAGTTCTGGTTTATTTTTATGTTTCACAAGTTAACTACAGTATTAATCATTAAACATCGACTTGAAACATAAAGAACAAACCTGATCCAGTAAAACTTATAACTTAACTTCATAATGTCATTTGACAGTTGCCTTTAGGAAACTGGAGGATTCATAATGACGTATGTTTTCAAATGCATAGTCTACTAAAGCTGAAATTTTATTGATCGCATGATAGTACTTGACAGTATGTTTCACAGACGTTTTGTTGAGTTATAAGTTATAACGTTATAAGTAATACAAAAATCTATTTGCAACAACAATTTCTTTAAATAGTTTTGCATACCACAAATAAATTCTTTGGCTATAAATAACACCAACAGTAATCAACAGAAGTTTTCAAGTACATAACTAAAATAATCAAAATCGCTTTTAAAACACAAAATTTCCGTTCCGACAAAAAAGCTCTTTAAAATATCTAAAAATCCAGTAAAAAAGCTTACCGGCTCCCATCAAAGTTTTATGTTTTTACAAAATATTCCGTGCCTTCAGTTAAGATTCTAGATAACCATATACCCACCATACGAGGCTGAGAAAATAAAAAGTTATATTTTAAATGTGCTGCAACTTATTTCGAACAACAAGAAGACACAACCACAACCATGGTAGACGTAATAAAAAAAGAGATAAGTGAATAAACATAAGTAGGCAGGTATCCTGCCACTAACAAGCACAAAGAGGTACAAAATTAAATGAGGTGATTTTAGATAAACCAACACATCGCATGTGATACATTAGCCGGCTAAAAATAATTGGACCGGACGTGTCACCACGCTGGATTTAACAAAATTAAATAAATAAACAAACGACACGAGGGTTTTGTAAATTCCACTTAGGTGAACGGGGGTCGTTTGATCACGATTGTGGTTTTAACACTGTAACTAAGTGGTCTTATTTTAATACCTTACAAATTTAATATTTACACTGCATTTTCAAAACAGTGGGAAAGGGCAAGGACGAAGTCAACAACTTCTTCATGACTGAAGAGATAAAAATTATTCCTCCAATGTGCGTGCTTCAGGCGATTAGTTTTATTATCTGATTACAAAATAAAAATTATTGCCGGCGGTGGACATAATCAAATGATACCCTGGTAGTCTGGTGGAATTTTATTGTAAAACACCGACTTTTTTGCATGTTGAAGAGGTGTTAACATATTCGAGATATAAAGAACTAGATAAGAAAACTAAACAATGCAAGCTTGGTATGGCAGTTAGGGCAACATAGCTGACATAACCCGCGGTGACCAAAAGAGGTGAGGTCGCGACTTCAAAGTACGTTGGTTTGAAAAGGCGCATAAACCGGTCGCAAACGAACTAAATAAAAAACATCTTGAAACGTGTGATGCAAGGCGTGACTCGTGTCTAAACATAGGATATATCACATGCCGTCTCAAACCATGCATGAGATGTACCGCATTCGCAGACGGTTTCAAAATAAATGCATACCCGACCAAAACTAACCTAAGTCTACTTAAGTATTTTCGGTTAATTTCTTCCAATGGCTTCCATCCGATATCGTGCTTTTTGTACGTCGAGTGACACTTAGGCATTGCTAAATTCTTCACTTGGCTCACTTTGATTAGTCAGCTCATGTGTGAGAAGATTCTTTTGTGTATCAATGACCCATTGGTGTTTCATAATTCAGATCTCGTTATCTCTTTCATCTTTTTCGATTATTAATCACACTTGGATTAATTTCACGTTTCAGCTAGCTCGCCAACATTTTTTATTAATTTCCTGTCTCAAAAGATACAGGAAATTCAATTTTTTCAGTTAATCCATTAACACGTTTTAGACATCCAACTAAGTAAAATTAATTTACATTTGTTAACAATATCACAGTGGAAATCTTTGTTTTTTACATATACCACATCGGTTTATTTATTATCTTGTCGTCGATTTTATCTAAAAAAAGTTTAACGTGAGTTCGTTGGTAGATATATTGGAATGAAATTTAATACCTTAGTTTTTTAATGGTCTGAGATTTTAAGTATATTATAGTAAGTAAGAATGTTCCTTACGTCAAGGAACCACTTTTCACGTCTACATATTTACGTTTTTTATTTGGTGAAATATTATCTGTTAAAAATTACAAGGACGATTATAATTTTTATCGTTTTCTACTTAGAATTTAACTTTTCATGCATGGGTTGTTTGTAATGTTTTTAAAAAACATTAATTTCCACATTTTCCATTTGTAATAATTTTAGAATGTAAATTGTTTAACTCTGAATGCGGGAGTATATTGGCTTAATCAATGGATTTACAGCACTACCTCGATAATCCGAGTTATTGGTGATCCGGAGTCCATGATAATCCGGATTAAAAAATTTGTAAACATTTTCCGGACCAAGTTAAAATACGAGGATGACTTTAATTGATCCACGACTTGTTAGAACTAAATCCTGCCCTGAATTAACAGACCTGACACGCCTTCGTATAAAAGATAATCCTGAAAACGATTTTAAAACGAAAAAGCATTGAGAAAGGTATTCCAACCGTTTTGTTTAGATTTCATTCGACTATAAAAACAAAACGAACGAAATCCAGAAGTTTTCGTTGTAGTAAGAAATAAGAAATACAAACGATTGCCTTTTTCTCACCAGCCGTACATTCACACATGGCTCTCTCCTGGTTACGCTGTTGCCTTTCAGTTATAAATTTGGATTTTTATCTCCGGCTACTCACAGAAAATCTGATGGCGTGACGCTTCTAAACCATTAAAAATAATCATAAAAGGGATTCGCTACTGCCAGTTGTAATTTATTTTGGAAAAAGTTATAAATTATATTTTTAAAAACAGCCACTTCGTACGTTAACTCGATTTCAAGCTTTCCAGCAATAACACTTGTAAACTTACGAATATCACTCTGCATGAAAGCTACATTCACATAATTATTAATAAGAAATCCTAAAGTTAAACAGGGACAACCATTGTTAGAATTAATGAAAATCTTGGGGAATATTTTTAATTTAAGTTGTCTTGATATGTTTGAAGTCCGGCAAATTTAACTGCAGCATCAACTACAAGAACATAACGAAGTTCCACGTGCAGCTTTAATTGCAGTTGTTCTTCAGTTATAAAACACAACATAAAGTACACCCACACATAATGTACTCATATTAAAATTTCTCGCTTTGGTATCAAAATTACCTGCAATTAACGCAGGCGTCAAGTCATCTGCACATCATTATCGTTAATCAATCATCAAGGTTATCTCCGCAGTTTTAGTTTACAAACACAAAGAAAAAAACAAATTTCAAATGAAAACGTTCATTGTTCTAGTCAAATATGGAGTTCAACAAATAAACAGGAACTGCGATTCTCATAAAGTTACTTAACAATTATTTATGCTGCTTGCTAACATGAACGTTAAAATTATAATTTATATTCCATTGTATTAGTTTTATTACTTTTTAAAAGCAGAACGTGACTTTTTAATACAAAAAATGGCATATTAAGTGAAAAACAGTTTCTTTTAAAACCTACAGATTTATCTGTCATTTAAATAAAAGCCACGCGACTAAAGTAGGATGTGGAAAAGAATTGATAATTCGTTTAAGTCCTACGCCAATTTTTAAAGTTCAGGAGCTTACAAATGTGATAGATAGACGGAAGACCACCCATGAACATTTCATTTATGAATACAGATCATGTTTTTTTTTATTTATTTTAATATTTTACGCTTGCAAGGATGAGTGACAAAATAAGATGCGTGATATTACCTGTCTAATTTTAATTTGATTATGAATTGATAGGAAAAACTTATATGATTTATTTGAGGCTCTCAAACTCAGTAGAAAAATAAATAGCCCCAATTCAAAAGTGACATAAGAAATGTACATAGTAAACAGTTCGGAATTAAAATTCGCGTCCTTTTTTGTTTATATCGCAACGATCCCCAATTATTTAAAGCTTCATCATTCAAAAATGTTCGTAACATTTCATAATTTATTATCAAATTGATTCATAAATTAATTTATCTTTATGCAAATGTGGTTTCGGAATTTAATTAGGTTTTGGGTGAAGATAAAATTATCTCCATTTCGCACCTAATAAATTATCAAACAACCCACTCTTTACAACAACAAATTAATTAATTGAAATACAGATTAAGCAAATAGTGCTACAGTTTTAGCTTTTACCATGCCTGGTTGAATCGGCTTATTGAGATCACATACTACAAAAAAATGTAATCTTATTTTTATAAGACGTATGTTAAACTTAGTTCATTTTCCGCATAGGGACAGGTTTATTGTACCTACACGACGATTCCGCCTACACCTTAGGTCAAGGTAATTTCTGTTTGATATCAGTCGCCTTCATTTACAACTGTCAGCGCACATGTGTTCGAATTAATCCCGTTTTGTACTTTTTCGTTTAAACTAACTTCCATTTCTTACACACCTACGAAACCCCTTTACCACTTTTTAAATCTCTTTTTTAATTAATTCACCCACATCGAACAGCTGTACACGAATTGTGATTTAAACCGTTTGGAAATTTTGTAGACCACGTATGTTAATTGTTAAACGTATTGTCGAGACGTGTTTGGAAAGTTGTTGGTTTTCTAACAATGTTCTGTGGGTTGTAAAGTTTATTGCTTATTGATGGGGTCAGATGTCGTGGCTTTTATGGACAAATTTGATACATAACTGGAATTTATTCAAATTATAACAATATTTTGTAATTGTCCTAACACCGTTTTAATTTTTTTCTGTGCACGCTTTTGGAAATATTAAGGTCAATATTAAATCACAAATTTCCATTGCAAATTGAAATTGAATATGTTTTTCTTGAAAGCTTACAAAATACAAAGTGTTTGTTGCAAATACAAAACAATGTTTCAAAACTTAATTAAGTTAAATTAAATTAGCAGAATGTAACAACCACCTAATTTAAAGTTCGTGTAAATCTCAAAGAACATTAAATGTTAAGTTTATGACTCAATTTGTGCTAAAAAATAGGCAAGTTTATCTCATGGGAAAGGTGCAGTTATTTGGACAATTGTAGGGGTGAATACGAATTTCAAAATTATTTTTATCATGTAAAAATTGGAGGCTTTAATAAGCTTAATTAATTGGGCTGGCATGAAGGATGTGAAACTACTATTAACATAATTTTAAATTACCTAAATTAAACCAGGATTCCTCGTTCACACCAACAGGATCTTTAAAAACTACAGCCACTATATAAATTAAAAAAAAAACGGTAGCATAAATCGTTGGTTAACTAAGGCACAATACAATTCCTTTGATCGAAGACTCTTAATCCCGTGGGTTCCATTTAATTATATACATGTCATATGAGATTAAACCAGTCACAAGTTAAGCAGTAAAGTAGCTAGACAAGTGTCGAATGTGATTGTATCCATATATAGAGTTGAGCCTATCCATATTGAAATCAAATAATATTTAAATACAGACTCGAATTCAGACAGCTCCCATAATTTAATAAAAATGTTGTAATGATAATTTGGGGCTCTTTCACTTTACGGAATTAAAGGTTATAAGGTTAATTAATCTTCCATTTTGAGAAATTTTTTAGAAAACCTATTTAATTATACATATTGGACAATTACACGGGTCGTTTCTGGGTTTTGCTATTATCTTCTTTATTTGGTAAGAAACTTGAGTAATATTTTACCGTCTTCTTTGCAAGCTTTTTTTGTAAATCTAACAGCATATGAAAGTTAAACGGCTTGTTCAACTTGCACAAAATATGCAATTCTGATCAGGTAAACCGTATCAAGTTAATGGTGGAAAAATTTAGAGAACAGGTATTAGAGAAAAATTCTACAGTAAAGTCTAAATACGGCTCCATTAAATGGTACATTGTAGGAATAATTGCTTCGGTTACTTTGTAATTTATTGACAGTCAATAAATTCCTCATTACTTGTGCATTTTAGCACGCACAACTACTCCTTTAACGCCGGGATAAATATAACTGTATTAATAATAACATATTGTTGCGTCCGTCGTTATGATATTTTATACAAGATTTTAAATGTTCCCAGTATTTATTAAGAGGAATGGATCATCCGACTTCCATTCTTGTCGACGTATGCGTCTCGTATTTTTACATTTAAAATGACATTCAGTAATTGCATGCATTCATAATGGACGAGCTAACATTACCATAAAGTTCCACAACCATCTTCGCCAGATGTTTTCTTCTGTAGATCTCAAGGAAAACTAAGCTGAGTATTGTACATGTAGGCAATTGAATGCATTAAAAACCACATCCCATATGTCATTAATGATGATCGGCTACAAATCAGGATATGCATTTATTAATTGGCCAAGTGGCCAGATGGCCAGGTGGAAGATACGTGGGTAGCGGGCCCACTCACATGTAATGACTACGTGGGCACGTGTAGATAATCATGAGGGCTCCTCCCCCCAACCGTGACCCCTCGGCAAACTTATATACACACATACGTATGTATGTATGTAACATGCCAACAGCTATCATTTAACGTCTCCATGATATCCAGTATTGTTACATTGAAGACAATAATTTATTTATTACTTTGTAAACAGATGGTCCAGTTGTAGCCCTAAATATACCAAACAAATTGTAAGATGTTAACACTGATTTACGGTGTGGTTTGTTATTCCTATGAAATATAAATTTCAGAAATAATTTGTTTCTTATTGAGAATATATAACATTTTAAAGAAGGATAATTCAAAATAATATCTTTTTAGTAAATATAAAAATAAAGATGGCTTTCAGGATGCAAATTTAATTAATAATAAAAACATTGTTATTATAAATTAATTTAGATTTTAAGTATTGTTTGTTGTATACTGTAATTTCTTAGCAGTGGCGGCTGGTCCATAAGCGCTGCGACACTGCAGCACCCCCAGAACAAAGTACGGAAATTAATTACCTATTAAATTTGTACTTGAAAATATCAATAATATAACAATCATTCAATATTTTGCATAATTATTACATAAATTTAATTAATTAAACCGCTTTTAAAAGGAATTATTTAAACCGAAGCTGTAGATTCCATTCAGAGCGCTGAGAAATGTAGCAGTGTCAGAAACGTAGTACATTCGGTGCACATTCCGCCGCGATTTGTTTGTTTTAATAATACATGGTAAAAGTAGTCCGAACGCTGCTTATCTGGGCAGCATCTCAGCATTAATGCATCATGCCGTTGAGCTCTTGGACATCCGATCCAACAAAAACAATAATACGTCTGAATACCACGAAAAAACTAGGTGATGTCATCATTGTGCAAGGACGTCTTGGGCGACGGTATGTGTAATATAAACAGGAATATTAAATAATAAATAGTTCGTATTTCCAACTTGATTGCAACATCACTGCGAATACGGTCAAGGCTGCTCCAGTGTTAACAGGTGATCGAAAAATTTTGTGAAGTTAAAAATCGCAGAATGGATTTTATATTTAAATAAAAATTCTTTTTATTTCATTTTCCAGTAAGCTTATTTTTTTTATAAATTGAGTAAAATTTCGATTTGGTTTGTTTTATTTAAGGCACCTTAAATAAAATAAAAGGCGCCTTAAAAATATCAAGGATCGTTACTGGTATGTAAGTATATTTCGAAAGCTGCAGCACCCCCATAATTTCAAGCCACGAGCCGCCACTGTTTCTTAGTATTATTATATGTATACTGTTATATTATTGTTATAGTTATAGTTAAACGTATGAATGTTTTTAGATGAATGTTATTTCATGGATGAAGAGATTTTGAAAACTCCTGGGAGACAAAAAAATAACTGAAAAATATAAATAAATAAATAAATAAGAGTATTTTTTCTGATTTGATAGTAAAAGGAGCTATGAATAATCGTTCTCCGAAATTAATGTAAATTCAATTGAAATTTGAATTTGTAAGATCAGAAGTTACGTATAAAGACGATATTTAAAAGAATTATAAATAATTCAAGAAGAATAGATAAAATATTATAATTATAAATGAAATAAAACTGAACTTGAATGGCAAATTAAATATAATGGTCAATGGACTAACAAGTTAAATGGAAATAAATGATAGTTTGGAAGTAAAGATAAAATACAATTGGTTTTGAATAATAGTTAGTGGAACTGGAAATGTAAACTGGAACTGAATTACTATTGGGAAATTAAGTGAATATGTGTGAGTGATTTAATTTTAAGGTAGTTTTATTTTAATAAACGTAAATTAAACATTGTAATAAATTTGTATTTTTTGAAAGCTTAGTTGATATTTATGTATTTAGTTTTTCGAAATTTAATAAAGCGAACCCTGGGAACGATCCTGAGATAGGACTATCTCTTTTAAATTTACAACAAAAATGAATTTCAAATTATAAAGCCGGTGCACATATTTTGATTTTGATATAATATAATATTATAATTTGGGGAATCAAACAAATTGGAGAAAAAGGTTATTGTGAGAACCCAATAATAAAACAATTGTAATTTACATAAACATGGGGGTCATCTCAATATATAATAAATTTGCGATCTTCTTAGATCGCAGATCATGCCATGATACACAAAAAGTTCCGCTGCTATAAAGTTTATAAATATGAAGACTTTTCCTGGCATAAATCTGTATAGTCAGTCAAAATCATACGAACTAATTTTCAAAGTTATTCATGTCCGCATCAACTTGCCAGATTACAGTACAATTTTCTTACAAATAGAAACTCTTTTAAATTAAATTTTGGATGTAAATTGCGTAAGACGTTTAAAGTGGGCATTTTTTTCACCTCTATTTTATGTTTTCAGACGCAAAATGAACTGAATGAATTTGTTATATTCTTGCAAATATTTTAATCATTTTCGACAGCTACTAAGCTACTCAGTCTACCCAGCAGCAGTCACAGGCAGAGTTAAAAGTAAATCTAAAATACAAAATATTCCGACTATTTTGGTTTAATATCTTGAATCTATTAAGAATTTAGAATACCACAGCAAATGTGTATTCCAAAATATGTTCGTCACCGTTGTTGGTAAATTAATGGCGGCTTTACAAGCGCAACGTTTAATTTACATTCACCTATATAATGATAAGATTACAAGTTAATAATAATACTCCCTCGTTAGTATTTATAAAGGGTTTCCTTCCCTGGTCTTCCGTTATTTGAGGAAGAAACAGATGATCGTTGGAGATTACCGTCATTTTAATGTCAGCAACTTGTAAACTGAAAACAGCGGTTACCTTGTCGTGTGCCCGCTATAACAGAACATTGCCGACCAATTGCATATCCATCCATGTCAGTGAAGTAACAATACAATCGACGATATCGTTGTATATTACTATTACCCAGACGTTGATTAAAGTTATTTAAACTATAAGAACTTAATCTTTTTTAACAAGTAATCCAACGATTAAGTATATGTATAATTTAAAATGACGGGCGGTATATCTGGCAATTTGATGTTTTAATGTTTCCTTTATCACAAAAAACTTGCAGTTACATAGTTAAATGAAAAAAAAAAGATTGTAATAATTCCGTATGTCGAATGACGGAGTGTCAAGTCCCGATTTTTCACTGTCATTGGAATTTAAAACTTTATCGATACAGCTGATTTTTAGAGCTAAAGAATTGCTTAAACGGCGATCCGGGTTCATTTGGAATCGGTGTCAAATAGAAGCCGGATTCAGTCCGAACTACCCCATCTCTACTCGCAACTTACAGCCCCGATGACAAATAGGTTACGTCCTACGGATCATAGCAAAATACAGGCCAAAAATTAACCTGTTTTTTCTTTCTTTCTATGAAGTGCGGCCCAAGTCCAATAATAATAATTACTTCATTTTTTTACAATACCCCTATTATAATAGACAACGATAATCTGTTAACTGTAATATACTACTATTTTAAATTGAAAGCGTTTTTTTTGCACCATTCAAATATAAAAATAAAACCCTTGATCTTGGTAGGCCATACAAGACTAATGTCCTCTAAGCCAACTAACGTCACTGTATGATACAATGTGATTTTTTAAAAACTCAATTGCAGCAGGCCGTATTCTGTCTTAATAACCTTAGAACTGTCTGTATTAAGTCGGAATACGGCCTGCTGCAATTGAGTTTTTAAAAAATCACATTGTATATGGATTTTATGGAATTACAGTCGAATATTTTTAATTTGAACCTTCTTTATTTAAATTTTTCGATCGCTCAAATTCAACTTATTCCAGCTCGATTTGTTATATCTTTACAAACAGGGTGTCTCAAAATGCAGCAGCCGGCACAACATCAAAAAATAAGTAAAAACTCTCATATAAAGGCTGTTAAACCTTTTGTTGTTGAAATACACTGAGTTATAGTTTCAATCAAAACTCCACCTTTTTTATAAAACAAAAACAAGACGCAGAGGCCACTCTCACACAGTTGTTGATTTTTATACTGGAAAATCGTCCTGGCTGGAATTCTTCAATTGGGATAAACTTCCTGGTATCGATAACTAGCTTTAGTGCTCCTATTTGATCATCCATAAATAAAATGCATATTGGCCAATTCAACCCTCGTATAGCAGTTTTGTATTATTAAATTGACATAAAAATTTACAAATTGAATTGATATATCTACCTTAGCACAAAAATTTAACAAAAACCACACTACAACAAAATTGTGGGGCTGAACTAGGTTTTTGTTTATTTATATTACATTAGAAGGAAGATGAAAGATTACTTATTTAATATTATAAAACAGTAAATTAAATTGGCGGCGAGCTCAAAACTGAAGATCTTTGTCGATGCTTTTCTGGAAATACATACTTGAAAAACGGTTTCTAGTATGTATATCAAATCTTGGACATTTTAGATTTCGAAAACTAAGTGTTTACCGGCTCATCTTGATGTAAAGCTATTTACCCTTTTGGATGCTGCATCATTTTGGAACGCTTATTTCGGGACACCCCGTATAAAATCAGCCCAATAAGCCGAATTTATATAAATTTGAAAGTTCTCGATTTGTTTGATAGCGGATTTCTCATAAACGGTTGGAGATAGAAAAAAACCTAAAAAAGCAAAAATGTAGGAAATTTTATCAGCTTTGATTTTGTATATAATGACTTTTTTGCTAAGATGCACCATCTTCTAGATATAAGCAAAAAACAAAAAAAGAGACCTTCTCAGTCCCCCCCTGCACCCCGCTCACCATCTATGTCCGGGGACTTTTAGTATGTTTACCTCCTAACGACTCCAAACAAAGCCCTGAAGTCAAAAATTGTGACACCCTCCATGCATTCTACAATCCCTTTATTGACTGGACTATTAGAATATTACGGACTTGTTCATAACTTGCTTAAAAAATCATGATTCTATTATTCATGCTTCGAAACAATTTCTAAATTGTGTCAACACTTCTTCTTTCTCTTATGGCCGATGGCCTGTTAGAAACTCGTAAGAACGAGTTCTGTGAGCCCTCTTGGCACGTATGCTGGGCAGGAGGCTAACCTAACCCATCGAGGGAGGTGAAGAAGACCGACCCGCAGTGTTGCGAGGTTAATGGTTATCAAAGGTGTTAGTATGATAACCGGGACGCATAATTTTTGAACATTGTTTACCGCAGTAGAACCATGCGTCGCGTTGTGCCATAGTAAACAATGCCAATACGCAACCGGGACCGCCGGCTTAACGTGCCCTTCTAAATTCCGGCGAGGATATCGCCGGTCTCAGGAATCGAACCCAAGATGCCTACGTGAGAGACCGAGGCCTTTTACACGCGGCTATCCGCTCCTCTGTGTCAACACGAATAAACATAATGAAACTGAAATTATTAAATAAGAAGTGCGGGATGCAGATGACTTTTCTTTTATTTTGGAAGTCTGTAAAATCATCAAAGAACTAAGTACATACATCGAATGTAGAGATTATATGCAATTAGATAAAAATTTATTGCCAAGTAAGATTAAGAATCGTTATCCACCCAAATGAAGAAAGTAATACTGAGCATGTGGTAATTTCAACTTAAGTGAAGCCAGTAAGGCGGAAGATATGTACATTATAAAATCAAGAAAATGTACTCCATGTATTATTTGAATCTTTGAGAATGATATGCATAAAGAAAAAGCTACAAAAGATAACCAGTTATTTTGTTAAAATTCAGTACGCGAACGCCTATGTATCTAATATTTTTAATATATCTATTACAAAGTCCTTTTTTCTGCCAAAAATCTAAGAACCAAGCATTGAAGGGATGCATACTTAAAAATTTCCGACTTGGGTTAAAAAATAAAACTAAACCTTTTGTTTATTATAGCATCAGTAATAAAATATATATTACATATATTATTTTTTCCGACTAAATAATTTTAGAGATTGGTTCCTGGCCAAATGCAGTAGAAGTTTTAACAAGTTTTAGAAAAATGCAGTAAGTCAAATTTCCTTAAAGAAGTTTGGCAGTATTTTTTAAATGAGAATACAATTCTTAAGAAAATCAGCCAATCACAACGCTTGAAAATGTTGTACCAATAAGTGAAAATAATTTATTGCCGCGATAATATTTTGTTATTTCCAATAGCAACGCTAGTAACGTAGTAACCACGCATATATGACGTACAAAAAATTATTTGACAGTTGAGAAAAAACTGTAGCACCGATTAGTGAAAAATGTAATCATTGTATTCTCTTCCTAAATATAACTCGTGATTCGCTTAAATATCGATAATATTTAGAAAATGCCACTCATGTTAATCCCAATCTTTGGAAAATGCAACTCCTGCTTCGCAGTCGTTGCATTTTCGTCGTTGGGATTAACATTCGTGACATTTCGAAAATATTATCGACAATAAGCTCACCACTTGTTATATTACCCTTGAAAATATCACTGATATCTTAAAATATTGATTAGTAAATTGATTTCTCACTAATAATCAAATTGACGTATTGAGACATGCATGTTTTAGGCCTCTTTACCGATATATTGAAAAGAAGCCCTAAACATGGCTGCCAGATAAAAACTGCTTAGTAACAGAACCAAAAAGGAGTAAAGTTTAGCAAAATTTCAAGAATCGAACATATTCGTATATAGTACATAAAATATGTACTATAAGGTAGTTTTTCTGGAAAACATACTGGTTCCATTGTTAAAATTTAGCATCAAGAATATGTATACCGAACCTGGTATTTCATTATAGGTTTAAGTTAACCTTATGTTAGCTTAAGCAAGCTTAAATTAGGGCTTAAGTGTAGTTTCGCCACACTTAAGCCGCTTGAAGTTAAGGTTTAGCTTAAACTTGCACTGAGATATATCGACCCTTATTAGGGAGAGAACCAGTTGCAGGTAGTTTCTTATATCAGGAGATCTGAATTCTTTATAAAAAAATTAAAGGTACAATCCACATTTGGTGAGAAAACATCTTATGTAGATTTTATAAATGGAGAAATAATACAGTTACAGAATGCTCAATTTTCATTGTCAAAATAATAAGTTGAAATCATTAGCGACTAAAGTCTAAACCAGTGATTCTCAATTTATAGTGCGCGATGGACTTACAAGTGATACCCGAAAGATTTATGAAAAAATTATTAAATTTAACTGGTGTAAAAAAAAGAAATTAAAACTATATTTTCATTATATCGATTACTGCCTTTGTCATAGTCAAAAATATTTGGTATTTGGGTATATGGTGGTACGGAGAAATTTTGATATTCTTTGGGTGGTATACGCGGAACCCAAAGGGTTGAGAACCGCCGGGCTCTAAACGTGTATATTTTTTACTACTTTTGTTTTTAGTGAAAAAGATTTTAAAAAATATTAAAAAGATATCTGTGTAGCTGTTATGCAAAACTGCAATTAATTTTTAAAAATACAAATAGCCATTTTGATTTAACTGTAGCATAAAATTCAACTAATCTGCAAATTTGTTGGAGAAATAAAGCATCAATATAATAGGTGATGTGTCAGAGGTTAGCTGAATTCGCATCTAAATATAAAACTTTTGTAAAATTTAAATTCCTGTTAAACTACGGATCGAATTCAGAATCGAGCTTCACGGTTTCGGTTTTTCTTTCTATTTTAAATTTGTATGTAAGATATAAGTGAAGCATGTTACATCTCATCGGAATACAGCATTCGAAGTTTGCCAAATTCACAAAAATACAATAATTAATTTCGAACGCCAAAACATTTAATTAAAATTCAATGATTTATTTTGGGTTCTTAAAGATTCTAGTTTGAGTTAATTTTAAAAATTTTCGAAGTTTTACTACTCTCGTGATTATCCACTTCTGAGCCGTAACCAATAAAATTTAATTTCATAATCGTAAATTCCAGAATACGAATGCAATGTTTTTCGAAAAACATTTAAAGTTTGTTACAATTCCTCCGCTACTAGAATTTAAAAATCTACAAGATTGGAATTTTTGTGGTCAACATCAAGCAGTAATACAGCAGTAGCCCTAACAAAGTTTTTTATTTTCGTTTTCAACCTGGTAGGTATGCGGTTTGGAAGAAACACGTGTTTTAAGATAACAATATCGTGGTGACTATAACAGTCACGATTTATTATAATAAGGTATTCCAGGGAACATTTTCTATCGGGTTGCAGCATATAGATTAAGCACAACCGTTAATGCAGATAAAATGACCATAAACATATTACGACATTAAGACCTTATTTTATTATTTTTAGTGTTTTTGTTCTTTGGTTCTGCATTTACCACCAGGTAAAGCTTTTGTTACCTTGAGATAGACGGAACACAAACAACGTTTATAAAATTCGGCTCTGCTTCAACATTTTTTTGAGGAAAAAGCTCACGAAAGCAACAATAGATAAAATAAGGAAACTAGACGTCGTCTAAATGATAATAACAATAAAAATAAATTGGGCTGAACAGCGAATTAGTTGGGGAATGCTTTTGGTTGCCAAGTGGTATGCATACAGATCTCCCAATCTAACGTATAATGGTGAAATATATTTTGGAAATGCCATACGAATCTGTATACAAAGTAGGAGCGCAACAACAAAACTGGCATGTAAAAACAAGCACAATACACGAGTTCTAGAATATCTGTTATTGTCAAGATTTTTTTGGATAAGAGCGCATTCGGTGAGAACGACTTTTTTCTCGTGCGCGAGGCTTTAAATTTGACGCAATTTAAATTTAATGGAATTCACAGTCGTCTTCTTCCTTTGTCACGTCAGGGCCTGACAGCGAATCGAATACACAACAATGAAATAAAATAACGAGATCTGGCCGTAAGATGGTTGGTGGTTGTGTGGCGAGAATCTCTCGCCTTATATTTTTTTGTCCGACGTTCGATAGGTACGATGTGTTATGCTCCACCGCACTTCGTTAAAAGTAAAATAATAAAAAAAAAGCTCGCTCGGGAAACTGGATATCTTGTAAATTGTTAGAGATGTGTAACTTTATCCTGATCCACCCTTGTACAGTCTTTGTTGACAAACATTTATAGTTGAATCGATATTGAGTGCTTTTCAGCCTATAAACAGTTCGCCAGATGAAATTTCACACTTGTACATAACATTCCGACGACCACGTGCTTTCAACATAACTTTATAGAAATTTTAGTTTGTTCTTACTATTATAGAACACCAGCTCGCTGGGATGGAGGCGTTTTGCAGGTTCATAAAGTCATCAAAGTAATAAAATTTCTTCTTAATTTTTGGCATTTATTATATGCTCGACACTTTTTTACTGGCATTCTTACCAAATATTTTTTCCGCCCACCGTACTTTGTCAGATCTACTATTTTTTATTGTGGAGATAATTTATTAATTTCTTAGATTTTGTTTTCTGTGGTTTTTGGGATGCCGGCAACTCTTGTTAAATAAATGTATTTTTTTTTCTTTATTAATCGTAACGCTCTACTCGTATCTTTCTTGCTTCGTCTTCGTTTGCAATTACATGATCTTTCTATTTTCTTATTTAAAAATGAGTCTTTATTGGTATGCTTTCTTTACTTCTTCTGGGCTTTTATACAATTTTCCTACGTTTTATTCACCATAATGGTCTTCAGTATTTGCATTACTTTTTCTACATTCTTTCTTTCTATGTATTGTAAACGGAACTCGCTCATATTCTTGCTTTCCTTTATTCCTTTTCTTTTGTGCAGAAAGCACAAAGAAAATCAGCGTTGCCTTTGTTCATTTTTCGCATCTTGAATATAAAATCACTTTTTCTCCTTCTTAAGGGTTTTAGAATTTATTTTGAGAAAATTCGTCGTTACTTTCTCAATAGAAGTCCATTCTGTTTCTATTTCCTTCGCTTTTACACGCTCACGGTATTATTCATTATTAAATTCTCCTTTTATTTCAATAATTATATTTTAAAATGATAAGTTACAAGCAGTGGCGTACCTACGGGGGGGCTAGGGGGGGCAGTCTGCCCCCTCCGCCCTTTTCCTTTTAGCGCCTTCGGCGCCGTGCATTTTTTTGATATTTTATTTTTTAATTAACCAAAACAAAAAATATAATTATTCTTATTACATAATTCTATAGACGTGATAAAATCAAAATGGCACAGTAAGCAAGATCTTTATATTCCTTATAAGAACCAAGCTCCCACATTGTATTTATTTTATTTTTTACCGCCCTGATAAATAATGTCTGCATTCATTTTAAATATTCTTAAATAGTGGCGGTGTGGCCGCTTTAATTTTCTATACAAAGAAATAATTATCTAGAAACCTGCCGATGCCGTCGCACTGGTGGGTGTCGGCAGCGGTAACTTTTGTCCTTTGTCATCATATCGTCTTTCTCGGTAATATTTAAAAAAAGTACATTATTTACGATTTACGTCGCGGCGGCAAAGAACCCCTTTTATGTGCAACTTTATTTTTAAAAGATCCGCCGATCCGTCAAAATGCAGACGTAATGTATACAAAATTAAAAAGAATAGAGTAGTGTTCTGTTTTTTATTTCGGCAATTTGCAGTATGATGTTGTAGAGTAAAGATTTGCTTATATTATGTTCCATGCTTAAAACGTATTTTAAATTGTTTTAACTGAACTAGAACTAGTATATTTAAAAAAACAAAAAAATCGTTGTTCAAGTGCAAAAAAATAGACAAAAAAACGCGCTACTAAAATTAGCCCAAACTAAAATTTTTTTTCTTATAATATCGAAGGCACCTTCAAGACACATTGCCCCCTCCGCCTCCCAACGATAGGTACGCCACTGGTTACAAGAATGATTTTAAAATAGCTTAAAAATAAATTACTTTATGAATCAACTCGATAATAAATTATGAAATGCTAAAACAAATTTTAAATGGCGAAGCTTCAAAGAATTGGGGAATATTTAGATATCAATAAAAAAGAAAATTTGGGGCGAATTTCAGTTCCGAACGTTTTACTAAGTATGCAGGTCTCCAGTAATCCACTAATAATAAATTGCTTTTGAATTGAGGCTATTCATTTATCTGCCAATGGGTTTGAGCCTCAAATAAAATTCAGAACTTTAATTAAACGAATAATTCGAATTTTTTATGCATTTTTTTCCTTCCAGGTTATACTTAATAAAATTAAAATTAGACAGGTAATATCACGCATCATATTTTGTCGCTCATCTTTGCAAGCGTAAGATATCAAAAGAAGGGAAAAAAAGATATGCTCCGTATTTATATATGAAATGTTCATGGGTGGTCTTCCGTCTATCACGTTGTAAGTTCCTGAACTTTAAAAAATGATGTAGGACTTAAACGAATTATCAGTGTTTTTTGTGTATCCTACTTTAATCGCGTGGCTTTTATTTAAATGACAGATAAATCTGTAGGTTTTCACTTAAAATGCCAATTTTTTGTATTAAAAAGTTACGTTCTGCTTTTAAAAAGTAATAAAACTAATACAATGGAATATAAACTATAATCTTAACTTCGTATTAGCACTATAAAAATAAAACGTCATATTTGATTTAATTTTATTATCATTTTCAATAGCTTTTGTCCCAGAAAAATCGTAAAAGAACAAACTAAGTATCAAGGATGCAAATTTTTTAATAACATTAATAATACCTTATTAAAAAATTCCAAACTACGGGAAAATCTATAAAATTAAGAAATTCTTTTGACAAAGAATTAATCAAAAAATTGATTAAATTTTGCATCCTACGTATGTAATACATCTTTAGGGTGCATATTTTTGGTTTTCCTTTTAATCTAAAAGTACTTACTCCAATAATTCTAGATGAATTTGTGATTTTTAGAATAAATTGAATTTTTAAAATTATGTATACGAGGTAGCGACCAAATGTTCCTGGCCCGACCTACTTCTAGAAGCGCGAAATGCAAAATAATATAAGTAATAGTAGGCTACATTGTTCCTCAGGCTCCACATAAATTTTCATTTGTTTCCATTGCGTTGATTACAAATAGCTGTCAGTAGACCGATAACAAGTGCAATATTTTTCAAAAATGGAAAAACTAGAGTACCTTTCTCACTAAAGAAGGTTTGATGCCAGATCAAATTAAACAAAGGATGGATGCCGTTTACGGTGACAGTGGACCATCGTTATCGACTGTATAAACTTGGTCAAAATTATTTCGTTGGGGAAGAGAGTCGCTAGAAGATGATGCGCGTTCAGGACGCCCCATAGAGGCTACCACATCAGAAATGGTGAAAAAAATCGAGGAAGTTGTTCTTACCGACAGGCGACTCAAGAAGAAAGAAATTTCAGAAAAGACAGACCTTTCGACTACTACAGCACTAGTGGCGAAGACTGCCATCCGTGAATGCGCTTCGAGGAATTGAATCACCTACAGTACAGTCCGGACTTAGCGTCCAGTGATTATCATTTGTTCTCAAAACTTAAGCAGGATTTACCGGGAAGAAATTTGCCATTGATAACGAAGTGATGGCGGCGGTTTTTCAGCATTTTGAAGACAAAACTCCAGAGTATTTTTATAAGGGTATAGATCTGCTTATTAAAAGATGTAAGAAGTGTGTTGAAGTAAAGGGTGATTATGTTGAAAAATAAACAGATTTTTTTATTTCTCAAACAACTGCAAGCGGGTTAGGCCAGGAATATTTGATCGCTACCTCGTACATATAAAACTCTGGAAGTACCGGGTGATCCAGAAAAAAAGGAATTAGAGCAGGCCGTGACCTAGTTACCAAAGTTGGTATTCCGTGATTCGCCTACTGTGAGCGTAAACAGAGACACTATTGACCATTGAAGAGGTTACGTTAACTGTCAAAATCATGCATCAATATTATTGCCCGTGTTTTAAATAATAGTAAATAATTGCCTGGTTACAACCAGGCAATTATTTACTACCTGCAGGCAGTCTAAATAAATAAATAAATAAATAATTTTATTCACAATCATTATAGTAATATGTCGATTCCAAACCTTTTAGAGGTTGGGAAATACGTCATTCCTAACTGTAATGACAATCTCTTGGGTGGAAAGTGACAGAAAACACTTCCCACCCACGGGCGGGAAATGTTTATGTACGATTGCCTAGCGACACTGTCATAAATCTATATGTTAAAGTAGGCTAAAATAAATTATAATAGAGCTGTCAAAAAAAATATTAATAAAATTCATGATTAATGATTGTGAATAATAGTACATTACATCCGAGGTGGGAAATGTTTCATTACAGCCGAGGGCTTGATGTATGACCGAGAGGCGAAGCCTCGTGGTCAGACATAGCGAGAGGCTGTAATGAAACTCCCACCGAGGTATGTATACTATTTTATTCACAATCATTAATCATGAATTTTATTAATATTTTTTGACAGCTCTATTATAATTTATTTTAGCCTACTTTAACATATAGATCTATGACAGTGTCGCTAGGCAATCGTACATAAACATTTCCCGCCCGTGGGTGGGAAGTGTTTTCTGTCACTTTCCACCCAAGAGATTGTCATTACAGTTAGGAATGACGTATTTCCCAACCTCTAAAAGGTTAGGAATCGACATATTACTATAATGATTGTGAATAAAATAGTATACATGCCTCGGTGGGAGTTTCATTACAGCCTCGCGCTATGTCTGACCACGAGGCTTCGCCTCTCGGTCATACATCAAGCCCTCGGCTGTAATGAAACATTTCCCACCTCGGATGTAATGTACTATTACTTTATTTAATAACCATAAATGTAATTACGTCCACTAATGCTTTTATTTTAGGTTATAAAATGTCAAATTTATTTTTCAAGTAACAAATCAGATTACCGTTGATATGAAATTTAAAAAAATGAGAAGCAATGTTACCAACCTTAACAGCTTAATCAGGGCCTGCTCTAATTCCTTTTTTCTGGATAGCCCGGTACTATTACTCAAAAATACCTGTGTTCAGGCTTCAGACCCTCTGCAAATGAAAATGTATCATCTGGGTGTACCGCAATTTGTTAAACTGAAATGGTTTTCTGTGAAATTCAATACAGATTTTTTTTCTTCATTTTTTTTATCTACAGATATCACCAGCAAAAATAATTAAATAAAACGAGCAGGGTTGAAAAATCATGAAATAAAAAATCACTGACATTTAAATTAAATAAAACACAATTTAAAATTTTTTTTAGCCTTTGTCTTGGCCAATTTTAACCTGAAATGTTTAAGCTTTTCAAATATTTTCAAAGGATTTGAAGGATTTTTTCATTTGCGTTTTTACTTTCTAAAGTACGAGTTTTGTTTCGACCTTTCTTAATTTTCAGCTGAATATTATATTTTTAATAATTTTCTTAAATTTTTGGCTTTTTAAGGCAGGTGATTGAAGATTCGAGCTTATCAGATTTTTTATTTACAGTATTTCATCTGAAAGTTTAACCTTTTCAGATTTTTAAAGAAATTTTTGACTTCTTAAACGTGAGTTTTGTAGTTGGAACTTTCCAAAATTGTTTATTCATATACTTTCAACTGAAAAGTTTTATGTTTTAAAGCACGAGATTTTAGCTTCGAGCTTGAGACACTTTTTCTCTGTATTTTCAGCTAAAAACTAAAATCTTTTTAGATTTTTTAAAGTTTTTAACATTTCATTCAAATATTTTCAGCTGAAAATACTAGGCCTTTAAGATGTTTTACAAGTTTTTGACTTTTTAAAGAGTGATCATCTTTTAAGCGTTTAGCTTTATAAGATAATATTTCTAAGATTTCTAAATTTAAAAAAACACGATCATTAAGCTAAGTTTTTCAGAATTTTTATTTACATATTTGCAGCTGAAAAATGTTAATCTTTCCGAAGTTGACCTTTTAAACTACTAGTTTAGAGCTCAGAACTTTCCTGTAACCTGTTGACTTTTAAGTTACAAGCTTAAGTTTGGAGCTTTCCAGATTTTCAACTGAAAATTGTTGAGTTTTAGTTTCTTGAAGCATGAAATTCCAGCTTTCCAAATTTTGTATTTAGGTACGGATTTTCAGCTAATAACTGTTTATCAGAGGTTTTTAACTTTTTGGCTTCATAAAGAAGCGCTTCGGCTTTTACTTCCAACTTTCAACTGAAAATTTTAGTTTCTTAAAATTTATTGAAGTTTTTTTACCTTTTTATAGCACGAGCTTGAAGTTTTGAGCTTTCTAGATTTTTTAATAAGTTTTTGACTTTCTGAGTGCAAAGCTTTAATCTTCCAACTTTTTTTAATTGGATTGTTAAATTTATTAAACAAACTTTTAATTTTTTTCAATAACTAAATTTTTGATAGTACATATTAATATTAAAACCGTTCCATGGACTTGCCGAATTTAAATATTTATACATACTTATGTTATTATTTTTGATTATTATTCTAAAAGAACTGTTTTTATTATGTGATCATTTGTTTATATTTTTTAATAAAAGCTTCGTTTTTCATCACTCTTGCGATTTGAATCAATGATATAAAAACTTCATTAATTTAAATTATGTTTTTAAAACCCTGAAAGAGATACATACAGGGTGAATAAAAAGTAAGGAACCTCGATGCTGGAGCCTTTATTATTAGTTTTAGAAAAAAAAGTTTTAGATAAAAGGTTTATAACAAATTATTTTCCACAAACTGATATGATATGATGACGTCATCTATACTTTTTTTAAATGGCAACCTATATTTTTTAGGTCGAAATTTTATAGCATTTTTTTTTCTCTTTGTGACCATCTAAAAATATCATACGGTTGAATAAGCGAAATTTCTAGAAAAATCAAGTTGAATGTTATTCGTACCTGTATTTAATGTACGTACTTTTATCACAAAAATTAAACACATGACTATTAAAAACAAATATAAACAATGTTTAACAATATTATTATTATTTTATTATTTGGATACAATTTTTGAGAATAGGTGGATCGGTAGAAGGGGTAGTATCGAATGGCCAGCCCGATCGCCCGATTTGAATCCGTTGGATCTTGTGGAGCCATCTTAAAAGTGAAATTTACACAAACAGGCCCAGAAATTTAGAAGAGTTAAAAATTCGTATTCGGGAAGAAATACGGGCAATACCAGCCGAAGTAATTCGGAATGTATTACAGGGATTGTCACATCGAATTGGACATTGTCAGATAGCGAACAATTTGAACATCTTCTGTAATAAAGTAATATTAAACATTGTTTGTATTTGTTTTTAATAGTCATGTGTTTAATTTTTGTGATAAAAGTACGTACATTAAATACTGGTACGAATAACATTCAACTTGATTTTTCTAGAAATTTCGCTTATTCAACCGTATGATATTTTTAGATGGTCATAAAGAGAAAAAAAAATGCTATATAATTTCGACCTAAAAAATATAGGTTGCTATTTAAAAAAAGTATCGATGACGTCATAGCGCAAAGGTATGACCTTGAAAAAAATATTTAAAACCATCAGTTCGTGGAAAATAATTTGTTATAAACGTTTTGTCTAAAACTTTTTTTTCTAAAACTAATAATAAAGGCACTAGCATCGAGGTTCCATACTTTTTATTCACCCTGTATATTGCAAAAATTAACTCTATATTAAAAATTATGGATATAAATCTTCTTTTGCTCAAATTATAACTCTATGACTGCTATTCCACAGTACGATAATTAGTTTTCTTTTTTTAATACAACTGTAACTCATACCCTTAAAGCAGGCATGGGCAACCTTTCCTAGTTCTGGGGCAAAATTATCATTCTGCCTTCAAGTGAAGGGCCGGACCAAATTATTAAATAAAATAAATTATTATTAAATGAATTAAATACTGAACTTTATAAAAATTCTAAAATTTGTAAATCCTCTGGGTAAATGTTAAATATTTATAATGTTGCATGTTGTACGTATGAAATATCTATAATTATCATTGGTCAAATCAGCAAGAAAACAAATAAATAAAAATACTACCAAGCCACCAAGACCTACCTTTCTGGAATGCCACTGGCTTCGACTTGTAAAAAAATAGTTTAAAATTCAATATTAAATGTTGAATAGAAATCGTTACCTTCTATTGTGAAATTGGTCTTTTGAATTAAAATATTTTATTCTGAAAACCGACTAACTTCCCTGAGATGGTTCAGGGCCGGAGGTTGCCCATATTATGTGCTTTAAAGCGAAGCCTCTTAAATAAATAAAGCAATCAAACGTTTTAATATAATTTGCAAACCTTACGAACAATACAATGCTTAATTAAAAATAACAAAATTTGTTTGTAAAATTGAGAAATAAGAGTAGAAACCACTGTGGTCAAAGTTGAGACAAAAAACATCAATTTTCTAAATACCTAGTTGAATTAAGAACACGTCATTATTGTAATTTTATACAAAGTGAGCATGTGGATATCTGACCATACATCGATAATAGCCACTATTAGTACGTCAGTAATATGTCTCAAAAAACTGCAAAAACTGTGCAATTCAAAAACAAATTGGGATATATTTAGGAGTAAAGTTAACTCCCAAATAAATTTAAAAGCATGTCTAAAGAGTCCTAATGAAATTGTAGACGCTACAAAAACAGTCATAGAAATTCTACAACATGCTGCAGAAGCTACACCTACCCTAGTAGCCCTTAAGCAGGAAATAAACATACCATTGAAAATACAAAGACTCATTGCAGAAAAAAAGGAAAACTAAAGCAAAGTGGCAGGGAACTCATGCACATCAGAGTACATTTCAAATCTGAATCGCTACGCTAATTCAATATGGCGATCAATTACTACTAGAAAACCGATAACAACATATCCACTACACATAGAATAACCAAACATAGGACCTTGGGCTAAGAGTATCCAAGAAAAAGCAGACCTATTCGCTCAACATTTAGCTAACGTTTTCACTCCCATTCATGTTATTCGGGATCAACACATTTTAGACAATATAAACAGCAAAAATTCAAATAATATGCCAACAACAGATATAAAAATCATAACCTCGAAGGAGATTGAAGAAAACATTGCACTCCTAAACAAGAAGAAGGCACCAGGAATAAATCAGATAACTCCAAAAATGTTGAAAGAATTACCAAAAAGGGGACTAGTTATGTTAACCTATATTTACAACGCCACACTAAGACTTCAATATTGGCCTAAAGAGTTAAAAGAAAGTCGGAAATTGTCCTCACCCCAAAGCCTGGAAAAGCATTAGCCAATGTTGCCTCACATAGACCAATAAATTTATTGTCTACACCTACACCTTCGAAACCATTGGAAAAATTACTACTACGCCGCACAAATGATCTCGTACATATAATCCCAGAACATCAGTTTGGTTTCCGTTCAGAGCATCTAACTATCCAACAGTGCCATCGCATAGTGCAAGCCATTAATGAGGTTACAGATGAAAAGAAATATTGTTCAGCGACCTTTTAGATGCGAGTCAAGCATTTGACAAGGTCTGGCATGATGGCTTATTATACAAAATTAAACAGCGTCTACCAACTCCGTACTATACTTTAGTAAAATCTTATCTGGTGGATAGACATTTCAGAACAAGAGTAAATGGAGAAACTTTTGAATTCCAACCTTTCAAATCTGGAGTCCCACAGGGCACTGTTTTAGCACCGATTCTATACCTAATCTATACATCTGATGTCCCAAATCACCGACTACACTATAACAGGGACATTTGCAGATAATACGGTTCTCTTGGCAACCCGTGAAGATCCTGTAGTGGCAAGCTCGAACCTTCAGGAATACCTTTTTCAGTTAGAAGAATGGCCCAAAAAGTGGAAAATTAAAATCAATGAAACTAAATCCCAGCACCTTACCTTTAGCACACGAAAAGAACAATGCCGCCAGTATTTTTTAATAATACATGTAGAACTATGGGGCGTGCTAGTAAATTCAGCATTGCCATTATCCAACGCGCATGATCAAAAATCCTTCGAGCAATAACTGATATCCCATGGTACATCACACACTAGATGCTCATCAAGATCTTCAGGTACCAACAATTCGAGAAGTAATCCAAGAAAAAAATAGCAAACATCACAAAAAGCTACAATCCTATGATAATTCTCTCATCCAACCGCTTTTGCAACAGAAGACTGAAAGGAAGTGACCAATTGACTTTAAGTGTGGTAGAAGAGGTCTTCTCGATGGAGACAGGAATAGAACTATGTACTTTCAAATAGTTTCTAGGTTAGCAAAATAGCTTACAAGATGTAATTTCTGATTGCTGTTTAAATAAATTTTAAAAAAAGTAGTTTTATACCAAGTGAGCACACGGATACCTCATATACACGTATTTTTTCGAATTATTAATATCGACAAATCGGAAGAATTATAAAAATGAAAAATTCGAATGTCACAGAACTATGTCGTCTTTATGGCTGCTCTAAAAATCCAGAAAAAACTATACTTAAAAAATTCTTTAAAGAGTTCAGATGATTATTGAATTAAAAAACTTGTTTTTGAAATATCGATAAAGGGCACAAGTTAGGCACCAGGGGTTATTTTGAGGATAATTTAGAACTGCACAAATTAGCCTGACTGAACTCAGGTAGTTTGTAAGAAGGGGGGAGGGGGGTGGGGTAAATTTTTGATTTCTGAAAATTTAAAATCATGCAAGTAATAATTAATAAAATCGAATAATATGTTTATTGAAAATTCATGATATACAGGGTGATTCTTGACTTATACCTACGCATAATTGCGAGAAATGACAGTTCGTGATGTGTAGAGATGGGTAATTAAAAAAAATTGTGTTGTGCTTGATGGTGATAAAACTAGGTGAACAGCAAGTAGCCAAAGCCATTAATTTATTGATTTATTTCAAATTTTTAAACATATAATAGTATATTATATTTATATACCAAGGTAGAGAAGATATTTTTCTCAGCCGAGCAGTATTATTTCCCGACATGCAACGTATCAGTCATGACGTATCTGTGTGTGTAATCAGTTATTACGTATCAGTGTGTGTAATGATATATTTACTTAGCAAGTAAACCGTAGGTATTAGCATTGATTGAGGGAATTCCCTCAATCAACGGTATTTGGCAACTTACTAGTATAGGAGTAGAAAATAGTATATTATATACCAAGGTAGAGAAGATATTTTTCTCAGCCGAGCAGTATTATTTCCCGACATGCGAAGCATAATTAGAGGGAAATAAGTTGTGAGGCTGAGAAAAGTCTTCTCTGCCGTGGTTTATATACTATTTTTTCACTACTAGCACCATTATTCCCTTTAATTAATCATTTTTACATCAACATAAAAATAAAATAACAGATGGATATGTTTATTTCTAAATATCCACAAAAATCAAATAGTCTTGCTTGAAAACTAGGGGAGGAGCTAATTTCAATTGATGTTTGTGTAAAATATAATTATAATGCGCGCCTGAGTGCATAGCAATTGTTTCCATTATTAATTAGTAGTCAATAATGAAAAATTATTGACTACTAGGAGAGAAATGTATCTTCTTGGCTCCAAAACAAGGTCAATAATGATATCTGCTAGTGCTAGTAGTGAAAAAAATATATTCATAATAGGCACAAGAGTGCATAGCAATTGTTTCCATTATTAACCAGTAGTCAATAAAGAAAAATTATTGACTACTAGGAGAGAAATTTATCTTCTTGGCTCCAAAACAAGGTCAATAATGATATCTTCTAATGCTAGCAGTGAAAAAAAAAATTTTTATTTTGTACTGCACAAAATTAAAATTAGAACTGCACATTTGAAATTTAGAGCTGCACAAACAAGCTAGAGCTGCACACCAAAATAACCCCTGTTAGGCACTAAATATGTATCGAAGAAAAAGCGTTGATACTCCTATAAACATTTTTAAATAAATTTTAATAATTATATTTATTCACGATTTGGAACGACGACAAGAAACAAATTAAACAAAAAACGTCCCTAATGTTAAAAAGTCTTTCAAGTTAATGCAAAATTTATTTAATGAAACTGAGGTTATCTCCGCTTTTTTATGGAAATATACATAGCTACATAGCTATATTATAAACATATGCAAAAACATCTACATACTTCTCTTGCTAAAAATACGTAAATAAAATCATTGAATTCAAGCACTGTAACACCACCAACAAACATTTAAAAAATGCAGGATTCTACTAGGTTTATTTTTTGATAAACGCATAAGATTCGAAACCAGCAAGTGTTACTTTTTGGTTCTTTTAAGTGTCAGTTGGTACGCTTCATTTCCATACAATAATATATCGAAGTCGGACGACTATAACTCTTCGCGTCTTCTTGCATCTTTCTCCACCTTGAATAATGAATATCAGATTACCTGTTTCATTCGTACCTTTTCTTAAGGCTTCAACCCTCCTGTATTGTTCTTCCCACTCGTTCTTCTATAGCTAATTCTGATCGCGTTGGGTCCGGTTCGATTTTTAAATTATTTGGTGCGTTTTTCAAACTCGCCGTAGTTAAAGTTCTTTGTGTTTAAAGTGGCCCTCGAATATAATTTAGGAAGTTACATTTGATCATTATATGATGTTATACTCTAACGGCAATTATCCTGTCAGTTGAAAATTGTTTCTAATTATATGCAATTAGTAGTTTAACTCAACCGCTACTGGATAACATTCCATTGAATTTGGTGCTTCCAAAATAGCGTGATGTTTATATGTATATGGAAATTTCGGGTCGGTGTTATTAAACAATTTTTGGGACGTGTAAATAAAGCTTCACAAATAAATAACTACCCCCCAGCAAAACAAAATAAACATACTGCTTCCTTAGGATTTGCCTGCATGATCGTTAATTATTGTTTTTTTTTTGAATTTGGCAAAATAAGCATAAGCAAAGGAAATTCAGATCATTCAACCGCACTTTATTCAACATTGTCATTGTTTTACGTAAATGTTCAAGAACACGACCTTGTAAAAAATGTTTGCGGTGATTTGCAATAGCAACTATCCAATTAAGCTTTAAAACTGTCGCTTTGAACAGACAGGAATAGGTTAGTAGGGACCAAACTCCAAGAACGAATGCAAATTATAACTTGCAATGCAGAAAATAAACAAATTTCGTGAAAAATTAATCTACGATAAAAAAAATTAACTGGCTTATTGTTAGAAAACGAAACGAATCAAAAGGCGTTTCTTCCAAGAAATCACAGGCTTAATAAATTTCGCGAATTATTATTCAAATCTACTTAAGAAAACATTTAATTTAGTATTATAATCCGCCTCGCTTCGCATCTTTATTGCATAAGTTTCGGTATTAGTGTCAAAATGAGTATAATAAATGAAAAATAAAAATTCCTACGTAAAAAAAGAGCCGAGTTAATACCACACTCGAGGATATTGTACACAACTTCGGTTAAATCTTTTACCCTCGTTACATTCCTTAACCTTGATCTCCGATTATGTGATTATATTCGTAATGATTATTAATTTAACACCTGCAAACAGTTGGTGTATTTCTTAGTAATTCGCGGAATGACGTTATTAGTTATTTACAAAATGGCAATTCTGAATAGTTGTAATTAACTCTTAGTGGTCGAATAACCACAAACATTCTATATAAATTCAGAAGAGAAGATTCGGTTGTTACGTTGATAAATGAATTCCTGGAAGGACATCGTTAAATTAGATGTTATATAAGATGAAAATTCGTGTATTCTTGCTCGAACGAAATGCCTTTCATCTCCTTTTACAATTTTAAATTAGAATTCGATCCACAAACTGTGGAAAGATATAAGATACGGTTTTTGATAAAAAAAAAGTAGTGAAACCAAACCCGTTGAAAAAACTAAACCACCGATTGAAAACCGCAGTCGACAATACAGCAGCAACAAATGTTGCTTAGTGCATAACCAACTCGTGTTCTTGGGCATTTGCGGTATCAAATATCCTGCCAATGCAGCGTATCCACACTTGCACACGTTCTGTTGCACCAAATTACAAAATTCTGCACTACGTGTCCAACGCCTGCCTTCATAATTTATTGCCCACATCAACGCTTACTTTAGAATAAAAATAAAATGTGCAAAGTCGTTTGAAGACATATACGAAGACAACAAAGTCGACCACTGACGACAATGTCACAATTCCATTACATAAAAAAATTAACAAAAGTCATCAGTTAGCTTGGCAAGTCATTGGAAATAACGTTCGTGAAAAGAATTACACTAATTATTTGCATTATTCATGGTAGGTACTCGTGAATCAACTAATTACGATTTTCTGGTTTAATTTATGTAATTAGAATTTTCAATAGTAAGGATGAGTTTCTAAAAACTTCGATGACATAAAGCGATTAAATGCTTTTTCTTTCAAATTTGAAACTCCTTCAACTTCTAATTTCCAACCAATGTTGGTTGCCATTTGCCATGAAGTTTTCGTGTTCAAGAAGCGTATGCAGCTTGTTTCAAGGTGAGAACTGAATTAGCCGCAAAAATTAATAATTTTACTTTAACTGAATGGAAATTTACAACCGTGATTAATATAAGTGAAAAATGTCAATAACTCAAGCTTAGTGCCGCCGCAAATGTCTCGTGTCACATATTTTGTACTTCCCAAAACCTCCCTGACATTTATTCAATCCACAAGAATATAAAAAGTTAAGAAGAATATTACAAAAGGCTCATAACTCAATGCGTGGAAATTCTACAAATGAATTTTTTTGTTCTTCAAAAAGGTAACGCAATATTCCTTTAAAGAGAAATCTTCACACTTGTGTTAGTTATAGTTAAAATAAGAAGGGATTAATTTTAAATTTCGTGGAATATATTTTCTCATAAAACGACATCCAAGTACCTCAAGGTGATTAATGACTTGGGAGTTTTAAATCCTAACTACATAAATCCATTCGCCGGAGTGGCTGAGTGGTTGAGGCATTTGACTACAGCGCGGACGGTCTCGGGCTCAAACCCGAGTCGGATGCTCGGCGGATGGCCTACCCAGTCACTGAAAATAATTGGGAACCTAAACACACTGGTTGAGTAGGGAAGGTAGGCGGTTGTCGCAGGCGTGATGCCTTATACTACATCACCTCGCACGTATAGCGTGCGAGACAACCGAGGTATGAAAGCGACTTAGGAGGCCTTAACCTTCTTCTTTCTTTTAGGCTTATAGGTTGTTTATTTCAACGATTCTCTCCATCTCTTCCTGGAGATCTCTTTCCTGATGGTTTATTATCGCTGACTTCGCAAAGCCCAGCTTCCGATATCTTCTGTTATTTAGAAATTAAATTTGTAAGGATTCGCTTCTTTGGGGAAAAACCTACGGAGATGATGATTCTATATACAGAATTGTTCCAATTTCATAATCTGTTAAACTTATTTTTGTAACCAATGTGCGGAGGAATCTTTTATAACTCTACTAGTTTTTCAAAAAATCCAGAGTACCATTGCAAAAGTAAGGTATCTATTAAACAAAAACAGCGAATATAAAATATTTTCGAAATTAACGAAATCCCTTCTAAATTGGGTTTTCATTTTGATGCGGGCGTTTTTTAATAGATATGTACGAGGCTTTTCGGTGGATCATTCTAGCGGCGGGTGACGCATTTAATCTCGCACCTGCTTTCCGCAGCTGCTGATGCGTACATACAATTACGAATTAAATTTATTAATAATAATAATAACATAAAATGTGTACAACAAAAGTGATATTGGGAAAGTCATCAAAAAACAATTACACCCCTTATACCATAAAAATCCTTAAACTGCCTGTACACCCCAGGCTACTGCTTTCATGCCCTACATTTGCCAAGTTACTGATCACATAGTTACATAACATCAAAACCCCTCCAAAAGTGTGACAGATACTCTACTCCTTTCAGTAAAAAATAGGCCTCAACCCTTGTCATCAAGAGGCGTCTATAGCATCCCCTGCTCTTGTGGTTCAGTATAGATTGGAGAAACTGGTCGCTCAGTGCACACACGTATCTGTGAACACAAACGTTGCTTGAAATCAGGTATTTTCTCACATTCAGCTGTTGCTGAACATCATCACGACACTGGGCATAAAATATTATTTGATAAAACTTCGATCATCGCCAATGCCCCTTATTTTTTCAACAGGAAAATCCGTGAGACCATTGAAATCATTAAAACCCCCAACAACTTGAATCGTGACACTGGTTATTGTCTATCAGACATTTGGAAGTCTGGGATCACTACTGGCTCCGTCCCCTCCACGCCTGACCAATCGTCGTTTTCATCCTACACGCTTGACCGGTTTTAGCCGGTATAGAACTGCTGCCTTTTTCTGTTTTTCTTCAGAAGGATTTCGCCTCTGGCTTGGTTGCCAACTTGAGTTACCGTTACCCTTCTGCCTCCTGCTAAAAAGAGTTTCGCCTCTGGCGTGGTTGGCACGTTGTTACCGTGCTCCCTTTTACTACTGATGAAACCCCTTAAGAAAATGGGAGAAACGTTGAGTTCTTCTGTTTCAACAATGACACAGTCCCAACCCCGAAGACGTTCTGTGAATATAACATAATCGGTTTAGAGTGTCTATCGGTGCTGTCCGATGTCAGATTCCATTCATACCTTTTTCCTAATTCTTTTTCGGTCTTCCGCTTGCTTTTCTCTCTTGTGTGTCCAGTGCATTGTATGTATGGGTAATTTTGTGCCTGCCATGCGCCGAACTTGTCGGTACCACATTAGCTGTCGTCGTTCCATCGAACTTCTCCATACGATATTAGCTGTTGTCGTTCTATATCTTCTATAATTGTACCTTATATGCCCATTTGTTGCTTTACACATTCATTTGTTAGTCTTTCCCTTCGTGATACGCGGGCTGATCTGCGTAGGGCGTCCATTTCTGTAGATTATTTGTCTTTCGTTGTTTTCTGTTACTCTCCATACTTCTTAGTCATACAGTAACTATGTTTTATAATCAGATTGTACCTATATGCTATATTTCCTTTTCCTTGTTATTTCCCTAATCTACAGAATTCAATTCAAACAGCTATAGCTCTTCTTGCCTGAATAATTCTTGTTCTTATTTCTCTGTCATCGATTCCATTTTTATTAAGTAGCTACAATCCCTAATTTCAGCATTATCTTCTATGATCAAGTTATTCCGCTGTTTTGCCCCAACACATAAATACCGAGTTTTTGTAAATTCATTGAAAGTCATGTATAGTTGCCGTCAACGAAAATGGTTAAAATCACTTGAGATTTACATCTATAACCCCTTTGTAAAACCTAGTAACAAGAGGCTCTTAAACGGATTGTCGGCGTAGATCGTATTGTTAAATTTTAGTGTAGCAATTATAAGCATATTTCATCTATTTACAATTTTCCTTCTTTTAAATAAAATTTTTAAGTGCGTTGCACGCTTTCGGTAGGTTTTACAAGGGATTACAGATTTAAGGCTCAAGTGGTTTTAACCATTTTCGTTGACGGCAACTCTACTCTAAGTCATCCTTATCTGATGCTAGTATGACCTGATCATCGGCAAATTGGAAAGTGTAAATGTAATTATCATTTAACTATATTCCCATACCACGACATTTTTCTTCTACTGTACAGGTGCTTTATGTATGTATATAAAATTTAAATAGGGTTGGTGATAGGCAGGCATAAATTTTCTAATACTTTTATAAGAGTATGGTTTATATTAGATCGTTGTAAACTTCCCATAATTTTGATATTGGCTCATTGTCTTTAACAAATCAACAAATAATAAATGAGTCTCTGTTTGTGGTAATTTTCTTTTATATCACTTGTTTTAAACGGAAAACATTATCCATACACTATTTCCCTGCTGTGAAGCCATTCTGTTCTTCCTCTGATTCTTTATATGTATTCATTTGCAATTAGCTCTCGTAATATTTTGCCATACGGACGACTTCAGAGTACCAGTCACTGAAATTTTTCTGTAATTATGGCAATCTTTTGTTTCCTTTCGTATGTATAGAGGATACATATGCTACTCTCAATGACTGTGAGACCTCGTGTTCATTTAATTATATACGTCAATAAGCAGATTAACTTATCTATACCACTTTTTATTAGTTATGGTTAATTCCTTCTGGTTCCGCCGATTTTCCATTTTGTTACATTACAGAAAATCGATCCATTAATTAACATTTTTGGGAGCCCTCATGACTGCCATGGTTCCTCAAGCTTCTATATTTTTTGACTAACAATGGAAATATTATTAAACTGGGTTATAATTTAGAAACGTGACTTAACAAGACATTACTTTTAAAACGGAAAATCTTACAAGAGATTATTAAACTATGTTGCAGTATAAAGCCTGCAATGGAGTCCATAGCTTAATCCAGTGGAACGCCATGAAAACCACAAAAATTATTAAAAAACAAATACGTAGTTCGGTAAGTAAGCTTTTCCACTGAGGATGGCATATTGGGATATGTTTTAATAACTTGGTGGTACTCAGAGAGTTCAGTAGCTTTGCGTTTTACTGTATAATTAAATCAAACATTTTGCTAAAATATCAATACTTTTCCGTATTTGATAGCAAATTCTCAAAATTGGGTCAAATGTAAGTTAGGATAATGCCAATGGTAGCTGAGGATTTACTTTTTATCAGATCAAACGCAGATCATTTCAGTTATATTATATTTTAATTTAATTCTTCTTCTTCGTTAGCCCTGCGTCGTCCATCCTTAAACATAGGCCTCTCTTTAATTTCATTAGCCCACATAAATTTAAATCTAATTAAGGATACATGATTTTAATTCAGTAGAATAGAATTTGAACCCTATAACCTCCCTTTAGCTACGCTACTGTTTCAACGTTCAACTTCAACTTTAAGTTAAGTCAAATTATGAAAGAGTAATAATAAAAGCCTTAATTGAATGATAATTAAAACATTCCTTCAGAAATAGTACGTTAATATCTTGAGCTCATTTTTCTGGGGAAATCGGGGTATTTAAACAAGCAAATATAAATTAATCTTTGGTAATATTATCACTTTTAAACGCCCATTATTTTAACTGCGAAATCAAGATACTTTCATTTTCGATCTGATTTAGTTCTGGTTTCCCATCTGTTATTCAACTTCGGCCTCGTAATTTCCATTCGACCTTACAAATAACACTCGTTGTTGAACAGAAAACGTAATAAAAATAACCCATTAGTGGCTTCTTTTATTTTGAATCCAGGAGTGTTACAAATGGACGCATTTTTATCGCTTCAGGATATAAAGAAAAAAGTGAACGCGCCTCAATCACACCGCTGACATTTTACAAAACGTTGGCCGCCCAGTCGCGACATATTACTAGGTAATAAAGCCACAGGCGTTGCTAATCATGTTAACCCAAACACCAGCAAGGTCCAGAACGAACGTCTTGAGGTCAATTACATGTTTTCGGAGCTATTGTTCGTTCACTTCACACTTCTCTTGATTAATTAAGCTTTTGCCGTCCTATTACGGCGATATCTAATCTAATCTTGTTTCTCGTTATGTTTCTGCTTCTTTTTTTCTGAGTTTTTTTGATGTTCAGTTTTTGAAAGCCGAATACAATATCTTAGCCATGCAATTCAAAACAAGTTCTTGCCGTAGAAGTAAATTACCTAATTAAGCTTTCAAAACCTTTACTGTTTGTTATAAAAAATAAGACCAGATAAAGAATAAAATAGGCAAAAATAATTATTTAGTTCACTGCAAAAGCCCTTCTTATCAATAATCAAATAAAAATATGTATATAAACAAATAACAATAAAAAGAAGTTTTAACATAATTGAATATTAATAGCGATCTTGTTATAAAAATTCCAATTATAAAATTACCTTTTTCGAATAACAACGAATTCGAGCTCATTTAAATTTCGAAAACTGGGGTAACAAAAAAATACAAACCTGACCGGCATAAATAAAGTTTAAAAAATTCAGAGTCGAAAAGAATTCCGAATTTCTACACCTATCAGATTTTAACAAGAAAAAAATAAAACTAAAAATAAAATCCACATCACACGATAAAAAGAACCTCACAAAGTAACCGCCAGGTAAGACATATACGCATTCAGGCGCCTGAATTTGGTATTCGAATTGTATACATGACAAGATCTCGAATGTGCCTGGACGAATCTGATTTTTAAAAATAATCCACGGTGACATTATTTATGTTTACATATGAATTAATCCCAAAGCGAGGACTGATAATGAGACTTACCTTGGATGTAACAATCATAAACAATTCCAAAAAATAAGAGGGTGGGTGGTACTCACCTGAAACAAACAGAAATAAAAATTAATATTCTATTTTAGTTTAGAGCAAATCGTTTAAATTAAATTAAGCATTTTTTATATGTTGGGCAAGATCTAGACTTGCTCGGAACTCAACGTACGTCGACTCTTACTGAGTCAATATTTTCATTTTAATTGCAAATACAATATTTAAAAAGATTATATTTTCTAAAAACTGCAATTTTTCTCAAACAATTAATAATATGAGGACTGAGGAGAATAATATATAGTAAAAAGGTGTAATTTAAAAACAACGAAGTCTTTGCTTCTACGCCTTTACATACACCTTCATCTTGACAAATAGAAGATAAACCAAATAAATGTTTAACAACTTAATAAACACGTTTAACAATAACAATAACATTTCAAATAAAAAATGGTGGAACTATTTTCACCTCTAAAATGATTACAGATAAAACTGTTACAATTCTACACATCAACATAGCTATAACCATAGCATAATTAAAATAATCTGGAATGAGATTCGATACGGTAAGTTCAAATTATACGGTCATCTGCGTACAACCATGGTGGAACAACAAAACATCCCATTTGTAACTTTGGTGGACCATTAAAATGGGGAAAAAAGAGAGTCAGGCGCCTTTAAACCTGCATCGCATAGGTAGTCCCATTCTTTATAACTCGTATCTGTTCGTAGGATTCTTTTACTTTGTTATAACAAACTTCTTTTGTCGTTAACTTAGCGATTTGTTTTTTGACTTTCGACTAATCCTGGTGAATAAAAAACGACTTGTACGGCCAAAAAGCAATTTTACACATATCTGAACTTTATTGATTTATAAAAGGCGAAATATATCTACAGGTTGGTTTGAACAATTAAGAAAAGCCCATGAAATACCAATTTTGCAACACTTTTAAATAGCGGCGTCGTAATTCGTCATGGTAATTACAGTTCATAAAATCTGTACACAATACGGGTAATAAATTATTAAAACAATAGATAATTAAAAAATACTTAATTAAAGCGCTATAAATTCAATTAGTTAAACACCAGAAAGCGACGATTCATCCTTGAACAATTTGCCACAAACAATCGGCATCCGACAGTTTAGGGAAAATGCCCAGTGGAAAAACCTGCTTTTTATTTGGAACACCCTCGGCATGCAAGAAAAATTAATAATATATCTTAATACATATTATTATTCAATAATGACAGATGATGAAGCTAACTTTTAACGAAAAGTGGTGCGTGTATGTGGAACATGGGTAGCACAACCAATACATGTTAAGATAGCGGGGTTCACTGCAACCTTGCCTCAGGCTAACTTGACCTGTTGCTGCCCCATGTTGGCTGCATATTACCACACGTCCTAAAATCATATGTGTTCATCGAATCTTGTCTGTATTAATGTTAGCTTTTGTTTTCATTTAAGCGATATCAAACAAATTTTCCATGAACGAAACGATCATAGAACACGATGGTATAAACATGTTTCCTAATCAATGCCCGTCACTTTTATGGTCTTACTATAAAATAAACCGCAAAGTATGCTGTGATAAAAAAATATGCGTAAATGTTAGTGCATATCTTGAAAAAATGTTAATGTCTTCTTTATCATGGATTTACTACGTTTGTAATATTCTAACTAACACGTTAATGAGTTTTATGATGCATGATTATAATGGACATATACCACATTAAAGATTTTTTTAGACCACTAGATTAATTTGAAGGTAATTGTTAAACAACAGACGTTAAGTTGTAGGTGATTCGTTAATTATTATTATTATTAGCCTATACCAATCCCTGCACAGGGGAAAGGCCTCCCTCTTTTCTCTTATTCCCTCCAGATCCTCTAATCTACTCACTTACTAGTGAGGGTGTTTTGGTCTACTTTCCTATAGTGACCGGTCCTCGTGGGAGATTAATTAATAATTATTAATTAATATTGCCGGTTGAAATTACAATTTATGTTACATTTTGGCATTTTTATTGATCTGAAAAATTCTGGCAAAAAAATATTGATGACAGATATACAGTATAACTTCTACCATCCGGTCAAGTTCCTCCCATAGTATCGTTCATTTAGCTTTTAGACTAAGGTTTAAGCTCTTTTCTTAAATACTGTTCTAACGAAACTTCTAGCAATTGCAGTTTTGGATTTAATGTTAACCTATAGCACCACTTGCTATAGTCATCTTTGTCAGTCCCACCTTACAAGCTTCAAATATCAAAGGCTCATACAAATTTACACGCTACCGACTTGAACCTGCGTAAGCCAGTCATACAGCAAACTCTCAATCAACTGCCTAAACGAGCATAGTAATACTTTTGTTAATTAGAAGAAAAGACGAAGAATAGTGATATATTTATTCTTAAATTTAACATTGCCTTGTAAAGGTAAAGGTATCGGCACACATGCTCCGCGAGGTAGTATGACCGGTAACATGGAGGGTTAAGGCCTGCTTTCATACCCGGTTGTCTCACGCGCTGTGCGTACGGAATGATGTGATATGCCTTCAACAACCGCCTAACTTCCGTACTCTACTATTGTGTTTGGGTTTCCAATTATTTTCAGTGAATGGGTAAGCCACCCGCCGAGCATCCAACTCGGGTTTAACCCCGAGACCGTCCTTCTACTAAACTAAAATATAAATTAAAATCAAATTTCCACACTCTTATTATATTTACATTCAAGTATGCTTACTGCCCATTAAACTGATCTTTTAGTAAACAAGTAATAGCTTGTCTAAAACAAGGTTTAAGGTCTAATTTAGGGTATACTAAATCACATTTGGAAGACATAGGTAAGAGCTGAAGTTAAAAGTTTTGTCAATAATTTATATAAACAAACATGTTAACACAATGCTGTTTGTACACGACCAAGTTATAATGGTAAATTCAGAAGACATCTAAAACCAAAATAATAGGCTTTAGGAGAAAGTTATTAGGTATACTTAAATAAAAAGTTATTAGAAATAACACTAATTTAAAGCAAATAGAGAATTTTGGATATTTAGGTTGCGATGTCTCATACAATAATTAAGACCAAGGTATCGATAGCAAAATACGCTTATTTCAAAGCATGCGTGGTACGATAAGAAGAGGATTAAGAAATAAAGCAAGAAAGAATTATACGAATATCCAATCCACAGAAATAAGGTTCCTAATAAGAGTCAACGGACTGAGCCAATTCGACAGGTTTACTAATGAATACAACAGAGACGAGCTGCAAATACAATTTAAGACCAAATAATCAAATACAAAACAAGATGTTAAGAACATGTAGACATGATGAGCCCAGAAAGACCACCGAAGCTAAATATTTAATATAATCCCGAGATATTGGAAGACCTCGGAAATGATAGCAGATTGAATCGGAAGAGGCCACAATGCCTAATCTGTGAAGAAATGACGACGACCAAGTAAAGTAGAAAATTTGACATAGTCTTGGCATCCTTTTTATACGTTTTTCTATAACTTCTTTTCAGATTTCATTCCAAAATTGCTAAAGAATATACCACATCTTATCTTTAGGTTTTGAATAGACATTTCGCACTTTTCGGTCAAGTTCCTCCCATAAGAATTCTATAGGGTTGATATCGGGCGATTGCCCCATCTCTTCTTTCTCTTTCAAATAATTTCTGCACAACTTTAAAGTATGTTTTAAATCATTATCATGTTACATGATAAAGCCATGACTATTTAAACACACACCCAACGGTATCACATGATGTCCAAGAATGTCCTTATAACCTTTCTATTAGAAGCGGCGTGCCCTTTACAGGGCGTTGCCGATCTTCTCTCCATGTGTCTGTGGTGTGTGTGTCAAGTAGCCTACAGACATAAGGCACCTACAGCTTAACGTGGGCTCCGAACCACAAAAGTGCTTGCACTTCTACTCCAGAGAGGACTTACTAGGCAGAAGTACCTCGGTGGTTTGCCATTGCCTTCCCAGGCAAGCGGTCGGGTTTTTTCGGTGTATGTGTGACCCTGGGAATCGAACCCAGGCTGCCTCAGTGGTCAGCCACACGCTGAACAAACTGAGCCACGACCGCGACGCGACCCTCTTTATGTAAAATTCCATCTATTTCAACCAAATACCCCATTCTATTTTACGAAAAACAACCATATGCCATTATAGAACCACCTATATGTTTAACAGAAGGCACAACGCAACTCTGAACCATTTTTGCTCAAGGTATTTGGCACACAAAGAATCGATGTTTTGAACCGAAGTATAGTCTATCCATTTTCCTTGTGCGTAATCTTCTTAAAACTTAAAAATATTTCACACTTGACAAGAAACTTAACTTGTAATATTAAGTTGAACTGGTGGAAATACTTATGGTGCAGGATGTTTAAGCGGATTATATCAGTTTTACATGGCTTAGCTTCACTAATAATATTGCGCACAGTGAAAATGGACAGGCTATACAGAGTATCTTTTTCCACTCTTCAAATGTCCATGATTCTCGTAACAGAGTCTATTTCAAGCGTTTTTTCTTATTTACTGCCCTTAGAACTGGTTTTCTGACAGTAATTCGTCCACTTAGGTTTGCCTTAGAAAGCCGTCTTTTTATAGTAGTATATCAAAATTGTTTTTCAGTTGCTGAATTCAATTCAGCTCAAATTTTTGGCACTTTTAAAGCACCTATTGCTTTTAGATAATAGTACAATATGGTTGTCTTCACTGTTTGAGGTGCATTTGAGTCTTCCTGATCTTGCTTTATTGTAAAGACTTCCAAAATCAAGCATTCGGGCAACGGTTGTGTGTACACTATTTTTAGATACTTTTAAATACTATTTCACGTTAAGAATAACAGTACTTTGAGTTTTGAGACTTAATTCCTTAATGTTTGTGGTTTTACACTAATTTTTTAACAAAAATAACAACAGGTTGAAAACTTTTAGCATCAAGTGGCCCTTCTCAAAACAAATTAATATTAGTAACCAATAACCTTTGAATATTAAACTACAGGAAGGAGGCTACACAAAACATACGTGAGACCAAGATGGGTGATGCATATGGCGGCCGTATATTTCCGGAATGTCAGTGGCGTACCTTTTAGAAGACGTAAACTGACAAAAATGTAGTAAAAATATGAATGAACAAAAATTGGAAGCCGCAAGAAATAAAATATTATAATACTGACGGTTAAAACAGTTTTTTTAAATATATATTTTGCAAATTTCTAATCTATATAAAATATGTATGTGACCAATGTGACGCCTATGATATTCACTCTCTTGACATTAACATTGAAATTATAACCTCGAATTGACTACAAATGAGGCATACATGGGTGCTAAAAATATGACTTCCGTCTCACTTTTTGTATAGCTACTAGAGCGCTACACTCATTCCTGTAGTTTTATATTCAAAGCCAATAACAGATTTTTCTTTTGTTAGACACAAACTACTAGATAATATCCATTCATCCATAATCGTTACTCTTCTACCATTGCGGTGTAGAGTCTAGATAATGTATAAAACTGATTTAATAGTAGCTGTGGCCACAACAACCGATTTTTGTGTAAACGAGTATAATTTACATTTTACCTTAGGGAGCACAAACTTTTAAGCGGGAATATAATGTTTTTATTAGAAAAAAACTCATAATTTCACATAAAAATTAAAACAATGGATTTAATACTCGGATTTCCCAAAAATATGATAGTGATCCCATAATTTTTGACAGCAGTGTATGCTGACGACTGATACTGTTAAGTAGTCTTGCGAAAAAAATTGTTCTTGTTTGCCTTACTTTTAGTTAATTCGACACCTAAGTTACTTTTCAAAAATATTTAAATTTTTAGAAATTGTAGACGACCAAGATCCTGCGTCACTTTTAAATACATATCTTGGAACAGCAGGTACATATGGAAAGGGCATGTCCATAAGAATAGTTATAGGAAAAATTGCCACAGTAACTTTACATGGTTTACCATGGCCCATGGAAGGAAAATCTTAGTCAGAAGACCAAAAAGCATATTTTTCATGGCCTAATTAAAAATATTGTACTTTGTGGAACTGGAATGTGGCAGTGACAAGAACTGTTACAGATAAAACTAGAACGGTAGAGCTAGATCATATGAGAAGATGCCTAACAGTCAGAAGTAGGGCCGCCGAGAGGGGAGTGGGCATCTGAGACTTTTGTCACGGGCCCGGCATCGAAAGGGGCCCGGCCATCGGGCCCCGACGTGTCACATAACTGTGTTTATAATCCATGGTTTTAATTCTCGTAATAATACAACAATGATAAGTGGGGCCCGGGCAATAGACTTGTCACAGGCCCGAAAATTTCTCTCGGAGGCCCTGGTCACAAGAAGAGATAGACTGAGGACCGAAGAGATTTTGAAAAGAATGGAAATAACCAACTTAATCATCAACATTTTGGAAAATCGAGTTCTCCAATGGCATAGACAATAGACATGTTAAACGTATGTGAGTAAGCAGATGACCCAAAAAAATAACGGAGTGGAATCCGCGAGGAAAAAGGAAAAGAGGTCGGCCAGCTCTAAACTGGGAAACTCATATAAATAATATAATGGCAGAAAAAGACTCGAAGGAAGGAAACTGGGAGAATAGGGAACTATGTAAACATAAAACGGCAAACCCAAGAGTGTAATCACCGAAGAAGAAGAAGGTGGGCGGGATTGTAATTTTATAGAAATTGTATATACTTTTTACTTGCTGTATGAATTACTCTATGGATATAGAGGGTCGCTAAAAAGTATCTATAGAATGAAAAAATTAAATTTTTTGTGGGGCAAAGCTGCCATCTTCGACTTTTTTAAATTACAAGATAGGTCAAATGATATATCATTGAAAAGCTTTTTGTCTTTACGAACATGCCAACTTTGCATAGGTAGGATATAGAAAGTAACACCTAAACATTGTAATTACCTATTAATTATTGTTAAAATTGGCTCTGAAATTAAAATTCAATAAATTTGCGACTGTGCAATGAATGCTAGAATTTGTTAAGAATTTTACTTGTTGCTTTGCACGCCAAAGATAAAGCCTTTCAGATGTAAGTGATCAAAGGTTATTGGAAAATATTTTATGTAGTTATTATTTTCTGTAGTTGTCATTTTTAACTGTTAATCAGATTAGTTAGTTATGTATAATAAAATCAGATGTAATTAATAGACAGAAGCCAAAGGATTTGAAAAACGAATTCGACAAGAAACTCAGGAGATTCCGCTTAAACTGAAGAAATTTTCATGACAAAGTGCATTATTGCCAGGAGGTTAATGTGCAACACCTTGTCTAATTATTTACGTTATTGTGATTCTTAAAGATGAAAACCTTGTTATTGAGTTTTAATAATAACGTGTGTTCACAAACAGTCGTCATCCCAGTTGCCTTTAAAAACAAAATTTTATATCTTTGATTAATTCGTGCAACACAATGAAGCTTGGAAAACGTCAACTAGTTTTATGAAACGTCATTGAGTACTGTCATGCGCGTTTAGGTTTGTTCAGTTTTGAAATCATGTTTACGCCGCAACAGAAAGCATTTATGCTCGAAAGTTATTTTCGCAATGGAGTACTGGAAAATGGAGAATGGCAATACTCGATCGAAGCTTCTAAAAATGAATTCAGATTGAGGTTTCCAAATGTAGTGTTTAACCACAATCAGTTTAGGAAGCAGTTGAGCAGATCACTTGCAAATTTTCGGGAAACTGCTTCAACTGATAAACAACGGGGATGTGGAAGACCTAGACTTCGCACGGAACATGTTGTCAATATGGTTAGAAACGCGATCGAAGAGCGACCTACATCTTCAGTTCGAAGGCTTTCCCAAGAACTAGACATTCGTACAACAACTTTGTACAATGTTTTAAAAAAGGATATTCACTCGCATCCATACAAATTACAAATGTACCAGGAGCTGTTAGGTCCAGATTATGTGAAAAGAGTTCAGTACTGCCAGTGGTTTAATGAAAATTTGAACAACAATGATGTACTCGATAAGACATTTTTTTCAGACGAGGCCTGGGTGCACTTGAATGGTTACATTAATGCACAAAATATGCGTATGTGGGGAACCGAAAACCCTCATTACTTTAGAGAAGCAACGATGCATCCTGTTAAAATAGGGTTGTGGTTAGCAGTAAGTCGTAGAAGAATAATAGGCCCAATATTTTTTGAAGAGACTATAAATGCTGAAAACTATCGGAACATAATGCTGGAACCGTTTATAAATCAACTCCACGATGACGAGTTGCAAACCGGATATTTTCAACAGGATTCTGCGCGTCCGCACGTTGCACATGTTACTTTAAATTATTTACGAGAATTTTTCGATGACCGTTTAATAAGTAAAGACCTTTACCCACCACGTTCTTGCGACCTTACGCCTTTGGATTATTTCGTGTTTCCGTACATTAAAAATAATGTGTTTAGAAACCCAGTACACACCATTGGGGGATTTGAAAAACAGCATTCAACACCAGTGCGACCAAATAACACCAGATATGCTAATAAATGTATTTGAAAGCATGAAGCGAAGAGTTAATTTGTGTATTCAAGAAAATGGTCACCATTTCCAACAGTTATTGTAATTTCAGTTCAGTTTGGTTTACTTTTGACACATTGTTTGACAGTTAATAAAACTTGCTGTTGTAAATAATGATGTTTGCATTTTTGCTCAATTTTAATAGACATACGTTTCTGAAGTCAAAACCTACTGGGATGACGACTGTTTATGAACACCCGTTATTTTATTGAGTAAACAAACATTTAATTATTTTTAATCATTTGTCAGATTTTTCACTTTATACTTAATTGTAACCCACATAATGTTGGTATATTCGTAAAAAAAGGCTTTCCAATGATTGATCACATGATCTATCTTGTAAATTAAAAAGATCAAAGATGGCATGGCGGTGTTGCGCAAACTCTGTTTTGAAAAAAATATATACCTATTTTTTGCTCCCAAATATACTGAAGTGGTTCTGTTACACAAGCTGAAATTTTATCTTGTGTGGTTTACACATCAGAGCCCCGTTTTCATATCTTTTAGCGACCCTGTACATATGGATAAACGCCCTAAATATGAAAAGAAATAGGGAAATGCTAGACAAAGTGCAGCCCAGGATAGCAATACGAATCTGCTCTGCATAGAGAACGATTTCACTAGAAGCAGTAAGGGTAATAGCATGCGTTCCACCAATCGATCTTCTAGTGGAAGAGAGATGGGATAATATCAAAGCAAAAAAGGACAAGAAACAAGCCAGACAGGAGACAATGGACAAGCGGCAAGATAGATGGGAAAAGAACGAAACGAAAGGGCAATGGACAAAGAGGCTAATGCCAAATATAAGGGACTGGTACCGCAGACGCTGGGGCAATATAGATTACCATATAACGCAAATGCTGAGTGGCCTAGGGAATTTTGGGGCGTTCTTAAAACGATTTAAATGCAAAGAGGAAGATGTATGTACGCACTGTGGAGAGGTTAACACGGTGCAGCATACGATTTTTGAATGTACCAAGTGGGAACATGACAGAGCAGGGAGAGACATAACACCAGACAGCATCGTCAGCATCATATTGGAAAATGAGGAAGGGTGGAACAACATAGCAAAAATGGCGAGGAAGATATAGGAGGGGAAGGAACAGGAAGAAAGATAAATGAACTTACCTTAACAGTAGATACGCACGAAAAAAGTAAACAGAACAGTAAAACACATGAGATAACCTAGGCCCTGTTTGTTTACGGGCGCAGTGCTCAAACTGGCTAGTTCAGTAATCAAAGACAAGAGGCTGAAAATAATTGTTTATTACAAAAGAATAAAAGCAGTGTATGTACATAAATGAAAAAGGATAAATAGATAAATGTGAAAATAAGGCTTCGCGGCGTCGTGGGCGGCAACGGCGTAGGCGACGGCGACGGCGAAGGCGGCGACAGCGAAGGCGGCGGGGCGTCGACGTTGGGAGACGGTGCGATGAGGGCGCACGGCGTCAGAGGCGACGGTGGTGGATATGTACCAGCGTGCCAGCGGCAGCAACGGCGTGGACGGAGGCGACGGCGAAGGCGGTGGTAGCGGCAACGACGAAGGCGGCAGGGCGTCAACGTTGGGAGACGGTGCAATGAGGGTTCACGGCGTCAGAGGGTGGCCACGGGGATGGATATATACCAGCGTGCCAGCGGCAGCAACGACGTGGACGGCGGCGGCGGCGAAGGCGGTGGTAGCGGCAACGGCGAAGGCGGCAGGGCGTCGACGTTGGGAGACGGTGCAATGAGGGTGCACGGCGTCAGAGGGTGGCTACGGTGGGGAACCGGGGCCAAGAAGTTTGCTGGCAGCGTCAGGCTGGGAATGGGCAGCGACCGGGGACGTGGGCAACGGCGGCGGTTCCAGAGAAAAGCTGAAGCGGCTGGGAACGAGCTGCGACCGGCGACATGGGCGACGGCGGCGGTTCCAGAGGAAAGCTGTGGTAGCTGGTAACGAGCGGCGACCGGCGACGTGGTCGACGGCGGCGGTTCCAGCAGAGTGTCGTGGTAGCTGGTGCAAGGATGTCGATCCAAGACGTTGATTTCGATCAAACGTGCAAGACGTTGATTTGCTCAAGCATACAAAGACGCTGATCCTGATCAGGCGTACGGAGACGTTGATCCGACCAAGCGTACAAAGACGTTGATGATGAGATGGATTTTGGGAGCGTTTTTATAGCCCGAAAATCGTATTCTGCTTTCCTATTGGCTGACGGAAGATGGTAGAAGTGGTGAAATTTGGCAAAATCCCCGTGTTTTTATTTTTCAGAAATAATTGTTCCAAATGTAATTTCTGATGTGTGTAGTGGTTATTATCGTTCTGCTGGTGCGACGGTGCATCGAATGATACCCAACAGCAGATAATTTGATTGAACGAGAACGGGTTTATCGCGCGGTCCGCGGATTAAAAGGCCCGCGAGGTTTCTCATAGCGGCGTTTCATAGCGGAAACAATCGACTTGAAGCGGGGTTTAATGTGAGAACGTAACATCTTTTTGCTAGTTTTAGAAAACGGTAATTGCTTATTGCAATTAGAAAGCTTTTTAGAAGTAATTGCCGTTATTCGTTATTTGGAAACTGAATAAGTCGGCTGGACGAAGGGATGAAATTTGATACGTCTCCATGTGTGGTTGAACGAGACGATACGGGGATTAGCGTGAAATATTTATGGTTAAGCGGCCCGTTTATGTAACGAACTTGGGAAGCATTTGGAAAGTAATAGCTAAGAATTGATACGTGAGAATTTCTATCTAAGGGTTGTTTTTATTTTTGGAAAGTTCGTTTATAAAGCAAAAACCGTTGAGTTTGTTTGTGGTAGTTAGGCCGACAGTCGGGGCAGAATTATCGTAGAACATGTTAATTCGATTTGCATGACCGTTCTAACGGTCTTTTTTCTTTTTCGGCAGATCGATGGCATATGTTGTATCGAGATCGTGTTACACATATACGGACCAGACTGGACACTGAATTATGTAAAAAAAAAGGAAAAATGGGATAAGTAAGACAGTAGCTGAAATTATGCCACGCACCCTTGAAGTAATGCCGAAAGGTGCTCCCAGGGGTGTAAGGGAGACGAAGAGAGATACACGCACGGGGTTAGTCCATAAAGATTTCCCCTCCTGGCAAAAAAAAATACAATACTGTCGAAAATCTGGACTCCCTCGATCTTACAAACAGGATAAAAATTTCGTGTTCGGATTATCAAAGATGTACTGTATTTTACGAGAATCGAACTGATTTAAACAATTCAAATAAAATTTGTCAACTAAGCACGATCTACAATAACTAATAATTAGAAAAATTACATGTATGTCAAATTTCTATTGCAACAATAATAAATTAAATCAATTCGCAAACTAGACTTGAACAGCGTAATAGGATTAGGCGTGGTATGTTATCTATAGTATAATTTAAATGACATAAAAGTATATATAAAGTATACGTATAATGTAATATTTTGTACCCTCTACATAAACTGTTTTCTTGATCAGTGAATATTAACTACAATAAATTTCACAGTTTGATGTCTAACTTGCTTCCGTATAACTAGGAAACTAGGTAAAAAAGTAAAATTTCAAGAACGTATTTATTTTTCACGAAGTAAATAACATCACAGTAGCTAATCGTTAAAGTATAGCTTAAAACTTGTACCTTAAACTTTTGGAATAAAATGCAAATTAAGAAAAAGTACAAAACCATATTAGCAACAATGGAATAGCAGTGGTTGACAAAAAGAACTTTTAGTATCTTCTAAAGGTGGAAAAATAATGTAATCTATAAATATGTGTGTACTGTCTTAAATATTGATGAATCAGACGTTGAGGTTATGGGCCTTCCGAGTGATAAAAGCGAATATAAATTAGCAGTAAGTGATATATTTGTGGTGGATTGTAATTTTTTTCAAATAAACTGACATCACAATCAACCAAAGAGTAGTTTCCTAGATCTCTACCTGTATTTGTAATTTCATGTTTAATGTTTTTGTTTAAATAATACTTAACCATATTACATACTTGTTTTTTACGATGATTTTGTGTTATGTGTGATTTTAGTTGACTATTTTCTGATGTTAAATTTTTGCATGAAGCATATTTACACAAAAAAATATAATGTTGACCCCCAGTTTTAGGTTTAATTGTAGGCATTTGTTTTACTACCAACTTATATAATAATTTCCAGCGACTTTCAGAACATGATTTATATACGATTTTCCCCAGTTGTGTCATTTTTATCCAGTTTATTTCACATTTTTCGTGTTTATTTAATTTTTTCTAAAAATCGAGAAAAAATTGAAATCTTATTGTAATTAATTTTTTAACTTATGTGTAATTAGAACGAAATATACTAACTGAAAAAAATTAGCGAAACCCTATTTCCAAATCAGTCTTTTAAGTAGGTATCACAAAAACTTAAAAGTTCATAAATTGTTACATTTTTATGCTATTTAACCCTAGGCAGTTTTATAATATTGTAAGTTAAATATTCTTTTACGAAGAAATCATTTATAATCTTAACGGAAAATCACGGTTTATGTGATAAACAATCATAAGCGTAGATTAAATTGCAATTAACAGGTTGGGTTTCCTGGAAATCTGACTTGCAAGGCCTTCTGTGCTTGGATACTAACATTAACAGTCTTGTATCAGCTTTAATATTATGATTCAAGAAATTTGAATGTGCATAAGCAAAATGTAGAAAAAAAGTCTTGGGAATATGTTTATTTTGTTATTGTAAATACGACTTTTCACCTTCTAGTAGAATGAATTAGAAATATAAATCATTTATAGCGCCCGTTGCATATTTCAGCAAAGGTTTTTTTTATTGTTATTCATTTATCAGTGAAAGCTAATTACTCAAAGTTCAAGGTAGAATTATATCACGAAAGTCTGACATGCATATATAACATAATAACAAAAATATCCAATTATTTCTAGTTAATATCCACAATTATTACTGTATTGTATTAATATTTCAAAGTGGTAACACCGCTTTCAACGGATTCAAGATTCAATAAATCAAAAGTTACTTAATACATGTTCGGCTTAACACAATTTTATGAATTTACTCAACTTCCATGGCAAAATGCAGGGCCGGCTGAAGCGGGCATGCAATGCATGCGGGCGCCGGTACGAAGGGGGCGCCGCCGCCGGGGCACGGTTCATAAGTTCATTTTTAAGAAACAACATTTTTATCATGAAATTAGAATGATACACCGAATAATAATTTTAAAAAATTGTATATTGCCGCCTCTTTAATCAGCCGGCTGTTTACAATTTTGCAGCAAGAGCAGGCTAAATACTTGTCTGCAGAATGTTGTGTCTACTGCAGTCTATCTAAAGTGAAACGGTGAACGGTCCTTATGCGCAGAAACGAATTTCAGCAGTGCGAACTATTATTTCGCCTCTATGTCGTGTTGTGTACAGACTAATTGAAAAAAAAATTTAACTTTAGTTTAAATAAATTTTAAGTTTAGCACGGCCGTGAGTTTAGTTAAAATTCATTTTAATTTTGTTAGCGATTCGGGTCGGTGAGAAGGCTATAATCCCTGTATCATTATATTCAACGATTAAAGTGAAGTGGCTTTATCAAAATTTGCTTTAACTTTTGGCAATTTTTTGAATATTCCGTTTTTTAACGATTATCTTGCCGAGTCAACGCCCCGGTTCGTTATATTTAGTGAACCAACGTGTGGCTGTTCTGTCAAAATTTATTTAAGAAATTTCAAATAATTGAAAATTCAACCTAGGGTGCAGCACACTCAAATTACTTTATCCCATGATCAACCGGAATACACCTCTACGCAACGAATGCACAGTCCTAATCTATAAAACACTTCTTAGGTCGATTTTAACCTACGCTTACCCTGTATGGAGCACAACCTCGAGAACAAGTCTTCCTGAATAAGATCCTAAGAATTTCAATTAACGCTCCTTGGTTTATCCGCAATACGCAGATACACAGAGAACGACATAGGTGTAGACAACATACAGCAGTTCATCAAGCAACAAATTTTCTGGATGGCTTAAGTAACATAAACAACAATGCTATCCTTCAAGAACTGGGCTAAAAGAACATACATACTCGATTAAAGAGAAAATTACCCCAAAACTTAACATCAAACTCGAGCAGCAGTGAGTGAACGAAAAATTATAACCCTAATATGTGTAGTGTGTGAACCGGTAACACTGGTACAAACGTGCACCTAGTATCGAGGAAACATGCACCTCCAAATAAAATTCAATAAATAAAACCTAGAGTAACTACAACCCATTCATGTATAACACTCTAAGGTGTTGAGCTGATTAACTGTATTAAAAAAAATCTCTCCAGGCTACAACCAACACGAGATGCTGCGCGATATCATTCGCTACGAAGTTACCACCAAGTACAAACAAACTTGGTTGGGAAACGAAAATATCCAGAAGAGTGGAGATGGGTGCGCAGCAGACATGGTCTAAGGCCTTTTGAGACGAGTAGCGATCCAGCCCCGGAGCAGCTACCCGAAGTCCTTTCTTGTTTGTGCAAGAAGGGTTGCAATGCAGCTTGTACCTGCTAAAAAGCAGGCTTGAAAAACTCAACGATTTGTAAACACTGCAGTGGCGTCACTTGTGAAAATGTGGCTGAGATTTCTGCCGCAGAGGAAAAAGAAGACGAAACGATGGATATGATAGAGCAACTCCAAGCCGACGCAGATGAATTGGTTGTCACCGTCTTTATCCACAAGGGGAAACTGATGTCAAAACTCCCATTATTAGTAGAAGAGGTAGGAGTTGGGGGGAATGGAAAGAATGGGATGGAGGGAACAACTAGTTGCAGACGGTTTATTGACAACCAAAAAAATTGTAACACCAAATACAGTAATTGGATCAGAAAAAATAATAAAGTGCTATTTTCAACAAGTCAGCCGAATTGGAAAACTTGGTTTTTCAATGCTGGCCCTAATATATACATGTAGGAAAAAAAATCTTCTACCCAGCCTTTTGCAAGGTAACATTTACTTATTAGTAGTAGAGATAGCTCACTTCTAGACCAAACTTGAACTTTGACCTTTTGGTCTAGCAAATCGTGTTTACAATTAAACAAAAGGTCAAAGTAAAAATCATAAGTTTTTGGGCTTCTATTCATCTGTCATTTTTCTGGACTGGACTAACACGCCCGAATCTTTACATAGGCGGGGGGCGGGGGGGGGGGCGCTTAGATAGAAATTGCATGCGGGCGGCAAAGACCCTAGCGCCGGCACTGGCAAAATGCATATATAAACGTCAGGAAACTGGTCCATAAATCTAATAAACTAATGATGAAATGTATTTGGGTACTTGCAATTGCAAGCTTGCAACTGCAGAGGTTGAAAGTTTAATGTGCACGGATGTAAGTAAACCCTACACTTGAATGGTTATGAAATAAATTACAAATAGGGTTGATAACCCCAGGATTCCTAAAGTCGTTCCATTTTCGCGGTATTTAAAAATGGTATTCGCACAAACTTCAAGATTTATTAAGCTCATAACCCACACATCATGTACGGAACGCAGGTGTGCTGAACAAGTTAATGTATTATACAAGAATTAAATTGACTCTATCACTCAGGATTCAGAGCAACATCTAATATTAAATTATTAATTTTTATAATTTCCAACAAATTTTTTTGATACATGAAGTTATTAAGTACCTTGTTATTTCGTTACCGAACTATCAGAATTAATTATTCGAAAGTGCATTGGAAACAGATCCTAGATTTAATTAAGCACGATCGATTAATTTAATAAAATTGACAGCTGTAAAAATGGAGGTTGTGATCTTTGTGCGTCCATATTTGGATTATCTTCCATATCCACTTTTTATATTGTTATATAAATAGACACCTGCAGGTCATATTGTTTGTAAGTACTGCACGTCGTAAATAACAACTACGAATAATTAATAACGAAAGCAAAAATTAAAAAATACATTAACCCTTCGAGCAAAAGCCAAGATGATATAAATCTAGACAGGTACTGCATTCAAGAACGGTTTTAAGATAGATTTGTATCTACAAAACGGTGATATAAATAAAAGCGTAATATTTATAACAACATGAAAGATCACGAAGTTTCTGTAATCCAACATGCAAAACATTTATAGCTCGGATTCTTTTTTAAGAAGATTAAGTTTCAGATTATTTATTTACACCTTATTAAAATTCTGAAAACCAGAATTCGTTTTGTTAGTGACGAATCTAAAAACAACGAACCTACAAATACTTTATGTGATTATTTCATTCATCAATGTCACTGTTGGGACCAAATTTCAAATCAGGTTTTTTTTAAAGTCCCAAATTATTACTTTTGTCTAAATTACAGGCTCGTCAAGCACATAATGGCGACGGAGTAACTGCTTATGTATTTTTAAGTTGGAAACCAACTATTTCGAATAATTGCCATTCATTATTTCTATAGAACTGTAAAGGTGAATGAAACAACACGTGTTTAACGTTGAAATGTATTATTATTATCACTTTCTATCTACCTGTGAATGATTGTTTTTCCAGATCACAAGGCCGTACGTGAAAAATTCTTTCAATTAAATAGTATGCAGTCGTTAGGAAACATTTCGTTTGTACACGGAAAGTATGCATTTACATTTAAATAAGCAATTGCAAAACAGTATATTTTTGCATAATTTCCATTAAATATAATTATTTTCAAGTTGATTTGCAAACGAACCTGTACACTGTACAAAACACACGAATGCATTACGAGTTTTATAAAATCTTTAAATGATCGAAATTATTAACAATCACCACATTTTGTGTTACATTTACGTGGGATTAATTTAAATAAAATGTAAATACACGGAGATAAACACCGTACAATGTTACTTAAGTGTGTTGCAAATTCGCAAAAATAAAAAACTAAAAAAATTCATGAATCACTCCATTAGTTTTAATGCTGAAATTATTCCTATATGGCCAAATTACATAAACTGATTCCGTTTTTGGATATGTGAAAGCGCTTGGCTTCGACTCATTAAAAGCAAGATTAAAAGGGTCAAATTTCGTTTATTATTCCGTATAAGTTTTGAACATATGTTCTTAATATTAAGAGGAAACATACGGGTGAACGTAATCCATGTTGCGAAAATGAGATTGGCTTAATAACCAATTAATTACATAAATAATAAGAAAGGCAAACAAATTTGGAACCACTTTTTAATAAGGAAAACTTTAAGGAAGTTCGACGTTCCGATTTTCAAAGACTCAATTGTTAGACGAGGAACTTACCATAAAAATGTTCTTATTTAACTAATTGAGTATGGGTACTCATAAAAAGCATATTTACACAACTTTCCCGCCTTTTTTGGTATCTTCTGGAGCATATTTAAATGATTTAATCACTAATTACCCAAGTTTATTTACACAATTTTCCCGCCGTTTCTGTCCTAAATGTGTAAAACAATGCACGATAAGATTACGAAAGGTGTATTTGGGAGGTAAAGGGGGTATGTACCAAGGCATTATCGCTATCATCATCGATAGCAGCAACAGGTTAAGTTTGAAAGCCCCGGGGCTCCGACACTCTGGCACCATCCTACTTGTTGGCGGGCAAACCTTATTGATGTATTCTGAATGGAAGTATAAATACTACAGGTGCTGTAGTCAGAAATAGTGAGATTTTTCATTCTTGCCATTTCGATCATTAGCACAGGATATTCAAAAACCGAAACTAATGACAGTTAATAAAAAATAACACGAACGATTTAGTAACTAAGCTCAGCGTTTATAAATTTTTAATGGATTAAAACCGGTAATAGAAAATGGCATTAATTTAATAAACATCGCTCTGCAGAATCAAGTTACGTTCAAAAATTTAACAGAAAACATAATAAAAAACAAAATATCACAGCACCCGAAAATACATTAATAATAAACGTTAACAAATTCACATTTTTTTAATTAACTTTTTATTGTACTTTTTACTGCAGTTCCGTAGTTCCGCATCGACTCGCACTTAAAAATTAAATACGCTGGAAAATTAGAGGCAGCACAGAATATTATTTTCTTGTCCGTAACAAATACATATGAACTAAATGTCAATTTTTAAATTTACAGTTACAATTACATACAAACATGAGCAATGGTAAAATTTTATTACTTAATCTACGGTAATATTTACATTTACGACAATAACGCGTTAATATTTATGATTTAAATACACGCTGACATTAATTTATTTGTAGTACCAACAATTCAAAACAACATACGTCAAAAATAAATTATATTTATAAAAGCAAACCGAAGGATAATTGATATGATTTTATAACGCCATTTCATTGAATGCCTTTCATTAAGGACGACAGCAAAAGTGAAAACTGAAAAATGCTGTGCTTCTGAATTACTTTCCCAGCATGTAAGCAAGGAGACAATTTTAAAATTAATATTTAGAGATACGAAACTCTACATTCCCAAAATAATAAAAATTGCCATTTTCAGGGGGTATTTTCAGCAAACTTTGTTTGGGGGTTTGTCTACAAAGACGTCCTTTCGCTTGTAAAAAATTGTGAGTTTAATCATATTTACGGAGATTAGGGGCGGATGGGACGGCCGGGAAGACGTGGTATAAAGTTTGACCTTAAACTGGAATTGATTAAAATTAATAATTGACAACAAAACCAATGAAATCCGTATACTACGAAAACCCTAGACGTTCCACTAATATTTGCGAGAGTTGTAAAAATTGTGCAGTTTGTTGCTACATAGTAATTTTAGAATATAATCTATTTCAAGAAGCCTATCCGGATTCTTTCTTAACTTTACCAATTTTCCAAGTAGCATGTGAAAGATCGTTTTCTTCCCTAAAATACATAAAAATCGCATTTAAGAAACACTTAGAATCTTTTATGTTAAAGATTATTTAAAAAGAACATGTTAAACATGATTGCTAATAAAGACGTTAAAAATACTTTAGGTGGTGGTTCTTCATTGATAAACAAGAACTCCATATTTGTATTAAGTAGGTATTTTACTCTTTTTATATTAGGTATACATATATATAACCATAACCAAACAGCGAGCAATGCAAAGAGCTTTGCTTCAAGTATTGTTTTTAAATGTTCTAATTAGTTTCTATATCCAAACACAGTACCACACAATTTTAATAAATGATTATAACTGAAAACACATAATACTATTTAATGTTATTGTGATAAAAGGTCGGTGGTTCCCTGTATCTCCCGGACTGATTTGCAGTAGCCGATCCGTCCCTGACGGATATGAACAGGTAAACCAGTACTTTCCACAAATATTTATATTTCTAAGACGTGTAATTTTCAGTAAAGTTTTCCTGAAATTTATTCCCAATTCCCAGACATAATCCCAATTTTTCCAATTCCCCACCGTTTGTTTTTATTACAAATTTTTATATTAAGCCTAGTCGTATAACCTATAAACTAAGAACAATAATAGAATGCAGCATTCAGTATAATAAAAAGTAAATTAAAAGGCCAATTTATTTAACGATTGTGAGAAAGGGATCTTGTAACAGATAAAACTAACTGAACGACATTTATATTATTAACATCCGGTGCAATATGATGTGCCTTTTCCTGTCAGTTGTTTCGATAGATGTCTTTTTATTTGGGGTGCGGTTAACTTTGCAATCCCTGTTTTTTTAAAACCCAATCGGTATTTATAAACAGCTAACATCTGCATACGATTGTATACAGATGAATTCCTACAGGAAAAACCTTTTTTGACATTAAAAACATTGAGACGGGGTTTAGGTTACATTATATTTACAGATCGTCTTTCCATTTTCTAATTAAAGTAATTTGCAGTAAGTAACCTTTAGCGAGTCAAATATATCAAAAGAATGGAAGAGTTCAAAGAAGGGAAATATTTTAACCCTAATCAAACAAATAGAATTATTTCAAGTGCAAATAGTTTTTCAAAAACAATCCAAACACTTGCGTTTTGCAGTTTTTACGATTTTTTTTTCTTTCGAAAAATGAGTAAAATTAATTTGGAGCATCGCGTAGTGATAAAATTTCTAACTAAAGAGAGACTGGCCCAAAAGTTATTCATGAAAGAATGGTTGCTATGTATGGGAAAGATGCACCATCTCATTTTCAAGTAAAATTTTGGTGTGAACAGTTTCGATGGGGCCGAGACTCAATTCAGCATGACCCCAGATCAGGAAGACTAGCTGAGGCAAGAACTGAGGAAACCATCAGGCTTGTTGAAGATTTGCTGCTGTTAGATCGACGAATGAAGATCCCAGTACCCAGCTATAAAGAAACTGGAGTATCCGAAACTACAGTTTTCGAGCACGATGGATCCCCAAACTCCTTACACCAGAACAGAAACTGGGGAGGAAAGAAATTTCTCAAGAACGTTTGGCCGCTTTAGAGAACGATGAGAGATTTATTTTTCACGAATTGGCACAGGCAAAGAGACTTGGGTGTTCTATTGGGATCCTCCCACGAAGCAGGAGTCGATGCAATGGGTGCATAAGGGCTCTCCATCTCCAAAGAAGGCGAAAACTCGTTTTCTGGAAAGTTGATGGCGACCGTTTTTTTGGGACTGCGAGGGAACTTTGCTTACGGATGGACGACCCAAAAATCCAAAAACTGAAGCATGTCATTAGAGAAAAACATCCGAGAACCGAAACTTTTCTGTGGCACGACAACTGCAGCACGGAACAATACTACAGAACCAGAAGAAACACTTACAGCGGCGCCTTTGAAGTTCTTACAACCGCATCACATGACCACACGTAACAGCGGCCATTATTTTGGAGGTAGATGGCGCGAAATTTCAAATTAATTTAAATCATTACAATGCGCTATACCTACCGTAACTGTAATAATAGAAAGAATAGTTTGGAACAAAATTTATTATAGAAGCAAGTAAATATTAATAAAATTATAATGATGAACAAAAATTGGAAGGAAGTAAATTTTAATAGAAATATTTACCACAGAACAATTCCGTGTATATACTTCAGACTACTTGCTACTTGCCAGAAGGCGTGGCTTGACTTATGCTTGACGCATGCGCAAAGAAATCAAGATCAGCCAAAGGGCCATTGTGTCTTTTCTGGTTCTGTAGTATTGTTCCGTGACTGCACGGTCCACAAGGCTCGCACAGTTCAAGCCATTATGGAAAGCTGCGGATTCACCGAGTTACAACACCCTATGCATTGATTTAGCGCCCTACGACCTAAGACCTCAGGGGCCGAAGATTTTTCTCAGATGATGAGTTGAAAGCCGCTGTTGCGTCATTTTTTGAGACGCAAACAATTTTTTTTTTTTTAATGAAAACTCGAGAAACGCTGGACTAAGTGTATTAGTGTAGACGGTAGTTATGTAAAAATTAATTTTTTTTAAGCTATTGCGACTTTTCCTTCATAGCTAGGCAGATAACTTAAAAAAATACCCTGGTATTATAATTAATAGTAACAGTAGTGACGTCCCACACAACCTTTATTAATAAAATGGGGGATTTGGTTTATTTACTAATAATAGTATTGTGTGTTATTATTCATTATAATGGCATATTTAACCGATATGCATTTCATCAAAATGGGAAGCTGTTATTCTTAAACCTACAATACAAACCACAAATTACTCCTACTCTTAAAAAAACGAGAATGAGTGGTTATATTTAGTATCGTTTGCTATAAATGTCCGTAATGAATGCATTTATCCAATGATCAGTTAAATGATGTTATAAATTAACAAACGAAAATTTATGCACGTCTGTTTGTACGTCAGCAAGTTGTTTCTTAATTTCGTCGTAATTTGGTTTGAGTTCGTACGTAATTGGCCACTTAATTTAAAGAAGTAATTTAATCGTAATATATTTCCAAATAAATTGGCTTATATGATAGGACAACGAGATCTTGTTAGTTCTTTAATAAAATAAATGGCCATTATCCTAATACATGTAATGCAGTATGATTACTAATACGAATATGTTTATTTTTTTTTGTCGGGCGTTTTATCCCTTTTTCTTATTTCTTGTAATTAATTTTATAACTGGCAAGGTAAGCTACTAATGCTAGTATGTAGGAAAATTAACCTGAAAGTATCTGATCCGCTTTTCAAATGTGTTAAAATAATAAATTAGCGAGATTATTGTATCGGTATGTACAGATGTGTAATTAGATCTGGATTTATTTTTAAATTTATTAAACCTGTTCAAGAATCGTTTGTGTGGCCAGGTGTTGCTGATATACTTAGAAACGGTCGTTTTTACTTTATTATTAATGCCCGGTAAGAAAATACCTTTCTTTACATTTAATATACCTATCGTTTTTCCTTTGTCAATTAATTTTTAGTCTGATCATAATTAATTACGCTACTTGAGTTTTAAAAACGACCGTGTTCATTCTATTTACGTCCTTGCAAGACAAATCGGAAACCTTAGAAATACTAAACCCCCAACTTTTAACTCGTACTAATATTTCCCATAAATCAATTAAGACAAAAACGATTACAACTCTGTATAAATCAAAACTTGTTAGAAAGCAGGTTAGTTAAGATTTATTAGTTTCGTACACCCTTCGATACGTTAATACGTATGAAATTATTGCCATAATGAACAACAGTTTCAATAGTTATTCAACTGTGTAAGACATTCACATTAACCTATAACTAACCGCGCCTGAAATTAAAATAAACAAAGCACACACTACACCCATCTACTAAATGAGCAATTTCCCACCTTAAGTAAATAATGTGGTACGTTCGATTATTATATTAGTATATTCAACGTATAACATATACGTATTTAATGCTAAATAAACATCTGGCATGACACACTCGAGTTAATATTTACAAAACGAACCCTAAAAAAGGAGATTCCTGATTAGTGGTACCTGACTAATTTTAAAATTAAATATGCGTGTGATGTGTCAAATATACCTTATTTATATGCGAAGTTTACACAAAGAAAGGCGCAAAGGAAAATTAACACTTATGTATTTGATTTATCTTTTCCGTAACATGTAACATAAACGAAACTATTAAAAGTGCGGACTATAACTCACATATTAGTATGCATTGAACAATCTAATCAACGAAAAAAATTCGCCTCCATGCTTTTGAATGAAGATGCGTTGCTGAATATTTTTTCTAAATAATTAAAAAGATAGCAGCAAAGACTAATCCCCTATCTTGCAACTTGAAAAGGATTATGAAAGCAGGCCATAACCCCGAGGGTTAAGGAGTCACTCAATTAATTAGTTAGAAGAAAAGCCAATTACTTTGTATTTAGAATTCTAACTTGTCAGTTTTGTCACTCAACAAAACCAAATATAGATTCCAATTACTAAAAAACAATCAATATGTATCATGCGATCAACAAGATTTGCAATTACGTATGTAAATACATGCCCTTGTGAATCCCCACACTATTATCATCAAATTTACACGAATATTAGTTTATTTCTTACATTGCATAATAAAGTCCATAATGAACAACGAACAGCTGACTAAATGTTCATACAAAACTTAATTAAAAAAACCGATAGGTCATGTTTTGTGAAGTACATGCATCGCCGAATATTTTCTCAAAATAATGGAACCCAACTAATTTGTATTCAGAATTCTAAATTTTTATTTTTGTAAATGAAAAAACCAAATATAGTTTTCAATTACTAAGAAACAATCTTCAAAAACTATCATGCGATCAACAAAATTTGTCATGCTGTCAAAAATATGTCATTATGAATTTCCCACTGTTAAATTTACTTTATATTTTCCTTATAGGAAACATACTAAAAATGAATTCAGTGACATAGACGAAGGTACATCAACTCCCAAAGTAATGAAACATAATTTTCCGACAAACGTTTAGGAATGTTACTTTCCCACACTCATTTTGCGTGCGGGAAAGTCCACTTTCCCGCACGGAGTTAAGGAAAGTGACAACGATTTCTGAAAAATCAGAAAATCGCATAGCAACCATCCCTACTAGATTATTACTTTAAAAGGAAATGTCAAATTTGACAACTTGAAAACTTACAAAATGATAGTTTTGAACGATTCCTGAACGTTTGTAGGAAAAACGTTGTTCTTAACACGTGCGGGAAGAGCGATTCCGAAACTCATGCACGTCCTGCATTCGTTTCGGAATCGCTAACTTCCCGGACTTGTTATGAAAATAACTATTACAAGGATAACAAGATGACTACGTAAGGTTCCAGTATCGGCTACATTTGACCAATAAATTACGGTTAACACAAGACGTATCTCAACAAGAAATGTATGACAACATCAAGACTTATATACACGAAGCAGCCCAAGAAGCTTTAGGAGAGAAAGTAACATCCCCTCTAAGGAGAAACCTCCTACAGTGGTGGTCAAAAGATATTGAAAACTTGATGTGAACAAAGAAGTGGATGTCAACTAAAACACGAAAAGATTGGGAACTGTACCGCAGTAATAGAAAAAAGCCCAAAATGATGGGAAACTGCGTGCGCGGAGATTAATAAATGCACAGGAAACACACGAGCAACCAAAGTTTGGTCTATGTATGCTAAAAAGCAGGAGAACTCAAAACAGAGATACCTACAAGTGGAATAAACTTAATACAAATGAAAAGTTGGTACAATTACTACAGAACACTTCTAACAGAGAACAAGGACGAATTCTTAGGACACAATGAATACATGGAAGATGACGGTAGGATTCAAAAACCCCCTAGAGAACTGGATATAACAGAGGTAACGAAGGCACTTAGTACAATGAAAAATGACAAAGCCCCTGGTTCAGGGTACATACCAATCGAACTGATCCAAGCTGACCCTATAAAATTACTGGAATGAATAACTATTCTGTTTAATAAATGCCTAGTTGGTGAAGAAGTACCATTAGATTGGAAGAAAGCGTATGTTATGTCGTCAATCTATAAGAAAGGCAATAGACAAGATGTAAGAACTACCGGGGCATAAACGTAGTTCAGTGGCTAAATTGTATGGAAGAGTTATAAAACGAAGGCTCAAAGAAGGCAAACTTTGCATTTTGGGTAGGCGGTAGGTGCGTCAGTAGTAAGTCTAAATCAGGGTTTTCGGGGTGGTGACCCCCCCCCCATTCGGCCGCCATCTTGAAAAGAAGGGTCAATTAATTTTCGGCTATATCTCTGTAGCCGTGAGTCTTACAAAAAGTTTGTACAAAGCTTTTTTTGTAGAGAATCGCATTCTCTACAACTTATATTAATATTTTTTTACGTAGCATTAATAATAAAAGTTAAAGCTGGAAAAGACAAAAAGGGAAAAAATCGTTGAGGCGCTATAACTTCTTTATTTTTAATTTTATGGAAAAAAATGCATCACAGCTTTTTTGTAGAGTATTTCATAACAAACACTGTTATTTACTATGCTATTTACTTTTTTATTTTCTTTATTTTTATGGGATTTACAGCGTCGCAAAGGGAGAGAAGTCAAAGGTACGCAATACGCATTTGTGAAAAAAAAGTGTGAATAGTTTCGTTTTGATGGATATTTTATTTTTTTATGATATCATACTTTTTTATATTATTACATTGTACTATATTATAATTTTAAAACTTTCCACAGAAAGCAAAGTTGAATTGCCATTTGACTGGACTAGTAAGGGTCTCAAGTATTTGGGAGTGACATTTTCGGAGACCGACAAAGGTAACAAAGATGCTAGTTATTAACAAAGCAAACCAAAGAAGACGGGTACTTAGACAGTTGAATTTGATCTTATCAAGCAAAAATGTGACACCAATCAAGAAGGCAATTTACGAAGCAATTGTTGAGACTATTTGCACTTACGGCTGCGAAACATGGGAACTGAAAGAGAGGATAAACTGAAATTGAGTGCGGTAGAAACGGACTTTTGGCGAAGGTGTTGATTTCAACATATGAAACGAAACAAATAAGATGAACGTTCAGAGCTCCTAATTGAAACGATAGAAATCAAGCGGTTAATATGGTACGGGCATGTGCTGAAAACCACTGGCCTAAAAAATTGTAAATTGGGTCCCTCCAGAATGATCAAAACGAGGAAGACCTCCAAGAAGCTGGAACCAGGATACACATTAAACAATTATGGCAAGAGGTCTCCAAGTAGAAGAATAGTGTGATAGCCGCCGCTTGGCGAATATATTATCAAGTGTTCCTAGACAGAGGTTTATTTGGTATATTTCACCTTGAAATTTAATGACTAAAGCAATTAAAAGTAAGCAACGATCAGTAAAAAATTGATTTCTTTTTATTTATTGGAAGAAATAAACCAGCATTAGCAAAAACCCAAATACCTCAAACTGTCATTGTGACGACGGTTACTCTCAACAATATGGAAGATTCACAATTACATGCCAAACTAAAAGGTAAATTTTGATGATCGCATGGTAGGTACTTCATGAAGATTACTTTTTAAGAAATAAAAATCACAAAAATGAAGTGTTTAGGGCAAAATAGTTGTAAAAGCACTTCAAAAATTAATAATATTTAATAAAGGCGCGTTCTCTGTAGAAAATCAAAAATTGTCCTCACTCAGTACTGCAATTTCGAGAAAGTTAGCGTTTTGAACGACCAAACTAAATAATAACAATAATTTGCAACACGTTTCATTACGAAATGTGAAAACAAGACCACAATCTGCTTAAATGATTTATGATTCAGAGCAGGCTTGAATTTGTGGAACTTTAACACAACATAATACATATTTTAGTTGCAAAAACATTACGTCGAAAAATAAGCCATAAAACACAGTAAACTTTTAACAATTTCTAGGCGACTGTACTGACATATATAATTTCAACAAATAAGAAAACAACAAAATAACAAGACAATTAGGTTTCCGCCAACAAAAGTCGTGTACGTAGTGACCTTATTGAAATTTGCAAATAAAAATGAAAATATTCTTTGGAAATTTTAATAGCAGATTTATCTCCAACACAATTCAAAATCCTCATAAAAAATAAATACCTATAACGGTTGATACTATATAATTTGTGGGTGGATGTTTTAAGGTTAATTTTCACCGACCAGCAAAATACTTTAGAATAAAACTCGGAATTAATTAAAATACAACACGTACCTAACAGTGCCCGTGACCTTAACCTCGATATCTTCATGATATACCGACTTTAAGTAAATGTGTTGGCTTGTTAAAATAAAACTACACGATGCGGAATGTAGATGAAATTGGCAAATTAAGATGACATCATCACGCAGTTGGTAATTTATGTGTTCGCAAAGTAATAAGTTATGAAAATGTAAAAACATGCATAGGAAGTTTGTTGTTCAACATTAGAAAAATATTACAAAAGGCGAATTAGAATTCCGAAAATAACGGCGACTTTTTTTTTAAATTTTATATCCAAAATTTACGACTTGTACAACCTAAAATTTACAACCGTTCCCCAATTAAAAGTCAACAAAAGTCTCTAAAAGGTTAAGAACTCGATAACGATAGTAATAAATTTACTTAATCTAATAAAAGTTAGACTAAAGTTTGAGCTTGTAATCGTTGGATTTAGAAATTTAGGTCTGAATTTACTCCCGATAATTTAATTTGTAAAAGGTTGCTGTGCCAATTTATAATAGAAAGGGGGACTTAAATGTTAAATTTGATAGTTGATAGATGTTTGGATAATACTGAATTTAAAATTAACCTATAATTGTGCATTACATGACAGACACACCTTTTATGAAAAAAAAACTGTACTTTTTAAATTGACATTTATTTTAAATACAAACATTTTTAAAATAACGAGCTAATGGCTGCAACTGAAGGCGAGTATTTTTTTCTTTATTTGGCGCAATTTCTATTTAGGAAACTGGAGAATTTAAATTAATGCAATTAAAGAATACCAATTAAAATAATTCAGACTGATAAGTAAAGATGGTATTAAAAAAAAACAGTGTGATTATACTACATTTGTAATAGCAGACGAGTGACATTACTTAATAAAATTTCACAACAAACAGGATTCGTAAAGCACAGAAATTTCTTATAATCTAAACGGATTTCCCTTGGTATGTCACCTTTCGATCTTTGCTCAAACGATAACCAATATTTAAAATTAATATCCAGATATAACCACCCGGCGACCACAAAAGATTAAAAAAAGTTAAAGCATAAAAAATTCAATGAACGATTGTAATTAGTAAAAACAAGTTTTAGAACATTGTTACGGTAAAAATTGTAGGTGGTGCACGTGCACACACGATTTAAACACGTTTAATCAGCAGGGTGCAATTATTATATTTATACTTCTTCATTAATATGCAATGTGGGCAGATGCGAACTGTTATATGAACAGCATGACGTACATGGTTTTCTTTGCAGATTTTGATCAATATTGAATTAATGAACCGTACAAATTACATTTTATATCTAAGAATCAGTTATTTTTATGATTTAATAGATTTAACATACAAATCATGGTTACGTAGGGGGATAATAACATACGAATGCCGGGCGTTTTTGATTGTTTTGCATGTGTAGCAATTTTTAGTTTAAACTAAAATAATTTATTAATTAATATTATTGTTAGTTCACTTTTAGTTTTGTTATATAAATTTGAATTAATTGGTTTCATCTCTATTTGGACCAAGCTGGTTACGAATTTCTAGTATGATTCACCGGGTATAAAAGCAATCTAAAAGTATTCTATTGCTTTGACAGAATAAAACCATGGTACTATATCAATTTTGAATGCATAAATTTAACATTTCAAATATATGTATTTCTTTTTCTGCCACACCCAGTGGTATCAGCTGAATTGTCAACCAGGTTCTAAACAACAACGAAATGAATTATATTTATTAAATTTATTTTTGACTTAAAAACATCTAAAGTTAGAAACTAAGGTTAGATCGATGCATGAAGCAAATAACAACATATTTATCGCTCTACCCAAATTAAAAACCAAAAGATCGAAGATTAGTTTTCTAAAGCCTAAAACTTAAAAAGGGTTTGTCCTCGATTTGTTTTTGTTTCGAAAAAATCGCCGAGAGCAAACATTTAAATAATGATAAACAATAAATAAATTAACCAATCAATCAATGTTTGTTTCGTTAGCAATCGTGCCAGATAGGTGTCATAACCATATAAAATAAAAGAAGCAAATGTACGTATAACAATTTAAGACCATATTTAACATACGAATTTACGAGATGGATTTTTCATTGTATTAGCCAAGTACAGGGAGATCGAGAATTATTGTCCAGAAAAAAACTACCTTCCCAGGAGTTATCGATATTTCACTTCGGCGTGATATTAGCCACGTACCGCAATTCCTTTGACAATTAATATTTGTTTTTGTTGGTGAGGTGGTGGACGTTTGTGTTTACGTTGAATTTTTCTGATGCTATACGCTGTTACTGTTTTTCAAGACTACAGAGCGTTAAAAGAAGTCTACAGTAAGTAAATTACTACCAGTTCATGAATAATGTTTATCTACTCCTGCTAGGATAAGAACCTATTATATCATTCATTTGAGTTCGATAATGAAGTTTATTATCGCACTGAGTGAGATAATGAATTCATTATCAAACTCAGTGGGATAAGACAATATTTATGACCAAAAGTTTTATTTTTTATGAAGAAAATACCTTCGTTGCAGCTTCTTCTATGTCCAACGGAATACTTTCACAAATATTTACCGGTTTTTCTCCACAAATCAAGGAAAAATTAAAAATACAAAATTATTGACGTACAGATTATTTAGTTGCTATGACGAAAATAAATTATGCATACAAGATGCTACTCTGATTTTAAATAAAATACCATGCTACTCCGATTTTAAATAAAATACCATGCTACTCTGATTTTAAATAAAAAAGATAGTCTGTCAAAATTATGTAATTTTTTCAAATTGAAAATTATCTAATTTTTTCACTTTATACGTATTGTATATTTAGTTCCATGTTTATTTTCATCTTGTATTTTTTTATGCACTGTGAATTAGTTTAAGTTTGGTTAATCTCGTTATGTGAACTCTTTTGTATTATTGGTGAAATGGAAGAACAGTTTGCCGAATTCCTAATTTTATGTATTTTTCACAATGAACATATTATTATTATTATTATTATTATTATTATTATTATAAATGGCACATTAAAAATGAAACAGAACAAAATTAACAAAAATTGATTAAATAGATATTAAGTTGATTTATACAAATTGTTGAAATTGATGTCCAGGATGTTCTGTATAGAGTCACACTATTTTCTTCATATTTTCAACATATCAGGAGTGAATGGTTAAATAGTATTGTTTGATTGCCATTATCTGTAAACATTAGTAGAAAATATGATACACAAAGTTTGAAAGTTTCCAATTTCATTAACAGATCTTGTTCCTCATATGTTTATTTTTTATATTGTTTTCAGTGTATACATTTATATATTGTTGGGACTCTGAATCTATTTATTTTACTTTTAATCGTTATTAAAGTGTTTTTTTAATATAATCCATTTGTTTTAACTTTTCTGTTTTAGGTGTCTTAATCGGTCAACTATCATTTATATTTAAATGTTTTTTATTTTAATATTTCAGGTCGATTTTAATAAATAAAATGAATAAGTCAAAATTTATGTATTTATTTGTGTACTTATGTGTAGTTATATATTGTTTAATAAAAGTTTAGTATTAATAATTACTTGTCTTAATTATTTTTTTAAATGAATAATCTATATTTGTACCTGTTTTTAAAAAATGGCATTAAGTTTATCAGATAATATTGAATATTTCATTATTATCTGGTAAACAATGCCATTTTTTAAAACTGGTAGTAATCCTCAAAAATATAAATAAAACCCAAGGGATACCCCATTGTAGTGCATTCAAATACCCCGCCACTTTTTCTAATCGGCCAGCCATCCGCCAGGGTGCAGCAGCTTATGAAAATGGCTGTCGTGTTGCCAACGATTAGTTAGGAGTTTTCATTTCTTGAGGGTTTAATGTTCTGTGGTTCTACCTACGGGAGGAGGCGGTTGTAGGCCAGCTTCTAAATACTGCTCTTGTTTTTTAAATCTATTTCTAAAAACTTCAATATTTCTTTTGCTTGTGTAACTTAAATAACATGATTTATGCCAAAACAGATTTTTCCATTGCCCGCTTTTAATATCGGTAATTATTTTATGTATATCGGATTCATATGTTTTTGTTATGCTTTCTCTAATTTCTGCACATTTCACGAAAGTACGGGACGATGTTTCAGTAACATTTAAAGACGCTCCTTCTTGTTTACATATTATGCAAATTGGTCGGCGTTTCCTTTTAAATGTTGTCAACGATTCAAGTTCACTTTCAGAACTTGTCGTACTTGTACTGTCTGTATTTTCCATGTCGGCTAAATTTTTGCAAGCTTCAAACCTCCACTTTAATTTACCTACTTTTTAGAATAAAAAATGTACTCACAAATTGAATTTCTTAGTGCTGTTTTAAATTTATTTGCTCTTCACAATAATAAACAACCAAATAATACCGAAGATGAAGTTTAAAAGGGCATGAACATGAACTCATGCAATGGATCGGAGCGCAACGGAGCTACGGGAAAGAGCGAAATAAAAGATGATTCACTGGAGTGGGGACGCGTAGTGACGATTCAAAACGGATCGCCGAAAATTTACATTGCATTGTACTTAATTATATAACTTCTTTATTGTAATTTATAAAATTTTAAATCTGGTACTAGTATGAGCTCAAAGGAGAGGGCAAACTTTTCTGAAGAATGGAAAATTTTGATTAGAGCCTTTGTTTTGGAGATATCGCGATGGAAACGAAAAAATTGTGTAAAATGAATTAGATTTTTAACCATGTGAAACTGAGATATTGCGGTTTAAAGTTTTGTTCTATTCTATTCTCTCATAAGCGACTAAGGTTAACTTTAATCACGGACCATTTTGGGAACATTAAAAAAAATATTTGTTGTACAAAACTTTTGGTCAACAATATACCAAAAATTTTGTAATTTCTTCTTCTTGATGATCATCTATCTAACTCGTTTTTTAAGTTTAATGCCCTTTTGGACCGGACGATTTTTGACGGCCTTGGGATTTTGAAACCTCAGTACATAAGCTTCTATTTTATATATAATTCAGCTTGTAACAACAAAACCCCCACGGAAGTCACAAAAAGGATATTGATGCACTCTACAATGACACTTGACGGTTAACAAGCATTTACTCTAAGCCGTACGTTTTTATTTGCTTATTTTTTGATCGCTCTGCATGTATAATAGTATATTATAGCGAGTAGTATACTATACTTTATCCTCGACTACAAAATACTAAGAATTTTTAATTAAAATTTAAATTAAAATTTAAATAACAACATAACCTATTTCAATGACAACATAACCTATTTCCTTCATTATACAACATAGACAATGATGTTACCATGACACCGTGCATAATGAAATGATGTTACCATGACACCGTGCATAATGATTTCAGTGTATAATGGATAGCACTATGAGTGACCAAACACATGAATAATTGACAGATTATTGACTAGTCGTGGATAAAAATAGTTATTTATTATACACGACGATAAAATTGTATTTTATCTTCGAGGGCGTATTTTATTACGCTCGAGAAGATAATTAAATTTTATCGTCTTTTTCTATAGCATTTATTTTAAAGGAAAAAAATTATAAAATAAATTTTATTTGACATTTATTTGACATTGACGTTTAAAAAATTACAAATCGAGTCACGTTTTAAAATGTCATTAGTATGGGCGTTTTAGGGTTAAAAACAAAAAATAAAGTACTTTGTCCACGACTAGTCAATAATCTGTCAATTATTCATGTGTTTTTTTGGTCAAACATAATGCTATCCATTATACACTACCAGCAGTGAATAATCATTATTAACGGTGTCATGGGAACATCATTGTCTATCGTGTATAATGGAGGAAATAGGTTATTCGGATAATTGCAAAACTCGCTCGCTCGTGTTGCAAACATTATCCTCGGTAATAATAGCATTCATTATAGCGTCGTGTATAATATACTATTATCTACCCTGGTTGTTAAAATAGTACTTTATCTACCCTTGCTGTTAGAGTGCTACTTTATCTACTCAAATTAATAGCTAAAGTAGCACTTTAACAGCTGCTATAAAAAAAAGTAAATAATGTCAAAACATCATAGATTAATCTTTCAAAAATATTATTTAAAACAAATATGTTTAAAGTGACATATTTTTATTAAAAAATTTTCAGTTGTGAATTTTATTATTTATATTAAACAAACGCATCCTCTAACGACTTTACTTTTATATTACCCTACATTACAGTATTTATAAAAATTAATTGCGTATCTTTACGATACATTCGAGGATAAGTTGATCAGATAACTTACAGGAAAAAATTGACATAAAAGTAAATCTAGTTACCAGCTGTATTTCTTTCTGAATATTATTTATTCACTGGGAAAAGTCTGGGCTTGCGGGTACCAAGGATCTCAACATGTTTGGATTGCTACGGTCATTTGACACTATCCGACTAGAATTTTGCGAACCCAAGGGACTTCAACCCCTGGAATGACCTTTATCGTTCCAAACACCGTATTGGCATGGGACTTAAGGTTTTACTTCGTATGCAAATCCGTAAATAAAATCTGAGATCTATGGTTTACAAAGAAACATTTTTTTTCGTAGAAATTTTGAAGTACCAGAACTTTAACTGGAATAAGTAAGTACATAATAATATATAATTTTCAAAAGTTCTGAAGTTGGGACATATACCTAACTAACAACAAAGGACAGTTTTTGACTTTTTTTAAATGTAATCTTGTGAGACAAAAAAAATGCCATTCAGATGTTTAAGAGTTACTTTAAAAGTTGTATAATTTAATCTTATATAAATATTAAGTAGATAGGTGTAAAAGAAGCATCTGAACAATACCTTATATAATTGATTTACCTTAATCGATTCGCAATTTTAGATTCAATATAAATTAAATTTTCACATAAATTTGCGAATCTTTCCACAGACATTTATCTATTCGTACCTAAATAAACAACTGTTATTTAAACTGCGTAATAAAAGAAATCTGTTGATATCTAAGCAATAATTTTTAAATTATTATCAAATGCTAGCCAATCACACTGAAATATTGAAGTTATGTATGAATTTTTTGTAATTTTTTTTTAATTCAAAACTGGTCGGTCTTAATTTTTTAAGATGCCAATATAAAAACGTGAATTAAAAACTATAGGAATTAAGAAACATGCATTTGTAATTCGTTAACAAATAGTTATTTGTACAACTAGTAATGAAAGCAATACTTTTTTTCATGAGGTTGAAGTTTGATGCACGACGGCGAAGCCGGAGTGCATCAATCAAACGAGTGAAAAAAAGATGCTTTCATACGAGTTGTACACAATATTTTTTTGCATTTTGACATCTTAAATCCCTAAAAATAGGATAAAAAGGATTTGAGAATTTACAGTTGTCAAACTGACAATTTACAATATTTTATTTAAAGCATACTTACTTAATGCAAAATGAAAAATTAAATAGTTAAAAAAAGTGTTGCTTTCTTTATGATTTTTTAATAAAAAAAGTCCACTTTTTTTGTCAAAATGCAAAAAAATATAAATACTTGTCGAGGCTTAATTAAAGTAATAATAAATAATGGAATTAACGACTTAGTTTACATTTTTTTGCAATGTAGGTACTTTTACCAAACAGACAATTTAAATGGCCTTAAAACATGACCACATTAAGTCTCCAAAACTCTTGGGTTGCACTTTAAAGATACACCTGTGACACCCTGTGTCAAGAAAAATACGTTTCATGAGGTTAATTTTTATTTCTTGCTGACAAAGCTAGTCACATAGTCATCCTTAGATTAGGTATATATGCATAGGAAACTTGTATGAGTTCAAGAAATATATTTTTTCTACAACCACAAAAAATTTAAATATTTCTGCAAAATCAAATCTGACATTCATCAAATGTCATATATGACATTTTGATTTGCGTGCGGAAAGTAAACAAATTAGCGTGTGGAAAGTTTACTTTCCGCACGCAAATCAAAATTTGAGTGTGGAAAGTTTACTTTCCGCACGCAAATCAGATTTGCGTGCGGAAAGTAAACTTTCTGTACGCTAATTTTCACTTGTTCGGCAAACACTCATTTTCAATACTCGTATCTATGGAGACGAAGTCTGAAAATCCCACTTTCCATGGTGGTTGTAGAAAAAATAGTGTGTAATACATGTGTTGAAAGCTTGTATTTGCCACACTCATGTGACTGCAGCACTCACTATCGTTCGTGCTGCAAACTTCACATTCGTGTGGCAAACGCAAGCTTTCAACACTTGTATTACAATAGTAACACATGTATTACACACTATTTTTTCTACAACCACAAAAAATTTAAATATTTCTGCAAAATCAGCAACACAAACACAAATAGCAACACATGTATTACACACTATTTTTTCTACAACCACAAAAAATTTAAATATTTCTGCAAAATCAAATCTGTCATTCATCAAATGTCATTTATGACATTTTGATTTGCGTGCGGAAAGTAAACAAATTAGCGTGTGGAAAGTTTACTTTCCGCACGCAAATCAAAATTTGAGTGTGGAAAGTTTACTTTCCGCACGCAAATCCAGATTAATCCAGATTTGCGTGCGGAAAGTAAACTTTCCGCACGCTAATTTTCACTTGTTCGGCAAACACTCATTTTCAATACTCGTATCTATGGAGACGAAGTCTGAAAATCCCACTTTCCATGGTGGTTGTAGAAAAATAACTATTTCCTGCTGAATATACCTTTAAAATAGGACTGAAGTTGGCAAACTTTGGTTACTTATTTAATTTTTAATTAAATGTAGGTAGCACCAAACGACCTTCAGAAACAACTTTTATTTTGAAAATTTTATTATTTGGCTATAAGTACAATTTACTTATTTTACTATTTTTTATCGCCATACTATTTTTTTTTAAATCGGGCTCGGTGGGTACCGCAATTCAATCTTGCAATGTGCAAATTGTACTATGTATAACAATAACTTTAAATGACACATCAAAAGTAAAAACCGCTTTTTTAGACTTTAGACAATCCTCAAAACCAAAATAAAAAAATTATCATGGAAGCAGGAACCATTTACATAAAACGTAAACCTTTCCATCCTTTAAAAACTCCGTGGGTTGCGACTGGTTATCCGTTGCTGCTAAATTAAAGAAACATGCCTGTCTCTTTTGACACACGTGCAAAAAATTGATTACCTAACACCTGTATGGTTTCGGCGCCACCAGATTTGATTATGCCTACCATAAATTTAAATCTGCGTATTCCTAAGCTTACTTTATCTAAAATCTACGTCGATCACAAAAAACCAAAAATAAAGGTGGGATAATTTGCATCGAATTCCTTTTTAACTACTAAGATTAATGCCTAATTAAAAGGGTGTTTTTATCACTTCCTTTCCCTCGCAATCCTTTTTAAATAAAATAAGAAGACGGCGTTTATCACTGACGTATTTAAATAGTTATTTAAGCATCAAGGGAAGTAAGTAGCTTTTACCAGTCGAGAACGAGTTTGCCAGCCCGAGCGAGCGAGGGCTGGCAAAGTTCGAGACTGGTTGTAGATAGTTACTTCCCGAGCATGCTTATAATATTTTTCTCCATGCCCAACAAAAATTTGAATAATTTTCCCTTCATAATTCCACGTTAATTGATAGAAAATTAATCTATTACAAACAAAGCAAATAGTCACCTAGTGTTGATTTGCTTAGTAGCAATTGTTTTTCAGTTGTTTCTGTCAATATAAAAAAACCACTTGTACTTGCGTTTCTTGGTAGTTTTCAAAAGATAAAATGCAAATAGGCGATAAGGACAATAGAGAATTTAGCGTAGATGAAGCGGCAAATATTGCGTGTTTGGAATTACTACCAGAAAAATCGAAAATTCCTTGTGAAAATGCATACAAGTTGTTTAAAAAATGGTGCGCGGAGAAAAACATCTATTCAGTGGAAGAAAACGTGTTTTTGGCGTATTTTTTAGAAAGATCAGTCAAATTAAAATCTCCATCGAGCTTATAGTGTGACATTTACGACAATAAGGATATTTCTAAATATCCAAAGGTATTAGCATTTTTAAAACGAAAAAAATGATGGTTAACAACCTAGAAAGTCAAACGTATTTACTATACTCGAAATTAATCTTTTTTTGAATGAAGCTCCTGACGAAATTTATTTGTTAATGAAGGTTGGTTTTTAATATAATCTAATAAATTAGTTCTTTAACTCTTTTTATACCATTTTAGTTATACCCTAACCCTACTTATCTTAACAAGTTTTTACATTTCAAATAGGTTAGTATCAATTAAGTTCAAACCCGTTCAGATCACTTACAAAACTAAAATTACTGTAATAACACGTAATTCACTTACTTCCCTTGGGGAGTAAGTTTTACCTTACTTCCCTAATGTCATGACAACCAGTAAACAAACAGTAAAATCAACTTACCTGCAATGGATATGTCAAAGTAAGTGTAACTTACTAGATGGGCATGGAGAAATAGTTATTTAAGCATCAAGGGAAGTAAGTAGCTTTTACCAGTCGAGAACGAGTTTGCCAGCCCGAGCGAGCGAGGGCTGGCAAAGTTCGAGACTGGTTGTAGATAGTTACTTCCCGAGCATGCTTATAATATTTTTCTCCATGCCCAACAAAAATTTGAATAATTTTCCCTTAATAATTCCACGTTAATTGATAGAAAATTAATCTATTACAAACAAAGCAAATAGTCACCTAGTGTTGATTTGCTTAGTAGCAATTGTTTTTCAGTTGTTTCTGTCAATATAAAAAAACTACTTGTACTTGTGTTTCTTGGTCGTTTTCAAAAGATAAAATGCAAATAGGCGATAAGGACAATAGAGAATTTAGCGTAGATGAAGCGGCAAATATTGCGTGTTTGGAATTACTACCAGAAAAATCGAAAATCCCTTATGAAAATGCAAACAAGTTGTTTAAAAAATGGTGCGCGGAGAAAAACATCTATTCAGTGGAAGAAAACGTGTTTTTGGCGTATTTTTTAGAAAGATCAGTCAAATTAAAATCTCCATCGAGCTTATGGTGTGACATTTACGACAATAAGGATATTTCTAAATATCCAAAGGGATTAGCATTTTTAAAACGAAAAAAATGATGGTTAACAACCTAGAAAGTCAAACGTATTTACTATACTCGAAATTAATCTTTTTTTGAATGAAGCTCCTGACGAAATTTATTTGTTAATGAAGCTTGGTTTTTAATATAATCTAATAAATTAGTTCTTTAACTCTTTTTATACCATTTTAGTTATACCCTAACCCTACTTATCTTAACAAGTTTTTACATTTCAAATAGGTTAGTATCAATTAAGTTCAAACCCGTTCAGATCACTTACAAAACTAAAATTACTGTAATAACACGTAATTCACTTACTTCCCTTGGGGAGTAAGTTTTACCTTACTTCCCTAATGTCATGACAACCAGTAAACAAACAGTAAAATCAACTTACCTGCAATGGATATGTCAAAGTAAGTGTAACTTACTAGATGGGCATGGAGAAAAATAAATTAATACACTTACAGGATAAATAAGCCGCACGTTTTCTCAGCATTTTCAAAATTTTCTCAACACATCTGAATTAATCTGTAATTATTTAAACAAATTTTCTGCACATAAAATAAACTCGTCTTGAAATACACGGAAATAATGAAAATGATGCGCACTGCCCAATATCATAAGGGGCATGCCACCTCAGAAATAGAACCACTAAAACTGGTTTAAATTTGGCAGATTCTTAAGTGTTTACTCACTTTATTATGCCGTTGTATATGAAACAAAAAATACCTCAGTAAGATTTTAGTCGAATGGCGCCAAGCTGTGCTGCTATCGTGAAGATTATGGGTTTATAACTTTTTATAAGACATTTCAAAAACAAGATAAATCCTAAAATATTTATTGTTTGTGATTACTTAACAAAAAAAAACTCACAAATGTATAAGCTGAACTTGTTTACTTAATTTAATTTAATTAAATTTCCAGTTAGATAAAAGAAAAAATAACTAACTCGGGCTGTGTCTATAATGGAAATGATCATCGGACAAATTGAAATTTTAAAATAAATTAATCACACTAAATCAAGTAGTCAGTGACTCGATTTACTGACTACGTTAATAGAAGGAAGGCGTCCGTTTACACTAAATAAATTAATTTAATTAATTTTATCATATTATTATGCCCGTACCTACTCCTTAGTCGCCTATAATAAAGACCATCGTCGCCATGAACTATTGGGTTCTCAAGATCTCCGGTCTTACTTTTCTGGTGTCAACCTGCTGCATTTCTTATTGAATTAATTAGTTCCGGTCTAACTAATGAATCCTTAAATCTTAGATCTCCGCACTGTATTAAAGTCTTAATTAGATGTTCGTTATTTAATATACCGTAGGACATAAAGCACCACTTATTTTGCGAGACTTGTATATGTGTTTCTTTTAATTAATAATTATTTTATGTGAATCGTTTAATTATTTAGTAGTTTATTAGACTGCGATAATTATGGCTGGAATGGTTAAGCGTTCCATGGTTTATACGAGTGTGTTAATTCCAGCTGCTTTACATATAAAGTTACCCCTGGAGATTTCAACGATCGGTGAAGAAACAAACTGTGCTTTTACATAATAAACATCTTCAAGGTGCTGGTAAATCGATAATTTTATTTTATATTTGTAATGTGGCTTATTTACAATCAAGTTACAAGGAGTTTTGACTATAGCTGTTTTGTTAAAAAAAAACATGCTCTGAACTCTCCCAAATTGTATTATAAAATATATATGAAAATAATATTCAAGGCCTCTTTTTAAATATCATATACAATTTAATTTCATATCAACAACGAATCATAACATTTTAAATTAAATCTGAGGAAATAAAAAAAAACTCAACGATCTTTTTTAAAGGAATAAAAGTTAATCCTGCAGTAGGATTTATATAAAAATTCTGACGATTTTATAACAATAAATTAAAAGTTGAAATTTTATACTCAAAGACGTTTTAGCAAACCATTTAATTCCGTCACCTCTTAATGAATAGGGGCTAGCGACCAATAGGACGTGCATATATAACAAGAAACGGTCATAAATAAGTCTTTAATGGTTTTTCTCATAGAGGCGCCTATAAAACATCCTTGATCACCCAGGGCAAACACCCCAGTCTTCACGCCTTTAAACTCAAAGCAGTTCGATGTTAACTGATCTAATCCAAAATCTAAGAGTTCAAGGTGAGATGAATAATAACCACTTCACAGAATTCCATTCTTTAAGATCGTGACAATGGCGCCTGGAGTAGTAGATTAAGTACTTTTTTCCAATCCATAGGTGTCAAATAATACTATTATATCAAAAGTAACGATCGCATACGCCAGGAAAATAAATGGACGGTGCGAGTTTTTTGTGCTGTTTTGTTAACGTTCAAATTGTTACTACAATACATAAATTTTAATATATGGTATTGGCGATAAATATCTATTGGATCTATTTATTTCAAATTTTAATACAGTGCTTGCTTAGAAATCGATATCTATTTTACGGGAACAAGAATCTGTAGAACAAGAAAGGAGAGTGAATACAATAGTTCTGCGTGAAATGTTGAAACATAACAAATGACCTTGCGAGATTAAACTTTTACCAAGCAAATGTAAGTAAATTGTCGATTCATACATAAATAAGTACAAGTAATTCAATTTTTAAAAATGGATTAACTAAATCCGAAACGTCCAGAACTTAAGTTTTTAAGCATCCTCCCATTTGAGTACATAATATTGACTTAAATGCGTTACAGGACATCCTCCAGGGATAAGAGGCTGCGTGAAAGAGGGATAGATAAATCTAGGAGTACCTAACTGTTTTTAAAATAATCAAATTACTAAAATAACTTTAATTAAATTTATTTATTTACTAAATTAGAACTTTTAAAAGAAAATTTATGAAACTATGTATGTTCTTATATTTTAAAACTGTCTTAGAAATTGCGAAGATTTCAATTTGAACTTCAGTTATACGAGTACTGAAATAAATTAACTTTTAAAATTAAGGACTACTCAAGGCGATATCATTTTGAGTTCAAAAGTCTTGCCAAATTCAGGCTGGAAACTTTATTTGTTTGTAATCAGGTATCTCTTAAAATCAGCCAATTTAAGACTAAAACTTCCAGTTAAAAGGGGGACAAACAGAATTCCATTCTATCTATAAAACTTTTACCTAGAACTGTATAAGATCGCATTCATTGTATCTTTTACAGTTTATAGTTTTTCTCCTTATATGTATGAAAAAGCAAATTCCAATCATTTTTTAAGTGTCATTTTTTTTCTTAGAATAAATTTGTGGCACATGTATAAAGATTTTATTTAAACTGAAGTGAAAAGGTAGGCGAAACGTTGAGTTCTTCTGTCTCAACAATTACACGGTCGTTACTCGGAAGACGTTCTTCTAACACTGTCACTGACCGTGGAAATTTTCGAACTCAACTTTTGAAAATTAGCAAATATAATAATATATTATACAATACAAAGCAACATACCATATTCTCACAAAAAAATATTTAAAAAACAAGGATAAAAAATATTTGTCACCAAAATTCTATAAGTCGTTTAATTCCAATCGTCTTGGTTTCGTTTCCTCAACGATTTTCCTAACGTCGATTTCTGTCTGAATAAATAGCATTGCTAACTGTTTTAATATTTTTTATATACCTATAGAATGCCCATCTTATACTTCTTAAATGGGTATTTTGCCACCAAAATTTTAGCAACTGATGACGAAATACCCATTTCAGAAGTATAAATTGTCAAATTCGCCACAAAAATAGAACTTTAGGTGGTAGAATAATTGTATGAAACTATTTTTCTCTGTTGCGAATTTGCAATGCCTTCCATACAAATAAGAACAAACTGTAAACGGGGCTTCACTTTATTACAGTGTTTTTCTTTTGCTTTTCCTCTTTTGTCAATTGCGTTTCCCTGTTTAGCAAATGACTTTCCAGATTATGAAACGTCAAAGTTATGTTGCAAATGACATTCCCTATTTGTCAAATCTCTTTCCGTTTTTAGATAATGCTTTTCCCACTTTTTTTAAAAAGTAGGTATGTAATAAAAAAAAACTGGGAAAAGCATTATCTAAAAACGGAAAGAGATTTGACAAATAGGGAATGTCATTTGCAACATAATTTTGACGTTTCATAATCTGGAAAGTCATTTGCTAAACAGGGAAACGCAATTGACAAAAGAGGAAAAGCAAAAGAAAAACACTGTAATGTGATTGTCACATATCGAACAATTTTGGACATGATCACGTTGTACAACAGCAAACTGCATATACAAAAGGTGTTCAAATTAATGGGCTTATAATTGAGAAATCAAAAGTCCCAAGACACAAAAAGTTAGTTACTGTTACTGAATGAGCGTTACTCAAAAGTGAATGGTATTCGAAGTTGTAAGTAAAAATCTAAATTAGTTGGATTTTTGTATTTCGATTTTTTACATCTTCCATGTTTGAAAGATCCGAACACTAATTTTAAATCGTTGTTAATGTACCTTTTCGTAGAAATTTAAAATATTTTATTCAAAACTGCCAATTTCCCTTCAGCTTTTTAAAAATCGCAACATTTCATAGAAAATTTCAGGGAAATAACAAAGAAAAATATTTGGTGTAACTATACCGAAGTAGTTTTAAATTTAAGCAATTAGTGTACAATTATCTGTTACGGATATGTGGTAAATTTTTGGATCGGAAGTCAAATTCTTCAAAAAAATTGCCTAATCAACATTTGGCTAACACCCACAGAAAAAAAAAAGAAACTTACAATGTTAAACATGCGTACACTTGAAAATAAACTGATAAATGATGTAACAACCTAACTGGGGAATACTAAAAGTAATCATGTTATTTATATTTGCGTACTGTTTATATGTATTTATGTTTTGATTTTGATATAATAGGTATTTAGAAGAACCTTACGTGAAGTTTTTTCTTTTAATTTCCATATTTTCATATACCAGTATTAGATGCTTGAAACCGCAATAAATTGTAATTTATTGAAATAAAATAGTTTTGAGGCCGAAAGATCCTATACTTATCTGTCTTTCGGTGGGTGAAAGCATACATGAATTTACCTTACTCGGTGGAATTACTTGTTACATAAAATTTGGATTATGTAACCATGATACCAATTTATGCAATAAACTTTAGGAGAAAAAATGTAAAACCAAATTGAAGAGAAGCTAATTTTTCGGAAACTGATGCAAAAGCTTAACACAGATATCATAGTTTTTGTAGAATTTCTACTACATGTTTCATAAGATAAGATTTCTAGTCTTGTTTGACTACTTCCTGAACAGATCAAGAAGGCAAGGTCACAAGAAAGTGCAACAAATATGTTGCGCGTTTTTTGTTTTATCTTGCTTTGAAATACGTAGCTTTCGTCTTTCGTCAAACATTCTGTATGAAAACAACAAAAATGTAAGACTCTTATGAAACATTAATTTTAATATATTTTTTTTAAAGAACATAGTCTTAAAAGATAGCAAAAGAGCGCGATTACGAATTGCTTATTTAAGAAAACGAATAAAATCAAGAATGTGCTGACGAAAAAATTGTTAAACGTTAGTTATCCGAAGGTACATAGTCTATTGATTTATTTGTGATCTGTAAATAAGGGGCATAAGGGTATAAATTAAAACTTTATACAAAATAATCTGCAAATGTAGTAGGGTTAAACATACGAGAGCGAATTAATAAAATATTAAGCATTAAGTATTACAAACCAACGAACTGATAATTAAGTAATACACGGTCTTAGCTGAAAATTAGTTATCATAACAAACAGGAAATAACGATATCATGAAATATCATGAAATAGAGTTCCTGATTAAGACGTTATAGATGGCAACACTGATACAAGGTTTGGCAGAAAAGTAATAAGACTGGTAACATTGTGCGCGAACTGACAACGCTGCTGCTTCCCCCTTCATACGGCAGTCAGAATAACCCCTGCCGTAGACTCAGTACAAGTTGTAAGGTGCGTTACGAAAATCGAAATGCAAAAGTTTAAGCAACGTTGTGCTATCAAATTTTATGTAAAGCTTAGCGAATCCGCTAATGTGACTTATCGAAAGTTACAAAGGGCTTATGGAGAAAATTCACTATCCAGTGTTTTTACAGGGCCGACAAGAAGTGGAAGACGAACTACGTGCGGGAAGACCTTCAACTTCAAAAACGGACAATGTGGAAAGAGTAAGGACTCTTGTGATGTCAGACCGCTAGGACAAACTGTCAATCAAACTTTTTATCGGAAAGTCCTTGAAAGGCTCAGGAAGAGGGTGGCACGTGTGTGACCAGACATTGCACGTACTTGGATGTCGCACCACGGCAACGCCCCATGTCACACGGTAGTCTCCATCAACGAAATTTGACAGAAAAAAGCATTCCGGTGCCCCCCCCCCATTCGCCGGATCTCAGTCCCTGCGACTCCTTTTTCGTCCACCAGTTGAAAAACTTTTGAAAGGACACCATTTTGGTACTTTGTATAATATCCAGGAAAGCGTAACCGACGAGTTGAAAGATATTTCAACAGAAACTTTCCAGGACTGCTACAAACAATGGAAAAAACGCATCCAACGGTGTGTAGCTGCCCAAGGCAACTACTTTGAAGGGTATAACCTTGATTTGTAAAAAGAATAAAATTCAGGGTTAAAAGAAAATCAATCTCATGATTTTTCTGCCAAACCTCGTACTGAACATTCTGGCTTTTGCCAAATCTAGATGTATAGAAATTAAGCATATCAATGTATAACACCGACACACCGAGGAACAAAACATTTTTTTTCATGTTGCTAAGGTTTAAGATCGGTTTATATAATATTTGAGGGTCCTGATTTCGAATAATATATTCACTTTGGCCGAATTAACTCTGATTTTTAAAATAAACGAAATCATTCATGAGTCATTAATAGAGAGAAAAAATCATACAGCCGCCACTCCGTATTAAACTGGGCTTAATGAAACAATTTGTTAAAGCCTTGGACAAGTCAGGCGACTGTTTCAAGTAAATTTGCCGAAAATTTCCAGGGCTTAGTATGGAAAAATTAAAAACAGGGATTTTCGATGGCTCACAAATTTGAAAATTGGCCAAGGATCAAAATTTCACTTGTATGGCTGTAATCGAATTCGATGCTCGGCTTAGTTATGTAGCTCTCATCAAAAACTTCTAAGGTAACCACAAGCGGACAACTATCAGGAATTAGTCCAGAACATTCTAACAGGCTTCAAAAAATTGGGAGCAAATATGAGTATCAAACTTCATTTTTTGCACAGCCATTTAGACAAATTTCCTTTCAATCTAGGAGCTTATAGTGAAGAGCAAGGTGAACGGTTCCACCAGGATATCCGAGTGGTGCAAGAAAGATACCAAGGAACCGGTGGGACCGTCACATGATGGCTGACTACTGTTGGGGCTTGCAAAGGGACTGTCCACAGCAAAAACACAGAAGAAAATCTTACAATAAACGGTTTTCGTAACTTATTACACTGAATGTTGTAGGTGTATAGTATACAGGGTGATGCAAAAGTATCGTCATTAAATTAAACGGGTATATATGCTCAATGCTGACCTTAATAGAAGTACATTATGGCAAAAAATTTAAAGCTTATCGCGATTTTTGTTTAATTTAAATTTGGTTACGCAGTTTTGAGAACCGCTGGCTAATATGCATTTAAAACGCCTGCGACAGAAATTTGACCCTGGAAAAATAAATGAAACATTACACAATTATGTAATTTACAGGTCTCACTTTCCTCTCACATTTTTTCAGACTTGAGACTGGCAGTATACAATTAGCGGCATGTTTAAAAAGTGATATTAGAAAAAATTGTTGTTAATAAAGAGAAACAGGACAAAAAATGTTCAAATTCCTCCATGAAAAAAACACAAAACTTCTACACAAACACCCAAACAAAAACTGTCTTTCAGAGCTGTTGCAGCATTTTGAGGAGCTTTCCCGTAAATTAAAATAATTAATTAATTCGGTTATAAGGTTAGAATGACTTTCCATTAAAGCGTTAGACCAATGCACTTTCCTCGCGAACAATAAACTGGGCACACACAGCTGGGCTTTTATCAGTACGGACAAGACGACTGATTAATTTAAATTTTGAATGTAAACAGAACCCGTTCCAGTGACCCCAAAACAATTTTTGTATTGATCTTTTAATTTTTTTTCCGAGTTTACCGTTTACTTGAGACACATGGTTTATTGAGAAAAGTTGTTCTATTTGATATGCTCCACCTACCCTTAAAATTAATGACAATACTTTTGAATCATCCTGTATTCTGTGTTTTTAATTACACATTGTAAATGTATGTCAATAAATAATGGATAAAAATTATATGGTTATGTTTTTTTTACATTGACTTTATTTCTTTTATGAATATTTAAGGCATTTGCTCGAAAACTAGAGTCAATCTAGAAAAATTAACAATTATTCGTAATCAAGAGCCCCTAGTTATTCGAAATCGACTCATAAAGCTTTGGCAACAGATTGACTGTTCCCCGGTGTAATAATATAGTACATATAATATATCATTTTTCTAAAATGAATTATAAACAAATGAATCTGTTAAATTAAGCAGCGACAGAGCCATGAGAGGGTTAAGTTAGACACGTGTGCCGTTTGTTAACTAAAATGCTAAGCCAAATTTGTATGTATGTATTATCTGTAACCTTGTATACCTTTCGATGTTGAGGCTGGTGTATTAACGTATGAGGCTCTGTGCGTGCAATGCACAGCCCGACCCGTCTCTGCCAGTTACAAAGTTGGTGCGCCGTTTTGCCTACATACTGCACCAAGTGTGGAGTGTAATATGTATGTATGTATAAAACCTTGTTACTCTACCTCCTAGGCTTGTATTCGGAGGAGATCGTCGTTAATTAGGTGCCCAACGACGAATGGCAACCCATGGGGGATTTGAACCAAGGACTAGCGCAACGCTAGGCTGACGCTGTACCACTGAGCCACCCTGCTAAGCCAAATTTGAATTTATTACATAAACTTCTACAATTTAACAAAACTTCCACAAATAATGTTCTGGAGGTTATTTATAACTTTTACTTGCTCTGCAATTTTAATTAATTAAACTTTTCTACAATTTTATACAGTTATTTACGTAGCAAATTTCTAGAACCTTATATCACACTATAAAGCAGGTTAATATCGCTTTAATCTCAAATATTATACAAAGAAACAACTTGCAGTTTAATTGATTACCTTATCAGTGGATCAGTGCATACAAAGACACAGCAATATGTAATAAAACCGAAATACATGTTTAAATTCAAACATTTTGCATTTTTTAAGTATCACATACATGTGATGTCGACCCTTACCTTTATGCTAGCCACCCTTATAAGGAATCTTAACGCCTGTACTGATACTAAGAAAATTGAGAAAATTAGTTGCCTGCCGAGGTTCTGCTAAAATATTTCCTAATTAATGTTACCACCCAGGAAATTTCGCTGCGAGCTAGAATTTAAGTATGTATTACATACTAACCGTCTTATTAGGTACTATTAATGATTTAAACGTGCGTTCCTTCATTAAGCACTAATTCACCATTGCAACTGAAGTTTGTTTGCAATAACCTTCAACGATCAGAAACAATTATTTGTATTTACATTTTACATTAATTAAAATCTAGAATTTTAATGGATATCATAATTTTTTTCATTTTTAAGCTTGACCGAATTTGCAGGACAAGTTTTCGTATAAAATGACCAAATAAATACAATGAAAAGGTCATCAGCTAAGTGCTCAATTGAAACTAAAAATTAACAACAATTTTCTGCAAGCTTTCACATTAAAAATGCAAACACCATTGTATAGGACTCTAGGTAAATAGCACAGAAAAGAAATCAATAACAACCTTTATTTACGGCGCCAAAATCGAGATACACTTTTAATAACTAATAACCGAGATGTACTAAAAATAGAAGAACAAAAGGTAATAAACGTGATTACATTTGAACGCAATAAAAGGTTTTTAAAAATAATAGCAATTAATTGTTCAGCACTAGAACCCAAACAGTCATTAGGCTTTACTGCACTGCACTTAGCGGTCTGTTTATAAACTCTTAACAATCAGTACACCAATCACCCCAGAATGAATTAATCAACAATTCAACGAAAAACAAAAGTGTGTATGTTTGCCACTGGTACAGAGTGGAGAGCCGTTAAAATTTATACTCCTACTGCAGTTCAATACACCTTACAATTACTAAACATTTTACTAAATGTATTTATTGTTTTCGCAGTTTTATTATTTTTTATGTCGTTCGTGTTGGTATGGAAATTGCTCACAAATCCATGATTAACTTAACGTTTCAATTCTTTTACAAATATGTTGTTATTTCTCTTTATAGGTATAGGTATAAGATCATTTTGAATTCTATTTTTTTCATTTATTAAGCAATCTTGTAAAGAAAACATTTTTCCAAAACAAAACAATTTGGATTCGGAGTGAGGGGAGTGACAAAGAAAAGGGCTTTTTAAATTAACCTTTTAAGTATTTGTTTTAATTTAAAGTTTTATATAATCTTCCTTATTTACAACCACACAAAATTTTAATATGCATTCTACGTTATTTTGTGGTTTCTGTAGGTTATAGCCTGGAGGTCAGTTAATTTTAGATTTTAATTAAAATGAGTGATAAATTTGCTTACGACAATAACGTCAGCGCCTTAAAGGCATAGTACGTAACACCATCGTTCAGAATCGGTTACAATACTAAAGGCACTGGCTGCTTTATAAAAACAAGGGCACATATTACACGGTCCGGTGGATTGCTGTGATCTCTGATGGGCTACTCGACCATTACACCCAATTCGAAACCAGACAACAATAATAATATTGCCCTCTTATACTTCATTGCCAAGTATACACTGACGTTTTTGACACTGATAATGTCTTCACTCTGAGTCGTTGAATGTCTAAATTGAAGTAAGAATATTTACAGATATAAATACGTAGTTACAGTCTTCAAGTTAAGTCTGTAAAAGTAAAAATTTCAAATTAGAGCAGGCGTTGAAACAGAAATCCATGGCTTAATTACTTAAACATTTCTTAAGTCTAATTGAAAGTTTTTTTTAAATTAATTCTGCAGTCTTTTTCGGTACGGTATACGTCGTTACTAAGTATAAACCAATGGTATAGTGTGAGGCAAACGCCGTGGTGTGTAAGGTGTTACATTAATTATCTTTTTGACGCGTTACGGCTCCAGACATAATTTTCTGTTTTATTTTTTTGTTAAAGAACATAATACGACTGATGCAGTTGAATGATTGGAACCCATTTTGTTATGGTCCTCTCGCGTTAAGACGTTTAATTCCCTTTTAAAATTATGCCCAGTCAGAAAGTATTTAAATCACGAAAGATTTGCAAACGTAATTTTTACGTTACAAAGCTCTTTTGTGCGCTCTTCGCTTTTACATATTAAAAGGGGCCATAATAAAATCTAAAAAAAAGAGAAACGTTTATAATGGCTCAAGAATATAGCACGCCATTACGAGAACTTCTGTAATTAAAGTTTAATTATGAAGTAATGAAATTGTAATTTATAACAGTCCGTTTGTTACGTGATAAATTGTCTTGCTTAAGAAGTTAATTTGACTATTATTAATAATCCATATGTTACAGAATTTGTTTAATGTTGCTAAAGTACGAAGAGATTAACTTCGGTCGTTTGGTATAAATTCCAGGATGGCACAGAAATCCAATTCATTAGGATTAATTTGAATTATTAACCTGAACTAAATTATTATGAATTATGTTAAATGTTAAATCTAAATTATTCAAGTTTCTAATAATAACAAGAAAATGCTTGCTTGTTTTTAGGACTATTGCTCAGTATATAAAATATGCTTGTGGTCTCTTGGTGGTCTACTGTTCAAAGGTCTGTTTTGTTATTAAGAGAATTATAGACTGATTAAATTTAAATTTAATTTAAAAACGATTTTGATTTCATTAAATAACATTTTTGGGGATTAAATTAAATATTTTCTTGTACTTTCTAAAAGCAAAACTTTTGGCCAAGAAACCACAAATTCCACTAAAGGAGTAATGTGTCGGATATAACTCAGAATGCACATAAAATTCCTATTAACTATCATCTATCTAAATTACTTGCGCTGAAAGCCTGGTAATATTTACGTGTGTAATCAAATAGTATACTCTGTTTCTACCATCAATTAACATTAACTTTATTTACGAGTAGGTGGATCACTCGGACTATTAGGATTAAATTTCAAAAACATTGTTGAGGACAATTCCCTATTTGCCCATGCAAAATATCTTATTACTGATGGAATGTTTTGCTAGTTTCAACAGATAATAAATTAAACAGTTTAATCATTAATCTCTTAGATTCCTAAATTGGGAAAATTTAGGAAAAATTTGAGAACACATCAGAAAACCAACACCACCACAATCATGTCCAAGTTTTAAATGAAATAAATCCGGGTTTAGAGATATGTTAGTGATTAATTGGCAATGATTTTGTAACCGGAAAGAAAGTAAGGAATAAAATTAATGTATTAAATTAATTTATCACTTATTACAACTAATTATTTTGATGTGAGACATTTACACGATATTTTCATTTCTTAAACAGAAATTTTGATAACCCTTTACAAGCTAACATTGAATTTCAGACACAAAGAAAACATTTATATTTTTATTATCTCCAATAATAAAATCCATACAATTTTTTATTTTTAAAGGCGCCTAAACATTTTTTTCTGTGAAACTGTTGTTGTGTTTTTCGTTATTATTTTTAACACTAATTTTAAAATAACGACTAGTTTTCAATGGAAACTTTTGTCCAATTATATCGGTTACATAAAAAGAATTTCACATGTTGCTTTAGCAAATAAAAACCCTGTTTATTTCTTAGATTTACTTCTGATTTAGTCTTAATAAATAACATCCAAACGTACAAGACATCGAAATCCAATTTAATTCTTAAAATATATCCTCGATAGCCAATCGTATTACAACATTATCTTCCCAATTGGAACTACGTTTCCCCTTAACTAATGGAATGATTTGCCGTTTTTAATTACTCCCATATGTAACTTGCAGACATGATTATGACGATGCTGGTGGCAGAGTTGTTCCTGTTAATAAATAACCGACTGTGTATTTCAGCAAAACATGCGACTACATTTTTCAGATGAACGATAACCTGTTAATGTATTAATTTCGATTTATAGATAGCAATAATTGGTATGTAGGTACTTGTTTGTAATACACGAAATTTAATTATGAAATTTGAACGATATATCCTATGAGCCTATGACTTAACGATGTTTATGCACGATCGCATTATAATGTGTCAATTATGTCTGAATTTGTTTGACATAAACGTCTATTTATAGCCCGTGGGTGTCTTTATAGGCCGCCGGTCTATAATGAAACGTCAAAAATTAATAAACAGTTTAACAGTCTTATAAAGAATTTTTTTAAATTAAAATCGAATGTATGCTCTTTATTAGAACTCTATTTAGGGTAATTTGTATTAACAACACAGTTAACACAATTATTTATGTGAATATTCCTAGGCGTAAATGCTTCAACCATTTGACAGTTGTCAGTAAAAAATTAAAATAATTGAGCAACTAACTACTCGATGTGGGTAGAAAATTAATTTATTCCTTTTATTTCAGTTTTAAAATCTTCGATCATGCATAAAATTATGTATGTACCACTGGCGTAACTTGCTTTTATGGCCTTCGACGTGTCTTTAGCCCTCGACTAGCGTCTCGGGCTCAAAATCACGTCTCAAGCCATAAAAGCATCTTTACGCCCTTGATACATAAATAACTATTTTGTTGCTGGACTACTTCGATTTATTGGCGATGAGTGAAAGTTAGGCTTTAATATAAATAGATAAAAACGTTAGTTACCAAAAAGAAAATCAATTAACAAACTCAAATAATTAACGATTGATCATACATGAAACTTGGCGCCAGGATATAATAAAATTAGAATATACGAGATGATATCAGTTAGTGTAGAAATAATTTTATCGACGTTCTAGTTCATGAGCTTTTAAGCAGTTTTAATCTAATAATGACTTAATAGTGCAATAATTTTACTTTTATAAAAATATAATATTCCCTCCAGTAAAGATAATATAACCGCCAATCGTAAAGTTGCTGTGGCAATCAGAGGGAATTTTTTTTTAAAATGTTGGTGTATCAAGAATCCATTGCCACTTCCTGAACACAGCTGGCGCCTAACTGCAGAGGTCACGAGTTTAAATCTTAAATTGTTTGATTTTACTCTAGAGGAATCTTATGGTTATGTCTGTTATCTTTACTGAAGTGGTGAAGTTACAAGACTGAAACTGTTTTAACGATTTGTTAAATGAAACGTATAGAAATACGTTACACCAATTATAATAGAATAACAAGTTTACTTTTGCTGTTTTTTAAGTGGAATATTTACAAAAAACACCAAACAATTCTTTTTGGTTTAATAATGGTTTTATCACTAACACCTAACAGATCCCCCCCTTTTTTAAACGTTTTAAAAAGTTTTTTGAATCAATAACACTTTGTTGTAAATAAACCACAATCAGTAAAGGTTTCTAGCTCTATTTATTTTTTTCTCTTCTCTATCTTTTTATTTTTTTAACTACTCATATTTACAGACTGATTTTTAAATTCTTACAGTTTGTTTCTGTTATATTTAATAAGCAATTCAATAGGTTAAAAAGTTTATCACAGTTAAAGCATGGCCATTCCTTCTTCAACATTAATATTTGTCAATTTTCAACCAAATTCATTGAAAAAGAAAACAACTTGTGTTTTCATCAAATCCCATCTTATTCAAACTACATTTTTGCAAAACAGAATTGTACTTAAAGAAAACTTTAATTAGGGTATTTTTACCACATTCACTCATTCTAAGTACAGTGGAACTCCCGTAAGTCGAACTCCTGTAACTCGAAATTTTCTTTAACTCGAATATTTTTCTATACCTGTGCGTTTACTGTTGAGTTTATAGGCATATTAATCTCCTTAACTCGAATTTCTCTAACTCGAATTTATCTGTAACTCGAAAAAGTTTGACCAAATTTAGGACATAGAACCTCTCTAACTTGAAATTTCCGGTGAAGGTATGCGGTGCATCATCTGTTTGCAAACAGCGAATGACAGAATTCGGGGAAGTACCGACGACGTGTCTATTGTATCAACAGTCAGTCGGCATAACAGAGTTAAAAGTGTAATCAGAAACATGATACTCCAAAAATGACCTACTAGCCTTGAATACTGCAAATGTAAGCAAGCCATTCATTGTTTGTTTATTATAGCTACCAATTTACGGATTATTTTTCTAAAATAAATTAATTTGCATTTTGAATAAGTTTTTAATGTTACATACTACATACATATGTAACTATAATACCTATGTATTTTTTGGATTTTGTTATTGATATATCGTAATATCGTTCGTTTTTTATATTATTCCTCTATCATATTATGTATGCCTTATAAACACGTAATAAAAAATAAATCGAAGAAGTTTAAGATCTTTCTATATCTCGAATTTTCTCTAACTCGAATTTTTTTCTGGGATTTTGTTGGTTCGAGTTAGAGGGGTTCCACTGTACATACATTTTAAAAACCAGTTTATGTAGCACACATAATTGAAACTACCTGCTTGATCTATTGCATGTATGATCTAAAATATTTACAAATCAACTGAGTTAGCAGACAATGCCTATGGAATTTCTTTATTTATATCATATGCATGTAAAAGTGCCTTTCTTTAAATCAAAGAATGCCCTATTTTCAACTGAAACGCCCTATTTTCAACTGAAACATTCAGGAATTTATGTGTAATAGGTGAATACCAAAGCCTCATCCAATTTAGTAACATCAAAAATATCACGTATTAATGAAATAACTCTGATAAATAATAATGGAATACGACTTACAGTATAAGATTTTAATCTACCACATGAATGTCAACAATGCATTTTTATCAACAAAACACATGGTAAAATCCATGTGACAGTAGTTGTTTCGGATGTCAAACTAACATAACATTCAAATAAACAAAATCAAAGCCCTACTGGCATTTATTTAAATGCTCCAAAGCCTCCTAAATGCTGTAAGAAATATTTGATCTGCACAAGATCGTCCTTGTTTAATTAAGATTTGTGTGACGCATTCCAAGAATAACAAGGCCAATCAACCTAACCCTACAAACATTAAATCCACTTACATGTTTGTACGTAGCTCGCAGCAGATGCTAGGTTTGTTGAAATAACACTTTTCACCCCCGATTCCCGAGAATCGGCCATTTTATCGCACTAAACTTACATCCACTGCTCCTAAATCTTTACACAAACACAAGCAGGCAGTTCTTGGAAATCTTAATGCACCACAATGGCGAAGAAATGAATGCGCCCGCCCTCTATTGTCGCAGTAGTTAATTATAACCTGGTACTACTTTTTATTTTACTCCAAACCGGAAAATTAATTGGGCGGATTTTTTAAAAATCTATTGATCTCAGATGAATTATTTGCACTTTAGTTATTTATATCAATGCATAACCGGTATTTAAGAAATGATTAGAAATGTAATAAAACGATCATCGTTAATTGCTTAATTAGTGCAATTATTTGCACGGGTTAGTCAAGTATGTCCATCGTTATTACATAGTAGCCAATTAAATGAGGAATATACAGGGTGTCTCAAAATTGACGCCCGTGCTTCTGGGGTTTGATTCAGGGGGCTAAAATAAATCGAAAATGTAGAGTGGAAAATTTTCCGTTTGTCGTTTATTATCGAGTTATCAATATAGTATAAACTTTAAACTTTTTTAAAAACGAATAATATTTGAAAACAAGTTATTTTCCACATCTGTTGTCACAAAAAGTGTCCAAATAGGTTGCCTCCTCCTTCAAGGCAAACATTCACACGATTTATCATTGAAGCACGAACTCTCTGAAGCATATTTTCGTCTATTGACGCCACGATAACAAAAAATGACAATCGGAAAATTTTCCACTCTTTATTTTCGATTTCTTTTATCCCCCTGAATCAAATCCCAGAAGCACGGGCGTCAATTTTGAGACACCCTGTATACAAACTAGAAATTTAATGAACCAAAATTGGCTGTAGTAATATGCTCAATAATTATAACACGATAATAAGCTTACTTGATTTTTAAATTTAAATAATGTAACAAATCAAAAGTTGCCATTTTATAATCTTTATTTATCTTTCAATTTAATTTACGTAGGTACAAGTTTGTTATATTGATATGTGAATTCTGCTGTATAGGTTTGGTTACTATATTGGTTAATAACCGAACTCTCCCTCTTGAGTAAAGGGGCAACAAAATTATGGTATATACTATATTGTGTAACAAGTACGTGAAGCTGACTTTTTTTACACGAGTGTGCAGTTTACGATACGAGCCGTAGGGCGAGTGTCGCAAGCACACGATCGGAGTCTACATTTGCCCCTCTAAACGGTCGCACATCTTGTATCATTTTTTCTCTATTCTTATTTATTAATAGGTGGACAATTTGATTTCCTGTCGTTTTCCCTGGTAGTAGCCACGTTACCTTGTGTTTCTCTTTATGCTCGAACATGGTGCTCATGATATACATGTTCATTTTTTCTGCTAAATTACACATCCTATGTCCATTATTGTTAGTTACTTCGTGCAGTGTATACCTTCCGGCGACATTTCTTAAATATTCTTCCTTCCCTATTTTCCCATTAAAATCCCCTATCCATATCATTGTGTCGTGATTGTTTACTTTTTCGCATGTTTTTTCTAGTTCGTCATAGAAGGTATTCTTATCCTTATCATCTGCGCTTGCTTCCTCAGTTGGTGCGTATACGTTTATAAATGTTATGTTTGCTATCCAGGGCCGTAGCTAGGCGTTGGCGATGGGGGGGGGGGGGGGGGGATAAAAAACTGCTAATTTTGAAACATTTTACATTGTGCTTAACATTAAAAATTACATAAGTACTAGTGCTTCGTTTAGATATAGGTATTCTTCTTCTTCCATGGCGCTACAGCCCAAATTGGGCCTTGGCCTCCTGTAGTTTCTGCCTCCACGCCTGTCTATCTCCTGCCACTCTCTTCCAAACTCGGACTCCTAAAAGCTCTCGCGCATCTTCTTGTATTTCATTTTCCCATCGTTTCCTTGGTCTCCCCGCTGGCCTTTTTCCGTGCATTCGGCTGTTTAGTGTTCTCTTTGGTAGCCTTTTATCATCCATTCTAACCACATGTCCAGCCCACTGTAGCCGTTGTAGTCTGATAAATTCTGAGAGTGGGGGTTCCTTGAAAAGTCTGTATAGCTCATAGTTGTATCGAGATCTCCACATGCCATTTTCCCTAACTGGTCCCATTATCTTCCTCAGTACTTTCCTTTCAAAGATATTGATCGCGTTTTTTGTTCTTTCTGTCATGACCCACACTTCACTACCGTAACTTACAATAGGTCTTATTATTGACTTGTATACTCTTAGCTTATTATTACGGTGTACGTTTTTTGATTTAAATACGTGGGACATAGCGAAGTAGGCTTTATTGGCTACGGTTATTCTTCTGCGAATTTCTCCGTCTTCTGTTCCATTTGCGTTCAGTTCCACCCCCAGATAGACAAATTTATCTACTGATTCGACATCGTCTTCTACTGTGATTTGTGCAGCGCTATTGTTTCTTTTTTGTATTAACGTTTTTGTTTTTGTCACGTTAATCTCCAGCCCGATACTTTTAGCCTGTGTTTTTAATTCTGCGTAGGCTTGGCTTGTCGCTTCTGACCTTCGGCTCATGATACTGATATCATCTGCGTAGGCGGCCAGCTGTAGTGTTTTGTTGAATAGTAGGTTTTCTTTCCCGATACTCATTTGCCGTATTACATATTCCATAAGTACATAAGTACTAGTGCTTCGTTTAGATATAGGTATTAATCTTACAAAACTAGTACCTACCTAGGTTACGTTTTTTAGCACAAAATTTATTTATAACATCTTCGGAACTGGGTAATATAAATATCTCTATGTACAGAAATTAGAGCTAATCCGGTTAATCGTTCATTTAATATTGAATTTCTAAGCCAAGATTTTAGACGTCTTAGAGTAGAAAAAGATATTTCTGGAGTTGCCGTAGGCGTAGAGCGTAGAGCAAGGCAAAGTGGCTAGTATTTGTAAGAGATCTTTAATAACAAAATGACCCATCTGCTTTTAAAAATGTATTTGATCTTAGACGTCTTAGAGCAGAAAAGATTTTTCTGGAGTTGCCGGTGGCTACTATTTGTAAGAGATCTTTATAATTGGAAAAAATGTATCAATAGCCGTTCTTGACAGATTATACATATTACTTCTTATAGTTGTTATAGTTGTGTTGTGAGTCACAATAATTAATGTCTTATATCTTTAGAAAATATTTCGGTACTTAGTTTTTCATGGGAGGTATTGTCATGGGGGGGGGGGGTTAAACCCCCCACCCCTCCCTTATCTACGGCCCTGTTGCTATCTTATTTTGTATTCTCAGCAGTGAGATTCTACCATTTATTCTTCTAAATTCTATTATCTGCTTTCTGAAATTTTTGTCAATCATAAATCCCGTTCCATTTCATCCTTGCGTATTTTCCCCACTCTAAAAATTGAGTGATTCTCCTGATCTATTCTCTCTTCCCCTTTCCATCGTATTTCTTGTAATGCTAGTACTACGCCTATTCTATATCTTGTCATTTCTTGCGCCACTTCCTCCATTTTTCCAGCTTTTAGCATTGATTTAACGTTCCATGTTCCAATTCTTGTTTCATGTTTTCTTTTCTTTCGCATTGCTTTTCTGTTTTTCAATAAAGGTTTTTTGTATTTCATGTTATCCGTTGTCACTGTCCAATATCTCGCTTGTGTCATCGTCGTTCCGTCCTCCTCATCCTGAATCAGTTTTTTGGATTTATTTTCGTTGTCCCCTTTCTGCCTTTCAGATTATCATCTTTCTCGTTCCATTCATAGACCTTACTATTTATTGTTATCTTTTTGTATCCTACCTTTACTTTATTTCCATTCTTGAACTCTTCCTTCGCTATCTCTTTAATTTATTTTGTATTAGTAGTTCGTTTGTAGTTAGGTCATTATCGATCACAATTTTTTGCCCTTTTAATTTCTTTTTGGCTTTCATGATCTCCATTTTTTGATCCCAGGTCTTTATTTTCGCAATTATTGCTTTTCTCGCTTCATTTCTTCCGATTCTGTATCCTTCAGTTACTTTTACCTTCATTCCTAATTCTTCATCCATGAACTGTTCTACTTTTCTGGCTACTTGTGTATCATCAATTGGCAATCCCTTTATTATTATTATTGTGTTATTTTTCTATTTTGTTTTTCCCGTGTCTTTTTTTTCCAGTTTTTCTATTCTCCGTGTCATTTCCTTTTTCTCTTTTTTCCATACTTCCTCTTTCTTATTCATTTCTTCCTGTAGTGTGGCTACGTGCTTATGTAATACTTGTTGGTTTTTGATTTATTTCCTTGATGTCGCTCATCATTTCCTTCATCATCCTCATTAGTGGTATGGTGATTTGGTTATTTTCTTACTCTTATTGAATATTTCCTCTTCTTTTTGTCTCTTCCTTTTACCATCTTCTGTTGACGACTCTTCACTGTCGTAGTTATAGCGTTGCATTTTTCTTTTACTTAAATTTTCGACACCGCTGATAAATATAATTAGGAATAATAACAATTACGAGCAAGAGTACTTAGGAGCAGGCAATTAAACCAACATACACAACACAAGATGGGCTAATTACCTACAACAAAAAGCTACACGACACAGCAGCACAAGTACTTGGAACTAAAAACAGAACCAGAGAAGAATGGATTACAGATGAAATTTGAAAAGTAATTAGTGAAAGAAAACAAATGAACAGAATTGTTGCAAGTAGGAAGTTATTCGATAGTTTATTAATTTTAATACATTTATGGTTATAGGGAAATAAGTAATTAGTGGGAATACTTGTTAGATTAATAGTTTGTTGTTGTTTAGATTTGATTATAATTATAAATAAATGGAAAATACAAGTAATGACTGGAAATATTATGTGAGTTAGTAAAAGTTGAAATTACTTGTATTTTCCTTTCACAAAAATTAGTATAAAAGCAAAGTAACAAAACTCAAAAGGGAATTCGAATTCGGGACTTGAGACCGAAACCAGCACAAGTAGTACCGACGCTACCATTATGTCCAGTTGTGAGTAATTACGTAAAACTACTTTTAATATGTATTGTGTTGTTATGTTAATATACTTGGTTTATTGATTAATCGGCGTCGTTTTTAAATACCAAACAGTTAATCCGCTTAATTTACGCTGCGAAGTGGAGGGCGCAGTGTAACAGAATCAATAATGCAGCTACACCAAATGAAAAAATGATACTGATAACTCAACTTCATTAAATAAATCGTCAAATCAAACGAAGGGCACGCAGAGATAAGAGAATGTGGACCGACAAGCTAGGCAGAGGAAGTTGCCGAAAAGAAAAATCTTAGGCAAGTCTACAGAATCACCAAAAGATTAGGAAACAAAACAATAAACACTAACAAACCCCTAAGAAATAATAATGGTACGCTAATAGCATCAGAAGAGGAACAAATCAGAATCAGGGAAGATTATTTCTTCATCATACTAAAAGGTACGTTTTCGTAAGGACAAATCGGGGCGACTTGTTGGCCCGACATGTTTGCCGACCGACAAGTTGGTAAAATTGACAGGTGTTTATGTTGTCACTTGTCTGCAACGGACATGTCGAGAGAACGATCTTCGAATCGAAATCTGCAGTTTTCAAGATTGCAGACGATGAAGTAGTACAGGTTATATCACCTTTCATAGTGTTGGTAGGAAGCCATGCGATACTAGAAAGTCAAAACAAGTCAAAACGGAAACGCAAAAGATGGTACGTTAGAAGATTTTTAGCGAAGAGACGTTTGGAAGGTGCATATAGCTCGTTAATGAATGGTCTTCGCTTGCAAAGTAGATATGTGAACTTCGTTCGCATGTCTTCACCGAGTTTGAACAGTTACTTCACCTAGTTGCGCCTCTTATTATTAAAAATTGGGTGTTTACGTAGTGACAAACGAACGCCGACTCGACATGTGCGACTAATTTTTGCATCCGACATTAACATGTCGTCCGACTGTCCCGACATGAAATGCATTTCGTTTACATTAGAACAGACAAGTCGGCCGATATGCCGGCCGACATGTTGCGTCCTTACGAAAACGTACCTTAAGTAGACCACCCAAAGATTTTAATATTGTAGGTCGCTGTTACGAATAGATAAAAATCTACCAAGTATGCAAGAAATCAAAACTGCCCTTATAAAACTAAAAAAAGGAAAAACCTCAGGACCCGACAAAATTGTAAAAAGTAGAAATTCCCGGAACAGTGGCCTTTCTCGAACTAATCCTCCGAGAAGCATGGAACCTAGAATCAATTCCTGCTGACTGGAAAGCAGGATTAAGAATTAAGCTTCCGAAGAAGGAAGATCTTACAGATGCGTTAACTCACGTTACTAAACATGATCAATAAGTATCACTCATGTAATCAACAGTTAGACTGGCTGAGAAAATAGAACCCAGGCTCAGAGCCGAACAATGCGGATTTAGACTAAATAGATCTTGCGTAGGTCATAACAAAAAAAAAACTGCTCCTAGATATCTGAAATTTTAATCATTTGTTCGTATCGTCGAAATACTTGTTCTGTGAAAAATTTACGAAAATCGGCCAACGGCCTCGAGGTGTTACACTTTTTTTGGAAGGCAGTATTAATATGTAACTAATTTCACGTTCATATACGTTTTAATTCCACGGTAAAATAGTATTTCTTTTATTACTAAATATTCTTGCACACGCTCTTGCTATCGATCTCAGCAAATAAAACAGTATACTGACGGTAAGCTGTGAGCTCGTAGCTTATAAAGCCGTTTCGGGTTATGTCGTGTTTTTCGTCGTTCGTATTTATGCGGCAGCGGGAAATTGAATCAGGGTCGACTGTTCGAGCTTCGATTGGTATTGAAAAATATTGAAAATAATTATACATATTCGGGTCAACAGGATAATATTATAATATACCGGGTGGTCCATCGGTCTGTATTTTTTTTACTCGCTTATTTTAAATATTACCGAAATTTTCTTCAAACAAAGTTTATTTTGCAGTAAAATGCCCACATATCTGCAATATAAGTTTTTCTACCGGGTGTTCCATTTTCGCGCAATGACATGCAACTTTATATTTTTTAATGGAACACCCTGTATATTTTTACAAAATTTTTTGTTTCTATTTAAAACAGTTCTTATTCATTATAGTCCTAAAATGATCAGTACAGAAACTATTCATGCTTTTAATAATAAATAATCACACGGAAAGTATGTCATTATAAAATATAAAGTTGCATGTCATTGCGCGAAAATGGAACACCCGGTAGAAAAACTTATACTGCAGATATGTGGGCATTTTACTGCAAAATAAACTTTGTTTGAAGAAAATTTGGTAATATTTAAAATAAGCGAGTAAAAAAAAAATACAGAGCGATGGACCACCCGGTATAATATTAAATTTTTAAGGTACCTATATTAATTTAATTATACGCTGTAGGTATTTAGTTTACGTAGGGGAAGCTGTGCTTCCCTAGCTTCCGTGGTAAACACACCATTGGCTGAATTAAATATTGCATATTAAGGCCTGCCCACTTCATTTAGCCAAGACGCAATTTAGAAAGGACGATGGCGCCATTTGAGGTGAACTATAAATTTCTCCATTAAAAAATGTATAGTTCACCGCAAATGGCGCCACCGTTGTTTCTAATTTCGTCTTGGCTAAATGAAGTGGTAAGAGGCCTTATACCTATCTATTCAATATTAATTCAGCGGGCCTCGCTTTAAAATGTATAGTTCTCCCCAAATGGCGGCATTGTCCTTTCTAAATTGCGTCTTGGCTAAATGAAGTGGGCAGGCCTTAATATGCAATATTTAATTTAGCGGGCCTTGGTTATAATAAATAAATACCAACTTTGAACACCTTGGCATAATCTGGACACTCAACTTCATGATCTAGATCTAGATTATGTAGACGATATCTGCCTGCCAGCTCACACCCATGTAGACTAAATAAAACTAAACACATAGTGAAGCAGAGAGCAAAGCGGCGAGTGAATGTCGTGTTGACAAAACAGTGGTTCACACACAGTGATGCGTTTAAAATTGAGCAAAGAGTTCATAAAAACATGGATTTGTTATTAATATCGGAAAATTATCCCTTGAAAATTTGGTATTTGCTAAAAAATAAAAAGACTAGAAGGTGTTAACGTTCATGAAATAAATAAAAGTAGACATATCCATGGTGAATTTCATCATTTGTATGAGGAACTACGCAAACATCCAGAGAAGTTTCATTCATATTTTCGCATGAGTATTTCTACCTTTGATTATATTTTGGAAAAAATTCAATATAAGTTGGTGAAAACCTGGACGAACTTTAACTGTAATCCCATCAATCCCACAGAACGTCTTGTTAGTGACTTTAAGGTAAGTAAAATACAGTTTCCATTAATATTTTATTTGCAAGGAAACATACTAAATATAAACATAAATTAATAATAAATTATTGCATACCCCGAGAAAGTTCATCGGAAAAATTGCTTAAATAAGACGCAACTGACTCCGGAATTGGAGTAGTCTTGTGTTATTACTTATTACAGTTTGCAAGGTGTCAGTTGTGGAGGATTCATTTGATGATATTGTACATGGGAAACGTTTTCAGCTCGAGGGGCCTCTGGGGTGCTCATATGTTGATTTGGTTATTGATATCCATAAACAAAGCTATAAACTAGGTCTTGCATTTTAAATCTAAGTTACATTTTCTTCTGTGGTGTGAGTGTTCGTATATGCGGCAGAAGACTTTCAAAAAAGCTTTCATCTTTATCGGAGGATTTTTTACGTTGGTTTTCCAAAATCCTTCTCTTCTATTCTGATAAGGGCAGCACCAACTTCAGCATTCCGCTGTTTCCGTTTTAATCCTTTGACAGTGGGTGTAAAAGCATTGAGTTCGCTGCTGTAATGCCCCATTATCGCACGATTACGAAAGTTAAGCAACGTTGTCTCGGGTCAGTGCTGGGAAGGGTTACCCGACTGTTTCGTTAACGCGGCATCTCTCTCGCATGAGGACCAGTCACTATGGGAGAGTAGACCAAAACCCCTCACCAAAAAGTGAGGTGAAAAGAAAGAAGTGTGAAAAGAATAAGGAAAAGAGGGAGGCCTTTGCCCTACATAGGGATGTTGCAGGCTAATAATAATAATAATATTAATGGAGAGGTGGTATCTTCATCTACGATATTATCATGTTCAGCATCGGGCAAATTTCCAGTACTTGATTGGATAGTAAATAACTGGTCTTTCAAAAAGTGCAGACTTTCATAATATTGCCATGACTACTTCCAAGTATTCCTTACAAAAAAAAAAAACACTAAATTGGATATTGCCTAAATAATAAGTAATAAGATATTTATTGTATTTTGCAGATATTTGGCCACAGGACCATCCTTTAAATGTATCAGTTTCGCTTTTCGAATGGGTGCAACGTGCAACGACTGTGTCATTAATTGTTTGAGAAACAGTAGAAGCTATTTGGGAAGTATTACAGCCAGTTCACATAAAAGTTTCGACAGAAAATTACGTTTAAACAAATTGCCAATGAATTTTACGAAAAGTGGAATTTTCTTAATTGCGCATTGATGGCAAACATATTCGAGTAAAATGCCCTTCTCACTCTGGAACTATGTACTACAATTATAAAACTTTTTTTTCTATCGTTCTTCAAGCTGTTGCTGACGCAAATTATAAATTTGTTATAATTGATATTGGTAGATATGGCAAACGGAGTGATGGAGGTATGTTTCGCTCTTCATAGCTGTTTTCTTTAATGGAAACCAAACGTCTGAACATTCCTCCAGATATTGTATTACCGTCTACTGCAGTTGTTGTACCTTATGTTTCTTATCGGAGATGAAGCCTATTCATTACTAAATAATCTAATGAAACCTTTCAATAGAAGGAATGGATGCCGAGAAAGAATATTTTAACATGCGACTTTCACGAGCAAGACGTGTCATTGAATGTGCATTTAGCATAATTAATGCCAAGTTTCGCATTCTTTGGAAACCCGTAGAAACATTTCCAGATTTAGTGGATAAGATTATAAAATGCATTAATTTGCATTTTACACAACATAATAATTGACATATGTAAGGAATTAACACAGAAGATGAACAATCGGTGTCCCACTGTGAAAATGTCGACGGAGCGCGAGAAAATAATAGGCCAATGCTGCCAATATTCTTAGGGAAACATACAAGATGTTTATATGTCAGAATAAAATATGACTTGTACATTTTATACGATGTTCCACTTAAAACTCCAAATGTAATATTTTTTCAGTAAAAATATATCAAATGCATATAAACTTCTTAGGGGAGGCGGTACGGTAGTGAGTATTGGTATGGCACATCACTCTGCAAAGTTAAGCATGGGTGCCCATGGTCAAAACTTGGACGGGTAAGTCGAACCATGCTCAACTTACTATGGCTCGGTGTGTCCTCCTCGACAAGCTATGGGCCTTAATGGCCTGTTAGAAGCAGAATACATACTTACTTACATATAAAATACTTACTTGTTGATTTAATTTAATCAGCTACGGCATCCCATTGTTTATCTAAGATGAAACGGTTGTGATGTTGAGGATCTTTTTGATCCCATAAAGGTTTTTTAATGAAAACACTGCTTATAAATGCTTCAATATTCATTTTCAAAAAATTTTTAGCAACGATAAGAGCAGAGAAATCAAAATTGTTTAAATGTGTTGTTTTGCTCATCTGGAACAGCGCTGTTACCTCACTTCGGCGCGCCCACTATGCGCATTTGAACAGGAATTCATTTGTTTCTTTTCAGCGCTTTGCTCGCTGCTTCACTATGTGCTTAGTCTAAACTTGACAGACTTACAGAACTTGCAAAGCTGGTAAAGAAATGTTAATAAAACCAAAACAATGTAGATTAACACTAACAATCGATACCCGATCCCTTCTCTCGGAAGCCAACGTAAAGGCTATGTCTGTAGGCTACTTGACACGCACACCATATGTGGAGAGAAGACAGCAACGCCCTGTAAAGGGCAAGCCACTCGAAGAAGAAATGTTCCAGCTGCTAGGAGTTACAGGAGCATTATAATATAAAGGCTGATTCACACTTTCGGTCAAATCACGGTTTGCTCACAGTCAAGTAATTTTGCGTACTATTCACATTGCACGATCATTTATCGGTTAAAAATCGTAAACTAGTATGTTTAAGAATGTTTTCATTAAGTGATTTGACTATAATAGCCTTTATTTTGGATGAAGAAGAGCAAAGTGACAACTTGCTCAGAAAGAGAAGACGTAAAAGCATATGGGTGCATCCAATAGTTCAGAATCGAAAAACCGAAGGAGAGTTTTTCACTTTATACAAAAACCTTATGGATCACGAAACAAAATTTTTTCAATACTTTCGGATGCCAAAGGATAAGTTCCAATACCTACTAAATAAAATTACAGGCGACAGCACAAAGAAAAATACACGTTTCCGAGAAGCAATGTCGCGAATTGAGAAATTAGTAGTTTGTTTAAGGTACGTGCATATACATACGCTATGTTTAATTTTTTCATTAATTTATTCAACGGATTTTACATTCTTACGAGGAAAATACACAAAGTAAAACTAAGCTATTAGTATAATATTAGTAGTATAAATTATTAGCAGTCGTTGTCTGGAGAAAAGGTTGAGAAATAGGATCCACACGCAGGGTTATTTATAGAAGAAATGGAATCTGAGGAATAGGAAGAAGGACCCGAAGGAATATTAATAGATTGTTGTGGATTACAGGGAGCTAAAGTTTGGTATTGTGGAAGTAGTTGAGAATTATTTCCACATACATATTTAGCCTCTATTTGAGACACTACATTAAAAATCTTTGTTTTTGCCATATGTTGATCCATAGGAGAAAACAGCTTTACTGTCGACTTAATCCCATCAAATAAATGATCTAAAGCGTCTTGTGGTTTAGAAGTTTCTGCGGCCTTTTGGTCAAGTATGTATTTCATTAACGTAGATCCTGCAGTATCGGAAGGAAGAATAAATTTGTTTCTTGTGTTTTTAGATTTCTGTCTTTCTAACTTTGAGGCCAATGGAGCTTTCTGTTTAGTGATTGAAACTATTTTCTCTGTCTCATCTACTTCAGCACAGTTTTCAGCAGGTTGCTTATCAATGGAATCGAGAGATTCATCACTCGATAAATGTACAGTTCTATTCAGTAAAATCTAGTACAACTCTTGGGAATGAGTTTTGGCATTTTTTGCTATTCTAAAGTGGGTTTCTTGGCTACTGTGTTATTATCTCTGAATTTGACTTTTAACTAACAAAAACATGGTTTCTATAGATACCAAAGCCCGATCACTCTGCTCAAAAACAACTGTACTAGATTTTATTGCATAGAACTGTACATTCACTGATGTCAGATGTCAGCCGCTCTTTATCTTTCATGTGCGGTACACCCGTCTTTGTTTTGCGGAGGCGGCATATTTTAGGATACTGGGATCGCAGCGATTCCCATCGCTTCTTACAACAGTCAGCACCTATAAAATACAAACCAAATTTATTTTACACGCTAAGTTAAGGTTTTATCTAAACAACTGTAATCATTTCAGGTTCCTAGCCACCGGAGATTCCTTTAGAACTATTGCGTTTAGTTACCGATTTGGCCATTCAACTACCTATACAAGAAATTGTTACAGATGTATGCGCAGCAATTATTAAAAACATGTCGGAATATATATCAACTCCAACAAGAACAGATTGGATAGAATATTTCAAATAAATTCTGGAACTTTCCTAATTATATTGGTGCATTGGATGGCAAAAGCATATCGAAATTGTTGCGCCTGCTAATAATAGCTCAAATTATTTCAACTACAAAAAGGCATTTTCTGTTGTCTTATTGGCTTTAGTAAATGCCAATTATAAGTTTATTGCGGTTGATATAGGACTGTATGGTAAAAACAGCGATGGAGGTATTTTTGCCCAATCCAAGCTAGGAAGAGCTTTAGAAAAAGTAAAGCTGGATATTCCAGAAGATGATAAACTTCCTGGTACTAACGTGCATGCACCTTATGTAATAGTAGGAGATTCAGCATTTCCTCTAAAAACAAATCTACTAGAGCCATACCCTGAATCCCAAGTACGTAGTGATATACAAAGCAGATTTTCAATTAGCGTCTTTTGTATTTGGGACATTAGCCCAGAATTTATGTACGAAAATTAAACGTGCAACCAGGAAATGTTGAAAACATCAATTCGGACGACGGGCATTTTACATAATTTTTTACGTGACTTCAATGTAGTCGAAGGAGTTGCACAGTTGTCTAATGAAGAAAGGAATATTTTTAATGCTTTGTCAAGACAAGGGGGAAATGCAAACAAAGAGGCTTTTGCTGTGAGAATCATTTAAGAATTTTTTAAATTCTGAAGCTGGATCGGTGACTTGCCAAATGAGTAGAATTCAATAATCTTCAATAACCAGAACCATTTTTTGTTAGTTAATAATAAAACGTTGTCAATAAAAATATACCGTTTCTTACCCTTATTATTTAATTGATCTCCTAATTCCTTCCACAATTTGTTTTTATGTACGTTGTCGGAATACCTTTTATCTTCAAAATTCATGATTTCTCACCAATTCAATTAAGTTTTCATTCATTTTCAATCGTGAATATATCACAAATAAAATATAAAACAAAACTAATAACCCTGACGTTATCGCCACCTGTTCACACTAACGGTCAATGCACCGAGCAGTACGATCACGTTCCGCCCAAAGATTGCTTTGAAAGAAAGACAGCGGTAATTTTACTGGAGCGTGACTAGCCCGTGCCTTATAATGTGAACTACTCCATATAAAACCAATGTTACAATAGTGGTATTCAATACAATAATCGATTACAAACGATTGCCATCATGCCATCATTTAAATGTAAGCGCATTCAACACAGTGTTTGCGATTTACATCGATTCCCTTAGAATTGCATCGCTTGAAGAGCATGATACAAATCGAAGGTATCATGAATCGTAAACAAGTGTCAGTTGTTTCACTTCGTCGTATTCTGTTATTTCACTTAACACTATTTATTTTTTTTATATTATTTATATAGACAGGAGAGTCAACAAACTCTATACCTATATTTAAGGCTGTATAGCAATTAAAGTAAATAAAAACTAACTAATATTCTTCTTCTTCTTCTCAAATCCTTTATGCCCAATATAATATAAAATAGAGGTTTGATATTCGATAACTTGACACTTCTCATTTCTGTCAAAGATTTTTGTTTATTTGTTGCCAAAAATTGATAATACATGTTCAACAGAATTGCAGCGGAGTGCGATTATGATACAAATCATAATCGATTATTGTGTTGAATACCTCTATTATTTGTCCTAACCGTGACTGTACTGTGATCTGACCAAGTGTAAATCAGCCTTGTTAATCCTTAAAAATTTAATTTGAAGGGCTTTGTTATTATTTCGTAAACAAGGGCAAAGCATCCATAAATATTGGAAGTCTTAGCCTATTCATATCTTCAACTAATAAAAGAGAAAACTATATATTCAAATAATAATTTTACATGTGAACTTTGTGGAGAGTTAAGCATGGTCCACACGCAACGATTTATCGTTCGATTTGCATGTGCAAGTAAATCGTGGCAGATGAATCGTTGCAAACTCAGTGCGTCCACATTATAATGACTTCTCGTATCGTAATTCGTAAAAGCGCCAATTGGCAATTTTTCCCCGCTGTGTTAATCATGGAGGAAGTGTTTTTGTGGAGTATTTTGGCGGTTCGTTTAAATGTTAAAAGAAAAAGAGAAATCATAAAACGTCTAAATATAACTCGACGTTCTAGATGGCCTAGATCTAGATCATGGTTATTAAATAGTTATTTTTGTATCAAGGGCGTAAAGAAGGCGATTTTGGCCCGCGGCGTGAATATTATAACCCGAAAGCCTCGGGTTATAACACGCCAAAGGCCAAAGTCGCTTATTACGCCTGTGGTACATACAATATTTTTTTTCTACAACCACCATGGAAAGTGGGATTTTCAGACTTCGTCTCCATAGATACGAGTATTGAAAATGAGTGTTTGCCGAACAAGTGAAAATTAGCATGCGGAAAGTTTACTTTCCGCACGCAAATCTGGATTAATCTGGATTTGCGTGCGGAAAGTAAACTTTCCACACTCAAATTTTGATTTGCGTGCGGAAAGTAAACTTTCCACACGCTAATTTGTTTACTTTCCGCACGCAAATCAAAATGTCATAAATGACATTTGATGAATGTCAGATTTGATTTTGCAGAAATATTTAAATTTTTTGTGGTTGTAGAAAAAATAGTGTGTAATACATGTGTTGAAAGCTTGTATTTGCCACACTCATGTGACTGCAGCACTCACTAGCGTTCGTGCTGCAAACTTCACATTCGTGTGGCAAACGCAAGCTTTCAACACTTGTATTACAAATTACTATTGCACGAACGGAGATTTTATTTAAATTTTTTGATTTATAATAAAATTTTTAAAAATGTCAAATTGACGCATTCAGGGCAAGAGTGATTTTATAAAAATTGTATTGTAACTAAGGTATTTTTGTGATATTTCAAATTAATTTGTCGCGAGCGTAAAGTGCACCCGAGGTCTGCAATAATGAACTTTACGCCCTTCTTTGCGGGGGAAAAGTAGTCACTTTACGTCCGGGAGTGCAAAAACGACATTTATATTCTCATGTACATTTACTTAAAGAGTTGCGAGGTGAGCCCGAAGACTGGCGACATTATTTAAGAATGGATACCGAAACACACAATTATTTATTAGAATTAGTGAGCCTTTTATATAAATCGAGTAATTCAATGAAAACATAATGCGAAATACTTGACATATTTTTTAACAACAAAAATGGAAATCAAATCGATTAATTTTATTTATTTAATTGCCGGGCTAGACGAGTCGGTAGGTAATTATACTGTTTATGAGGCAGCTAAAAACTGAACAAATCTCGATCGAGCGTCCACACGATACGACTTGCATGCGCAAATCTCCAAAATCTATGCTATTCTGCTCAGACTTTCGACTGTGCGCAGTTCTAAAATTTGGTCAAATGTGTTGTCCACACGTAAAGATTTATCTGCAACGATTTACTTGCACATGCAAATCGAACGATAAATCGTTGCGTGTGGACCATGCTTTAAACACATTGGTCGATATTCTCAACTTGCGTTTAAATTTAACATACCTATTTGCCATGGTAATACTTTGCATCTCTTTTCTGCATGTTAAAAACGGTTCTAAGCTAAACACAACTTTAGTTAGAAATCACTTTAAACCTGAGGTGAGAATATAGATCATTATTTTAAGCGTAGAATTTTAATAAGTGTAAATGTAACGCTATCTAACTCACGATGAATCCTAGTAGGTGTAGGCTCCGGTTCCTACATTTAAGCCTTACCTTCATTTGATTTTAGTAATACACGTCTCATTTTAAGAGCTTTAATGATATTCTAGATCTAATTTAAGGTTAACTTAAAACCTTGTACTGCAGAACGTCTACGTCGGCCATTTCATTAGTAAACTATTTTTGAAAGAATTTGGGAAGTTTATTTTTATTCGAAAATTATTTCATTTGTATACAGATTTTTGTGACCAATTTAATTTTATTTTGTATAAAAAAATAACTAAACCCAAATCTTGCCCGTATTGGAAATTCACCCTTAGCTTCTGTTCATAAACTTCAATTTACTGAGTTACCAATGCCCCATATTTGAACACATCAACTGCTATGGTAAATGACATTAAACCTTCAAAAGTAACTAACTAATTGTAAGGTATTTATTTATGTACAAAAAAAAACAAATTTATAACTTAAACATTTATTTATGTCATCTATTTCTTAGTAGGTTTTGTTGTAGTTTGCTGTGCTTTAAGAACTTTCACTACAATTTTTTGTTCTTCAATAAGGAATGCTCGAACGATCTTTTCCTTAACGCACTTGTGGCAAAGGACACCTCCATATGCTCTTTTAACCATCTTCTTACGTCTGCACATGCGGGAACGTTCATGCGAGCGAGCGGGGACGATTCCCCTAAGTTTATCTTTGCACTGTCCACATCTTGGTACCTTCTTGGGCTTCTTAAGGTATTGATAAACTAATCTTCCACCAGGCGTACGTACACTAATAACAAGCAAAGTTGTTAGTAACACAGAAATGTAATGTAAATAAAATCTTTTAAACACATTTAAAAGAGGAAATCAGAATAAAACGAACGAACTGGTGGTTGTCGTCAGTGTATTGTCAGGACTCTAGCCTAGTTATCATCATTGCATTTTCTTTGACCACATTATAAACATCAATGTATAACCTCAAAATATCACAATTGATTGTTTATAATGAAAGCTGAATTACTTTGTGGATTTATGTAAATGGTATATCAATTATGTATTACGTTAAGAACAAAGGTAGCAAGTACTTACATACGCCTTTTATTGGATTTTGTGTTGTAAGACAAACGTCTTCGGAAAACCAGGCGTTGAACCATTTTGCCTGTAAAATTAATATAAGTGTTACACACCGAAAAATAACACTTGCACTAACAATAAAATATTCCCGTTGTAATTATTTTACATAAAATAAGCAGTTACTTATTTATAATAACGAGATGATGATAAAATTTAAAATTCTAACTATTAAGATGGTAAATTTACTAACCTGGTAAATTACGAACGGAAGAGGAAACCGACTGCGGCTATACGCTTTTTCTGACAGACGGTACTACTGCCATCTATGATCGTAATGTTTAACTAATGTCGTTTTTTAGTATAATGGGTGACAAACATGGTTTCCCTTTTCGAGAACTATGAACAACAATATTCAGTTTTAACAGCAGATATTACTTCTCAGATTGGTCTTTTAAGTACATCAGGATCAAGTAAGGTTTTGTTAGAGAAGTTTTAATTTACATATAATCATTTAAATTCATTTGTTTTCCTTCATTTGGCGGTTTAGAAGATCGACGCCAGCTCATCTCTAAGATTGAAAAAAATGTCAAAGAAGCTCAAGAATTAGTAAGTACGAATTAGTTTTGTATTAGAAACTGCATAATTCAATATTTTATTTAACGCAGTTGGAACAAATGGATTTGGAAGTTCGTGAAGTGGAAATGTCAAAACGACAAAGGTGTGGAACCAAGCTGGATTGTTATCGTGCTGAACTCAAAAGATTGACGCTTGAGTACATTAAGGCCCGATCGATAAAACAGGGAGCTTTTAATTATGAATCCCAAGAAGAATTTGAAGATTTAAGAATAAATGAGGATCAAAAACAAAGATTATTAGATAATTCAGAAAGAATAGAAAGAACTGGTAAACGTTTAGAAGAAGGTTATAAAGTAATTCTAGAAACCCAAGAGATAGGTACACATGTTCTACAAAACTTAAATGAACAAAGAGAGACTATTCAGAGGTCCCGTGGCCGGGTAAGTTCTTATTTCCTCAAATAACAGTAAAAAAGTTAATGTGTTGTTTATATTGCAGTTACGTGAAACAAATGAGGATATGAGCCGTTCTTCGCGAATTATGAATTCTATGATAATGCGTTCCATCCAACAAAGAATTGTGTTATTTATCGTAGGTGCCTGTTTCGTCATTGCCATTTCTTTAGCCCTATACCTAGGTTTTAGTAAATAATAAAGTATTGCAAATCAAATAGTTTACAAACAGACTTATTTCGTGCAAATCTTATATTTTAGTAGTATTAAAAGACTTATGTACCTTATCCACCTATGTATTATATTTCACCAGTGTTGCTTATATTTATTTAATATTGTTGATTATAAATACATTCCATTTATTGTTAAATGTGTATTTTTTATAACTTTAATTTATCTTGAGTAAACAGTGAATATCTCTACCCCACCCCTTTATAAAAAGTATGGTAATCCAGTGGACCATGTGAATATTTGTCCGCAGAACAATGCTGCTTTTAGAATTGTTGCTAGGTAATTACATCTAAAGATAAAAACGACAATTAATATCAACTGCACTGGTCCATCTTAATATTTGTAAATAAAGATTGACAGTTGTCAGTCTGACATTTAAATAGTATTTAACTTAGTGTGAGGTCGCTAGCTCGCTAGTCCTCCATCAGGCATCTCCCCAGGTGGCGGATAGGGGAATGTCTCCGAGATATGGGTGGTACCGTGGAAATGAAATACCCGGGGTGGACCAAAACTAGCATGACACAGAGCAGCTGTTGTGGCATTACCGACCCAAAACGACTGAAGAATGACTTCCTTAAAGACTTGGGCCGGAAAATTCGCAGGCAAAGATCACATGTTGATCTAATCGGTTGCAAAACTGCGGTGCGGAAAGCAAAAGAAAACTACCGCACTAATTACCTTTTCTGAGATAATCGAAAGGCTGAAAATTCAAAAGTGATGGCTGTTAGTCCGGGGTACCCCTTTAGTGGGGAGACGGTGTGAAGAATACCCCCATCAGCTAATCAAGGGAACTGCTTTAATATACATAGAAACAACATCAGAATGGCAACATGGAATGTGTGTAGCTTATTTCAGACAGGGAAATTGAACAATGTAACTTTGGAATTGAAAAGATTAAACATTAGATAATATACTGGGATTAAGTGAAGTTTAATGGGTAAACTCTGGAAAATGTCCAACTGATAATGGAATTCTATGTTATTCAGGAAATGCTGGAAGAGAGGAGCAACTTCAAAAAGTTTTAAAATTAACAAAGAACGAGACGTTATCAATAGTGATGAGCTATTATAACGCTAAGATTGGAGAATGAAGCTGTGAAGATTATGTGGGCAAATTTGGATTTGGAGGGAGGAATGAACGAGGTGAGCAAATGTTACAGTTTTGCATGGAGAAGAATTAGTGGTTAGTAATACTCTATTTAAATTACCAAAAGCACCGCGTGACAACAAAGACAGAATAATTAGAAATCAAATTGATTATATACCTATACTGGTTAATAAGAGATTTTGGAAAAGCATAAAAGCTGTGAAAGCATACCTGGGAGCAGATACAGAATAATTGTTTAAATATTCGAAGACTATAACAATCAGAAGTCCGAAATTCTGTAACTAATGCTATAAATCAAAAGTTCCATAAACTACAAGAAGAACATATTACTAGCCTGGGTAATGAGACAAAATGCCCAAAATGGGTCAAAATTAAAGAAACAATAATAACAACGTAAGACGAAAGCATTGAGAAAGACAAACAGCAGATTAGACAAAGATGGATGACAGAGGAAATTCTAGCACTAATGGATGAAAGAAGGAAACAAGGATAACACTAAATACAATAGGTAATAATAATAGCGTTCCATTTCAGTGGAATTTTAGCTGTTCTTTCTGAAACTTTTAAGATCCTTTTATTGGGGTGGATCGGTCCCCAAGTTTTACATTTTGTTTTTATGCTCGGTTTTCACACACACACTTCACACTTGTGTTTTCACTTTCACAAACTTCCATGTGTCTTCGCTTTCTTTACTATCTTCCTCGAAGCTTTTCTGTTCTTTGTTTTCTTAGCCCAATCTGTCACTCCCATTTACCACCTTATTCTCGGCCTCCCTCTGGGTCTATCTTCGCTCGGTTTCCATTGTATAATTAATTTAATGGTGCTATCTTCCTTTCTTATTATATGGCCTAACCAACTAATTCTTTGCGCTTTTACAAAGTGCACGATGTCACCTCCTTCAATTTCCCTCAATATGTCGTGGTTAATCTTTCTTCTAAACCCTCCCTCATTATGCTTTTCTGGTCCCAGTTTTGTTCTAAGCACTTTACACTTGAATATTCTCAGTTCTTCCTCTTCCTTTCTTGTGGTGCACATGAGTTTCGCTGCATAGGTAAGTACAGTTCTGATGATTAGGCTTTTGTATATTTTGAGCCGTGTTGTAACCATGATCTGCTTATCTTTTAGCACGTTTTTATTTGCGTGATATGCTCTGTGCCCTGCTTGTATCTTCCATGTTAGGTACCTACCTCATACTTTTGGTCATTGTTATTGTTGATTGGGACTCCCAGATAGTTAAAGTTGTCGACTTCTTCAAATGTGTATCTGCCTATCTGTGTAAGTTGCCTCTATCATGGTTTACGTTTCTTTGGCATTTAAGGTATTTAGTCTTATTTTCATTTATTTTCAGTCCTATATTATCCCATTTGGTTTTCTAGATTTGTGAACATTTCGGTTATCTTTCATTCTGATATCGCAATAATGCCAATATCATCAGCATATGCAAGCAGCTGAACTTCTCTGCTTATTATTGTCCCACTATCTTTTTTATTATTTATTCTAACACAATATTAAACGATGCGGTAGATAGTGCGTCTCCTTGCCTCATTCCCGCCAGGGCCGGTGGAAGCGGGCATTCAGAGCATGCGGGCGTCGCTACGAAGGGAGCGCCGCCGCCGGGGCACAGTTCATAAGTTCAATTTTAAAAATCAAAATTTTTATCATAAAAGCAAAAAATTCTTAGATTAAAATAAATAAGGCCGGTTACACTTTATCAAAATTTGCTTTAACTTTTGAGAATTTTTTGTATATTCGGGTTTTTCACGACAATCCTGCCTAGTCAACACCCATATGGAGAGAGGATCGGCAACGCCCTGTAAAGGGCATGCCACTCTAAGAAGAAGAAGTTACCCCCTGTTTGTTATATTTAGCAAACCAACGTGTGGCTGTTCTGTCAAAATTTATTTAAGAAATTTGAAATAATTTAAATTTTTATTATCGTAAAAGAACCACCAGATAGAAATTGCATGTGGGCAGGAAAGACCCTAGTGCCGGCACTGATTCCCGCATTTACTGTGAAGTTACTTCTTTCCCCTGCTGCGATTCTAATAGATACCATTGTTGCCTTCATCTCATTTCTATCACTATCTTTGCTGGTATGTTCATTTCACACATTACCTTTATCATCTGTCTTCTGTTGACTTTGTCAAAGGCTTGTTGAAAGTCAATGAATAGCAGGTCTATGTTATTTGCTTTATAATATGGATCACGTCCACTGTTGACCTGCTCGCTGTAACTCCATACTGTTATATAGTCACCAATTATATTATTCGTGCACTTTATATTAATCGCCTGTGTATTAACGTGTAAAGGATTTTGTATGCAGTGCTAAGGAGGATAATCCCTCTATACTTGCGGCAGTCTTCTGGGTCTCCCCTTCTTTTTTATCGTCACTATGACTCCCTTTTTCCATTCCTCAGGTATCTTTTCTTGTGCTCTTATCAGTTTCACTAATGCATAAATTCTCTCATGTACTTGCTCTCCTGGGTTCTTTATTAGTTCTCCATTAAATAAAAAGAAATACAAAATTTAATTAGAAGTAAAATAAGAGCGGTAAAAGAAAGGTGGATGGCTGAAAGATGCAGAGAAATTGAGGAATTAGATCAAAAAATTCGATAGTTTGTTTGTTTGTTTCTTTCTTTCTTTCTCTTTTACCTTCTTATACCTTTACAGTGTTGAGGGGGGCCGGACACACCGAGCCACAGAGCGGTCACCTATCCAAGTTATGGCGAAGCAAGCTCTTGCTTAACTTTGTATAATTCAGTATTAAGTGTACTCCCACTCTGCCGTACTGCCGGTTTCGATAGTTTCAATTTACATAAAAGGATAAAAGAAGTCACCAGCATCGCATCAAAAAATTGCAAAATCTGACAAAGCGGTTGAACCAGATGAAGTGTACTGTGAAGTCTTAAAACTATTAGATGAACGTTCAATTTCTGTTATTGCTGATTTGTTTAACAACGTATATAGAACAGGCTCCTTTCCACCTTTGTTCCTATTTCGAAAAAGCCTCGAGCATCCAAATGTGATGATCATGGACTAAGAAGCCTCATGAGTTAAGTTCTGAGAATTATACACATTAGGTAGAATATGTAATAAATGTGAGGCTGAAAATTCGGATACACAATTCGGTTTTTGAAAGTGAAAGGGAACCAGGGAGGCCATTTTTGCTCTTAGCGTCTTGTCACAAAGATGCCTAGATGTAAATCAAGACCTATACATGTGCTTCATAGATTACAGCAAGGTGTTTTATAAGCAAAGCATGGGAAACTGATATATTACAAAAGCTTAATATCGAGCATCATGACATATAAATAATAACCAATCTCCACTGGGGACAACCTGCTAGAGTGAAATATGACAACACCCTCACTGAAGAATGTGTATCCTTTCTCCAATGCTATTCAACATCTATTTGGAATATACCTATATTTTGGCAAGCATGGAAAGATGAGTCAGAGGGGAATAGTAATCAACGGAAGACCTGTCAACAACATCAGATACGCTGACGACACCGTTCTGAATGCAAGTAGGTAACTTAAAAGATCTGCAGAGACTGGTAGACAGAGTAGCACTAACAAGCAAAGATTATGGGCTTAACATAAACATTAACAATACAAAAATGTTAGTAGTATCCAAAATAAATCCAAATAGAGGCTAACTAACTATAGGCAACAAGGTTATCGAACAAGTTCGTTATTTCATATACCTTGGCACCATGATAAATGAAAATATTACACCCAGAAACAAAATTCTGTCAAGAATGGAGCAAGCCAGAAAGGTTTTTATTAAACCCAGCACCTCTCGTTAGCTTTGAGGATAAGAATGGTCCGGTGTTATGTTTTCTGGTATGATCTAGAAGGGTGGACATTGAATATAGGAACCTCAAAGAGATTGCAAGCCTTTGAGATGTGGGTATACCGACGTTTACGTTTAATGAAAATCTGTTGGGTTGATCGATCGCGTTACAAATAAACAAGTTTTGGATAAAATGGGCAAATAACTAGAAGTCCTATTGACCACTAAAAAGAGAAAACTAGAATTCCTTGGATATATCTCACATAGCTCTAAATACGAAATTTTGCAACTTATTTAAACAAGGAAAAATCGTGAAATGGAGAAGCGTCAGGCGACGAAGAATTTCCTGGCTGCGTAACCTATTGAATTATTTCTCTAAAGTTAGAATAGCCATGCTAATCAGCAACCTCTGAGGGAGATGCTGAATTCAAGAAGAACTTAATTTTAACAAATTTAAAATTTATTTAATGGTTGTACTGAGAAATACGTTCAGTTAGGAAATATATAGATCAATTTACTGCCGCCTAACTCTAATTGTACATGTAATCAGTGGTGGCTCGCCAGGTGAAGTAGGTGAAGTCACTGAAGTGCCTCTTCACCTAAAATTTGTGCATCTAATTTATTTTATATTCAAATTATTTTTTATTTATCGACACTTCAATTCTACGTATTGAGAGGATTCTTTTTATTATAAATGCATATTATTTATCATAATATACGCAACTGGCCACTAGCCTATTTTGTCCCTGTCTACACCGCATTCGAATGAAACGAACGCGCCTGAAGGGAAGAGTTGGAATTGACTGGCTTTAACTCTGCTCGTTGCCATGGTAACGAATATGTCATCACTACCTGCGAGCGGTTCGTTGACACATGTTGAATCGCTAAAGTGAAGTGTTTAGTTTTGTACCGGCGAACCACTTCACTACATCTACATCGTGTCGCGTGTCGGTGTTGGTTCCATTACTGGACAAAAATGAACCGACAAGTGAACCTTTTTGTTTACTTGTTTATATAAACATCACGTCCCTGCAATAAGGAGAGAGACGCTAACCTACTTATTTTTCTTTATTAGTATTATTAGTCAGTTAAATGCTAGATATAGTCTTGAAGCATATGTGTCGTACAAAGGACGTATTAAAATAATAGTAAATCAAATATCGGCGATTTTATTAAATACCTGCAGGCTCCTAATTATCCAATAGTCGGTTATCACTGATTTCAAATAATTGTTTTGGTGTTTGTTTTGCAATAAGTGTGTGTTTTTAAACATGAAACAAAGCCTTTAACAATTTTTGTAAAAAAGGACTTAAAAGATAGTGGTAAATCGTATAATCTTAAATTTAAAACTGTTTGGTTCACCGAATATAAATGGTTATGTAGCAGCCCAATACTACAAAAATTATTTTGTTGGCGCTGTTTGCTCTTTTGTACAAAACAGTCTGTTTGGAATAGAGAGGGATTTGCAGATTTATTAAATATTACAAGGGCGTTTCATAAACACGCTGATTCTAAAGAACATTTAATGTAGGCATCAAAATTGAAAAATTTTGAAAAAAAAACCGAAAACCATAAGTGATGCTTTAAAAGAAAATGCTAGACTTTTTAAGGTGCGGTTTAATGAAAACGTTCGATCTAATAGACTTTTCCTTCAGACAGTTATCGACGCAGTTCTATAATTAAGTAAACAAGAATTAGCGTTTCGCGGTCATGATGAAAGCAAAGATTCAACAAACCGAGGAAATTTCAAGGAACTATTAGCAGTATTTTTATCAAGAAGTCCTATAGAAATTATATACCTAAGGAATACGATATCTGACGATAAACTCTCCTTTTTGGCGAATATTTCAATTCAAAAAGAACTCTTACTAGGCTTAATTAAAACCCAACCGTTTTACGAAGATATTACCAACAAATTTCCTACCCTAAAAGACAGAAGGATTGACTTGGTATACAAATATTAGGTAAGTCCAAATAAAAAGTTTTTTTTTAATTTATCACAATAGCACTTCACCTATTTTTTGACCCACGAGCCGCCACTGCATGTAATAATTCATATTGTTGATTGTATTGCAAATTTGAAACATTCTACTTTAATATTTACTGGAGATGGCATACATAGGCAAAACATACAACTTTATATTACCTACCTATACATGTGGTGTCCCAAAAGTAAACCGCCATACGTCAACCACTGATAGAAAATGTCAATCTGAGAAGAAAAGTTTCTACGAACGTAGATCCGGAAACCATTTGTTAATGAGAAAAACGACACTTTAAACAACTTTAAACTTTTTTCAACTTTTATTGACAGTACATTTAAAGCAAAGTGAAAGCATAATACTACATCCTACTTAACTACAAAAATTGCTCAAAATTCTCTCCATTGCAGATTGCCTCATTGATAATATGCTGTAACTCTTTAACGGATCAAGATAGGAATAAATTGATATAAACTTTTCTTCTCAGATTGACATTTTCTATTAGTGGTTGACGTATGACGGTTTACTTTCGGGACACCCTGTATAGGTAAGTACATTTTATATCGTTACATTTTCTACTTAGGTAATAAAATTGTTGAATGCTGTAATCAGAACATTGGTGAATTTCAGTAGGTAAGTAATCGCCTTGGATTTACCAATTTTAAATCTTTCCAGGCAACGAACTTATGTGCTGATGTACTTGTGATATCGTAGTTACCAGTTAATTTTGCCTTATAGTTTTGATGGGTTTTAATATAGTTAATTCCATAACGAGCCACATGGGCCAACTATAGGGTCATCCCATAAGTAATGTCCGTTTTCTTATTATCGCAAAATAGGACGCGATGAGTATAGGTTCAGGCATGCATAATGCATTAATGATTCATTTGTTCATGAGCAGTGTTTGAAGTGTCAATGTTACATCATAATGTAATAACACAGTGAAAGTCATGGAATTGCCAAAGGAGCATATTTACAGTGTTGAGGGGGCCGGACACACCGAGCCGCAGAGGGGTCACCCATCTAAGTTGTGGCCAAGCAGACGTTTGCTTAACTCTCAATATTTCAGTTTACATGTACTGCCACTCTGCCGGTTTCCATGTAATGCTTTATAAATTAAAAAAAAATAATAATAATGCAAGTGTAGCAACACGAAATATTGTGGATGTTTATGACAGGGATGCTTTGAATGAGAGGACGTGTGTCGTGGATAGTTTTAAAAATCAAGAGCTTTTTTAAAACGGGTAGTGACAATGGATGAAAAGTGAGTTCTCTATCGTAATATTAAACGTTAAGAGGTAATGAGTTAGCCCAGGTGGAAGCCGGTTCGAAGCCCTGTATTATATCAACACAAAAATCAAACCAAATTCTCTTTTGCGTAAGACGAGTTGCGAGTACGCTACCTACGAGACCCCGCAAATGAAGAAACAACAGGACAACAACGACAACTAAAGTGGAGAGTAAGATTGAGTTAACGCGCGTGTTTGAACATGTACCGAACCGAAATAAACCGATTTTTTTTTTGGTTTAGCTCCGGTTTTTGTTCCAACAAAAATAGCGGTTTTTTCCAGTTTCCGGTTCAAAGCCCTGATTGCCCCTTTATCGACAAGGCCAGCCCTGCAGCTAGACTACAAGCAAAAGCAGATCTGCACCCCAAAAAGTGCGTGGTCGGAATATGTGGCAACTTTGAATTTTTAAATGGTAATGAAACCATAAAAGCTGGCAAATATTGTGAACAATTGGATCATATAAATACTGCTTTAAGAAATAAATGTCCCTCTTTAATTAATCGGAAAAGTGTTATTCTGCATCAAGATTATGTAGGTCCGCATACTTCAAGACTGGCTACTGTTAAAATTGTGCTGGGTTGGGAATTAATATCACTCACCAGATATCGCCCCAAAGATGTTCATTTATTTCGTAGTTTGCAGAATTATCAAGATGGTAGAGAACTGAAGAATTTTCAAAATGTAAAAAACGTTGCATCTTCATTTTTTAAATCAAAACCTCAACAGTTTTATTCAAATGGCATATTTCAGCTTATGAATAGGTGGCAAACAGTTGTAAATATTAATGGAAATTATATTATTGATTAAAAGTCTTGGTGTGTTTTATTTATCAACGTTAAAGAATTTCTGTAGAATTCGGTCATTATGGGATGAGCTGATACATGTGATGTGAGTTATTGGTATAGTGGTGTGGGTTTCATTGCTCTATCTCATAAACCAGTTAAAATGAGTTTTGAATAAAGTATATTTAATTTAATGTCCGTCTGAGCATGATTGCTAAGGTTGTAAAGAAACGTCTTCGCCTATTAAAGAATTCAAAACAGGTAGTTGCTTCATTTCTGCTGAAATACAACCTACAGTACGTTATCGTTATGCTAGATAGTGTAAACTTTTCATAAAATCTATTGTATTGTTTACTTAATTCATTCAAAACGAACAGCAACAGCGCTAGTCCTTGGTTCGAATCTCTCAATTGGCAGGATTTTCCTGCAGTCTGGAGGTCAGTATTGAGCCCTTGTGACCATTTGTTACTAGGCACCTAATTAATGACGCTATCCTCCGAATACAGACCTAAGAGGTAGAGTAACAAGGTTCAACACATACACACACACACTTACACTATACATATGGTGCAGTACGTAGGATCAAACGGCGTACCAATCACGTAACACCCAGAGTCGCAGTCAGGCCGGGTTGTGCATTTCACGCATGAAAACTTTATACATTAACGCACCGGCCTCAACAGCGAAAGATATAAGAGGTTAACGAAAACGAAACAAAACGAACAGCTTTGCGCATAGGTAAGAGGACAATCAACAAATTACACATTAAGGTTTTATCAAATTCTATAAAGCAGAAAATACAGTAAAGTGTTATATAACAATTTATTTAATTAATATCAAGTGGTGGAAACGTAATTTACGTTAAAACTAAAACAGTGTTTGAAACTTAAAGAAGCATTCTAAAGTAGAATTTTAAATTATAATTAAAGAAAAAACTACAATTATCATAAGGTGTTTTCACTACTGCAGTGTTATAGGGAATATAAATTATGTTCCTTATTATAAAATATATATAACTATGTAATGGTCAAACCTAGTGAAATGTTATGTGATTTAATAGTAACTAATTAACAAAAAATATTTTACGCTTACGTATCAAATATATACAATATTGAAAATTCTGTAAATCATGTATATTAACATTGTAATTAAATAATTTAATAAAAGAGTACTTTATATGTACATACCGAATAAATTATAATTATTATGTAATTATAACTATAATTTATTTAACAAGGCATTCAACAGTTTTAACTGTTCGCATTTGCTATGAAGTGAATTTACTATAATTACAATTCTAGTTTCCTAATTTTCATTTAAGATGGATTTTAAGAAATATCTAAAATTTGCACTAAGTACAAACAGTAACTTGCATATTGACTATCGTGACATAATTTTCTTTTAAAGAAAGACTTCTATTGATGTGTTAAAAACTGTTGTAAAATTTATCGCGTTTATCAAAAAAGCTTGTTGTAATTACTTGCATGTAACGACATTAAATTTTTTATATTCGCATCGCAACCAAACTTTAGTAAAAGTGTTAGATAATAGCTTTATCTCCTGTTTTATAACACACAGTATAGTATAGAACATTACGTCTATTTTAAATAGTAACTAAAAATTGCCGATGTAAATTAATACCAGTCACCATACTTAAAACGATTTAACACAATACAGCAAAATGCCATACATTTGTATGAAGTTTTCACAGAGTTTCCATTTTAATTACATTTCCAATTCCTCTATCTTTCTTTAAAATTTTATTATTTCAGCCATATTTCAATACATATTTTTGCAGTAACTTTAATTAAATTAATAGTGCTTGTTTAAAATTATCGAGCTACAATTGTATTGCATATTCAATCACATTTTAGATATTCTTTTCCAGGCTTCTGTTTTTTAATTGTGTAATTGATTGATCAGAGACTAAAAAATACAGTTACTAATCTCTACATAATAAAATAAATTACCTAGTGGTAGCAAATAGCTCTTGAATAATAATAGTTAACACGACAGTATTTTCAAAATTTATTTATAAACAACAAAATATTAAAAATAGCTTTAAAACAAAGTTTGATGACATATATAATTGAAACAATGCTGAACACACTGCAATTTTAATTCAGTCTTGTGTTTCAAGTTCGCTGAATTAACAAACTAGGAAACTGCAAGCTACCACTTTTTTTTTAAAGTAATTATGATTTTACTAATTGTCACCATATCCTCTGAACTAATTCAGCTTTTTATACATATCCTCAAGTTGTGGAGTGAAGTACGATTTAATCTGTGGTCGTTTTGATTTTAATGTTGGTGTTAATAAGCCGTTTTGTACACTAAATGGATCGGGATGTAAATAAATATCTTTAACCTGTGTAAACAGATTGGTGCATTAGAGTAAGCTATTAAATTTGTATTTTCAGTAAAGTACCTGCTCAAAGGATTTCAAACCTCCTTCCTTGCCCCAAGACAACATATCGTCAAAGATAAGCTGTTTCACTTCTCCATGGTTACATAAGACACTCAGTGTTCCAGGGATTTTATTTTCTGAAGCCCAGGATTTAATTACATCTACGTCTGGTACAATAATTGCGACAATACATGACTACAAAAGAGGAATATTATTTTAAATTACTTTAAGTGGAACACATTCGTACCTTTAGGGATTCACCATGTACAAACACTTGTGATACATATTGAGAACGGATATAAATATTTTCTATTTTTTCAGGAACTATGTATTCACCTTGTGAGAGTTTGAAAATATGCTTTCTTCTATCAATAATTTTCAGGGTGCCATTCTAAAAATTGCTTTAAGTAAACAAAAAATTTAAAATGGTTGCACTAACTTACAGGTCGCCATTGGCCAACATCGCCTGTATGATGCCAGCCTTGTTCATCTATGGTTTCTTCAGTTCTTTTAGGGTCTTTATAGTATCCTTGAAAGACGTTGGTGCCTTTTACACATATTTCACCTTGATGGTTCTTCGCCCAGTACTCCATTTCAGGAACATCTACAAGTTTTATACAGCAGCACCCAACCGGTGGGCCTACGTGGCCTGGTACATGATCTCCTTGTACAGTTAGAGTAATTGGAGCACAACATTCCGTTTGCCCGTAGCCTTCTACAACCTTAAAGAAAAAAAAAAGTTAAATCGGCAAGACAAAATTCGAAGGAACTTACTAAACATCCTAAAGCACAACGGGTGAACGTTAAAACATTTTCAGCTAACGGTGCAGATCCAACAAGCATTAATCTTAGTTTACCACCCATTCCTTCTTGTACTTTTCTAAAAACTATTTTATCCCAAAAACTATTGTTTCGGATAATACCTCTGGAAAGTAAATAATAGTTATTAAGTTGTAAAAGTTAAAATCGCCGTTTTAATACCTTTTAATTTCACTTTCTTTAGCACTCATTGCCATATTGAAAAGCATTTTTTTAATGCAACTACCTGAAACTTCAGCCTGCACTTTATCGTAAATTCTGTTTAATAATCTGGGAACAGCGGGGGTTACTGTAGGGCGGAGCGCTTTCATATCATCTGATAATCGTCGTATATCCCCTGAATAGAAACCGACAGAAGCACCAAGCAAATACATTGCATTCTGTTGATGAGAAAATTTGTGAATGTATTACACGTGAAAATACAAGAATTGTTGTTAATACGTACCTCACAGCAACGTTCCAACATATGAGCTAAAGGCAGGAAAGAAATCATAACGTCGGTGATTGTGGGACGATGATCTCCTAGTTGCATTATAACGGCTGATACTGAAGCCATTACATTTTCATGCGTTAACATTACACCTTTTGGATTACCTGTTGTACCGCTTGTGTAACAAATGGTACATAAATCGGATGGTTTCGGTGGCTGAAATATAATATATTTTTAAGGTCCCTTCAGATTAACTAAAAAAATCGAAAATGTTTACTTACCACTTCTGCATGATTTAATCTAGAGCCAAGAGTTTCTACGTCTGTGAATCGTACGATTTCAACGCCTCTATTCTTAGCTCTTTGTTTAGTTGCCGGTCTAATATCTTTAAATATAATAATTCTCTTTAAACAGGTAGGGGCACGATCCAGCAGAAGATTGCATTTAGCGTCATCTTCACAAACTACACTATTTATATCGGCTGAAAAATGAAATGCACGGATTGTTCCACATGTTCGTCAAGTTACATTTTTATTGGCAGTAGTACTAACCTTGTTTAATAATGAAGGCACATGCATCAGGACCAAGGGTGTCGTACAAAGGTACCAGTACCATACTGTAACAGTATGTAGCTTGTTCTGCAATTACCCATTCCGGGCAATTCTGCGAATAAATACCTAAAAATGTGTTAGTACCCGGTTGTAGCCCTTGAGCAATTAATCCTGATCCAAAATTCTTGGCACGTAGTAATGTTTCATTGAAGTTTAGCCACTGATATGGTTTGTTGTATGATTCTCTCCAACCCAGGCATGGACCATTATCTAATACCAAGGGATTTTTAGTAACATATAGTATTTAAAAAAACATATTGAGGGATAAACTGTAGTGAAATTATGATGCACAATTGAATGAAATTCCGTGGAATTTCTAGTCATATTTTCTTGTGGAATTCCTGTGTACATAATTTTTTCAGCAGTTTACTTCTTATTATATAAATACAGTTTTGTTAATACTGATTTAAGAAAAGCAGGTGTCTAATTATTATTTAACATAATTTAACTGTTTGAATATGTGCAGTGTGATTTTAAATGATTGAGGACAATTTGAATTTGGCGCCAAACTAATTTACAGTTATGTTGGCAATATGCAATCCGTTTGTCGTGCTCTATCAGTGGCGTCTCGAATAAGGATGGTTAATTAATATTAATAATTTAAAAAAATTAATTTTGGTCATTATTAATTGTTATGAAAACCTTCAACAAAGTTAGCGAGTTGCACCTGCTGTTAGTTGATGGCGAAAGTTACCAGATTGATCCAGTTTAACCAAATTCAAAATATAAAATACACTAAAAAAACTGTGGCGCAAAATTCAAATTGTCCTCAATCATTTAAAACCACACTGTATTTTGCGCAACACAAAATTAAAATTATTTACTTATCTGTGTTCACTATTTAAACATGTTATTCATTCATAATAATTATTCTTACATGTTTGATAAAGCTAATTAATTAATAAAATTACAATCCGAAAAATCTACAATTTGAAATATGTATAGCTACAGGGTGTAAATTAATGTCATATGTCATGCAGATATTTCAGGGGGTGATAGTACTCGGCAAAATAAGAAAAAAATGTTAATATACCAATGATCAAAAACGCGCCATTTTCGATATATAGGGTTGTGAAGTTTCAAACTTTTTTTCATATTTTGCGTTTTTCTCCCGAATGTTTTGATTTAATTATTTGAAATTTAGTATAGGTACTATCTTTTCGAATCTCTGCAATAAAATGTCAAAATCATCAGTTGCAGTATACAGGGTGTTACATTTCGTTGGGTTACCGACCATTTTACCTTCCGGAACTTTTTTTTTGAGCACCCTGTATACATTTTTATATCTTAATTGAATTCCCTGTTCTTTTCTCCAGCTTTTTGGTTTTTTCATTATTCCCGTATCTGTCACCGTTTTCGAGTTATTTGAAAAAATAGCGATCAATACAAACCAAGTGTAGTCAGAATAATTTTTTTTTTGCTTTTTTTTGTAGCACCCTGTATACTGCAACTGATGATTTTGACATTTTATTGTAGAGATTCTAAAAGATAGTAGCTATACTAAATTTCAAATAATTATCTCAAAACGCAAAATATAAAAAAAATGAAACTTCGCCACCCTGTATATCGAAAATGGCGCGTTTTTGATCATGTGTATATTAACATTTTTTTCTTATTTTGTTGAGTATTATCACCCCCTGAGATATCTGCATGACATTAAATAACACCCTGTATATTTCTTTAATTATAAATCTTTTCAATAGAAAATTTAGATTTAAAACTAGCATAAGTTTAGTTTGATGTGTTGATATTTAGTTTATTTTATTTTTCACTTACTTGATTCTTTGGCACCTCTTCTGAAACCTTCATATAATGTTTTTGTGTCTTCATATAAGTAGCTGACAAATTTGCCTTCTCGAGCATCCTTACAGAATCTGGAAACTCTTATTAGTTCCGGACCCTGCAACAGATTATATCATGTTAATAATTTGACTTTAATTTAATTTAAAAACATTATAGCTTTAAAACTAAAAAAAAAAAACAAATGCGAGCAAAAGCAAGATTAGGCATTACTCTGGTCGACATTATTTATTTATTAATTTATTCAAGTAAATCCCCGAATTTTTAATTAAATCAATTAATTACTTTGGCGCAGTGGCAAGAGCGCTGGGCTCCTATCTAGGAGTCTTGGGTTCGAATCTCTCGCAGTGGCAAGGAATTTTATAAAGAATTCCACACCCACAGTTTGAGGTCGGTACTTGCGCGAGTGAAATCATTACGTTTAGTTACAATTAACGATGCTGTCTGCCGAGTGGTCGACTTCAGATAGTACCAAGATAGATACACTATACACTTAATACATGGTCACAAACTCTGCAGAAGGCAACGGGAAACCACTGTAGAGAACACATTTCCCTAGTATAAGGGGGATATAACAAAGTTCTCGACACCAAGTCGTTTAAAAGTGCGGCTTTGACCCCCTTGCCCACGTCCTTAGAGGGTAAGGCACAGAAAGAAGAAGAATTACTTTAATTTCAATTTAATCAGCAGGCTTGAAATAATAATTAAACTGAGCTTTTTTTACTTCTATTTTATTATCAAAACATAGGATTGATTGTGATAGTAAACAAGTTTTCATTGTATAATGTTCATGAAATGTTGTGATTGTTTCTGTTTATACAAAGTACTGTTTAATCACATAGCATATAAAAACAAGTTCAACTATTTGTAAATAAAACTGGATGCTTCAGTTACAACATGTGTTTTCATGTTATAAAATTCTAAATTTTTAGATTGGGGGTTATATATTATACAAAATTAAGCAATAATTCAACGAAATATTTTTCAGATTCATAAATTAGTTGACTGAACAAGAATTTACATAAACCTTGATGTTCTAAAATCATACTTGGCAAGAAGTGTAAGTGGTACACCTGTCTTTCAAATTAATTCCTTTAAGAACTTATTAAATACTGTTTTAAAGAACACATAAGCGATTGGGAATTTTGATTTTTGCTTTAGGGTTTTTGCTGTAAAATAAAATCAATTTTGCACATTTAAAAGTAGATATAGCCTTTTGTTTATTTTTGTCGTGGAGCGTTGTTTTTTAAACGATTTTGTAGAAAAAAACAATAATAAACTTAGATTTTAGTAATCTTTTCAGGCTGTATATAATTTTAGACACACAAAAGCGACATTTATTTTAGTAAACGTTCTCTTATCTTTTACTCTTTCCGTTCTGCGTACAACTACACTAAGCCCAAAGTTCACAAAATACATTTTTGTTGGCAATTTTTAAATTTATTTCATTTTAGATCCCAACTGTACCTTAATCTTATCATCTTATTCTGTTTAGTGGTTTGATGATCTGTTATTTACCTTTTGGCACCTGAGCTTAACAGGAAGGCCATCAAAGAAAGAATCTGTTAAATTGTTTAAAATTTCTGACTTTAAGAAATTACGTTTTGCAAATCTACAGTAATTACTAATATAAATAACATTCCGTTTTTATTTATAAACCGTTTAAAAGTATAAGAAATATGAAGAATTTGTGGAATGTTAAGTAATTTAAAGTATTTCACCACCATACAGAAATATTTATATCAACCGTTTTTGACTACAAATAAATACTTCGGTTTTATGTAGTGTGATTCATAGAATTTAGTATGAAGTTTAAAGTTTATATGAAGTTAACAGCATGCATTTTGCTTGAGTAATGGAACGATGATTTGTATTTCAAACAGTTTTCATTATGTATGTATGTCAGACGATGAAAAACATAAATTTATGAATTTAATGTTTAGACTGATTTTTATTCCATTAGGTACTATGGATTTGATTCTTATTAAGGAAATCATAATTTAATGCCTATGATGTGAAATTATAAAAAATATATTAAATAATAAGAAATAATAACGCGCGCGTAATAGCATTTCGTAAATAATTTAACTTGTTGCAGTCTGTAGTAGTAATAATATAATTTCAGAACTTTTTATTTATTGTAGCTTGTAGCCCCAGGACTTTTGGTATTTATTTCTATTAATTTTTAAAGTTAGTTGGTTCTGGTAAGCTTTAGGGCTTAGAATTCGCAGTATCATCAAATCACTAAACTAGAAATACCTAAAACATTAATCATGTAATCGATTATGTGCTGGTCTGCTGCACGTAAACTTGAATAATAAAAATAGTAGTTAATTTCGAATATTTTTAGTTGCTATAAATCTGTTGATGCAGTAATTGCACCCTGCACAAATTAAACTGCAATTTTCCCACGGTTATTTTCCGGTGTGGGTTGTTATTACGAAGATATGATACTCACTTTCCAGTTAAGGGCATCCGATTGTCGACTATAATCAATAGGTGGTCGTATTGGTGCTGTAGTAGCACAACAACAGTCACAACACATTGTCAGAATATTAACACGAAATAAATCACCACTAAAACGTCACGTGATTTGTTTAAATTTGCTAAACCATAATCAGTAATAGCCCCGGATAAACAGTTTAAACGTATTGAAGAGTTTTACGAAAAATACCATTAAACTCATATCAATAGATTGGCGAATGGAACAAAGAACCATTAAATTAGCGGTAGAATCAATTAGCCACACAATTTATTTAAATAATGAATTTTTGGCATATTTTCAAGTTCACAATTTTTATTACGTAACCAAAATATATCGTTCACTTGGTCGCTATAAAAATAGTGATACAACTCACATATATATTTAAAAACAACAGGATTCCAAACCTCTTTTAGAAAAACTCAATGAAATTTAGACGAAGTTAAAACAGATCCTTATTTTGAAACACTGCGGAATTAGTTGATCACATTATTAAACAAAGTTTTAATAAACTAAAAGTTTAGCCATTTCGCCACGGTACCACCTACAAACACTGGAATAATTGGAAAAAACCACTGCCGATTTCAGCATTACAAGTAACTTTCCTGAAGTAAGAACCACGGTTTTTTAAATGAATTTAATTAACGGGGGCGCTTGGTTATTCAGTTATGTAATTAAAGAGCCCAATTAAAAATCGAATAAAAGATTCGAGATGCACGCGAGGTGACGATGTTTAGATCAGACAGTCGCGGGTTTGGACTGTCTCCACAGAGTTCCTGCGGGATAAGAGCACCTAAGAATATCCCATCCCACTTTAAACTACATGGAGGTCGTCAATAGTTCAGTATCCGAGAGACAAAAAAATTAACATCGCATGAGAGAGCCAAAAGTTGGCAAATTGGTTTTCATCTGACGTTTCAATTAGATGTTGCATTTTTATTTGGGGAGACATTAAAATTCCTTTAGGATTCCCACTGTTTACTGCGTTAAAATACTTAACAAACTTTGTCGATTTATTAATGTTTGAAAGGGATTAAAAGGTGATTCAAGAATTCATTTTTAGGAAGCCAATTAAGCAGTTTGAGGAAGTTTACAAATTCTAAAATAAGATAGAAGAAAGAAGTAGTAACTCAGGGGTATTCTGATAAGTCTGAAAACCGTTATTGAAAGAAAATTAGGAATCTCCATTCAAACAGAAAATCTTCTATTTTGAAATTTGAAAATGAATACATAATAAATTAGTAAAAAACAGGAAAACCGTTCTAAATTTAAATCAGTAGAAAATAATAAAATATCACGTTCACTCAAAGTGTTGGGAGTATTTTTATAACTTGTAAAGATTTTGGATTTACATATACGGACGGATAATAGGCCTTTTAACTCTTATCTTACAAATCCTTGATACAATTGGGTTATGATTACAATCAGCAATTGATAACATTGACAGACATTCCTTCAGGAATTATTGCAAATTAACCAAGAAACCCTTTTTGAGTATCAGGGAATCTAAATCAGAACAAGGATACGTTGGAATTTCCGTGTGTGATCAATCAGCAGCTTGATTTTTACGTCAACTGCATCTCAAAAGGTGTGAAACATATTAAAACTGAAAGCAAGCTGCTTCTTGTTAAAATTAAGGTTTACGTACGTACTTGACCAAGTCAACCTACAAGAAATTGTCGAATATAATTACACAAGAGGTTTTATTTAGTCGGATAAATATTTTTTGCAACGAAAACGTATTGCTTAGCAATTAGACGAGAAAAATTGACAGCAGATAAAATCACGACGGCCGAAGGCCGGAGTTGATTTTATCTGCTGTCAATTTTTCGAGTCTAATTGCTGTAAAGCAATATTAGTTTGAGTTTTGCAAATAAATATTTATCCTGACTAAATAAAACCTCGAGTGTAATTCGGCGAGACAATTTAATGAATGAACAATACAAAATTATTTTTTTTATTTGGTATTGAAGCTACAATTATTAAACGTACAAGGCAAAGTTGCATAGCAACTAAAGTTAAGGTAGCATTTTAGCCGGATAAAAGTTAGGGCAAACTTTTATCCGCTGTCAAAGTGACAAATTCACCGCGGCTTATGGGATTTTTATACATGAATTAAATTGTCAATGAAAATACTAAAAACAACAAGTAAGAAAAATATTAAATTACTGAATAACTGAATGATTATAACTTTTCAAACTACTCATTTTATTGACGGACGTAGCTTAAATGCTAGTACGTATTATCAAATTTACTTCTAAGGCCCGGTTTTTCAATCGATGGTTAACTCTAACTAAAAGTTTATAACTATAGAAATAATTGTTGCAATAATGGTAACCGTGACTTTTAACCTTTAGTTAGAGTTAACCATCGATTGAAAAACCGGGCCTAAGTAGACATTAAGATGTAATCAAGCTTATGTACTGTATTGTTTGTTATTGTTACACATTTAATACATATTCTTAGATAATTTATTATACGAGTATTGTGGTGGAAATAATGACAGATTTAAAACTCTAACATTATTTATATTAACATTCATTATACAAACATTATTGTTTTTAAGCTTAAGCTAGGGAATTTTAGTTCAAATGGTTTTTAAATTACGATATTGCAAAATATTACGTCAGTTTAGAGAGAATTTATTTAAACGCCAAGGTTAACGGTTTTCTATTTTTACAAAACCCTTCATATTTATATTTTTCCATACCCAAAAATATCTCGACTTCTAATTTTCGTTTTAAAAATTAACCAAGCTTACTCACACAATGAAAACTTTTAACCTGAAGAATGACTGGAATTTCCGTCTTAAGATTTTTCAAATTACACACGAATTTCCCAAGTTGTACGCAGAATCCTAACAATATCCAATCAAAGCTCATCTTATAAATGGTTTAACAAAGTCCAAAAGATAATTTTAATAATACACTTCAACCAGTTTAATTTGTCATAGAGTTTCACTTCGCTGCATAAAATAAACAGACGCATATTTTAATCGAAACCAGCTGGTGTTACGATTTCAAAAGTTTATTTTGGCTTATCTTCATTAATAGTTTAGTGTATACTACAGTTTTTTATATTATAGTAAGGCAAATGTTATAAATATAGCAAAAAGAATTTTGAATGCTTTCCAAACGTACAAAATACCGTGTTAACCTGTGATCTCGCTAAGTTTTATTATTTAATGTTATTAAATTTAGATTAAAGTTAAAATACGTTTTGAAACATAATAGCTCATCGTAATACCTCAAATAAAGTTTTGAACGATTTTTATGACTTTTGGCAAACTGCAGGCTGTAATTTTTTTCCTAAAAGTTGTAAGCACGTGTGAAGTTTTCGTTTGTTAGATATCTATTTTTTTTGGATAATTTTCTGGGCACCGATTCTGTTATCAAATGATGTCGATGCTAAATTATTACAGTACAAACATTAGCTTAATATTTTTACTATATTTTTAAATTTTGTTTTTTGAATTGTTGTTCATATACTGTTTCACAATATTAAAATTTTGTACTTCTGGAAAAAGAAATGAGATGGAGAGGAAAGAACAGGAAACTATGTAGGTGCATACCTATATGGACTGGGATGAGAAAGAGCGAGCGAGCTAAGGCAGGAAGTAATTGCAAAGGCAATTGACGAGAGACTTATAAGAGTTGTAGTGAAAATGTACGGACAAAGTATTACAATACTAGGAGTTTATGGAATAAATAACTATACAAAGGTTGAACGTAAAGATATATTTTTTGACAAACTTGACAACTTATGAGACAATTTAAACAAATCACGCGAAATAGTAGTCATTGGAGACTTAAACAGCAGGGTCCGAGGAGAGGAGAAGGGAGAAGTTGTCGGGCGACACGGAGAAGAGACAAAAAATAAAAACAAACTAATGGTGGCAAACGCATTGTTTGAACATAAAGACATTCATAAGTATACTCGTATACAGTCAACTAAAGGAAAAAAACAATTATTGATTTAGTAATAGTTAAACAAAGAAGACGACTTATGATACGAGACGTGAGAGTATACAGACCAGGATGCGGTTCGGACCACCATTTTGTAGTAGGGAAATCTATATGCTACGGACAAAAGAAAGATAAGTTAAGAGCTGGGGAAACAGAAGCGCTTCAAGAAGTAATAGAATGTAACTACAAAACAAATTTACTATGTCAAGAAAGTACCTACAAGGATAAGGATCCTACACCAAACATGTTTGGAATCACATTACTTCCACAGCAATGTATGTATGTATGAACATATGGTAAATAGTATACATACATCAGCCTCTGAGTTGTTAGGAATTTCAACTAAAAAAAGAAACCAACAGCAGGACATTAGTGAAGAACTTCAAATTTTAATTAAAATAAAATGAAAAAGTATAAAAATTGGTTAACAAATCCAACTCCTGAAACATGACTAGGATACGTAGAATGCTAGCATCTTGTAAAACAGAAGGTGAAAGATGAAAGGACCGAACTTTGGAATCGAATCAATGGAAAAATCATTATCAAAAGTTGTTACAAGAAAAGAGGGCACAATACTCAGCTGTAGAAGAAACAATAGAATTAGAATATATTCATTCGGAAATCACAATGGCAGACGTACAAAGGGCCCTGAAGGAATCAAAAAATAACAAAGCACCAAGACCTGGATGAATCACAGTAGAACTGCTGAAATTCGGAGGCGACAAACTGGCTGCATTTCTGACGAAATTCTTTTAGCATCTGAACAAAGTAGAAAGAAACCGGAATCAAGCTGAATATCACCAAAGAAGAAGTGATAAAAGCTATCAAAAGAATAAAAGACAGTAAGGTTCCAGGTTCCAGGGTCAGATGATATACGAGGAGAACTTTTGAAATTTATACAAGACCAACATATCGATATTATAGTATACTTATTTAACGAGATATATCGAACAGGTAAAACACCACATGATTGGCTTTTATCCACCTTTGGTGGTAACTACCTAAAAAGGCGAATGCTAGAAGATGGGAAGAATTCCGAACAATCAGTTTGGTGAGCCATGTCTTGAAAATCTTCTTGTATGTCATTCATGAAAGAATCTATCCAGTACTCGAAAATACTGTAAGCGAAACGCAGAAGGGGATTAGGGACAAGATAGGCACTTTTCAGCATCCAGGTTCTCACCCAAAAAGGGCACGTGATGTTAACTGTGACGCTTTCTTGTGTTTTATTGACCTCGAGAAGGCCTTTGACAAGGTCAAACATGACAAAATGTTACAAATACTACAAAAATCAGAAATGAGGCAAGAGGACATACGTATCATCTCACACCTGTACTGGCAACACAAAGCTGAAATCCAGATAGACCTCGTAGATCTGAAGAATTTAATATCCAGAAGGGGTAAGGCAAGGATGTGTGTTATATCCCCAGCACTTTTTAACACTTACTCGGAACAGATGTTTGTAGACGCCTTAGTTGAGTCTGGGGATGGCATCGTTGTCAGATGATACCGTAGTGATAGCAGACACTGCAGAAGGGCTGCAGAGGTTAATAAATCGGATAGTCGACACGTGCGAGGATTATGGAATGCGTTGTTTAAACGTTTCAAAAACCAAAATTATGACAGTAAGCAAAAACCCACAATTAAGAGCCAACATCCATATTAATATAATTGATTGAATCGACTTTTACGTGATGAAAATCCATAATCCAATAATTAAACAAATACAAAGCTGATTTTCACAAATTTTATTACTGTACCATGACAATTGTTTCGTGTTGTGAGTACTCACAGTCACCATCTGAAGATGCCAACGTTTGGCGAAACAATTGTTATGGTACAGTAATAAAATTTGTGAAAATCAACTTTGTATTTGTTTAATTATTCCATATTAATAACCAAATTCTAAAGAGGGTTGAAAGTTTCACGTATTTAGGGTGAAAACTGAAAAATGGAACAATTCTAAAGAAATCATTATACGAATAGAGAAAGCAAGAATAGCTTTCATCCGCCTCAAGAAAATGCCTATGCAACATGACTCAATATTAAAATCAGAATGCAAGTGTTAAGATGCTACGTGTTTTCGGTTCTGTTATATGGGGTGGAGTTCTGGACCCCTTCAGAAGCAACTACTAAGAGATTAAACGCCTTCGAGATGTGGTGTTATTGGCGAATGCTTCGCGTTTTGTGGGTACATTATGTTATGAACGATACCATACTAGAACGCATGAACAAAAGACTAGTTAGAACTAATGCAAACAATAAAAGAACGCAGACATATTTTGGCCACATTATGAGGAATGATAAGTACTATATTTTGCAGTTGATCTCACAAGGCAAATTTAGGGGAAAAAGAGGGCCCGAAAGGCGCAAAATCCCTCGGTTACATAATATACGTCAATGGACGGGAAAAACATCCGTACAATTGTTCAGAGCAGCTGTCAATAAAATAACTTGGGCCAGAACAATCGCTAAAGTCTAATGAAGATACAGCATTCGAAGAAGATATAGAAAAGGGAAATAAAGTACCTTTAGAATACAACACGGCCTATATATCTTCCATATTTAAAAAGGGCGACAACACGTGCTGTGACAATTACAGGGGACTAAGTGTCATTCTAGCTACAGCTAGAGTCCTCGGGAGGGCTGTAAAAACCAAAATACAAGATAGCGTGACAGAAGTGAGCGAAGAACAAAGCGGTTTTAGAACCCATAGATCCTCTTTGGATAAATTGTCATCCTGCGACAAATAATAAGAAAAGCAAACGGCAAAAGAGCAAGAAAGAAATACATTGATCTGGAAAAGGCATACGACAATGTTCCCAAAAACAACATATGGCCGGCAATGCGAAGATTAAACATTGAAGAAAAATTGATTAGTGTAGTTAAATAACTGTATACAGACACATCACGAAAGATCAAAATTGGAAAACTCATGAAACAGAATATAAAAATAAACAAAAAGGTTTTAAACAATATCACCATTACTATTTAAAAATATATAGATCAAGTTATAGAGGAATGGTAAGATCGATGCTCAGGAAAAGGGATGCTTATAGAAGAGAATTAACTTCAATCACTCTTTTCGCAGACAACGGACTGAAAATAAATGTTAGCAAAACGCAATACATATACATATGTGTAAAGGAGGAGAAAAAACCGATCTCGATAATGACGATTAAAACACTGTAATAATTTTAAATACCTGGGAGTAGTTATACGCTCAGCGCCATTACTAAGTACGAACTCCCAATTTTAAATATTTCTGATAATCAAATAACAGTATCTATAATATTATACTTTCAGAATTTTTTATTTACTTTAAAGTACTGTATTTGAAAATGCAATAAAAATCCGTTAAAAATGTAATTACACTACCCTCGACAATGGTGGCTGATGAAGATGCAATGTAATTTCCGCGGATTATGATGAACGTAAATTAAATATTCAACAATTAGAATAACCTAAATATTGCCTATCTTTAAGCAAAAGTATCCCTGTAACCTTTTCCCAAGGTGAAAATAATAAACATGATTATTATTAAAGATCCTTTGGAAACATATGTAAAAAGTACCCGGTGCGTACTTAGCAATGGCACTGAGTGTATCTGCAGACGGCAAAATAGCAGAAAATGTGAGCAACAGAATAAGGCTAGGGACATGTGTAATTTGGAACAGGAACTTGACTAAATACACAAAGAAGAATATTTTTCATAGTATTGCAGAAAACATCGTACTGTATACTAAAGGAGTTTCTTCTTCTTTAATGGGTGCCAAACCAATTTTTTAATTTATAAACCTTCAAGTAGGCCATGCCGATTGTTAAAGTAATGTTATTTAAATCAGATTTGTTTAAAAAAACTATTAAAGAAGTTATCCCCCTTTAATAGCGTGTGATAGGCCAGTTTTTAAATTTATAAATAATAATGGTAAAATTTCCAATATTTCCATGAAGAGCGTTTATCGTATAGTTAGTTCACTAGAAAAAGAAATCAAAGGGTACTCTAAAAATAAACAAATTCAGGAAAGTCTAAAGGGAGAAGGTGAAATCAATACACATTAACGAATTAGATTTGTAACGGATGATCTTTCAGGTAAGAGACCTATTTATTTTAACCTGACCGTTAAATTGAATGGAAAAGATTTTATCTGTTACGTTTTGATTTCTTATCATTTCGAGCAGGTGTTTCTTGCAATTGGAATGTCTACCTCAAATATAAGTATTGCAAGCCAATATGATAAGGCACAAGTACTGCTTTAATACACCTGAACAAATACTTACTTAGAGACTTATGATAACCTTGCCGGTTATTTAAAAAGATTCAAAAATTGGGAAAATAATTAAGAACGAGGATATGTCATAACTCATAACGTAATGTAACCAACTGTTGGATTATTTGTATTAGGGAACCTTGTATTTTCTCTGCGAGTTTAAGCAATAGTAATTTTTACTAATTTATAAATCTTGGAGTAGCCTACGAAGATTGTTAAGCAATACAACAGTTTTTGTTATAAAAAAGGTTTTTATACCTTGCATGTATGTGATACATTAATTTTCAAATGTAAATTTGCAATAAAATCATCAAATAAAAAATGTATAATAAATACTGCAGTAGGCCATGACGATTATTCAGTAATCCTGTTTAAACAAGAAGGGCGACGTTTTTAGTAGATATTGAATTAAAGGGTACTCTAAAAATAAATTCAGAGAAGTTTAAAGGGAAAAGGTGAAATTACATGCTGTAAATTAGATTTCCAAGTAAGACCTATTTATTATAACCTGACCGTTAAATCGAATGGAAAGATTTTATCATTTTAGGCAAGTGGTCTAGTCTACTATTGCAGTCTGCTGATAAAGTATAAGTACTTTAATGCATCGGAACAAATAGCCAAACTTGAAGTATTTATGACAAACTCGCCAGTTATTTTAGTTATTTAAAGGACTAAAATTTCAGAAATTTAACAGACAAGCAAAAGAAAATACATATTTGAAAACAAGAATGCATGTCATAACATCATGTAACGAGCTGTTAAATTAAAAGGATCTGCGTTTCAGGAACGTTTCTATATTTGAACTGTTTTTCTCCGTGAGTCAACGATTAAAGTTCGTTTTAATTCCATTGCCTCATAGGAGTCAAAAATTTTTGATCATGTGATCACTATTCACTCACTAGCAGTTGAAAGCTCGTGACTGTTTGGAGTTTTGCCATAAAATAAATTTGAAAGGAACCTCTAGAAGTTTAAATCTCTATGAATATAAAAATAATTCTAATATTACTATACGTCAGGTCAGAGCGAAGTTAGGGATTGTAGCTGTTTAAGAGGTGAGAGATTTTTGTAAACCTTATCATATTAGTGCAATCTTTATGCACGAATTTGAGATATTATGGTTATTACAATAGAAGTGCTTTGTTATCTCAAGTTTTGCTATATTTATAACATATGATTAGACAAGTACTTGGTGTAATCAAATTACAAAATCATTTTTTTATAATTCGTGGTATCTAATCCTAAACGTTTATAATTTTTGAAGTAAAAAGGTAAAGGAAAGGTAAAATTTCCTTTGCTTTTGTAGTTTTCTACGCTCATTTTAAATGTCCTTCACAGCAGTTTTTAACAATATAAAATATAAATGTAGTCAGTACCTTCATCGGATTTTAAAAGTTCGACATAAAAATAACAAACAATACGTTATGTATATCAAACATTTACCTTCACTTGTCACTTAAAAGAGAAATGTTAAACTGCACCATTTACAATACGAAGAGAAGGGTGTAATTACCTTTAAATGTCCCGTACGTGGTTGACGTGAGCGACATTTTATATACTGCCAATTTTAAATTCCAATTACTGAGAGTAGATGATGCGCCTTGTTAAGCCACACGTGCTTGTTAGCAAGTAATGATTAACTGACGAAGAGATGACTGACAGTCGATGTCACGTTTGATTGTTAATCATTTTAAAAATAAAGGCACAGTTTCAAAATTCATCGATTTTTATGTATCCGAAGGGGTTCGTCGCAAAAAGCGATCGTATTCAGGATTAGATTTAGTTTTTTCTGTTGTATTTTATCACATATTGGCGTTTAAACTAAAAAAAACATCTTTAACTAGTGTGGACTGGATTGATTGAACACACTTATCTTTCTTACTTTAAAAACTTTCATTAATAAAAACAATTAAATTTACATGATTTAAGTCAACCAGTCCACAAAGTGAAAAGGTGTAATAATTTTTAAAAATAGATGTTTATAGTATCATTACATAAAAAGCAGGGAATTATAAAAATAAAAACAGCAAATGTTTATAGCTTTAGTTAAAACAGGAATTTATAAATGATAAAAAACAGTAACTGCCAACAATTTTCAGATGTGCCATTATAACTAAGGATAACTAAAAAAATAAATCACCAGATTTATGGACGATTTGAGATTTATGCTCACTAAATAAACTTGTGCAAGCTTACGAACAGACGTAAACTTTTAGAAAATATTTTATGTGGGTTTCATATATGTATAAAAATGTTTAAAAAAATATTTCTATATCTGTGATTAAAACGAAATAAATAATTGGAAATTTGTTTAATATTTTCATATTTTGAACGTAAAAATTCCAAGTTTAATTTAGAAATATGTATTATAATTGGCATTGGCACAAAGTAGCAGGCACTTTTAGAGTTAAATAGGACAATTAAATAAACTCATAAAATATAAACAAGTAAGCACTGCCATAGGCGACCTTTATGCTAAAACTGGGGAAGAGAGAGTTGGTGAGTAATGAGGAAAATGTGAATTGGGTTTAGAGAACAAAAGGGCGAAGATTCATTCTATTACGCAAAGATTATTTTGTTTACATTGTTAAATTGCGCACTAGTACATCGACAGGAGATAATCCACAACACATTGTAATAAATGCTACACGCTACAGTATAACATTATTTCATTATCCTTTGCTAAAAATTTAGCAATTGAAGGCGAAATACCCACGGAAAAATAAAAAAAAAACGTCAAGAAACTCGCCACAAGACACGTTCAGAAGATAAAAGAACGATTACGAGAATGACGAACTTAAGCGAACTAATAAAGTATCAAGTATTAAGTATTACAAATCTCCATATATTGCTCCTGAGCATAGTTTACAAATGATCAAACAAAAAAGCCAAATTAGAAGATTGTGGCAAAGAACAGGTCTTAAAAAACCAGTTAAATGCACTCACACTACTCACACATCAAAACAGTAGAGAACTAGATAATTATAGAGAGTACATATACCGAAAAAACGTAGAAAATCTTGAACCTAGCAGCTCTAATCTCTGGAAAGCAACGAAAAACATAAGCCAAAAGATAGAAATAATACCGACTCTAATAACACCTAGTGGTACGTACTCTTCTGCTACTCTTATTTGCAAGTCACCTAGAAAATGTTTTCATATCGAATATCCCAGAACATAACTGGCATACCGTGTACGGAATCGTTAATTACATTGAAACACACCAGCTAATAGTAACTGATTTCGATAGGCCCACATTACCAAACGAATTAAATACATATATACAACAACTACCTATAAAAATGTCTCCTGGCCCAGACTTAATACCAAACATTGTCATTAAGAACTTTACCAAAAAAGAAAAAGCACTGTTAGCTTCTTTGTTCAACGCTTGCTTAAGATTAGGCTATTTTCCTACTGCATGGAAACATGCCTTCATCCTCATGTTCCACAAACAAGGAAAGAACAAACAATACTGCAGTTCTTATCGACCCATTAGCTTACTTTCTACACTCTCAAAATTATTTGAAAAAGTCATCAGCAATCGTTTGAATCTTGTTTTGGCCGAACACAACGTAATTCCACCACCACAATTTGGTTTTCGTGAAGGATACTCGGGAGTCTAGCAGTTACAACGAATTGTAGAAATAATAGAACGTGGATACGAAAGTAAACAATATACAATACCTAGCTGCTTTCCTAGACATAACGCACGCCTTCGGTAAGGTGTGGATTGAAGGACTGAAATACAAATTACTTCACTTACCACTACCTCACTACCTAACTGCAACAATCTTTTCGTTTCTGGAGAACAGAACGTTCTCAGTTCGAATTAACAGCGCCATTTCTAATAAAAAATGTATACATGCAGGAGTGAATCAGGGCAGTATTCTTGGGCCAACGTTATTTAATATATACATGAATGACATACCGAACCTACAACTAAGCAAAACAGGGCTATTCGCTGATGATACAGCAGTCTTTGCACAAAACGAGAATCTCAATACAGCAATAGACCAACCCCAAACATCACTTAACACCCTGAGAAAATGGTTTAACAAATGGTGTATCACACTTAATCCGACCAAATGCTCAGCAAAAGTATTCACTCTCAAACGTATCCCAACTCCACACAATATACACATCGATGGCACACCAATCATATGGAATTCTAAAAGCGAAACCGTCAAATATCTAGGAGTTCACTTAGACACAAGACTAACATGGAGCCATCACGTAAACAAAAAACTCAATCAAGGCTAAAGGCTACACTAGACTGAGAATGCTTTATGCTTTATCCTCTAATCAACAGAAGAACCCCTCTGCGTACCGAATGTACAATCCTGCTTTATAAAACTTTGCTCCGACCCATCGTAACGTACGCCTGTCCCGTTTGGATCACTAAGCCAAAAACTAACCTCAAAAAACGACAGGTCTTCCAAAATAAAATACTACGAATATCAGTGAACGCGCCATGGTATATTTGAAACCAACAAATTCACGCAGAATTAGGAATGGACAGCATAGAACAGTTTATTAAAAAACTCACAAAAAATTCTTCCTCGCCGTTACTACAAGTAACAGCAACATCCTTCAAGAGTTCGGCCATAAAAACATACACGTTCGCCTCAAAAGGAAACTACCACAAGACTTACCATTAAGTTCTAATGAAAGCGACGGTGAAATTAGTGAATAAATAATATGCAAATAATCTCAAAACAATAGTGAGTGATATTTCACTAGGCATCGTGGAAATAGGTGTCCCCACTGACAATCAGGACAAATCGAACAATTAAATTCTTAGATCAAAATAACATCATATGATGTTGATCTGGTAAACCTATAAAAAAAAGTATTACAAATCAACGAGCTGAAAAGTAAGTAAGACACGGGATTAGCTGAAAATTATCATAGCACACAGGAACTAACGTTGCAGAATGTTATGAATTAGACTCCTTGGTTAACCTATTAAGGTGGCAACACTGATACCGAGGTTTGGCAGAAAAATAGTGAGATTGGTAAAATCGTGCGCGAACCGACAACGCTGCTGCCTCCCCTTCACACGCCAGTTAGAATAACCCCTGCTGTAGATTCAGTACTCAATACAATTTTGAACTTGTTAGAGTTGCTACGCGATTGTTGAGAGCGTCTAAAGTGAAGTTGTGTTTGTGAAGTGCGTTCCGAAAATGAATCGGAAAAAGTTCGAGCAACGTTGTGCTAACAAATTTGGTGTAAAGTTTGGCGAATCCGTTACAGTTACAAAGGGCTTATGGAGAACATTTCTTATCCAGGGCACAAATGTTCAGATTTTGAGAGGGCCGAGAAGAAGTGGAACACGAACTTCGTGCGGGAAGCCCTTCAACCTAAAAAACGTGAGTTAAATTTGAATCGGTTTAATATCCATCAGATTTTAACACAGGATTTGAGCATGAGAAACGTGTGCGCCAAGGTGGTTGCAAAGAACCTTAAGGCTGAACAGAAGGCCAATCGGAGGGATGTGTGTCTTGATCTTTTGTACCGCCTTGAGAGGGAATCAGTATTTTTCAGTCGGGTAATCACAGGCGATGAATCATGGATTTTTGAGTAACTAGGGCCCCAAGACAGAACAAAAGTCTTTGAAAGGCTTAGGAAGAGGGTGGCACGTGTGCGACCAGGCATTGCACGCACTTGGATGTTGCACCACGGCAACCGGTCTCCATCAACGAATTTATGGCAGAAAAAAGCATTCCTGTGGTTCCCCAGCCCCTTTATTCGTCTCTCAGTCCCTGTGACTTCTTTTTATTCCCCTGGCTGAAAAACCAGTTGAAAGGCATTCCAGCAGAAACCTTCCAGGACTGTTACGAACAACGGAAAAAAACGCCTCCATCGGTGTGTGTGTGTGTGTGTAGCTACCCAAGGGAACTACTTTGAAGGGGATAACCTTGATTTGTAAAAAGAATGAAATTCATGGTTAAAAGAAAATCAGTCTCATTATTTTTCTGCCAAACCTAACACGTGTTAAAACGACTGCTTTTTTAAAAATTAATTAAACGTATAGCGTGATTTGCCCCAACCAGGCATCTGAACTTTTGCTGACAAAACAGATGTTTATTCACTGGTTTATTAAGAAGCAGTATGTTATATTTTATTGTTAGCAAATATAAAATTAGGTTAAATTTAAGGTTAACTTTGACAGTATGGGAGCATTGCCAACGGTGACTTCCCAATCAAAGCCTGCTCTACGTTTTTCTCGATCTCATGGTATGCAAATACCATGAGATCGAAAAAAAGATGATTCTGAGCAGGCCTTGACTAGTACAACACGATTGGTAAGACTGATTTCAAAATGCGGCAGTAGGTTAGAGGTTATGTAATTGATTCAAAACAGAAAATGCAAGGAAATGTCAAATAAATTAAAACACAAAACAGTATTTATTTAGGGAACAAACTGAAAACTAAGATGAATACATGACGTTAGAGAAGGTGTTCAAAATGTGATCCTTCAGCTTCGATACAACAAATAACTCTTCGTTTCATATTATCAAATGCTTTTTCCAACGATCGCGGAGTAATTGAATTACATGCATTGATAATTGCATCCATAAGTTCTTCTATCGTATGAAATGCATGTCTGTAAATTGTGTTTTTAAGAAAAGGGAAAACGTAATAGTCCATAATGGTTAAATCAGGAGAACGCGGAGCAAAAGATACAATTCGGTCGTCAAAGAATTCCTGCAAGAACCTTATTGTTTCACGACTTGTGTGCGCAGTTGCGTTATCTTGCTGAAAATATCCGTTTAAGAGTTCATCGTCATCAAGTTGTTCAATGAAAGGTCGTACGAAATTATTGCGATATCTTTCTGCATTAACTGTGTCGTGAAAAAAGATAGGGCCAATAAAGCGTCTTCGTGACATCGCCATCCAAACGCCAACCTTTTGAGGGTGCAAAGGACTCTCTACCAACTCGTGGGGATTCTCAGCAGACCACAATCGCATATTTTGTTTATTAACATTAACAAAGAGTGAACCATGCTTCATCTGAGAAAAAGCACTTGTCCAGGATATCATCATTATTTAAATGATTCAGGAACCATTGACAGTACTCGGTTCTTTTACGAAAATCTGGTGGTAAAAGTTGTTGAACTGCAGTTATCTTGTATGCGATCATATGCAAATCTTTCTTTAAAATTGTTTGACAAGTACCATATGACAACTGTGTTTGTTGTGAAAGCCTACGAATAGATTTTCTCGGGGAACCTTCCATTCTTCGTTGCACATCTTGGATGTTTTCTGCTGTTCGCTTTGTTGGACGGCCACTACCGGTTTTGCGGGTTACACTGCCCATTTCACGGAACTTATCAACACATTTATGTATTTGTATCAACAATTTATGATAATTCACTGCAAAATCCGGAAATCTTTCACGAAATTCCTCAACACAAAGACCAACAGAATATGACCATTGTCCGTTTGCCAGTTTCTCGCCATTTCTGAAATAACTTTCCAGGATAAAGGTTTTGTGCTCCAAAGCAAACATTTTGAAAAAATTACACTAGTATTACAACGATAATCTTAAATAATTCTGGAAACAAGATTGCAAAACTGACTTACATTTGAAATGTCACTGTCACATTATAATTCCTAGGCATTCTAGAACCAGTGTAGCCAATCGTGTTTACTAGTCAAGGCCTGCTCAGAATCATTTTTTTTTGATCTCATGGTACCTTAAAAAGAACGAACGGAAAAAGGCGAAATCATACGATTGGTGGATACAAAAGGAATGCAACTAAAAACGGTAATATTCTAAACATTCTAAACCTAAAGGATAAGCAGATATTGATAAATAGAAAAATATCAAACAAAATCGAATTTAGCTAAAGAAGAATAGATGAAACAAAAATATGATGCGACTGAACAGCCCAAGGACAACACAATTTAAATTCAATTTACGTAATACACACAAACTTAAAGAAATTACTTTCGCGAATAGAAAATCAATACCGTTCACAACACAAAAGACAACAGGATTATAACTGACGTAATAACTGAATAGTTATATGGAAAATTTATGTAATAAGAAACTGTCCGATTATAAGAAATGGCACTCAGAATTAAATGCTATGTGTGAGCACTATATGAATGAAATTCTAAACAATAAAACGACCGACACCGACAGTAAACAAATTAAAGCTCTTAAAATGTAATTTTTAAATTGCCTGGACAATACACACAAAAAATCAAGAATAATGGAGAATTTTCTCCTGTCAGAAATATGGTCAGCCATGACTGATAACGCACGAAAAATTTCAAGGAAGGCGTGAAAAATGAAGAATAAAACGCAAAGCTAAGCAGAAACGAAAGTATTTAGATGCCCATGTGTTCCTCACTTTCTTCGTTTTAATTAAAGAAAAGAAAACCTAAAAAGCCACGATTTTCAGGATTTTTCAGCACTTTTCCAGGCTTTTCAAAGTTACAGGTGATAAGAACAGTGGCGTAGTGAGGCTTGCGCGGGCCCGTGTGCCGTGCCTCAAACTACCCGCGGGCCCTTGTCTTTGCCGTCAAAATAATAACAATAAAACCCTTAATAATAATAATAATACCATCAACAATATCCAGGGCCGCCGAGAGAAATTTTCGGGCCCGTTACAAGTCTGTGGTCCGGGTCCCACTTAAAAAAGTGCATCACTTTTGTTTAATAAATAAAAGTCATATAAAACATTAAACATTTCCGACGGTCGGGCCCTTTTCGATGCCGGGCCCATGACAAAAGTTTCAGATGACACCCCCTCTCGGCGGCCCTTGCAATATCATTTGACTAGGTACTTTTATTTTTACATACAAGGTATGGAATAATGGCGTCGTCGTAGCATATTTGAACCTGTGTTTACCTTCTCAAAAATAATGAACTGAACCCTGAACTCGGTAAGTAAACTGAGTCAAATCAAAGGGCCAAAAACGAAAAAGTAAATATCAGAGCTATGCACGTGTGAAAATAATAAATAATGTATCGTTTTGCATTTTTATCTAAATTCGGTTCGACTTAGTCAAAATAGGTATAAGTATTCGTTAGCGGGTCGGCGATCTCTTTTCTTTGCACTATTGATCTATAAAGAAATAGGAAATAGCATTATGTTTCAGTATTCCAGTAACCAGTAACATATTACAGGGGGCTGGCTGACGAGCCTCCCTGAGCCTGCCTGCGGGCCCATGTCTTTCGAACACCCTGAACACCCCCTCACTACGCCACTGGATAAGAAATCATATATTAATATAATAAATAGTTCTAAAATTCATAACAACACTTCAGGGAGAAAAACATGGAAGAAGTGAATACCATCAATTTTTGTGTTAGTATTTTGGCTATTTTCGTGATTGCTAACGCTTTTTTGAGGAGGATTTAATAACATTTGATTATTAATAAAAAACAAATTTCTTTTGACTCAGGAACATCTGAAGTCTTTGTTAAAAGCCTGTGTGGGGTTTGACTTGAAAGAGAAAATAGTTTGTTTGATGAGGTTTTTAGTGATGTTGGACGATAATAATCTTGATAAAAATAAACCACCTAGTGGCTTTCAAATTGATGGATTATCTCAAGTATTTCCTGCTTTAAGCCGGGTTCTCATTAGTCGATTTCATTGCTCAACGAGACTGAATCTATCCCATTGAAAATACAATTGAATGTGAAACTTGTTCACACGATCCAAGGGCATTGAACATTCAGTACAGAAAGGGTTAATTTTTTAAAATGGCTGCAAAGAAGAAAATTGTGCGTGCTGGAGTCCGTATTGTGTGTATCTAATATTTAATAAACCAAATTAAAAAGAGAAAAACAAGAAAACTTCGACGTTGGTGGGCCAGGGAATGGATATTACGACGGGGATATGAAGGTGCTTCGGTAAAGCTATTACCAGAACTAACTGCAAATGTGTACAGAAACCACTTAAGAATGAGCGAAAAAAAATTTGAAGAACCTCTACAAAAAGTATCGCCTATGATACAAAAAGAAGATACTGTTCTGAGACAGGCTCTTCCTGCAAGATTTGTTTCAATATAATTGAACTCTTGTTCTTGTTCAATTTTATTGAATCAATCCCGTTGATCAACCAAAGTAGACCTGCCTTCCACTTTCATTGAAACGAAAAATCATTTCTTTAAAAATATGAAAGTTTCAATTCTTGATATCGCTATATATCGAGAATGGCCACTCCTATAAAAAAAGTAATTGAACCTTTTCGGTGAGAAATTGCATGAGCTACAAATTCGATAATAACTATTTTTGTAATAAAACTAACCGTTAACGAGATATTCGCAAAAAACGTTGTTTAGAACCGTTGACCCCACGTAACATTTTTAGCAGCGCACCAATCGATGGGGACTTTTGACGTTTCATTTAGGACTATAATATGAAGGCCCACACAAAAATTCAGCTCAATCGGAATTATTCCGAACTTTGGACATTTTTCTGTGTATTTTGACGGGACTATTTGGTTGGTTGAACACTTGAAAGCTCCTCGTATACTGAGTCTAACAAATAAACGTTCAAACCAGTTTTAAAGAATGTGTGTAACATTTAATTACTTCTGATTGATGCTTTTCATTCTCTAAAATTTTTTATAAAATTGTAATTCTTTGAAAATTACCAACGAATCGATGGTAAGCAGTGCCTAAGCTCGCCTCGTTAATAAAGAAATTAAAAAATAAACAGAAGAAACGATTAACTTACCGGTTCCAGTATGCATTGTTCGTCAAGAGGAAAAAGCGGTTTTTGAGATGCAGGCCTGCTCGCTAAATAGAAAGCAGATGCCGCTGCCACCCCTGTTAGTGCTAAAGCCCCGGCACCTCCACCAATGTAGTGCAGGTATTGGTCCATTTCTTCCACTACAAAAATTAATAAACTATTTAGTATTACACAATTAACATTTATTTACAAAAATAAGTACATTTTAAGTTATGATCTAAGCAGAACTGGCTCGTTAAACAGGTAAAACAAATTCGTCCATATTACTTTATTAATTATACGTTGCGGTAACATCACCTGATGAAGGGTAATTTTGAATAAAACGAGGGTTTTACTATGCATATTTATTTAGCATATGAGCGATTTTGTTTGGTTTGTAAACAGAAAATGTCTAAAATTAATCCAGTTTAGCTGTATTACGTACGTTTCATTCTGAATAACACCACGTGCAAGATTTAAGGTTATAATCGCATTCAAGGTCAATGTAGAATGTAGGAATGGTTAACTAACTAGTTCACTAACTATCCGTTGTGTGGAGCAATTACTTTAAATTCTAAGTAAGTACTACTTTTTCGTATGAATCAAAACAGGCACTACAAATTAAAGTGCCGAAGGAGTTTATAATTTTTATTTTAAAAATTCTTAGTGGATTCAGAAAAATAAATTTATTTTTAAGATTGTTTGTTAAAACTGGTAGTTAACTAAGTAATATTTAAACCACGTCCCTTTTGCATGTAACATTTAAACTAAACCGTCAACTAAAGTTTGTCTATTAATACTGTTCAATAGGTGTGTTGATTATTGGCAAAAGCTAAGGTTTTTCAATGTTATTATACCACATATTTTGGTATCAAAACTATTCGCGAACTCAGTTTATAAAAATAAACTCTTTGTAGCTTGCCTTTTAAACGTCCAATTCTTGAATTAAAGGTACCAGAATGTCTCCAGCAATTTTTTAAATAAAAATCTTGTTATATTTGTGTAATACACTTAGCCTTGGTTTATGAGGTCCTACAATTTTATACTTAATAGGTCATCAAAGGCTGCATTTTTAAAGCCTTCAGTTCAGTAGCCTGTGTAACATCTAAACCTCCACATAAAAACCAATAAATAAAAGGAAATCGATTACTTACGAATCGTCCTTAAATAGGACATCATGTTTTTCTGTATATGTGGCCAGTTCTGTTATTTTTATAAAACTGGCACAAACGAGGTTATATAAATGTACACCGGAACTGGCATATATGAGATTTTGTTCCTGATATACGTATATTTATTCTGGGTAATTTGTTTTTATCAGTTGTGTTATCATAGGTCGTGTTTAGATGAGTCTAACCATTATTTTTGTCGGCTCTCATTAAGCATGTACATACAATGATGCGAAATGAACTATGAAGTAGTGGCTTAATCTTTTTTATAGTTGCTAGAAGATTTATGAATGTTTATTATGTATTAATCGTTTGAATGTGTAACAGTACGAGATCAATAAGTAAGGACTGACATATCTGTTGTTTTCAGTCCAATGATTTATTTATGTAAGTTTATGTTAATGATTACAGCAAAAACGAAGATAATTTATTATCAATAGCCAATAGCATTAACATTTTAGCAACAATTTTAATTAACATTTCATTATAGAATTGTGGAAATTAATTTACTTATCTTTACATTTTATAATATATTTTCCAAATGTTATTGATGGCGATTAATAAAAACTTGACTCACGGAACACACTTTGTCATGATTATATCGTACAAAGGTTTTTACCATAAAATGTTTATTGATTAGATGAATTTCTATAAAACATGTAAAATGCGTACATTACACTTGTTTTATTTCTTCCAAAAATTTAATCATATTTTCAGAAATTGTTGATGTTTTTTCAATTTCAATGCACAAACTTAATTTCACCTGCAAATATTCACTGCAATCTTTACTGAAATATCTCATACTGATATTAAAAAAAGGGTGACTCCTAAACATAAGCATAAAATCAATAACGCAAGTTTAACCATACCCTTGTTGATCATTGATTATTTTCCTGTGGTTTTTCCAGTTTATGGAAATCAATAGTTGTAACGAATGTTGTGGTTGACATGTTTTTTACTTATAATTTTTTAATTGAAGAATAAACAAAGTACATAGTTTTAACCTAAAAGTTATACAAGGGGGATATGAGTTAGAACGTACTCCACTAATACTCTCTGTTTTTCCAAATTTACCATTCAAAATGGGGTATTCTTTGAAGGCGGATTTCCGAAATTGGTCGAGTTACAACGAGATTTTAGATTAGACATTTAAGGATTCGCTCGCTCCTTCCGGGTAATATTTTAAAACGCAGTTTAATTTTATTGTTATCTAGAAGACTTTCAGCAAATTTTTGTATGGTTCCAGGATTACCTTTTTGACGGCGTTTAAGGTTTGGGGATGTCTTAGTAGTAGACAATTTTTTAAAACTCTGTGTTTGAACTTTGAGCATCATCAAAAAGCAGTCCTTTTTCACAGACTAAGATTTAAAATGGTTTAAGTGAAATAAACATAAAACGATGAATTTAAAACATAGTCAAAATATTACAATTTTCTGAAAATATTTTTGCTAAATGTTTCTAAAAGGCGTTTTAATTTTTAATTATGTAATCACAGTCAAATTTATCGAATTTTTTTTATGTGGGTTTTACGTACGCCAAAAGGCTTTAACACGAGAGGATATCAACTCAAAAAGATAGTAGCTTATGACAAGCAGCTGTGGTATAAGCTGGCTTAAGTTAAGTCTTTGCCTTAAACTTGAACTGAAATACGGACCTTTTAACAATATTAGAGAATGCATAATATAAATAAATAATTTCCTACTGAGATCTCATCATTCTCAGTAGGAAAGCAGTCGATGGAGAAGGCGGTTTCCGCAGGCAATAACCCATATAGGGTCGAGAAGCCACCTAAGTAAAGTAAGTAAGTAAAGAGGATGCATAAATAACTTGGGATTTCAGCGCAGATTTGAGCAGAAGTTTTAGTTTCAGTGGACTAATGAGGCTTAACAAAATATATCGTGAATCGACTTAAGCCATAGTGATTATGAGCCTTCTACATCGCTTGGCCTTAAAATTTAAAGTCTACTTCAACTACAAATTTGTATGGGTATCATTGTACTTTTATGATAATCTGCAGTTTAAGTTTTAAGTAGAACCTGAAATGTCGATTTACTTAAAATTTAAATGTGGTTCAAACCCAAAAATACCATACCAATACAATGGTACCAAAAATTTCAAGCTTAAAACTTCCAAGATAGTGTAAATAATTCTAATAAGTCGACTTAAGCTAATTATCAGTTTAAATTATTACTGAAATGTTGCCTTACTGAAAATTGAAAATAAACTTAGAGTGCAAATTTTGTTAGTTATTTGCACCACCTATCCTTGAAGTTTCAAGCAAGTTTAAACCAAAAATACCATTGTATTGCTTCGGCATTGATTAATTTAAACTTAAGTCTAAATTGTAAATGTAGATGGCCTTTAGCATTCTTTTAAACTACGACTTACGTTTAGCACAAATCGAGTTAAGCCGTAATTTAAGCTAAGTTAAGCTAAGCTTTTGCTTAAACTTTTTTTGTTTGGACAGCAGGGCCTATTTAGGGTTTTGCCTATACTGTTAAAAACTGATAGTTAATGGACTCAGCTTGAATCATAAACTCAAAAACCTTATGAGCGTTGTGAAAAATTGTAATTTTATTAAATTGCATTTATTGGGGATTCGGTCTGTTGAAAGTAAATATTCTTCCTTTTCTTATCCTTTTCGCCAAAAATTTTAAAAAACATTAGAGCAAGCGTAATTATGAAATGAATTAAACGAGTTAAATGTTTAATACATTTTAATGAATTATGAAAAATGAAAAAAATCACCACCGCTGAAAAATACTTCCTCAAAGGAATAAATATTTAAAAATGTTTTATGTTGATACAAAAGAGACGATAAAATCAAAATTATTTAGCCTGATCGCTATGGTAAAATCACATATTAAGTGCTTATTTTCTTTTGCCTAAAATTTTATACTTTTTATAAGAAAACTGCTAAAATCCACACGATTGGATTTTCCAACACTGTATATTTAAATATTTTCTGTACTTGTAGGTATTAATAGAAACAATGTTCTTACAAAGAGAGCACAGAAAATGTCGTTGCATAAACAATTGTGATTATGTCGTGTATAGAATTTGTATTAAAACAAAATTGACTTTGTAATGAAAGCCCAACAAAGAGAGTCTAGGAATAAACCTACCCATGTGAAAATAACAAAAACCTACAGTTAAACGACTTAAGGGAAAATCCTACCCCCTCTCCCCCTTCCATGTATATAACAACAATTTATACTTATTTTGAAATAATCCATAATGTGAAAGGAACACGTTTCAAAACTAAAAAATATTGAAGAATTTTCTTTACGAGAATGGACTTGCCGAAGGGTTTGGACAACTTTGTGTAATTAACATCACTGCTACAGAACAAATTTCCGGAAAATAATAGAAATACGCAAAAAATTTTCAGGTAGATTTTATTATTTGGTTTTATGGAAGGGGAGGATGTCCCCTGAATAATTGTTGATCTGCCTCGAAGATTGGGCCTACGGATTTGCTCAAAGTAAAAATTGTTCGTAGCCATTTTACCCTCTTTTTTATTTCATCTTCTAATTTTCTCAGTCATAAAAATAAAATATTATTTCAAAAGGTTATGCTTGCAAATTTCATTGAAATCGGTTAAAAATAATGAAATTATTAAAGTTAGAGTTTGTTATAAATTAATTTAACTCTTAATACATTTCTGAAAGTATACAAACGAGCACATAGGCGTCGAATCCATCTGGGACTAGACTTAGACTTATTTACACAGGTTCTATTAAGTATATAATTGTAAACATAAATACTAACTGTTGTACGATACATACGTAATTCGTTAGAGAATTACATAGCTTCGTGCAACAAAGAACAATCAGTGGGCTGGGCTGTTCTCGGTAAGTAATAATTAATATGTGAACATAATATTTACTATTGTTCATAAGCAAAGGGGGAGGGGGCATAAAAGAAAATAGGAAAATGTGGTAACCAAAACTTTTGCACACACAAGGTCAACTGTGTTAGTTTATAAAGATACGCCCAAAAGCTGTATAACTGTTTTTCTTGACGTACGGTATTCCACTTTTAGATTAATCTTTTTTAGCTTTTTCTAGTTTAAATGTGCGCCATTATAATGCCGTAAACTCGGCGCCTATGCAAACAAGCATACACAGAAATATATTATTAGTCCAGTCAAATGGTAGTTAGAAGTGGAAAGTTCTGGTGTAATTGTTTTTAGTGGCTTACTTTATGTTTTTTGGGGTGCTGAACACGAATCTGAAGTTGTCCAACAAAATTTTTTTCGGCAAATATGAGAAATCATCAAAAAACCACTAAAAATCACAGGTTTTTTTGGTTTTTGGCTTATAACTTGCAAAGTAAGCTTTTTGCGCAAAAGGTGATCCTATATTAAAATAAAGACCTACAATTCATATTCTTATCATTTTTTTGTATGACATATGGTTTCCGCGCAAAGGGAAAATAATTAAGGACTTAGTTCTAATTGCTTAAAAATTGAATATTTATGCAAACTGTATTAGGATACATATTTTGAACACACAAATAAAAAGTGAGTGAAAAAATAAAGGTGAAATGGAATTATTTATGCATAGTTACCATCAAGTACTTCAGGGAATTCCGGGTCATCCTCGTCTTCTTCGATTTCAGTAAGCGGCATGTTATTGCAACTGCTTTCGCAGTTCGCACACATATTGGAGTACTTGAGGCCTGCTTTTTTGCATCCACAGTTTTTCTGGCAGGTTTTCTTGCATTTGTAAGAAATAAGTTTCAAAACGGCTTGAGGTGCTGGTGGCTGTACCGTGGTTACCTACTGGCTCCAGACCATCTTTGGTTTTCTTCCAACCCCATTGTTCAGGATCTTTTTCATTCCCAAACCATTGTTTGTTTGCTCGCTCAGTATATTTAGTACCTCTGCAACTTTCTTCTTCAGGGTAACCATCGAACACAACTACGGCATTGTCCTTGTACTTGGACTTAACAAATGAAACGTAACTTTCACAAATTGATGAAAATGATTGGCCCCTGCTCCACACGACTTTATGCAGGAAATATCCTTCATCTATGACATACACACACCCTTGGATATATGCCTGTTCAGTTGGTGTAAATGCTTTGTATAAAGCAGACTTGGTTCCTTTTCGCATACCACAGTCGTCGAAAAGAGGCAATGGATACGGGCACAATTCGTATTTTAGAAACTCTTCAAGTTCTTCATCAGATTGTTTAGCAATCGTGATTCTGTGAAAAATATTCGTCGGATTGATGGGGATAGTTTCATCATGTATTTTGATTGCATTGTTCATCGTAGCAAGTGGCAAAACCCTGTCTTTCCTGTACAATATAACATTTTGAAAATCACCACCCACAATTCTATCAATTGCGAGGAGACCAATCTCCTTGTCCATGTGACAGTTGATGCTGCTGTCTTCTACAACACCAGTGCTAAGAGACAAGATTTCTCGGGCATCAACTTTTTTGTACCACTGCTATCTTTTTTAATCCTTGCCTCTCTCCTCTCCACGTGTTGTTCTGAACTGGTGAATGCTACCCCACACATCTTCTCCATTTCTTCGCAAATAAATATTTTGGAGGGAACTCATTCCTTTTGTCCACCTACAGAGGATACTTTCGCTGACCCCACGACCATGAGTCAGCCCCCCAGCAATTTTTATTATTCTCATGAGGGACTGTTCAATGGTCATATCTGTCCATATTTCGCACCAGAATTTGCTGGTCCTTCGAACAGCGAACCCGCCACCCGTGAACTTTTCATATTCCTCAGCGTTCATTTTGTCTTTCAAAATGTGCATGTCTTGTAGGTACAGGTGACAACATTTGGCATTTAAGAAATGTCCGCTAGCGTGGAAGTACGGGAGAATAATAAGTAGGTACGTTAGCAAATGCTTACTTTTAGTGTTATGAACGGAAAGACTGTAAAAAAATGTGTTTTTGCTATTTTCCGAAAATTTCTGATTTTCACCGGTTTTTCAAGGCCCCTTTGCGCGGAAACCATACGTCATACAAAAAAATGATAACAACATGAATTGTAGGTAATTTTCTCGTCCTTATTTTACTATAGAATCACCTTTTGCGTAAAAAGCTTCAAGTTATAAGCCAAAAACCAAAAAAACCTGTGATTTTTAGTGGTTTTTTAATGATTTCTCATATTTGCCGAAAAAAATTTCATTGGACAACTTCAGATTCGTGTTCAGCACCCCAAAAAACATAAGGTAAGCCACTAAAAACAATTACACCAGAACTTTCCACTTCAAGCCCTTTTTGAACATCATTTGACTGGACTATATCTAGTTATTCCACAGGCTTTTTCTGCATTTTCAGATTGTTTATAAATTTGTATATTCTCTGAATGTTGGTCATGGCAAATTTCTTGGAATTTTTTATTCTTTTTTTGTAGGTTACATTATTTTATTTACATTTAGAAAACAGAAATGCAACCGCTTTATTACAAACTGGGAACGCATAAGTAATAGAATAATAAGAGTTTATATGAACATTTTGGGATATAGGACAAGTATACTAGGAGTATATGCAATAAATGACCATGCACCAGTTGGTGTAAAAGAAGAGTATCTTGAAAAAATGCATGAAGTAGACTCAATAATAGGACGATATGGAGAAGACACTATTAACGACAATGGTACTAGGCTAATTGATGTGTCAGCAAAATTTCCTACGCATAACAAGTGGATATTTTAATCATAAAGAGATACATAAATACACGTGGAGACATGAGACAAGACAGTTAAAAAGCATTATGGATTATGTAATCACCAAACAAGAAACGAAATTAAAAACTTAAGATGTGCGAGTACATAGAGGAATAACTTGGGGAAGTGGTCACTTTCTAGTAAAGGCAAAAGTACCTACTATTTCCTTACACAAACACAAAGACTAGGAATTAAGAGTCCGACGACCAAGATTTGACAGATATCTAGAACATAAAATATAGCGTTAGTAGCCTAGAAAATGAAAGTACTAGATTTCTGTATAAAAGAAGATTAGACTAGGAGAGATCAAGTTTCAAGATGTCACAGAACTATTTTGACAATTTTCTCAAAAAAAATCTTATGTGAGGGTATAAAACTTTTGCACGGTTAGAAAGAGAAAAAAAAGGACTATCTACTGCAATTGTCAAATATGCAAGTTCCTATTTAAAAAAAAGGGCGATAACGTCACCGTAGAAAAATGACTGTCGCAAAAAAAATTCGATTCCTCTTAAAATATGCACCGTAATTTAAATCGCTATACCTGTCCGAGCGTTTTTCCAAAAAACAATTATTTCAGTAGATATTGAATTTGTTCCATACTTTTGTACCACACTGTATATTAGGGCCAGCATTGAAAAATCAAGCTGATCGTGGGGCAAATTTCTGTGCCCAAAAAACAACGCAATTTTAGGACTCTTCTTGGTTTTTTCAAAATATCTCAAAATCGGACTATAAATAGCGACGCTATGGCTTGGAGCGTTTTTTGTCAGTCAGCCTGTATAGGAGGACGACAATGTACGGAAGCATGGAAAATAATTAAAAGTCTTAAGGGCCCCTGAGACGCTCGTGATTCGTTCCAATTTTACCCGTACCGTCTAATAACGCACGGGTAAAACAGAATGTGTATGCGCAATTCACGCGTGAAAAATTGAAACGAGCACGGCACGAGCAAAATCCAAAATAATTTGATTTTCACTGTGTGACGTCACACCGTTCGGGTAAAATTGAGTAAAAACCGAACGTGTATTTGTATGACCAGGTGGTCACTGTTCATGCAGACTGCAGACCAATTCTGATAAGCGTATTTGTGAGGTTGCATTTAATTTATACAAGTTAAATAACTGCGAACGGACACGTTTCTTCCTTTGGAGCAATAATATAGCAATACTAACAGCACAAATTTTGTGTTTTAGCTTCATCTTGTATTTGGTATACTAGCTGTACAACAAGCCTGTTCATTCAAAATTGTACCTTAACATCGAATAAAACAACGAACGTGTAAATGCGCCTTACCGGTTCGAGTAAAATCGTCCGTTTCAATCCTGAGCGGGTAAAATTGGAACGAAGCACGAGCGTGTCAGGGGCCCTTAAAGAAAGAATAAAGAAAAATGCTCTGTATCAAGTATATCACCGGCAGTTTGGGAAAACCACCATAAAATTCTTTTAACAGAAACACAAGCAGTTTTTAAAAAGAAAATGAATGAATATTTGCATATTATAGTACATACAGGACTCGCCCATTAACATACATCTAGACACTGTAAAAACTGCAGTTAGATTCTTAAAAAACAACAAAGTTTATGGACCAACATCAATTCTGGCTAGCAACAGCTATTTAAAAACTTATAAATGGAGCAAACTTGTCCGAAGACTTTAAAATATCACGTATATCATCAATATACAAAAGTGGAAATAGGAATGTGATTGCAATAATTACCGTCCTATTTCAGTTACTAGCACTTTTAGTCGGCTATATGGACGTATATTAAGGAACAGACTGGAACAAGAATTTAGATACATGGAAGGATGGAAGCAAAATAATCGGTCCAATCGGGCTTCAGGATTGGACGGTCAACGGTCAATTTTCAGTGAAATATGTACTCATAAAAAACACAAAGCTAAGTTAGTATTCAGTTATTGTTATTAGGGTTGCTAGGAATGCTGGATTCAAAATTTTCATTTAGAAAACAAAGTGTTCGGAATTAATAATTGGATGGTAACAAAATTGACTACAAATAAGGTTTTTTTAGTATCAAAAACGTATTTTTTCCTGAATTTTAAAACACCCAACAGGGCTTCCTCTCAAGTGATGTTCGTTGAACTGAAGTAAATTTTAATTTACATATACGAAGATTGTTCAATAAAAACACGTTTGGACTCTGGACTGCGCGGCCTCGACTTCATCGCCACGACAACGGAATTCAGCTGTTTATATTGATTGTTTAAGTACTAGTAACGAGTCTGTCAACATTATTTGCTGGTTGCTTCTTTCTAAGCGTTGCGATTAAGTTGGAAAGTGGCATTTATGATAGAAAATCCATCCAAAGAGAATCTGCGTGCTGTTATTCAATTTTTGACCACCGAAGGGCGTCAACCGATGGAAATTTATACGAGAATGAAAGCTGTATATGGTGATTGTAGTTTTTTTTCATACGGCAGTGGTTGAATGGTGTAATAAATTTCGACAAGGAAGGGAATCCACTAAAGATTTAGTCCGTCCAGGACATGCTCGATGAAAATGTGAGACAAAAACACGCGCACATTTAAATTACAGGACTTTCTGAAATGTTGAGCGTCAGTGTGGGAGCTGTTCATTCCATTATTCATAGTCTTGGCTTTCACAAAGTTGCTGATCAGTGGATTCCACGACTGCTTATTGATGAGTGAAAGAATTTGCGTTCGGCCTTATCAGCACATCATTTGATACGCTATCAACAACAAGATAATGCCTTTTTGCACCAAATTGTTGCCGGCGATGAGTCTTGCTGTTATCACTACAAACGCCAGAGTTTGCAGTGGAAGCATGCAGAATCTTTTGATTACCAAGGTGTATTGCTCTTAGATTTTAAAGAACCTGGTGTCAACATCAATGCTGAATGATATGCAGCCACCTTAAACTGTTTTCGTGCCAGCATCAAGAACAAACGAACGGTGTCATTCTTCTGCACGATAATACTCTCCCCCATGTAGCCCAAACGATTCAAGATCTGCTTGCTCCTATACGTTGGGAGTTCTTACAACATCCATCTTACAGTCCCGACTTGTCTCCGTACGATTTCCATGTGTTTGACTCATAAAAACAATCGCTAAAAGGGGGGCGATTCAATTCGGACGCTGGGGTAGAATTTGCTGTTAACTAATGGTTCAGCTAACAGCCGTAGGAACTTTACTCTTTACCAGTAGGGAATCTATAGATAGATTAGTGCACCAGTGGGACTCATGCCTTAATCTTAATGGAGATTCTTTTTAATTCATTGAATAAAAATTGCTTTCCGGTCTCTAAATGTGTTTCTATTGAACAATCCTCGTATAAACTGGCACAACAAATGTGCGAATTTTCAAAATTCAAGATTTATGAGATTAAATGTTTACTCAAAAGTTAGGTGTCCTATAAATTTCAATCATGTTTATGTTGTACCCGCAGCACAAAAAAGCAGAGGAATTTTCAGTTTCTCTGCGTTACAGGCTAATTTGTACTGCTATTTCAGTGTAATTTACCATTCGGATATTTGAAATCTATATTTTTTAAAAATAAATAAATACACAAGAATAATCATCTATGCGCAGTAAAGATAAGAAAACGTCTCTTGGTTAACCTGCAAATAAATAAAAGTACAGCAGGTTAGTATAAAGCTCCGATAAAAATTTGTATGACAAGCTTGTAATTAACTGTTGGGTCAGTCAGACAGCTATAATTTATAAGAGCAATCAGCTACCGGTTAAAAATATGTATATGATCCGCCTTAGCGCCTACGTACAAGATTTAAAACTGTAATCCTATAAAAAAAATGCATGCTCCGGAGAGAGATTCTGTATACTTGCTAGCCAGTCGGTCTTGTCTTGCCTACTTTCTATTGGTTTTTTATAAACTGATAAAAGCAGTTGATATTTATTACCTTGAACGTGAAATTTTTAACATTCAAATGGGTTCAGTGAACTTTAAGTGCACTGATGCGAAATGTTATATTTTTAAAGTATACAGTTACAAATTTCACAGGTGCGTGATTACTCGGAGAAGAAAAGCACACGCACCCGGATTTCTGCCGAAACTCTTAAATTAAAAAAAAAAAAAACTGCTTTTGGTTCCAACAGTCCTAGCCGGAGAATAGGTTTAACTTTTCTCAAATTGATTAAAATAAAACCACGAGTTATATATTCAAATCTAGAGTTGTCCGAACTGGGCTTCCTGGTTTTTATTGTTATTCGACCACATAATTGATTAGAATGGAGATTAAAGTTTTATATCTTAAAGCGAGTTGTTTCCTTTTAAATCGCTATTTTTTTTAAAATTATTGTTAGGTTGGATAACTTGTAAAAGGCTTTACTTATAGGGAAATCACCATACATTGTATAATTGATATTAATTTTTTTGTACAGTTATTTGATGAGGCATTTTGGCAAACCAAATAAGGGACAATCGATTGTTATTTTATAAGTAACCTACACGTTGTGTTTATTTCTTTGGCGTTTTTGTTTTTACAGAAATATACAAAAGTAGGGGATTACAGCAGAGCTTTGTACCAGAATAGAAATAATTTACAGTTATTGCAATGTAACACTACAACTTTTAAGCTTTCCTTCTAATTTATCACTGGGATAAACCCTAAAAAAGCTGAAAAAAAATTTCCTTGATATTTCATGTTTCTACCCTGAAGAGGTAACTGTAAATACATATTTAAAAGGGCTTTTGGTAAGATAAATCTAAGAAGGCTAAAGTTAAACAAAGGAAAGCAACTGATCAATTTTTGGGGGTAAATCTTGAAATCAATTTAGTAAAGTTTTAATTTGCACTTACAGTTACGCCATCGCCTTTTATATTTTGTTTTTTTAGTTTTGTTCTGGGTAGTTTTAGATTTACATCCTCCTCCTCCCTCTGCGCCACCAATTTGCTGCTTAGGTTTGTGGTGTTTTATGTAATTTTTAGCACTCAACACGATCTCTTCTTTCATTTTCACATTAATATTTCACAACACTTCGTTAAACAAATCACACGGATTTAATTATTCGATAATGATTGGCAATAGTTTTGAAATGTGTCTGTCATAAAATGCAACACGTAGTGTAATAAAATTCGTTTTAAACTTTTATACGAATCGTAATACATCTAGCCTGCATTTTAACAGACTCGTACTCATGAAAGGATGAACTAGAACAGCGCCGCGGTTTTGAAAATTGGAGCAAATTTACGGTAAATCTTCCGGATACTGTTGGGTATCCGGGCGAACGATTTTGGACGATTTAAAATTTTTGGAAACGGTAAACTTTTTTACTTGTTTTTGATAAGAGAAATGGACCCGAAGAACTCTTAGGATGAATAGTTACAGAAGTGTGAGTCGGAAGAATCTCTCATGGACCATATCAGTCAACTCCACCACACTTTCAATACGTACCCGAATTTACGTCAAGCGGCAAACCTGAGGAATGGGTCCTTTGTTTCTTTGTTTTCACATGCATTTTATTGCTTTTTGTGTTTACTCCTAGGAATTTGTTAATATTCATATTTGATGACGGCATAAAACACGCAGTTAACGAGTAAATTACCGTTAGCTTAGGAATAATTTGTTTTAAAGGCGAAAAACGCTTCGCGTTTAACTGTTTTATGTTTTTAGTGAGCCGGCCATTTTAAGGATTCAGCAGCTGCTTTATAATAAAATAACGAATTAGTACGAATAGCTTTTGCGCGACAAAGAAGTTCAAAGAACTTTCAGCGAGCAAACCATTAAAATAACCAAAAGTCGAAATCTTCCTCGCATTTTTGCTATAACAAGCCAATGTAATTAATTATAAAAATAATCATGCCTGAAGATGGTAATAACAAGTTTGCCGAAACGTCTCGATCCTGTTTGGTAATACAACATGGGGGAAATTTTACGTTTTAATTAATTTGATTTGGCGATTTTCGAAAGAGACGAAAAAAGTTACAAATATTAAAATTGGAATTTACATCATCATAAAAGTTTAAGTGCAAAACGAAACGTCTACAGGTAAGTATATATCTGCAGCGTATGAGTAAAAGTTGGTTAATGTAATTACAACTTCCATAATCAATAATCGTAATTATACAACATTAATCAATTAATAAACATTAAGAACAGGAAAAAAACCTGTACACTTATTACAAGGCAATGAACTGTTGCATTTAATACCATCTATTTCCGCCTCCCACTGAAAAATGCCACGTGTAAAAGGTACAGACTTGTGAAATTGCATGTGGACGTCTTAGATTAATTAATTATAGAACAATACGTCTTTTGTAGCACACGTAATCGCAACACCTTGCATTTATTTAACTCATTTGTAACTGTTTACATTGATGATTAATATGATTAATAATTTCATCTCTAAAAATCGTCGTATTTTTGTGCCGATTCTTTGAGATAAATATTAGCATTCGATGGCTAAAAACGAACCCACAAAAAAATTTCCGAATACTACAATTTGTAGATTGTTAAACTGGTAAGAAATACTTGCAAAGGATTTAATCCGAAGTAATTAGTTCTACTTTTATCGCAGTTTATTGGTATGAAAAAAATCCAAGGAGTTTGAACTATGGCCTGCCTGTATGAAATTAATTTTACGAAGAAGGTTACGTAATAGTAAAATTACAGCTTTTAGTCTGCAGCCAATTACAAGAATGGTATTTTAAACGGCACATGCAGCTTTAAATTACACTTTCAATACCTGCACGAGTTAAATCATAATCTTTTTATTGTTTTATCTACCGCCTGCAATTTCTACCTGGTTTCTAAAGTCAACAATTTCTAATGGTACGAGCACTTTTGATTTTTCCTTCGAACTTGTAAAAATTCCTCATTGGAAATTATTACACGGTGGTTATTTCTTGTTTATTTTCAATTTTCGTGGTTTCTTTAATATGCATAAACTTTGCATGTTTGTAAATAACGGTAGTTTAGTGGTTTTGAGAAAGTGTTGTTAAATGATTGCAACAGAAAATTTTCCCTTTTGAAATACACACAGAAAGGCAAGAAAATTGTTTAGTAGAATTAGTAAGGTAAAATTGCAATTTTCGGCCCAATTTATTAAATAAAAAGAGATAATTACTTTCAACGCAAAACGACTCGAAAAAAGAAAATTTTGTGAACAACGAAAAATAAAGTCATGGAAGACTCTACGGAACGACAGTTGATCTGTTAAACGTCAATGTCAGATTTGAAATATGTCATTCATTAGGTAAGTGAGATTTTAAAATTCATTTTAATTTTTTGAGTTATCAACCCTTAATTCTCTAATCGTCCTTAATTATTTTATTAAGAAACTCATACAAAATTGCTGAAATTTACCCAGGGTAAACCACCAATTTTCAGCGTATATAAAGATGTAATTTAAAACGAACATACCACTTAAATTTCAGTTTCTGGATATTGCTAACGAAGACCGTATATCTTCAACATTTTTTAATTCAAAACTTCACCTTGTAATCTTCATGCCAAATACTAAACACAGCACAATTATTAAAGTTTGTTCGGAGTATAACGAGTTGAATTACATGTTAACAGTGGAATTTTGATAATAATGGAACACGCACAAAATTAAACAAAATGGAACCTACTAGGATTGTTGCAATTATGCAAGTTGTGCAACTTTTAATTTAAAAACTAATCATCGAAAGGTAAATTTTGCTATTTTGATTTATACAGCTGTTATAAACAAATGAAGGATTACTTTTTCGAACCTATGAGTGCTACAAGAGGGCAAGGCGTCATTATCTCATTATTGATCGAAAATTATAGTTCTAAAGTCTTTAAAGGACTTAATACTTATGCTTTGCTTGTTAAGATTGGTTGTTTTTGTTGTTTTTCTTTAATTTAATTTTATTCATCAGTAACTAACAATTAATCTTTAATTTTTCGTGCCAACTTTTAAAGGCACAGTAAGGACGAAAATTCTTCGAAAATTACGAGTAGATTCTATTAAAAATAAATAATTTGGTGTGGTTTTTATAAAAAGTAAGCATATCTTATGTGGATTGCCAAATTATATGATTTGTAAGTCGTCTTTTGCGTATTCCTCATTACACTGTTGCTCTTTGAAGAAGCAATTAGCTTAGCTGTTCGTTGAAGTATAATAGAGAAAGGTTAATTATTATTAAACAGGTTGAACTTTGTCCGGTTTCTTTTACTTTAGGCTAAAAACGAGATCGTCCTTCAAATGTCGAGTTCTTCAGGCCTTGAAGCGTTGGAACGTGATAAATGTTGTGGTACCCGGAGGAACTGTTAAAAATCGTCAAAGAACCGCTTGGTATAAATAAACATTCGTACTAACAATAATATAATACCATAGGAAAATAAAAATAAAAAATAATACAGTACCACTACACAATTGATATTACGGTACTTGGGTACCAAGCGTCGACACACGTTGAACCAGTTTTACAAGCGTTTTATTATAATGAAGTGGAACATCCACAAAGTCGTAGGTTGTAGCGCAAGGTTGCCCATGCGGAAATAAAGAAAATAATAAAATCGTGGCCTACTTATTTTTTTGTTACATTCAGAATTACTCCATAAAGAGTTTGTTCACCTTTCCGGGTTATTTTTAGAAGACAAAAGGTACACGGAGGATTTATCAGTTCTGTTATCAGTTCACCTCGGGTTTAACCTCTCTTCAAATGAGATAACCATTTTAATTTTAAAACTGTTCTCGTTTCTTTTCAGAACGCCTCATGAATAATTGACCAGTTCTGTTTGTGAAATTTGGAAAATTTAGTTGCTGATGTCAGAGGGCTCAGAGGCAAGACATCCAAATAAAATCTGTTGGGGGAGGGAGACTTGGATGGATACCATTTTCTTCATATCAGGAAAAAAGTTGGTACTCTTCATTTAAATTTTCCTGCTGATAAGCCTGAAGACCTTATTTGGTGGGATATACATAGATCAGATTTCAATTTGGTAAGTTAAAGCCATTCAAAGGCTTACTTACTCCAACAAATTTGGTCGAAAAGTATGAACTACCAGGGTACCAGGGATGACAACGTAATGGTTGAAATTGTGGTCTTAAAATCACATCCTTCAGAAAATCAGCTGGCATATAATGAAATAAATTAATGAATTTATATTAGTAAAGAACAAAGTTGCTGGTACATCTCAGAAACTTTTTAAAAGACGGCTATTGAGGGCTGTTGGCAAATACGCGAAGGTATCGGGGGTTTATTAATTGCTAGGTCCTTCTGGATTTGCGTTATGCTTCGACGGTATAATAATTCATTATATCAGGCGATATTATTTGCAACTGCACATTACCATAGCAAGAAATAAATCAACGTATTCATTGTTCCCTGGCGATTTCTTAAAAATATCATAAAGGAGTGGAGAATGGGTATTGGTGGAAGCTAGATTCTTGTGCTGATTCACCGTTTCTAGATGGCAATCAAAAAGATTTGCAAAGCTGTACAAACATAAATTTGTTGAGCGTAAATTATGGACTGCCGTCTCTTTCTTGCATTCGTTTAAATGCTTCAGATGGGATGGTCTTTTTATCATGAGATGTGAGAGTAGATCAGGAAACTCCGTTAGTCTTAAGGAGGTCAGTTACCTGAATACATAATGGACCGTATGCTAATGTGATTTAAGGATTTTTAGCCTTTAAGTCTGGACCAACGAGTGGTATAGTGACCAACTGAGGAGGGCATTCACCTGATGTGGGTGTCCGGTTATTATATGGAGTGAATTTTTAACTCCTACACAATTATTGTTTTATTATTACGTATGTACGTGGAAATGTTGCATTGTTAAACCATTGTTTGGATAAGTAATTACCACCTTTTACTGCACTATTTCAATTGCTATTGCCTTGTCTATACTGCATTATCAGATGCTAATATCGGTAATAAATACTTGCTGATGTAATGTATTATTATTTAACAAATTGTTTGCATTCTACTTATCAACAGAGTACGGTTAAAGTCACTTGGTCGTTTTCTAAACAGAAGATTTCTCTCATTATTCTATATAAAGAAATGAAAAGGGGCGAAATGCATCTCTAATATATTTAGAAAGTACGTTTTTAAAACTGAAAGAATTAATTTCGATATTTCGACAACAAATTCGTCAGTAAATTGGGCGAGAAGTTGGATGCATGAGTGCAATATCGAATAATGTTGTGTGATAGCCTGATAATAGTTATCCATATCTATCAGATGTTTATGAACGTCTGGCTTCTACAAATTTTCCTAAATTTTATTCGCATCTATGCATGGAAAATAATTCTGGACTTTAAAACTACTTATCGTAAATTAAATTCAATGACATCTTCATATAGTAGTTTGACAATATACTTTTATGTCTTATGTTTTAAAAACAATTTTTTATAATTGTCTTTTATGAAGAAGTTGATAAAAACCGATAAAAAAAGTCATATAATTGTTAATTGCATTTATTTTTAGAAACAATGGTTTGCTGGGATATTTCCTTAAAGATGAATGGACTTTTTTGAAACCTACAGTTTGTGTTAACTTTGGAATCTACATACGTAACTGAAATTATTGTACTATGACGCGTGCTTGACCAACTATTAGAACGTATTTTCAAGTATTTTACTACTGTTTAATAAATTTAATATAAAATTTTACATCTATAAATTTTCACTAATTTGCTACTTAATTGTGATTAGCTAAAAGTTATAATGGGAGAGTTTTACTTTATACAAATTTATTATTTTAATCTATGTGATGTGGCGGTTCTTGGCATTTCCTTTAGATTTACAACGCACCGTGTTAATAGCTTTATTTCGATGCTAATTTTGCGGAAGTCAAAATAAATAAGACCTCGTACATTCTTATCTATAAAACCATACAGTCTACTTTATCTGTTTTAGATAAGCTGTTACTGCTTTTATATTAGGTAAAAATTATGATGGGATTTAAATACTAAAATGCTAGTCATCAAAGTAGTCATGAAATTGTGCGAGTTGACGAGTGTATCCTAATCTATACACAATATACATAGTTACAAATTTTGACAAAAATAGATAATATAAATACTAATTTATAAATTATAAATTTAAAATCTGCCAAAAGAAGCCCCCCCACAATTAAATTTATAAATCCGAATGAAGAAATTAAACACTTCCTGGAAATGTTTGAGAATCAAAAATTGTTAATTCATAGCTAATTGATGATTTTTGTAATAAGTGATAGTAAAATACTGCGTATGGATATGTTTCAAATAAAAACATTAAAAATTATTCATCTTTAAAATATTAAATTGTCAACATTTTTATAAAAGATTAACACAATTTCGTTACCAAAAATAAGAAGGAAGTTTACTTACTTAAATCAGAAAATGCCATGGTCAAACTTATTGATAGATCACAGTACAATAATCAACACCACAGGAACAATGTTCTAAGTACCTACGGATTTTTTAAATAACTAGCTATTGTGGAAGTGTACCATTTAATAAACTGATACGTGTATCTTATCAGCCTTTACATATACGTAGTCTCTCAGTCCTTCATTAAACTATATCATTTTGTTGGAAGAAACGTATAATTTTTAAATTTGTTCAATAACAACACGAAAAGACGGGCAAAGTACAGAAGTTTATCAACGAAACCAGTAGCTGACCTTCCTTCCCGTAAACCTATTTTTATTTTCTGTATACAAATATGAGTTCTTGAACGTTTTAAAAACTGGCAATAAACTTTGCTTTATTGAGTCTAATCATAATAACCTTAAGACATTCTGATTGTTGATAATTGGTCGATTGTATTAACAAGGTTACTTAATTTTTAATTTTACGGTAATGAAATATATAATTTTTTCGATTAATGATGTAATGTTTGATGTAAAAAAAAATTCGCCCCCGGGTGGGCTCGAACCACCAACCTTTCGGTTAACAGCCGAACGCGCTAGCCATTGCGCCACGGAGGCCATTGATTCAACTTGTCTTCGAAGTCCGTCGCATACCGGTTGTAATTTTATGAGTTGAGAATGAAAGTTTCTTGTAATAAAAGGATCCGCCCCCGGGTGGGCTCGAACCACCAACCTTTCGGTTAACAGCCGAACGCGCTAGCCATTGCGCCACGGAGGCTATTGATTCAGTTTGTTTTCGTTATCCGTGGCGTAACGGTTGTAATTTTCTGACTTGAGAATGAAAGTTCTTTGTAAAAAAAAGGCATTCGCCTGCAGGTGGGCTCGAACCGTTTAACCGGTTAACAGCTGAACGCGCTAGCCAATTGCGCCATGGAGGCGATTAATTGAGTTCGTTCTCGAAGTCCGTCGCGTATCGGTTGTAATTTTATGAGTTGAGAATGAAAGTTTATTGTAACAAAAGGATCCGCCCCCGGGTGGGCTCGAACCACCAACCTTTCGGTTAACAGCCGAACGCGCTAGCCATTGCGCCACGGAGGCTATTGATTCAGCTCATTTTCGAAGTCCGTCGCGTAAGGATTATAATTTGCTGACTTGAGAATGAAAGTCTGTAAAAAAGTGAATCCGCCGCCCCCGGGTGGGCTCGAACCACCAACCTTTCGGTTAACAGCCGAACGCGCTAGCCATTGCGCCACGGAGGCTATTGATACAGCTCGTTTTCGAAGTCCGTGGTGTAACGGTTGTAATTTTCTGACTTGAGAATGAAAGTTTCTTGTAAAAAAGGCATTAACCCTCGGATGGGCTCGAACCGGTTAATAGCTGATCGCGCTAGCCAATTGTGCTACGGAGGCGATTAATTGAGTTCGTTCTCGAAGTCCGTCGCGTATCAAGGTTGTTTTTTTTTTGAGTTGAGAATGAAAGTTTCTTGTAAAAAAAGTAGTCGCCCCCGGGTGGGCTCAAACCACCAACCTTTCGGTTAACAGCCGAACGCGCTAGCGATTACGCCACGGAGGCTATTGATTCAGCTCGTTTTCGAAGTCCATGGCGTAACGGTTGTAATTTTCTGACTAACGATTAAAAGCTCGTTGTAAAAAAATTACAGAGGAATTTCTGTGACAAGCACCATGAGTCGTTTATACGGACGAATATTAAGAGATATGATAGAAAAAGATTACGGCGATGAAGAACAAAGCGGGTTCACAGCTGGCAGATCCTGTACGGAAAATGTTTTCTGTATGAAATAAATAATAGAGAAAAACGCTGCTACAAACCAAGAAACTCACATCTAACTAAGGTACGATAATATAAATACAACTAAATTATAAGAAATATTACATGAGTCACAAGTGAATCATAAGTACCATGAGATCGAAAAAAAAAGATTCTGAGCAGGCCTTGACTAGTACAACACGATTGGCTACACTGGTTCTAGAATGCTAGTCAAGGCCTGCTCAGAATCATCTTTTTTTTGATCTCATGGTATACAGGGTGATTCAAAAGGTATGGTCCAAACTTGAGGGTGTGATTGGTGATGTTAAAATAAGTAAAAAATGCCAATAAACTCATGTCCGATTCACAATTGTTTTCTAGTTATAACAACATTTAGGATAATTTATTATTAATAAAGAGCATATACAATTATAAGAAAAATTAAAAAGTATCACAACAAAAAATGTTCAAAATGTCCACCTGGGTACTTGTATACAAAGTTGGCAACGCCGACGCACAGAATCTCGAACATTCCTCAACTGTTGAGGATATTTTCGAATATCTTAAACAGCTTCATTTATCCTATTAACTAAATGGCCCCTGTCCTGAATTTCCGTTGCATAAACTTTTTCTTTTAATGCACCCCACAAGTAAAAATCTAGTGGATGTGAATTGTGCAACGGTGCCCCGTCATGCTGATACCACATGGATCTTCGCACATCAAGATGCAGATCTTCTAATAATTCCGACAAGGCATTATCTAAAAGGTCTAAATACATGTTCGGTGGTCAGACTGTCTCCGGTGAGGATACCTTCTCCCATATTCTACCACAGGTGCACGGGTATTTCCGCTGCAATAACCATACACAAAATGCATTTCTGCACGTACAGAAAATGTCTCCATCATTACCACTACGCCAATTCAAGCTTGAAACGTCTTCTGCCATAAGGAATTAACATTTGTTTTACTTAGTTCCTTGATAATGTGATTTGGCAAAACACAGATAAAAACAAAGAAAACCTCTGTAACTAGGTAGCGGTTGGAAATAAGACATGTGTTTATTGGCATTTTTTGCTTATTTTAACAACACCAATCACACCCTTAAGTTTGGACCATACCTTTTGAATCACCCTGTATGTACTTATTGTAGCTCTACAAAATCTATATGAAAACGCAACATCAAGAGTTAAGAGTAAGATAGGAAAACAACTTTTGAAACCTTTCCCTGTCACCAAAGGATTATCACAAGGCTGCTGCACCTCTCTAACCCTCTTCAAAATATACAGGGTGTGTGATTTTTCATTGACCAGGTTATATCTCGTTTATTATTAGAAATACAAGAAAAAGTCTGAGGAAATAGTTTTTTAGTAGCAATTCTTCTATAAAATGGCATAATCAATTATTTTTCATGGCCTACTGGTTTTCAGGAAAAATGTATAACTTTGATTTTTTAAATGGAATACCCTGTATTCGCTAATGGATCGAGGGTTAAATTCTCTTTTCAAAAATGTATCACATGTGATATTTTAGGTTTCATTTGGAGGAAAAAAACTCAAATAATAGAATCGTACTAGTTGGCTATGTCTGCTGTTTATTTTACATAAAATTGATAGTACCAAGTAACAATGCCGTAAAAAATTAATAAGCAACAAAATAAAACAAATAATTACTTATTTTAATAAAGTACAAAAGACTGCTAAAAACAAAAACCGCGCATAGGTAAGTAGAATGATTTTATTATAAGCTTTTTTTTTAATTGACACTTAAAATATTACATGTGATACATTTTTGAAAAGAGAATTTAACCCTCGATCCATTAGCGAATAAATATACAGGGTGTTCCATTTAAAAAACCAAAGTTATACATTTTTCCTGAAAAACAGTGGGCCATGTAAAATAATTGATTATGCCATTTTATAGAAGAATTACTACTAAAAACCTATTTCCTCTGACTTTTTCTTGTATTTCTAATAATAAACGAGATATAAGCTGGTCAATGAAAAATCAGACACCCTGTATATAAGAAAAGCATTGGAGCAATATAAAAGAAAATGAAATGGGGATACAATTAGAAAACACAACAATATACAGGGTGTTTTATTAATAATTCTACATACGCTAACTGGAGAATCCCTGGCCCAAAATCTGAAGATTTAACCTGTAACACTTAGATAAAATGTGTCTCCTTACTGAGATACAGGGTGTGTTATTTCAAATTTTTAAAGTAATTTTTGGCCATTATTTTGATACTGTTTAATATTTCTTTATCATATTTGGCAGAAAGTTTAGGTACTTTAGGAAACATTAAACCAAGGTAAAAGATAGTTTCTCGCTATTACCAGAGGCGTACGGCTGGGTTAGAGGAATAATTTCCCCCCTCTAAATTCTATGCCACTGGTGTAATCGTCATCTAAGTATGATTCTTGATTTTTTGATCATTTTTTACGAAAATAATGTACTCTTACTCCATAACGATAAAGTAATTATTTTTCGGGATAATTAAAGACAAAGATGCGGCTGCACAATATTTTGATTTGAATCTTTAATTTATTGTTCGTACTCGTATTGATCATTTCGGAATTTTTACTCATAAAAATTGCATGAGTTACGTGAAATAAGTTTTACAGTTAACTTTTGTAGAAGATCTGATAATTAAATAAAAAATTATGTACTTTAAAAATTTGAAATAAAACACCCTGTATCTCAGTAAGAAGGCACATTTTATTTAAGTGTTGCAGGTTAAATCTTCATATTTTGGGACAGGGATTCTCCAGTTAGCGTATGTACAATTATTAATGAAACATCCTGTATACATTACAATTCACCGACGACCAGGCGGTATTAGCCGGAGATAAAGATGACTTAGAGTACATGGCGTGAAAATTAAAAGAGACATATGAAGAATGGGGCTTTTAAATGAATATACAAAAAACAAAATACTGTGTTGAAGTTTGAAGTAGATGTCGATAATTTGAAATTAGAGGGATCAGCTGAAATAGAGGCATGTAAAGAATTAGGTAAATACCTATCTAGGAACAATCTTTGATAAAGAGATATCCAGATCAAGAATAACACTAGGACGAAAGGCGAAATGGAATTTTATGGAATAAACAAATAACGATAAGGAGAAAGCATAACATATACCGGACAATGATAAAAAGCAGCTTACTTTATGCATCTGAACCATGGCGAATTACGGAAAGAAACCGACAGCAATTAGGGGCAACAGAAAGAAGAGAAAGAACAAGAAATGACGAAATCCAAGAACAGATGGGAGTAAAAGGCACGATCATGACATAGAACGTCGTCAGTTTACGTATATGGTACGGCCATGTTCAATCAATGGCCGATAGGAGGCTACCAAAGGAAGCAGAAGCGACGAAAAAGGAGGCGTCCAAGGAAAAACGGGAATGAGGGAATTAGAAAAGCGATGAGTGACCGGAACCTCCAATGGGAAAATCATAAAGATTGGAATCTAGGCGTCGGACAACGTCGACGAACGTTTAAAACCGAAAATATATATACAGGGAATTTTTCTTTTTAGTATACATATCGCCTATACAGATTGTCCGAAATCCAATCTAAACATACAAAAATTAATGAGTGCAACAAGGAAGACATAAACAATATGGGTTGCACAACAAAGATAGAATGAAATCATGGCTAGGTAAATTTTTAAACTAAAGATCTCTCGCCAATAACAAGCAAGCAAGCAAGCAAAAATATCTGTCATAGATATTGCTTGTTATTGGCGAAAGATTTTAGTTTAAAAATTTACCTAGCCATGATTTCATTCTATCTTTGTTGTGCTACGCATATTGTTTTTAACGTCTTCCTCGTTGCACTCATTAATTTTTGTATGTTTAGATTGGATTTCGGACAATCTGTATACTATATACTATACACTAAACGCCACGTCACGTGGTGCGTAAAGGTTATATTCCATGTTTGTAAAAAAAAATAAATCAAAATTAGTGGAATATCAAAATAATTTTAATTCAACGATTATTCTAAAACATAAAAGACCAACAATACAAAATAGAAATGAAAATAAAAACAGCATCAGTTAAAGACTAATTTTTTGACATTAGGTTAATTTAATTATTTTTGCCACAGCATGCTTTTTTTTTCTTAAAAAAAAAGAAAATTTAAAGTTTAATGCATGGTTGGTTGCCTACATATAGGGTAAAACAATGCGTTTGACACGTTTTTTTAATCTATACATAAGCGATATGTATACTAAAAAGAAAAATTTCCTGTATATACAATATGCAAAAAAATACTCGCCCCCGGGTGGGCTCGAACCACCAACCTTTCGGTTAACAGCCGAACGCGCTAGCCATTGCGCCACGGAGGCAGGTGATATGTTATATTCTTAAAGTCAAGGTCGTAGGTTATTAATTTTCTTACATGTATGGACATACATAGATACGTAATTTTTGCATTGAAGACCACTTGCGCCATACTACCCTATATAATTAAAATTTTGTTTTAACTAGAAATTTTTGACTACATTTACGCTGATGTGGCAGGTTTAGGTTTAAATATTGCTTAATTTACAAGTATTATTCGTTGTGAATAATCCTAGTGAATATTTGAACTAATATGAAAAAAAAAATTAAACCTTTTAAGGTAGGATCGGCCACACTTAAAAAATCATGAAATGGAAGAAAGAGATGGAGGCTCAATTTATGGGTTTTAAATTACATCATTTTATCAGCGGCGTTCGTAGTGTTACTGTGTTGTTGTTGTTGTTGTTGTTGTTTATAGTGTTGTTTGTGTTTCCGTTTTTCATAAGGTTATTAAAAAATAATTCTTCTCAGAGCTAAATATATAATATGTATGTACCTATAGATTTTACCGAAGGTACATATGTTTCTAATATGATAAGAATTAAGTTTGAAGGTCAAAAGGGTAAATTATGTTTACACGAGAACAAGATGCGTTTATTTTGCAGACTGATATTCGTAGTTACGTAAAATACAGATGATTCAAGGATCTACGGATTACAAACCTGCATTCAACAGTTTACAAATGCCAATATGCATAATGAAGTGGTTGTGAACTCCAACCATTATATATCCTTGAAAGGTTTAACAAGAAGTACTGCATTTGCACTTGCTGGAAGAGTAAGTTAACTGGGAAAACCCTTGATGATATTCAAGCACAAATGGACCAAAGTGCAATGAATATTAATTAAAATATTAAGCTTTTTAGTACTAAGTGCCAATAATGTTTTTGAGTTTCTTATTCTTGACACACATTTCAATGTATTGCCAACCATGCAAGATGTGTTGCCTAAACATCGGTAAGACATTGGGCTTGAATTTCTATTTACCCTCAGTTTCTAAAATAATTTTGCATTTTCATTGTAGTCAAAAATATTGCAGGAATTAAGTAAATCCTTTTTGTTAAATATCAGGTACTAGCTACAATGTATAATTTACATACAAATTTGTTATCCTAATAACCAGTGGAAGTTAAAACTAGTTTTACTTACTGAAACTGGAGATATCCAACTTCTGACTTAGCTGCACTGTCATTCTGGTAGCATTCACTAAAAACTGGAAGGCCAACATGAATATAAGTATACCTCGTTTTAGTATCAAGAAATGGTTAACTTAGTGAATTGCACTTTAGATTAAGAAAACTTTTGAGTTTTGGTAACAGATAGTTTAGTTTTAAATTAACTTCGATTGTAACAGTGCTGCATAGTAGCATCACTTCAAGTTTAAAAAATGTTTATATAAAATTACCAATTGTTAAATATAGTGTTCGCTATTAATGTTTTAGTTGCTTCAGTTGTGGATCGTGGACAACTAACGAAACAGAAAAGAGATTATTAAATGGTGTTAATCAATAGGTTTAGGATACTTATTCACTAATAACTATGCCTATTAGAATAAAATAATTAATTCTGGTAACTGGTTTTCATTACTATTAAAATTTATTTGATTAGGATGACGAAAATAGCTTTACAATTTCATGAAAGGTTCTAGAATAGAAAAGATTGTTATAAGTTATAAGTTACAGGGGTTTTCATTTATTAAATAATAAATAATACTTGTAAAATTATTTTTTGAAGCATTACCCCACTTTGGATAGTTTAAAATTTTCAATAATTTAAAACGTTCTATATTTAGGATGGTACGACACCGAAAGGTATAAGAGATTACAGACAATACGTACATGGTATATGAATTATTTATCGGCGCTGAAAATATATTTTATAGGAAGTTGTTGTCAAAATACTTCATATAAGCAAGCACTTATAAAGATGTATAATTATCCTAAGCCTATTAATCAGGTTGTCTTTTAAAGTTAAAGAATTTGTATTACTTTTAACTTTTTCCAATTTTTAGAAAAAGTTAAAAATACTTGAACTGAAAAATGACCAATTTATATCAATGTATCTGATACGGCGTAACAAGAAAAAAGAGCTTTCATACCTACATTAGAAAACAAAAAAAAATACATTAGAATTAATTGTAAATTGAAAACAAATTCTTGTTTTCCACAAGGTTACAACCATACCACTCCTTAAAACAATTTCAACTGATTTTTTTAGAAGTAGACTTTGAAATTTTAACAAGTCCTATAAATAGTACAATAGCAGCGAAATAATTGGTTTTGCCTTGAGGCTTAATTTGATTGTGGTATGATTTTGCCAGGTTGCTGAACACCTGTCCTTGGTTAGGTGGCATTTTAAACTTACAAGATTCAAATAATTTAGGCTGCTAACAGAAGTTTAATTTAGTCATGTTTTGGAGTTGCATAAAAATTACTTTCCTGAACTGTTTCAGTAAGAAAGAAGAAGAATTCGATAAGTAATTTAAGAATCTGTAAGCAAATTAATTTGCTTATGTTTTATGTTTTTTTCATATACATAGGTACCTTTAAAAGGGTTGTTCAGTTTATACATTAAATATTTAAAATTTGCATTTCAGTAAATACAATATAGCATAGCAAGCCGTTGATTAAATTTGAGCTAAAACAAAAGAAACTACAGAAGAAAAAGAAAGAAAGAAAAACAAATTTCGAAAATTACGATTAGCTCTTCATATTTCTTGATAATTTAGAACTATTTTGGGCCCCACTCTTACATTATTAAACACAATAATTGTATATGTCGTTCGAGTTCGAGATTGAATAATTTATTATTTATTGACTATGTCTGTAATGCATTTTTTACAAATTTATTATAAATAAATTTCAGTAAGACAACTGTTATTTACTTTTTGTAATTTTTGTCTATTTAATTTAATTTCAAATGGAATATAAGGATGTATTTATAAATACTGTTTCGTGACGCTTAATTAATTTTGAAATATGAATGTATATGAAGAAGCGTGGACTTTATCTACATGTGATTCAAGGCAAGACATCAACCGCCTTCGTGGCGCAATCGGTTAGCGCGTTCGGCTGTTAACCGAAAGGTTGGTGGTTCGAGTCCACCCGGGGGCGTACCTTTTTTAATAACTGACTGTATAATTTCACAACACAATAATTTAAATATTATAATATTCGATTTACAAACTTATCGAACCAGTAACAGGCTGTGACCCCTAATTTTTGTAAAACATTTCCAAAGGATTTTGAAATTGCATATTTTTTGATTTTTCTGGTTTTTAAAATAATTAAAAATCAACTTGGTATTTGTTTGAATTTCCAATTATTGTAAAATTTCATGACATTTTCGAGTTTAGCTTGGTATAATAATACAGTTCAATTAAGATGAAATATGCCTGAAATGCAAGGCTTCAAGAGAAGATACGTATTTTCAAAAATTTTGCAGTTTTTGACCTACGAAAGTACGAACATAGCAATTATATTAATAATCAACACAGATTTTTGAGTATTTAGTCAATTTCACTAATGTCTTAACATTTTCAGAAATTTGGAGCTTGTATTCACTAATACAGTTTGAACAGAATCTAATGCTTAAATGTTAAAAAAGGGTTATTCCTTCCTACAGAAATATTGCATGATGTTTCAGAATCTACTACGTTTAATTCAAAATAATATTTAAATAATAAAAATAGCAAATTCCAGAAAAATAGTTTGATTTTTTAAACTTTAAGTAAAAAAGTCTAAATATTGTGCATAACAACCCAAAAGACCTTAAACAGTGCAAAAATATCGAATAAAATTTCAGTATAAACATTTGTTGTGTCAAAAATTGCCATTGATATTGAGCCAAACTATCAAAATGTCAATGTTTTTGTAACACGTAATTATTAAATATATGTAAACCACAAGCGGTTAATTGATTTATCAACATCGCCTGACCTTCCGTTTCATAATTATTTTTATGAAATTATAATTAATTCATAACAGATTCAAAAATTACCCTAACTTTCTTTATATGAAACTAAGCATCATCAAATAATCAAAAATCAGTAATTAAAATCGTACTTGCTATTAATTTGAGCTAAATATTGCTTTTCAAGCAGTTTAGGTTAAGTATATCACAGCTATTTTTCTCACACGTTATTTAAATTTTACACAGGTTAATTTGTTCTGTAGCACATTAAAAACATATCACTTATGATTAGGAATATGAAATCCCCATGTAACGCACTTTATATGGGCATATTTCAAGAGAACACTACACATTTTCAGAAATCCGGCTGAAACCTTCAAATCGAACTTGTCTAGGTTGCGGATTTCAAGACACCTACACAGTAAAGGCGGGATTATTCGATATGGTTTCAAACATTGATTAAAATCACCGTATCAGTTCGGTATAAATGGTGTTAGTTAAAACAGTAAAGTGATAATGTCAACCTTTTTAAGGAGGGTCTTGTTAGTTTCTTCTACTGTTTACAAATTTAGAAATTATTGATTTTTGCTAGCAAAGTCGCCTTCTAAGGTTTATCTTGACGCCTACTGTATTTTCAGGGCTGAAAACGTTATTGGACGCCCTCCGTGACGTACGCTCATTGCTGGACGTCGATATCACCCCACTGATTTTAAATATTACAAGCGCGCGTTTTGAATTTCAGCGAACTTAGTTAATCCCTGCCTTTTCAAGGTTTTGATATTTATGTAGTCTATCTAGCAGAAAAATGTTTCTGAAATTGGCCAAATCACAAAGCTGCCGAATAACAGGTTCTTAAAAAATTTTTAGTTTTGGCGAACATTTCTAGGAAAACTAGATAAATAAAATTATGTCATACAGATCGTATGATGTAAATCAATATTCTTCAACTATTAATGGCTATTTCGCTTGCAGCTGCCTAGTCTCACAATCTAACGTAACTATTAAGATTTTTTTCAGGTAATTTTCCAACATTATAACTGCGAATAAAAAATGATTATTGATTATGTATAGAATAAAGCCGTTAAAGTTCTAAAAGATTCGATTTAAATTCCAAAAAGGTTCAAATCAATCCGTAAATTTTGAATCCCCGAATCTGAGGACTCAACCGTTCGAATCCTCTGGATTCGAAGATTCAATCTTGAAATCCTGACTTGCAACCTATAACTTTGAACAATTCTAGCTTGAAGTTCGGCATTAGAAATATGAATTATTTATTTTTCTAGATTCGGCGTTTAATTCTCAATCACGAGTATATTTCAAATTCAGACTTTAAGGGCACAGAATTCAAATCCTATACTTGAATTTATTTGGAAATAGTATGGGTTCAAGATGCCCCAGCAGATTTTTAGTATTGAGTAAAATTAGATCTCTATTTAGTTGTGACAAAAAAAACGTTCTGTCGGGGTAGGTATCTGGGAATCATATTGGATTCCAAACTAACCTGGAACCAACATATCGGCAAAATTATCAGAAAAGCGGAAACTACGCTAGCGATATCTTGGGGTCTTAAACCAGGAATGGTGCACTGGCTATACACCAGAGTGGTCAGACCGGCTATTATGTACGCGGCCTTGGTGTGGTGGCCTAAGGTCAAGTAAGAATCCACCAAACTAAGACTAAGCAAGATACAAAGGCTTGCTTGCCTTGGAATAACAGGGACAATGAGAACGACGCTCACTGCTGCTATAGAGACTCTTCTAGACCTTCCACCTCTACATATAGTAATACAGGGCGAGGTAAGACTGGGAATCCATAGATTACAAAGTTCACGGTACAACCCTCTCTTAGGTACAGAACACACTAGTATAGTTGGTACTGTTGGTAGCATATTGGGCCCTATACTTGAAATTAGGGTGGACTATATGACTCCCAAATACTGTGTAGACTCACTCTTCGAGGTGGTAATTAAGGACCGAGAAGAGTGGAAAGATCCCAAAGAGGACGTTCCTCCTGGAAGTCTAATCTGGTACACGGACGGTTCCAAGACTGAGACGGGTACCGGATCAGGACTCTATGGCGAAAAACCAAAGGTAAGGCTCAGCTTTTCATTGGGTAAACATGCCTCCGTCTTTCAAGCGGAAATATACGCGATTTTACAATGTGCGCGGGAAAACAATCGGAGGGCTTATCAACATAAGCGGATCTACATAATGTCAGACAGCCAGGTGGCTTTGAAGGCTCTTTCGAGTAGCAAAACTTCTTCCAGACTGGTACGGGAAAGCCTAGAGGAACTCAATGACTTGGCAGAACAGAACATAGTGTGACTGTTCTGGGTACCAGGTCATTGTGGCATAGACGGTAATGAAAAAGCCGACCAATTAGCAAGGCAGGGATCGACTGAGGCTTACCTTGGCCCAGAACCTGCGTTACGAATTTCAAGAAGTGCCATTCGAGGATATGTAAGTGACTGGATTGGCACTCAACACGAAAGATACTGGACCAACAGGCCAGGACAAAACCATAGCAAGGCATTTATAAACAGACCTTGCAAAAACCGAACTGTTGAGCTACTTCTCATGGACAGGGTACAACTTAGGATCGTCACAGGTCTACTAACAAAACATGCCACTGTTAAGGAACACCTGTGGAAGATCAGTAAATACAATGGAGACCTTACTTGTAGGCTCTGCAATAAGGAAACAGATACAGCAACACACATTTTAGGTGCCTGTGATGCGCTGGTACGAAAAAGACAGCGCATATTCGGGAAGCCTATTATGGAACCGAAGGATTTCATTAGACACCCGGAACAAAGATCACCGAATGGGTGTGACCTATAAAACAGGGTATGCACAATAATGCAGTGCTTCCCGGAGTCATAGACAGACGGGCCGTGAAACCCAAAAATAAAATTATAAATTTGAAAATTAAAGCTTGGTTTGGTATAAGAAATTCAAATCTGTGTTCAAGATTTGAACTTTCGGAGTCTAATCCCGATTTATGTTTGATTCTAGATTCGAAAGAAATTAGGTAGAATAGTAAAATAAAAATTATGTTTAACCAAGAAGAAAATATAGAGATAATGATAACAGACAATAACATGTTAGTAGAATGAGTAATTATGTATAATAATTTAACTAGGGAACTTTTGGAACCGATCGATGTTGGAGATCTAAAACTACGACGCCAGCAGCACCAGGAAGTTTTAAAAGACGTCTTAAAGCAAGTAATTTATATTCTGCACTGGAGCAGCTTATGCGATTGCTTACGTTAAAGTAATTTTTAAAAATAGCAGAGTTTTATCTGGTCTAAGTTTTATTATAAAAATTGTTTCCTTGTTTCATTTAGAATTCTCTGACACTTATTAAAATCTACTGGTTTAGTTTTAATACACTTTATACTCGTATGTACTTAGACTAGCGGTAAGATATGACAAACAAAATTAAACCGACTACGACTAACATGGTCTACTTTTGGCACGTAGAATATAGGGTTAAAAATAGAAAGATATCGCTCTAGATAATAACAAAATGTAACATGTGTCCCAGAAGTCTTAGACTCATATGAATTTAGAGACGCAGATTATGTTTTAATTTACAGACGCGTTCGAAGGAATTGGTTTAAATTAAACTGATTTTTGGCTTTGTTAAATTAAACGTCGAAACTACCGTCGAAACTACTTTTCTACTTCTTCTTTTATTGCGTGTTAATGTAATGTATATTATATTTTTATTTTCTGTTGTTCACTTATTAAATTTTGCAAAAATCTAAATTTTTGTATATATATTTTTTTTATTATATAATCAACAACAAGGTAGGGGGGCCCTCCGACCGTGCTTGCGGAAGAGCTTGATATTTCTAGCTACGCTACTGGTAAAGCTGTAGGTTTCCTATGTCTGTAGGCTTAACACGCACACCACTGGCATATGGAGAAAAGACGGCAACGCCCTGTAAAGGGCACGTCACTCAAAGAAAAAATTGCGTAGGTATGATTCAAGATAAGCCATACGTTTAATCGTCAAGAATCACTCAGAGTTCCAAGATTTTTCGAAACGCTCTATACATAAACAGTGCATTCTGCAAAATTCAACTTATGGTGCTTCGATATGTAATCGAACAAAAGATATCATCAATAAATTATCAAATGTTCAAATACCATGAAAAATTTAGTGAACAAATGATATTAGAAGTGAATATATCAGGCAAACAACAAAGGTAATAAATGTAATAGAATACACAGCAAAATTAAAATGAAAATAGACAGGTACAAGATGGAACAAGGATGAACAACAGCGGAGATCTTAGACAGCAAAGAGAGGAAGAGGACAGCGAAAATGAGGTGTTATGATAACTTAAAGAGGGTACTGGATTTAATTTAAATAGTAGAGATAAGTAAACAACAGACTGAAAGAAACGCCTATATTTGGGCGAAGAACGGCTAATAAAAAATGGTTTGAGTTTCCATCTAGAATGCAAGCTGTAAATGATTTGCAAGTTGACTCTTTTTCTTCTTCGTCTTATAGCTCCATAAGAAGCAAAGGGCACCCGTACGTGTGTCTTGAGCTGCGTAGTTTGGCGACAGGGTACCTAATCCTGTGCACCTGTCATTGATTTCTTCGCTACCTCTTCCACTAGCTTCTTCCATTATTTTCTGTCTCTTACTAATCTTTTCGCTTCATTCTATTGCCGTAATTCACTTTGTATCGTTTTGTTATGTTATTATTCGGTTGCCTAAGTGTATGACCAATCATCTCCATTTTAGTTTTTTAACAGTTATTTCTACTTTCTCTTCTTTTGTAATCCTGTGTAGCTATTCGTTAGTAATTGTATTTACGTGCGTGAACTTAGCTTTGGATTCGGATTTGCAAAGGTTTTCCAAGTTACTAAATTGTAGCTGAATACATCAAAAATTATTAAACCTACTCTTTAAATAGTTTTAGTAGACCCGTAAAATCAACGGGGTAGCAACATCAACCCCTACTCGGAAAATGCCCAGATTCGTGTAGTTAATGTCTTTGTATAGTAACAAAATTTTGTGAAAAATCCTAAAATATTATCTACAAGCTGTAGCTAAAACGGCATCGCTCAATTCAGGGGACACGGGGTAGCAACATCAACCCCTACTCGGAAAACGCCCAGATTCGTGTACTTAATGTCTTTGTATAGTAACCAAATTTTGTGAAAAATCCTAAAATATTATCTACAAGCTGTAGCTAAAACGGCATCGCTCAATTCAGGGGACACGGGGTAGCAACATCTACCCCTACTCGGAAAATGCCCAGATTCGTGTAGTTAATGTCTTTGTATAGTAACCAAATTTTGTGAAAAATCCTAAAATATTATCTACAAGCTGTAGCTAAAACGGCATCGCTCAATTCAGGGGACACGGGGTAGCAACATCAACCCCTACTCGGAAAATGCCCAGATTCGTGTAGTTAATGTCTTTGTATAGTAACCAAATTTTGTGAAAAATCCTAAAATATTATCTACAAGCTGTAGCTAAAACGGCATCGCTCAATTCAGGGGACACGGGGTAGCAACATCAACCCCTACTCGGAAAATGCCCAGATTCGTGTAGTTAATGTCTTTGTATAGTAACCAAATTTTGTGAAAAATCCTAAAATATTATCTACAAGCTGTAGCTAAAACGGCATCGCTCAATTCAGGGGACACGGGGTAGCAACATCAACCCCTACTCGGAAAATGCCGTTTTAGCTACAGCTTGTAGATAATATTTTAGGATTTTTCACAAAATTTGGTTACTATACAAAGACATTAACTACACGAATCTGGGCATTTTCCGAGTAGGGGTTGATGTTGCTACCCCGTTGATTTTACGGGTCTACTGCTGTTAATGTTATTCTATATCTTATATTAATTTTGCAAAGCGGATTAATGAGATAAAACTATTTAAAGAATAGGTTTAATAATTTTTGATGTATTCAGCTACAATTTAGTAACTTGGAAAACCTTTGCAAATCCGAATCCAAAGCTAAGTTCACGCACGTATTGTATTTGGCCAGAATATCTTGCATATTCTTCGTAAACATTTGTTGATGAATGTTTGTATTTTGTTTAAGAGTCTTTTAGTTCCTTTCCACGTTTCGGTCCCATATAATAGTACACTTTTTACATTATGCGACATAGCCTTATTTTCGTCCTTTGAACTATACCCTGCTGAGCATGCCGAAAGCACTTTGTGCTAGTTTAATTCTCCTTTCGATATCCGTCCCCGTTCCACATTCTAGCTTTATTATGCTGCCTAAATAGTATATTTCTTCTACTTCTTCTATTTCTGTCTCTTCTATGCGGATTGTTGCTGTGTTGTCTAAGTCTGTTTTTAAAATTTTTGTCTTTTTTGCGTTTATTTGCAGACCTATTTTCTTTGCATCGTTCATTAGTCTTGCCGTGTTTTCCTGCATGTGCTGTTTATTCGCTGTTATTAGGCAAATGTTGTCTACAAATTCCAAATCCTCGAACTTACTGAATATTTCCCAATTAATATCTGTTCTCCTGTCTTCTGTGTTTTTCATTGCCCAGTCCATAATAATTATAAAAATTATTGGCGAAAGGCTGCATCTCTGACGGACCCCTGTTTCTACTTTTATCTGCTCTGAAACCTACTTACCTACCTTCATGTTCCACTCTCTCTGTGTACCCATTGTATAACGTCTTTATAATTTTTAAAATCTTCCACATCATTTCTTGGTCTATTGAGTCAAATCCCCTTTCTAAATCAATAAAATTCATATATACTTTTTCCTCCATTTCAGATGTCTGCGTTAATATGTATGGTTCTTAAAGTGCATATATGAGCAATACATTATCCATTGGATCGAAATCCCGCTTGATTTTCTCTTAGCATTCTATCAATGGGGAGCTTTATTCTTTCTATTATAACCTTCGTCAAAATTTTACTAGTCATACATAGTAAGGTTACTGCTCTCCAACTTTCACACCTAGTTAGGTTCCCTTTTTTGGCAATTTAATTATTATCCCATGTCGCCAGTCTTCTGGGATTTTTCATTCTTCCCATATTTGGTTTATCAATATGTAGAGCACTTCCATTAATAAGTCCGAGTGTGCTTTCTAAGTTCTGCACGTATTTCATCCCACCCTGCTGCCCTCTTGAAAACCTATCCTCATTAATACTAATATTGGCCATTTCCTGATTGATTCCTTGGTCTATTAGTTCCTCCCTCCTCTTTGACTTTTCCCCTGTTGTCCCTCCAGCTTGAGCGATTGTACATATATTTTTTCCCTTTTAGAGTTTTTGTTACCTATCACATACAGGGAAATTTTCTTTTTAGTATACATATACCCTATGTATACTTTTATAATGAACGCAAATAGGCAACCCACTATACACTATAAACGTTGTATGTTCTGTGATTAGCATGCTGTGGCAAAAATCATCAAATTAAGTTAATGTCAAAAAATTAGTCTTTAACTGTTGGTGTTTTTATTTTCCTTTCTGTTTTGTATTGTTGATATTTTATGTTTTAGAATAATCGTTGAATTAAAATTATGTTGATATTCCACTAATTTTGATTTATTTTTTATTTACAAACATGAAACATATCCTTTACGCACCACGTGACGTGACGTTTATAGTGTACAGTGGGTTGCCTATTTGCGTTTATTATAAAAGTATACATAGGGGATATGTATACTAAAAAGAAAAATTCCCTGTATAGTACTTCCATATCCTGTTGTCTTTCTGCATTTTCTGCTAATTGTTCTGTGTATAGTCTTTTATCATTCCTAGTACTTTTCTTCACCTCCTTGGTTTTCTTATTATATTCTTCTTGTACTTCCTGTCTGAGCTCTTGATTAACAGTGTTAGTTAATCTTATTTTTATATTTTTTCTCTCTTATATTTTTTCCTTCGTGTTACTTGTTATCCATGGCTGATCTATTCTATTTCTATGACCGATTGTTTGTAGTGCTGCCGTTTTAAGTGCTTTTTATATTTATTCAATATTTCATTTGTGCTACTGTTTTCGATTACGTTTAAGTTTGTAAATTCGTTTTCTGCTATTCCCTGGTATTTTCTCAAAATTTCTGGATCATTTAGTTTTGTTATATTATATTTAACTCGTTTTCTTCCTGTAGTCCTGTTAACTTTTAAACTAATTCGTATTTATTAATTATATTTTATGTATTGATAATCTTGCGTTAAAAGCTGAACTTTTAATTAATTGACCTTTTGATATCGGTGCACTAAAACTGGCCGGTTATCACACCGTGCCGTTTTTTTTGTATCGCTATTTTCGGCCTTATTACCGCTTACCTAGGCGCTGATTTTCTTTTACCACACAAATCTTGCTTTCTGCACTATTTCTAACACTATCACTCTAATTAAATGCTACTTAACCAGTACACACAGTTTCAGATATTACTTTGTCTTATTTCCACGGTACTAACTACACCGTATTTTATGCGACCGTTTCGCACCACGACCACGTAATCTCCTCCCTTCCTATAGAGCATGGTTATTAACTAAAACAGCGCTCTACCACCTTAACCTAAGCAAGAGAAGAGTTGGAAAATAATGAGGTTTTTCTATGTGCCTTTTTGAATATACAAGGGACCCTGGATACATTCTTCAACTTCATTACCTATTTGAACGTTAAGACTGGAGGAGATCTGCTGCAGGTGGATAAACTGCATGCTAAGAAGAAAGATGGATATGTATTCTGGATGAAACATTGCTAGTTTAGGGAGTAGGAGGTTTAGGTCATTGACCTGTTCCGTTTCACCTAATAAAAGGGAAATTTATAAATATAGTTAAGGAGAGCATGCAGTAAGCTTTGAACGTTGTAGCTAGATTGATTGAAGGCCTGACGGCAGTCCACAAAATATCATCATAGCACCATTTACGCGAAGGAAGAACCTAGGTTTGGGATCTCTGCGGAAAAGTATGTAAATTATGCGGCTTTGGTATGATGATCCAAGGAAAAGCAAGGAATTACCAAGCTAAGATTAAGAAAGATTCGGACTTGCTTGATTTGGCATAACGTGGGTAACCACTACTCCCTTTTTATATAGTGACTGAAGTAAAGGTCAGACGAGGTCTAGACAGGCTACAAAAGCCTCAGAAGAATCTAAAAATAGCTACATATTGACTGGTACCATAGGAGGTCCCATTCTAAGTAGGAATGAGTACTGATCATCTGACTTCAAAGAATTTTCGAGGTGACAATATAAAATGTATAGTAAAAAACCAAAAAAAGAGGCTTAGCGTACCTTTGGGAAAATATGCCTCCGTATTTTAATCGGACATATAAGTCATACTATAGGGCGTGCTTGAGAACAATAGGTTTTTAAAAGTAAATGTGTCTATATTTTATCTGATAGGCAGGCAGCTCTATGTAGAAGCTCTTTTGAGTTTGAAGGCTATGTTCAAACACGCCTGGGAATGCTGCGAAGAACTTAATAATGACTAAGCGGATGAACTGGCAGGGCAGGAATCGGTTGATGATTGTTATGGACTAGAAGCATGATTCGGCACTATGCTAGAGACTGGATTCATTACCCAACATAATGCCTAACGGATTAATAAGCCAGGATTCAACCTCAGCGGCGTTTATAAACGGATCTTGTACGAAAAGCGCTGCAGAACTGTTATCTTTGAGTGGGAAGTAGCTTAGGATTGTCTAGGGTTTCTTAATGGGACACGCGATCGTTAAAGAACGCCTTTGCAAGATTAATGGCGATTTTAACTGCAGACTCTCCTGTAAGGAATTAGAAGTAGCTATGCATATTCTGTGCAACTGTGATGCGATGGCGAGAAAATGATAACGCATATTCGGGACATTGAGTGACCTGTGCCTTTTAGAACAGAGAACTAAGATTACAGATTGCATGTGATACATTATTAGGGTAAGTACAATAAGCCCTTAGTTTTCGGAGCCAATCAAACTGACGAACCCTGAAGAAGGAAAATCTGTAAATTAAAACAATTAATACTATTTCTTGATAATCACTTCGAAGAATTAGAGGTTACATTAATTTTGTAAGGGGTTTCATCAGTAGAAACAACCTAAACACGACAACACAATTTGTCAACCAAGTTCCTATAAGAGTTTGATTTTGTTGACAAGTTGTATTACCGTGATCGTTTAGATTCCAAGTTTTTCCCTTCCAGAAGTAGGCGAAACCTTTTTTTCCTCAGCAACAACAGGAATTATTCGAGAAGACATTCCTTTAAGAGTAATTCTTTAAAAATGCCCAGAAGAACAAGGGAGTTAAGTCAAACTATAGTTTTGCTATATGAAAAGATGTATGATATATTTATATTTATTGCATTCCTTCACAATTTCAACGTTTTCTTGAAAAGTTTTATTGAAGAAGTTATCACGAGAAGTTTCAAAGCAAACATACCCGCTTTTGATTTACATTTTGCATAAATGTATATCTGCATTGCATCAAAATACATAGCAGTATTATTTTTCTGTTTATATAGGCATTCCGGGCATATCAAGGATAATTTATTTACTTTAAGAAATTTATTAGTTTATTACAAATCTAGCGACTGACGTAATAATTAATAATACTTATAATTCGCTTTTATAGAATTCATACAACAGAAACATTAAGAAACTAATATACTTTTAAAACTACTCGTACATATTTAAACTTTGTATTATTTGTTAGAAGATAGTGCAATTCATCGTAGCTCAGGATAATTAATGATACTTCGTTTGGGTTAGTATTTTAAGTTTGAAACATTAATTCACTATTCTACAAAAATTATAATTAGGTGGACTACATGAAGGAAGGGAAAGCAAATTTTAAAGTTGGGCAAACTGATTATCATCTTGAAAAAAAAATTTAGAAATATTAGATTTTCTTAACTGAATTGTAGGATGGTAGAATATCAAATGATGAAATGATATATCTTTTATTATGCTTCAGAATATCTGTTTGAAATGGAAAACATGCATATTTCAACTTGGAGAAAATATGCATATCGTAATCTACTACCTACATAGAAATATATCCAAGATTTTTACAAAAGTTACAAGGCTTATTTAAAACTGATCTTTCTAACCATACTCAAAACTCGGGTGTAAATTATCGTGAGTTTTGCCAAATGATAGATTAACGTGTGATTTTTAATACCTGTGCGACTGATAGTTCTTCTAATTCATGTTTTAAGGTTTAGAATGTACTCACTAATATTACTACGACACTACAACCAGTAGCAAAAGTGACGATGTAAGTAGGGGTAATGCAAATGCTATTAATACTCTGTTTATTTTCAGCTCTCGTAAACACTTAGGTAATTTGATTTATTTTTTATCGCAGATGCATTCAAGCATTTGTTTAGTGTTTTATTTCCGTTTAATGGCCCTAACTAACATTCAAAACAACTAACTTATACTTAGTTTCACATTTTACTATCGGAATTAACTTTGAGATGAGTTAATAATATCAATTGTCGATACTTACAAGTTCCTTTTAAATTTCTTTTTTTGCATTTTGACAAAAAAAGTGGACTTTTTTCATTAAAAAATCATAAAGAAAGCAACACTTTTTTTAACTATTAAATTTTACATTTTGCATTAAGTAAGTATGCTTTAAATAAAATATTGTAAATTGTCAGTTTGACAACTGTAAATTCTCAATTCCTTTTTATCCTATTTTGAGGGATTTAAGATGTCAAAATGCAAAAAAATATTGTGTACAACTCGTATGAAAGCATCTTTTCTTCACTCGTTTGATTGATGCACTCCGGCTCCGCCGTCGTGCATCAAACTTCAAACTCATGAAAAAAAGTATTGCTTTCATTACTAGTTGTACAATAGTAATTTTACAAACAGGATGCTGTTATAAATTAGTGAAAAACATTTTGTAAAGATTTTACTGTAATTTACATACAAAAAAAGACTTCAGAGATACCCTACATACTTAATGTGGGTGATTTTGTTTGAATCTGAATCACATACAAACAAATATTAAATGAATTCGAAAATTTCGAATAGTTTGGGAGTATTCGAACCTAACCATTAGAAATTGCGCTTCGTCATATTTACAAATTGGAGCCAGCTCATGAAGAAATCCAAAAGTGTTATTTTTAAACAGGGATAATAATGTTACAGATAGGGTAGCTATGCTAAAGCTGATAATGAAGTAAATGAATTTCAAGTGTTTTAAATTCAATAATGGCATCACGGCGCCTAACGTCGTTAGTTTAAAAGAATCCTGCTGAAAACGCGCTAGACGAATTATTTTTTTTTATAAATAATTAGGGAACGATAAAAATATGTGGCATTTTATTTGTATTTCGGTTACGTCCGTAGTGTGTCTCTGTTTAGTCATTGTAGGCTTTAATAAAAGTTCAAGTTCGGTTACAAACACTTCCATAGAGTTTAATTTTATTGGTGAAAGAAGTTATGAGAGGAAGGATAGTTTGAGTGATATATTATCTGATGAAAAGAATTCAAAAAATGGTAAAATTAAAATACATATTCCTAAATTTATGTTAGATTTGTACGAGGAAAGGAAGCGCGAGGAATATGGCTTGAATTTTTCGAAACCTGATATTGTTCGAAGTGTTATTCCTAAAAATGCAGGTACGTAAAAAATTATTCGACATTTACGAAATGTGTTAAGATTCCTAAACAATTTTTTTTATGTAAATATCTTTTAAAGTCAAGGAATTTTGTTTGCCTTTGTAAGTCAATTTTATTGCATATCTAATCATTAGTTTTTTAACTGTTAAGATGACAAATAAATAAATAATTATTATTTTGTGCAGAAAACTGTTTGGGGTTTTTATGGTTAGGGAAATTACTATAATGTAATGTTTTATAAAATTTGGTTATTTATTCCTGGCTTAATAATTAAATAATTACAACGAGGCCATCGTTTGAACTTAATAAATATTGGTTTAATTTCTTTATATGAATTAATTTCTTATTTTACCCCATCTACGCAAAACGTTCTTAAAATAAACCTAAATCATTCCTAGGAACTTTACAAAACAGCAACATATTGCACAGCTTCGAGGAGAATCATCTGCTGATTTTTGACGTGCCTTCATCTAACGATGATGAGACGTTTCTCAGTGCCGAGTTACGAATATTAACCTTAGTAAACACAGATGTTGGTTCTGATATAGGTAAGAGTATTATTATAAATGATGTTTATCTCGTAGGAATTAAAAACACAATGTTTTTCAGGCGTCGAAAGATTCTTAAGGATATCAGTTTACAACGAGTCTTCGCAAAAACTAGATTTGTTAGATGAAAGACACATTTACCATTCTGAAAACACCTGGATAAATTTTAACATGACAACGCCCGTCCATCATATATTAACAAAATGTTCCAAGCACAAATATCTTAAGTTGTTGATATCCATAAAGGCTTTCTTGCCTTTTATAAATTACAGCGCGCATCATTTTAAACTATCTTTATTGCCGATAATAGAAAAGATAGAACATGATTATCCGATTTTATTACTTTCGTATATGAGTATGAAGAAGAAGGTTTTGAGTAACCAGCCTAACAGGAGGTATAAAAGGAATATTGAAGAAGATTATGAGGAAGAAACCAATAGGATATGGGATAACGAACAGCAGAATAAAGTGCTTACAAAGAAGACGAAGAGGCTTAAAAATACTTGTAGACGAAAGCAGTTGTATATAGATTTTGCTGAGATTCAATACGATACATGGATTGTACAGCCTAGTGGGTATGAGGTACGTTGAACTAAATTTTAAATTATTACATGGTTAAACAACTTAATAACATACTCTTATAAAATGCAGAACCTAACATTTTGTTATTAAAAGGACCTTTATATTATTTAACTTTTGTTATAACGAGTAACATACAAAATGATTGTCAATAATCAAAAATGGGGCTGGGAGGAGAGTGCAAGGCATTTGGAGTCCCAAAAACAGGAAAAGGCGAAAAACAAAAATGGGATTTGCCTTCTTATAAATTATGCTATTATTTATGTTCGTAAAATGATGTTAAGCTTCTTTGTCTCTAAGAACTCACTTATCAGGGCCCTTTTATATACAAAGAATTGTAAAATAAAACACAGAATAATTCCCTAAAATATCATTAGGAATAACAATAACAATATGTGTTTTAGTAACAATAATTTAATATTTATTAGGCATACCAATGCACAGGGAAATGCTTCTATCCAGTCGCAGAGCATCTTTCTCCAACAAAACACGCAATTGTTCAAGCTCTTCTTCACAGCTTGTCTCCAACAAGAGCTCCTAGATCTTGCTGTGTGCCTAGCAAACTAAATTATATATCACTTTTGTACGTTGACGAACGAAGAGTGTTAACTTATCGTTACGAATATGATGATATGGTAGTTGCAGAATGTGGATGCAGATAAACTAATTTTGTGTAGTAAATTTATTTACTTCTACAGACCTTCAACGCTCGGCACAATAATTAATTTCGTGGCTTAATTACCGTCGTTCACACACCCACGCTAACAATGCTTTATTTAGGTAGAGTAAGTTAAGCATATAGACTGTATAATAATAAATTAAAATGCATGTCTTGTAAGGAGTTAACATTTTAAGGATTAAAATATTTAAAAATGGTATTCGATTGCTGTTGCATTTTAAGTTTGTTCAATGAGTATGTTAATGTATAGAGAAGTAATATCGGTATTCATAGCATGTTGGGTTGCATAAGCAGGATTTGACAACCGATAAAGTGACCTGAGACAAAACCTACGACTGTCAAAGTGTACTTTTCGAAGCACCGAATTTTTAATTCTACTGCTCTTGGTTAGTGATTGGAAGGCTTCAGACGATCGTTTATATTTCATAAAGTTGAATCTCTATGCATCATATTATATATTCTTTGGTTTGGTATAAAAAAATTACATATATTCAAACCGGAAATTTGTTTCCAACTTAAACTGTTAAGAATATGTATTTTAGGGAAATAAACCAGAATACATCAAGTTCAAATTCAGTTTTCGCCAGCAATAAAAGCTGTTTTCTCAGCGAAATAAATAAAATTCGATTCGCAATAGTGTGTTGTAATATTATACTGGTACAACGACAAATATAATAACTAAATTTAGTAAGGCATTTATCTGAGGTTAATAAAAAGTGCTCATATGAAAAATATACAAATTTTATATCATATAATACAAGTAAAACACAATTGAGCACACACACACTTGATTTTTGCAGAACACAGCACTTGATAAAAATTACATAATGACTTTGTTCACTTCTTAAATACTAAATTGCACATTTCATTATTTTTCTTATTTAGTGAATATGTTTTGCCAGGTACCACATATTTCTTATATTTAACTTTACGTAAACGATGCTTGCTGCCTGGAATTCTTTCGATTTTAAATATGTTATGCCTGCAAACACAATTTTTGTTACAATTCGTTGAGGATAATTATAATAATTTTGTGTTAATTTCCTGAAAAAGTAAAGGTAGCTGAAAAATCTGCAAATAATTACCTGAAAATAAAGTCTGGCTGAGATAACCTCATACAAAGACTAACACTTGAAGAAAAATCTATGTCAGTTTGTAAATTAAGTTTGGGCTCCATGGATACGCTGAATTCAACCTGTGATCTTACAATAGATGTGTCAACACGAATAAATCCTAATATTACAATTCCAGCCCTGAAAAAGCGAAATTATCAAAATTACGTTGCAGAATTATAAAAGGACTCACGATTTTTCAACCAGAGAGACTGCGTTTCTATTCCATAAGGAAATTTCAATTTTTCCTGATAAATCAAACGAAGTCCCTCCTTTCAAATCAAGTTCAGCTATGAAACCTGGACCAAGTCTCAAGTACTCTAAATGATCGTGGAGCATCGCCAATGCCTGCAAGTAATTTCGGCAATAACTCAAAATTGTGATTAATTCAAAGAGGTTAACGTGAAATATTTGTACCTGATAGGCAGTCGTTTTTTCTGAAGCAGTCCCTGACCAAACATGCCCCATAAGTTCCCCTTGACCGCTGAAAAAGGTAAACGGACGTATCTGTGTTCCTAAAACTGTGAGTTCGATTCCTGCTGTAGCCACTTCATCTGATTCAGCTCCATCGGAATCACTGGAGATGAAACTACTTAGACCTCCCGAGAATATACCTAACTAAATATAAAAACAATTGTAATATTTATAGAGTAATAAATTATTTTTGGTTTTTTTCAGCGAGTCAAAAAAAGCATGAAAGTAGTTAACAAATAAAGGATTATTTGTACGAGACCTACACTAAATATTTCCCGAGATACTTCGTTTTTCCCCATCATGATATTTACAATTCCCCTTTTAACAATGCCACTTTGTATTTCCTGAATTGTGATCAAAGTACCATTACTGGAAGGACTCTGTAGGAAGCTTCTGGTTAGTGCAGTCGACAATCCTTTCTGTGCTAAAACTGCATAATTATTTAGTCTCCTGTCACCTTTTATTATTTTTGAAACTCGTAATTTAAAACTCTCATCTTCTTCGCCGATCATATTTAATCTTTGAACGAGGTATTGCTGCACCTCGAACGATTTGCAATCGGTGATCAAAAAGTAAATAAGCCTGTTGAGCATTTGATCTGTTGGACTTGATTCTAATATTATGTCAACAGATAAAGTCCTTGAACTCGAATCGTGTTTTTTATCCAACTGGAAGAACGTTGTAACAGCAGCTTCAATCACTTTTTTGTTCCATTGTGTTGGATTGAACGACCTTAATGCTTTCCATGCAAGTACTTGTTCTTTCTCACTTCCCTTCCTTGTGACTTCGATAAGCTTCGGTAGAGTATTAACAGATTTTAGATTTTTAAAAGCTCTTAAATACATGTAGCGATCATCTCCCTTTGCATGGTCTAAACTGTGCAGGATTGCTTCTTCGACTTTATGGTAAACCTAGAACAAAAGTTTATTGTTATATTGTACCAATAAAATTATTCGGGGTTACGATATAAGTTCATTTACCTTGAAATGCTTGTCAAAATCTGGAAGATTAGACAACCTCTGAGTCATTGCTGCGATGGTTAAAACAAGAGTTTCTTTAACTTTTGGAAGATAATTAGAAGACTTGGTGTATCTGTTTAAGAGGTCCATTATAACATCAGGATTTGGTTGCGATGACATGGAAAGGGCCCAAAGGTATCTTTCGCTTGTTTCTTCTTTTTTATTGTCATCAAAGTGTAGTTTTTTCATTGCTGCGTCATGGGATGCTCGAGTTTGGATATATCCGAGTATGTCATATAATTGGTGGCTAAAAATTAAGTTAAACAATTTACAAAAAAGAAGCATGGCTCGATACAATGTTGGGTAGTACAGGAAATCGAAGATATCAGGAAAAAGCGACTGATTGAACTTTATTTCTTCCTCTATTAATTAATTGATAACATACATCTCCATTCTCTTAATTTCCGTTGATAGTCTCTACAATTGTGCATATCAAAGTGACGAAACTACGAAAACTTCAGTAATTAAGAAAGGAAGTTTTATTTTCCGTGTCCACTAGGCCGTTTCTTCTCGATGCCTTCGATTTTAAACAAATAACTTGTTCTGTTTCTAAATCATATCAACATGTAAGTCAAAAATCAGTACCTAGTTCAAATTCCTCTGGAGGTAATATTCGTTTACGTAATTTTAAAACTGATTTTACACAAAAGAAAGGCGATTCTCAGATAAATGGTAGCAAGTCTGCTTAATTTAGGAAAACTTGCTAAAACAGTAACTAAAATACTTACAGAATGGCTTGGTTCTTCTTCGAACCCAGAGTTTTTGCAATATCATCTTTTGAACTGAGTCTACCGACAGATACAAGTCGTGAAATTACTTTAGCTGAGGGTAAAGTTCCCATTCCATTGGCTTTTAAATTAGCCCTGTATTCATTAACTGTGCTTTGGAAACTCTTAGCGTCTTCCAAAGGTAAGGTTTCTCTTTCAGTCAGAAGAGATTCTTGGGTGAAAACAATATTTCCTTTACTACTAATTTTGTTGGAGACTTCTTCAAAAGATTCCCCAGACAAAGCCTCACATTTTAATTGTTCGGCTAATATGAGAGATTGGTAGGCCTCCACTTTGTTGCCAACATCTTCCTTAGCTGCCGTTACCATAGAATGGGTTTCTTCGAATTTAACAGATTTAATGTATGTATTGTCACTGTCCATTTCGTAGTTCCCTATCCTTTTTGATTCCACTTGTGTACTTAAGATTAACTCCGGATTACTTACGTAGGGTAAATCGGATGATATACAGGATAATTTGGTTTTAGTAAATAAATTAGGACTCTTAGAAGCATAGTTAACAGTACAGTGTCCCGAAGAATCAGTCTCATTTGTTTCTTGATCCATTATTTGAAACTAAAACATTAATTATTTTATATATAGACAAGGAAAAGATTCTGATTGTTGATGTTTACTTGGAAAAGACTAGCAATGCCCTTTTTTATATTAGCCAAAGAAAGTGGCTCATCTTTTTGCAAAAGGATTTTGTTGATTTTTCCATAACGCCATTGCATTAAGAATGGAGTGTTTGCTAGGGAGTCCAGGTTCGAAGAGTGGGCTACAAATCCATCTGGAGCTGGCGCTTTCCTTGATCGAATATGTAGACTGGGAGAACGTAACTGCAATAAAAAAAATATATAATAACGCAAACATTCAGGGATTGGAACTGAATTTTTACGTGAGGAAGAACCTCTCTTTGCCAAATTAAGAATTTTTGTGCAAAACTCACTGATTATTCGATGAAATTGGATTTATCGGGCTATTATTGCAAAATAAATAAAATGTAAATTTCTAGAATAGAGGTATCAGTTTATTAATTAAAATACATTCATACAACCTTCACATTATGAAAATTAAAAACTCTCATTGAATATAGTAATTACAAGTACAAAGTTAAAGTATTTCTTCCGGGGATAACTTTACGTATTCTTCAGATGCTCTCCATATTTTTTCCATGAACTCAAGATCTTTAGCTTTTGATGGTTGCTTGAAAATGTTGCAGTCAGAAAAATACTTTCCTGTTTCATTTCCCTTCATTAAAGCTAAATGAATGGTTGTTTGTGCCCCTTCTTTTACGCTCTGTAAAATTAACGTTTTACTGTCGATTTGATCTTATTATCCATTTTTCTACCTTTGCAAAACCTTTCAGAAGAAGTTTCTCAAAACACCAGCGTTGTAAATAACTAACTGGATTAAAATCGATGTATTTGGAGAAGATAGGTGTGTAAACTAATCCCGGATGAAGTGAATTTGCAACTACTCCTGTTCCCTTTAATTTTTTTGCGAATATCTTGGCTGTTATAATGTTACATAGTTTGGAATTGCCGTATATTTTGATATTCGACCACATAGTTGAGGATTTATCGAAGGGGCAATTTAAGTTTTCAAGAGTTAAATCGTTTATGAAAGCTAACCAAGAACTAACGAAAATTATTCGACTTGGTGCAGATTGTTTTAGTAACCCTACAATATAAAAACAAGTTTTTTCATCAGCTCATTCCGAAGATTTTCATTTGTTTTATGGCATATTAGAATAAAATGGGAAAACATGATGTGGAAGTTTTCCTTTTTCATTGAAGTTTTGGAATTCGTACCTATAAGCAAATGTGTTAACAAAAATGCTCCAAAATGATTAATCTGCATGCTTTTTTGAAGCCCATCTTCGGAAGCATCATTTGGAACGCCGCCAACACCAGCGTTGTTTACTAAAATATCTAATCGTTCTTCGGTTTCATTTATTTCCTTTGCTAATCTTCTCACCGAGTTCAGCGAAGTTAAATCAAAATATTTAACTGCGATATTACTATTACCGGTTTCTTCTATGATTTTCTTTTTTGTTTCCTCACAGTTATCTTTATCAGCTATTATTACCCGGCAACCTCTTCCGGCTAGAGCTAAAGCTGTATGATAGCCTATTCCTAAATTCAGAAAATTAGAACTTTGTCACTTATTTGTTTATTATTGTACTAAATGTTTAATCTAAAAAACATATTAAGTCTGTTTTTAAACATAGTTGACTTATATTTAAGTACTGATATTCTCAGTCTTACCAGAATTTCCACCAGTAATAAGAGCCGTTTTTCCACCTAAATAAGTATTACACGTGCATCTTCCAAGAGTAAGTTTTAAATAAGTTCGCATTAAAATGCATAATAGCAACGGAAAAACTACAAGAATTATTATCGTTGCAACTGTCGAACACATTGTAATTATAAGCTGGTTGCTTGACTAATAGTTCACTTAGAAATGATTTTATCATTGGATTTACTTCTGTCTTTAGATCGTTAATAATAACGAAGTAAGAAATACAACAGACACTTTAATGTTAATTAATAATTAAGGTCGCTTTCATTGACATCGCGAAAAGGTTTATTTGCATATAATGCCAAAGTATTATCAATAACAGCGGTAATGAGCGAATAGGTGATAAAAGGCTAATTGAATTTTAATTGCCGTTTTGAATAATTATGTACAGTGAGAGCGAGAAATATTCCAAACCACGTGACCGCTATTTTTTTAAAATGTTTTTTTGTTGGTGACATTTTAAGTCGCCTTTTTAATATCTACATCTTAGATTATAAACAGCATTTTAAAACATTTCCCATAACAACGTGTTTTAATAGTATATTATAATACAAGTGTATAAGAAAGCCTTTATAGCACGCGCGCGTGCCAGGGCCTATTATCTGAACTAAAAAATAAAAAATATATGTATTTGAAGTTTTTAATATACAGCGTGTCCCAGGATAGATGTTACAATAGGTGTGATGGACTAAAAATGTTTGAATTTTATTTTAAGATTGTGGAATTAAGCCCTGCTTGGTTTGAAGAGAATTTTAAGAATATTTTCAGTTTTTGAAAAACAAGTCGCCCTTGACATTGAATCGAAAACTATTTTCTTTTCAGGTAAAGTACACTTTTTGTTTATGATAGGGCAAAAGTTTACTAAGAAAAGTTGTTCAGAATGAGAAATTATGGCTCTATACAAAATTTCATCAAGATCTACGTACTTTGATTAAACCGTCATTTTTTAGATTAAACAAAATAAATCGTATTTATTCAAAATTTTCTTTGTAGAACATTGAACGAAACAAATAGCATTTACAAGAAATTTAACTTACGAAACATAATAATAACACTGATCTACAATAAATTATTTATTCCACATAACTGCCAGGAGGCCATGAAAAGACTATCGTTGACTAATCTTCCTGAAATTTTGCATAGGGCCATAATTTCTTATTATGAACAACTTTTCTTAGTAAAAGTTTGCCGAATCATGAACAAAAAGGGTACTTTACCTGAAAAGAAAATAGTTTTCGCTTCAATGCAAGGCCGACTTGTTTTTCAAAAACCGAAAATATTCTTAAAATTCTCTTCAAACCAAGCAGGGCTTAATTCCACAATCTTAAAATAAAATTCAAAAATTTTTAGTCCATCACACCTATTGTAACATCTATCCTGGGACACACTGTATATTTTAATAATTGTTTTTAATTTAAATCTTATTAGTTATATTGCCTTAAACAATTATTAAAGCAATTCTCGCTACAAGGTATAGATGTAAATTTAGCTCTGGAACTTTTAAATAATAGATAACAACACGAAAGCACAATAAACAGCAACAAACGTTACGAACGCCGCTGTTAAAATGATGTAATTTTAATCTAAATAATTTGACAACTGGTAAGGGCCACCGATAGAGGAAAATCATATTCGAAAAATAAAAATAGCGGCCACGTGGTCTCACTCACACTGTATAATATGCATTTTTCAAAATAAAATTATTAATTATCGGCCGGGCTGCTTCGGAAAAGATAACGAATACTGCTTCTAATTTTCATAATTTCTCCGAACGATCACAGAATAGGGTACACCCAGAGTTTTGGTTAAAGTAAAGTAGGCAACCAAATCTACGGCATATTTTATATGAAAAAAACCTACGTACCGTGCGTAAAGTTAGTTTTCTTGAGGGTAACCGTAATCGTAAATTACTTCTAGTAGGTACAGTAGCTAGGTAGATTTTACAAGGGACGGCGACTTTCTATACCTGGGTTCTCAGAGTTTACAGATACTTGTAAAATGGGTAGGACGTATTATAGAAGTAAAAAACGTGGCAAATCGTCTGTGTCAAAAAGAATTCGTGATAAACGAGAAAAATCGTTGCGGCTGTGCTTATCAAGTGATTATGTTGATGAAGATACCCATGTAACGTATTATAACAAGTAAGTATGGTTATTCTACAATCAGAATTCTTTTCTCTTGAAACAATTGCGTAAACATAAAAACTATTTTGTTATTATACTAATATTAGCGAATCTACTTTAAAAAGTGTAGTGTGTTTTTTTATTATTTTGTTTCTCATTGCTACATTAAATAATTTAGCACTTGAACTTTCAGTAATTTTCATTTTTAGTGTATCAGTAAACTGTTTATTTCATTTTTCGAATATTTGTTCGAATCAAAATTTAAAAACTCAAATTTATTGGCATTTACGCAAACAAAATTTGCAAATTCATAAGAAATAGTTATACCTTTATTTTAATTAGATACTATTATGTAACTAATATTTTCTAGTATGATCGAAGAAAACCTACCTGATATGGAAATTGAATATATAAATAGAGAAGATATTAATCAATTACCAACTCTGGAAGGAAATCGAGTCGTCAATGTAAAATATTTTATCGGCCAAGTAAAACTTTTGGCAATACATGACCTGCGGTGTACTGGTGGGGAAATGAAATTTATTAAAGAAAAACGATATGGGAATTGTTCAAAATTTCAATATACTTGTAATATGTGCGAAGAAACAATTTTTATCGCCACTCACCCCGAAGATTTAACCCATTCTATAAATGAATCGTTTGCATGGGGAACATTATGTGTGGGAATGGGTTTGTCACAAGCGCAGGAGTTTTTTGCAGTTTGTGATATACCATGTATGTCTCGCAAGACCTTCTCAAAATATGAAAAAAAAAAATTGGAGAACAATGGCAAGCAGAACTTTGTTTTCAAATGAAAAAGGCAGCAGACGAAGAAAAGAAGCTTGCCATCGTTGCAGGCCACGTAGAAGACGAAGTACCATATATAAGTGTAATTGTTGATGGTGGATGGGCCAAACGGTCCTATGGACATGGATACTCCTCAATGTCTGGCGTAGCATGCATTATCGGAGAGAAAACAAAAAAACTGCTGTTTGTTGGAGTTAAAAATAAATTTTGCTACGCTTGTGTTCTGAAGTCTAGTAAAAATCATGACTGTTGTTTAAACTATAAAGGTCCGGCTACGTCAATGGAGCAAGACATTATCGTGGAAGGTTTCAACAGAAGTGAAAAAGACTACGGAGTACGATATAAATATCTTATAGGAGATGGAGATTCAAGCGTTTTTGCTAAGGTGATGCAGAAGGTATCTTATGGAAGATCTGTAAATAAACTGGAGTGTGCTAACCACATAACTCGATCTTTTACTTCGAATTTACATAAAATTGCTGTAACTACTAGCTTCAATATAGAATCACGCCGAATATTAAAAAATGTAATTGCGAGATTTACAAAGACCGTTCGAATTGCAATACGTCGAGCAGAGAACGTGGCAACATTGAAAATAGATTTGAAAAATCTTCCATTTCATATTTTTGGCTATCACAATAACTGTCGGGATGCTGTTTGCAATCGTAAACAACTAGAAGAGGAAGATGATTTCGTTGACTTCTTACGGCAATCAATAGCTATTTATGCAACGAGTTGCAAAATGATGGACTTTTTATCACCAGGCGTGAAATTGTTCGTCGAGGCGAAGCCGAGATGAACAACACGCCATGTGATAAAAAGACATGTTTTGCAACGTGTTTCATACAAGATTTTATCCAATTCAGATAACAAAATGTAAATGCCACATCTTTTTAAAAAAGGAGTTGGGTCATCGTGATAAAATGGGAGTGATAAAATGGGAGCATATTTTGTAACTAGTTACAAAATGAAACACTTTTCGCAACTCAAATCATCTTTTTGTAACTAGTTACAAAATGGGAGCATATTTTGTAACTAGTTACAAAATGAACCACTTTTCACAACTAAAATCAATGTCGAAATGTTGACATTTCGTAACTGAATTGGATAAAATTATTTTTTGAAGTAGAAAAGGCAATTGATAATATTGTAAGAAAGGCGGATAGACTGCGAAGAAATGTAACCACAAATTATGCAGAACGATACATGTCACTGATAGCTAAATTTTCAGGTGGCAAGAGGGTAGATTATACTAAAGGAGGATCTTATAAGAGAAGATGTTTAGGTGCCGCACTGGCATACAACGGGGGTCCTTCTTGGCACTTAACGTTGCGAAAAAAATCCCACCTTTCCCTGCTATGTCAAAAAAGAGAACGTTTACGGTTGCATAATAACGAACAACGGAAAAATAATGAACGTAAAAAACACAAATTAACATGTGACAATATGGGCGCATTCAGGGACGCTCAGCTGCTTAGCTAAGCGGTAATTTAGTCAGCTTATGCTAAATGTCAGCAAACAGTATTTCCCTGAATGAAACGTCTGATAGTAAGCCGTTTTGACAGTTTGTTATTTGTTTTGTAAGGTTAGGTGTTACTTTCACTATTATGTTTGTAATAAATCAAAAATTAAAGAAATTATGGCTAAATCTTCAAATTATGGACTATGTCTATCAGCTCACACTAATTAATATGTTTTTATTCAAATTATTAAGTTTGTGTGTTTCCCGTTCCTTTTTTTGACAGCGCTGACAAAGTCAGCACCAAATTATAGGCTGAGCGAATTTCTCAGCGGCTTACTGCAAGCTTTTTCTCAGCGTGTCTGTTCAGGGACTTTGCTAACTAAGCGCATCAGCCGCTGAGCGTCCCTGAATGCGCCCATTGACATAAATTATGGTAAAAATGCTCAAGAAGCTTTACCAGATTTGCCAGAAGATATTCTTCAAACAAAAATGCGTGAAAAATTGGTCCAAATGAGAGTAACCTCTGACGATATTAAAAACATACAAATTCAAACCATAGGACAGCATTCAAATAATATGTGGTATGACGTACGTCGGGATCGTTTGACTGCATCCAGTTTTGGAACCATTTGTTTAAGACGACCAACTACGTCTTGCCATAATTTAATAAAAAGATTATTGTATTCAATATCAACCGCTACTTTAGCAAATCTTCCATGTTCCTTAAAATATGGCCGATTAAATGAAACTAATGCGATTAAAAAGTTTGAATACCAATATGGGAAAGAGGTATTGCCGTGTGGATTTTTTATGTGTGAAAATAAACCCTTTTTAGGAGCCTCTCCCACAATGTTCTAAATTGCTTCAAACTCCTAATAGAAATGCCTCTAAACTGTTCTAGTTATTAAGGAACAAAATATTGCATTATTAGTTAATCCCTTGATATTTAGTAAAACGAAATATTAAAAAATGTTTGTGAAGCTAGTGTTTCAATATCTGCATTGAAATCAAATCACAAATTCCAGTATAAGTTTCATGCTAATATTATAATGACATTACGTACATACGGGTTTTATACAGGGTGATTTTGAAAAATTTCAAGAGATTAGGAGAGGTAAATTTCAGCAGGAACTACCTTTACATAAATGGGTAAGTTAAAATAGTGCGTCTCATACTTTTCACCTCAATAGATTAACTGGTGGCGAAATATCCACAAAAACGTATAAAAGGTCAAACTCGCCACAACAAACATTCAGAAAATATTAATAAATGAAGTATTGCATGAATTACTCAAAGAAGTTCGCTTAGCTGCTCGACATGATACGTGGGGTTGTTAATACATGCACGACGGCGCTTCACCTCATATTGCACGAAGTGTCACGACGTGGTCAAATGTTATGTTGGAGACAGAATTGGCAGAAATGGGCCAAGTTTAAACGCATACGACTTTCTTTAGAGGACAATATGAAACAGTTAGTTTATGCAAATCTTGTACAAATAGTGGAAGAACTTCAAGTACGAATAATTGATACAACAAACAATTTTTTACAGAAGAACGAAGGTCCATAATCAAGTGACGTAGAGTATGTTAGGCTTAATTTTGAATAACTTTTATTTATTGTTTTATTAACGAGAAACGGTATTTTGTGAGTTTAATATGCGGTTGTTAAAAAAAAGAAAGAGAGAAAGTTGGAGGCCTAACATTAACTAGGAAGTAATTAGGTTTATCTCAATTATCTAACTCATTTATCGTTTTGAAACTATTCGTAATAACTGCTTGATCATCAAAGTACCATAACATTTTCCGCTAGATGTGACATTCGTGCTTATGCCGTCACGGTATTATGATTTTATAGGACTTCAATGGCCTGTTGCTTGTAAATCAGATCTGGAACACGTATCTATTGTGGTCACAAATATTGTGTGTTATTTATCATTTTTATCCAGGGCCATCTATGTGTCGTGTTTACATCGAACAGCGGAAATTTCAGTATTGTGCTTTTAATGATAATAGCAAAACTTTACGTAATGAATTGATTTTTTTGTAGTTTTAAATGATTAACGAACATTCTGGGTCGGTGCAACATGGTTCTCTTCGGGATAGAAAAGACGGCCAGGCTAAGTTACGCACAACTTGTCTGCATATTTGGTTGCATATTTTAATTCTATTAAAGTATTAATTTCCATTTTTTTATTAGTTAACCAAATGCAGCCACTTTTCAATAGTATGGACGATTTTTTGCAGTTTCTAAAATATAATTCCAATGAACGTTTTTAAGAGTTCAAACTTGTTAATATTCTAGTTCTTTATGGCGTTGAAAACCTTGTTCATTTTTAGAGTTGCTTTTATTGTTTACACCGGGCGTGCCCAACCTGTAGCTCGCGAGCCACGTGTGGCTCGCGCCACCTTTTGATGTGGCTCGTTTTATCAACGATGCGCACTTGTAGGTGCTAAATGCAGTATCAGGTTTCACATTAAAAATATGTTTTTCCTGTATTTAATTTGTTTGAATTCTTAATAAATAGGAGTATAAGAGTACATAGTTACAAATATTCTTTAACATGTTACAAATTGTTATTGTTTGTGCATTATATACGTTTAAAATTGAAATATTAAAAGTACAAAATATATCTGTGGCTCACCTAAAACTTTTAAATTCTAAATTGGCTCGAGTCAAGTTAAAGGTTGGGCACCACTGGTTTACACAAATTGTATTTAAATTAAACATCAACCCAAAATCAAAAATTGCAACATATTTTAATTATTTAATTTTAAATAAAACACTGAAATTCGATTTTTGTAAGTAAAATAATTAGAAATCGATTTTTGAATTTTTATTAGGGTTTAAATAGGATTCTTACATCTACAAAAATCTATTAATAGATTTTGCGTTTAACCTTTTAACCTTTTGCATAATATATCCTGATGACCCGAAGATTTCATATTAACTAATAAATAACGGTACCACGATGACACTTGTAGATATCTACATCTTCCTGCTAGTGGTTATAACATATTTATTTGATGTAGAAACCTGCTTAGCACATTTTTCGTGTTTCAAGAATTTGTTTCTTTTATTATCAACTCGGATTAAATTATCATTTATTTCTTCTTATCTATAAGGCAATGTCCCTTTCAAAAATAAAATTTAAAGGTTTTAAATTTAATATTCAAAAGGACTGTCTCAACCTGATATAAATATTTTAATATTTATAAAATCGTATAAATTAACTGAAGGCTCACGGTTTGTAGATAATTTATATCCACTAGGACTTATTTTGCTTACCTCAAATCGCAGCAGTCGATCTAGATTAGAATTTCCCCATACTGACTCCACCAAAACCTTCCCAGTAATAAGAAATCCAACATCCTTTTGTGTTCCTTCTTTTTCATTCAAAAGCACGGACGTTTGAAAATCATAAAGCCATGCTTTTCCGGGTTCGAAGGCGTTCGCTTGTGGAAGTCCACCAGCTCCTGTTGCTGACGATAATAGTACAAATCCATAGCACAAACCCCAAAACCACGAGAAGCAAATACATAAAGTAGTGTAACTATTCGGAGCAGGAAGCATTTTTTTCATCGAGATTTTAAAACCTTTCAATCTCGTTAAGCACAAAAGTAAAAGTAAATTTTAATCGAGACCGGATAAAGAAGATTTAAATCGAGTTAAATTTAAAAGTCCTCCGATTTCTAAGGCCACTTTTGCTCTTCACATATTTCTATCGCCGTTTCGAAGAACAACAACAGCCAACTAAGCTCTCTAGAAGAAGAGAGAATGTACTTTGTTCATGCTGATAACACCTTAGAAGTTTTCGAAAGTTCATAGTTTATCACAGCATGTTTCTCTGTTTCTGATAAAAGCATCGCAAACTTTGTTTTAATACCGCCAACCACCGAAATAATCACTTTGTTAATATTGGTTCTTTACGCGGGCAACGAGTTTATTATTTGATATTGTCACAAATCAGGTTAAATGATAGCACATAAGTTTGTGAATTCCTGAAAAATAGCAATTGAAAGATTATTTTTTATTATTCTTAAAGCTAAATGTCAGTTTGCGTTTCAAAAACTTTTGGGTCATTTGAGACTTTAACTGGGCGAAAGGCTGAAAATAAAGTTTTTCTGAAATTCTTTTAAGATAATTGTCACTTTTAAAAGAATAACTGCCAAAGACTGTTTAATGAATAAGAATCCAATAATTAATTAAAATACATTAAAAGTATTTTTTTGAAGTTTAAAAAATTGTTTATTTATTTTATTTAATGTTATTTCCTGAATGCAATATGAGTATTTGATATCTAAATGAAAACAAGACAACTAAAACATTCCATCAGCTTTAATCACTACGAGAATGCATACCTAGGAGTAGGTGAACACTCACAAGCATTACTAATCGGATAATTTACTGTGTAGCCTTAAATGACAACATTGTTCAGAAGTAAAGTGTAAATCTGTGTTTAGAACTGGATACACGAGATAAGATAACAATTGTTTAGTTGATGACTAAGGTACACAAATAAAATTCTTAATTTGTTCTACATTGACTCTTTGAAAGTTCATTCTTGTTCATTCATATATTCTGAATTTCATTATTTAGAATTTAAGACTAATTGATATAAAAATATAATTCCATGTAAGTTATTATTTTAGACGACTTTTGAAAGTTTTTGTGTTCATTATTTATTCCGAATTTTATAACTAAAAATTTAAGAATACTAATTATTGTAAAGACTAAAAGTATAATTTTATGTAAGTTAATAATTTTTCAAAATTAATTGACGTTTATTAAAAATATTTCCTAGCAGGAGGTATTTCAAAATTATTTGCTTTGGTTTTAAATAAGACAAATAATATCCCACATGCAGTTAAAACAGTTTTGCATATAAACGATAATCTTTATCAGCATGTATGTATAACATTACAGACATTATTAAAACTAATAAACTGCCATATTAGATAACCTAATGAAATGCCAATACAACAAAAACTTTGCTTTGAATATCATTATTTTGCTTCTTCAGTAAAATATTTGAAAAATTAGTTGACTTTATAGTTTTATTATCAGCTTATCAACAGTATTTTCAACTTTGATTAAACCACAGAAAACTGCTCTGTGATTAAACTTAATTTTCTGAGTTAATTTCCACTTTAACATTTTTATAGAAATCTTTAAGCTCACTTAAATATGAACTTTCCCACTTTATGGCTAGAAAATTCATCCCAAATTTTGATTATCTAAAATTTTTAGCTTCTTTTAAAACATTTCCAGTTTGATTTGATTTTATTTCGTGATATTTCAAGTAGACTTAGTTTGAAAGTTATGTTCAAATTTCGACGTTTTTTATGGCCTGAAAGTTCCTCTAATTTTAATCCACTAAAAAGTTTAGTTTGAAATACTTGCAGCTTGTTCTGATTCGATTTGCCAATGTAATTGACACATAACTCATAAGTTGATATTTTTCTTTATGCATTTTAAATGCCTCTGTCTTTAATGACTCGGAATTTCAATACAATTTTCAATCCCCCAGCTTGTTTCAAAATACTACCAGTCAGACCTAACTTCATTTCATGATATAATTTTCAGTTGAAATATTTCTAGCAGAAGTCTCAGATTACCTAACATTTTTTAAAATTTTAAAATTGCCCCGGTCTTTGCTGACTTCAAACTTTAATCCAGCCGGTTTTTAGCTCTTGAAATTTTTCGGTTTAATCTGATTCGATTTCCTAATATAACTTCCATTTTTAGTAGTTCTAACTTTCTTAGGCCAAGAATATTTGTTTAACATTTAAATTCCCTTTTTTGTTACTTGAAATTTGGATTTTCTTTTAAATTTTATGAACATTTTCGAAGATTTACAGGTTTTGATTTTGTGATATGATTTTGTAAAAATTACTTTTTTCATTTTAAATCTTGATAGCTCTTAACTTCAATTCAAAACCTTCAATTCGTTTTTAAAAACATTTCGAGTCTGATCTGTTTTGAATTCAGTTTTATTTGGAATAATCTTTAGTTAATATTTTCTTAAAAACTATGACTTCATATTTCAAAAAACAACCTTAATTTTCAGCTCATTTGGAAATTTTCCAGTTTGATTTCCTAATATAATTTCCATTTCATAAAGCTCTTACCTTAATTTTTGGTTGATATTGTTTAAATTGTAAAGTCTCCATTTTTTATGTACTGAAATTTCAATACAATTTTTAATCCCCTAAAGTTTTTAGAACATTTTCAAAAATTTGCAGGCTTTAAAACAAATTTTGCCCCATTTTAAACTGTCCTGTTTTTCTGATTTTTAGGCCTCACATTTTCAACTCGTTTTACAATTGTTCCAGCCTGCTCTGTAATTAAAGTACAAATTTCCTTGCTTTTATGACTGCTAAACCCACAATTTTGTAAATCAATCCACAACAAGTTATTATGCAAAGAATTAAACTGAAAAATTAAGAAAATTTTGCGAGCTGGAGTTTATACGTTTCTTTCCAATCTGTTGTGAATACATATTCTTACATTAACGGTTCCTAAAAATACCAGCAATAATTTAATAATAAACTGGTCAATAATTAACTATGCAGATGTTCGGATTAAATTTCGATGTTTGCAGGAGCATTTAAAATCTTGAGATCAAACTGCGAAACTAACTTTAATTAATCTTTTATAAACGTAAATCATTACATTAACTTCTTTTAACTACAATTTCGTCCAATAAACAGTGACACAAAACAGGAGATCGCAACATGTTTAAACTATTGCAGAGTAATTATGCAATCAAAGTTAAATGCGGTCATAAAATATTTGACATACTTTATTATCTGTTTTGTAGTTTATGATTATGAGTAGATATATCAATAGTAAGTTGATAAATTTAGCTTTACTGGAAGTCAAGGTAATAGAAATGGATTTGCAAAATTTTAAATTAAAATAAAAAAATTAAACAAATTAAACATCGTAGATTTTAGAATTTTTAAGTACACAAACATATTTTTGAATTAGTAAGATAATAAAGAAAGATTTGGCAAACATACTGAATTATAAAAACAATAAAAAATAACGTAACACAACAAATAAAAACATCAACATTCAATAAAAGGGAATTAACACCGCATTTGATAATTTTTGAATTTGAAGTAAACAACTTAAGAATATGCTTATGTAGTCTCCTTACTTTACATATCAACTAAATACATACAGTAAAATTATACGCTATTATCGCACTAGTTAAAACCATGTATTCTTCGAAACATTTTAAAATTACACAGCACACCACACGACAGAAACGTTTGGACTGAATGGAACAAATATTCCATGATGGAAAGTTGTCTACGCAGAGACCGGATTTGTAGGCATTGAAATCACTGTGTTTATAGCAGAAAAAGTTACTATCACTGGTCTACATTTAAAAAATTACATTTTTAGACGGTTTAACAGAATTATTGAATTAAATCCGTCTTGAATTTGGGGCAACATTAATTATTGATTAATATGACTCGCAGTTTTCTTCCGAAAATGTGAAAACATATCGAATGGTTAGCTCTAACATAAATTACAGTTTCAATAAAAGGAATCGGTGTGAATTTTAAATATTTTTAAAAGTCGCACGATTTAATCCTCCCAAAATTTTTGTTTTAAAGGATAGCAATTACGAGCACAAACAAAAAAATTTATTCTGCAATCTTCATTAAAAATAAGTACCAAAAAATTTTAATTTATATTGCTTTGTAATTATTTTAAAGAAACACGTTGGCTTCCTGTTTGTTGACATTTTCCGGCTTAAATGCTATTAGCAATAAACTGAACAATATTATTTTTTAAATAAAAAGTAAATACATATCTTCCTGAAAATCCGAAGGATTTATTTTAAGACGTTTTGCTGAAATAATTCTAAAATAATAATGTTTTGGATTAAACAAAAACAGGGGTTTAAGTTATTTTAATGATTAATCTGGCAGTAACTTTTTACATGAAGAATTAGGAATTGTTATTTTTTTTTGTTTTATTGTAGCATATTTACAATCTACTCTACACGGAGTGTTAAGTAGTAAATGTAATGGCACAATTGTAGACATTGTTAGGAGAAATCATATGATACTCCTGTAGTAGTGCTTTCCAAATAGGTTGCTCACAGGTCACAAGGCCAGCTTTTCTTCAGTCTTCTTATATTTGGGTGATCATAGGACAGTTGTTGATCCAGTATGTTGTTATGTCCATGGAGCTTGTTGTGGTAATTTTCGGCAAATCTATGGATTTCGTCTGCAACAAATGGGATGTAGATCTTTATGTATTGTTTGATTTGTTACATACCACGGCGCATCCACCAGAGTGCGGACTGTTGTATCGTTTTTATTCGCGTTGGTTTAGCACTTCCCTAAAGTTTAACTCCGTAAGTCTCTAAGTCTAAATTAATTTAAGCATCGTTTTATAGAATAAGAGTTTGTTATTTAAAGATCACTTAGATTTCCTTCCCAGAAGCCAATACATTTGGCAAAACTTTGAGTTGCTATCGTTTGGGTTGGATATGCTTCTTTCACGTGACGCGTTGATCCAGATGGAGGTCTAAATACTTCGTTTCAGTTTCGACAGGTATAGGAACTTCAGTTGTACTAACTGGCGGACAGTTACGAAATCGCGTTGTAAACGTCACTTGCACTGATTGCGCCTTTACTAAGCCATTCGTTTATTAGACTAAAAGGTGGCGTTGGAGATTTTCAGATGCCCCATTGTGGGGTTTTCATGTGTCATCTACAAAGATTGCGATAACGATGCGTTAATCTTCCGTAAATTAGCGGTATAGTATATGAGATAGAGGAGGGGACCAATGACATTGCCTTGTGGGACATCTGATAAGTGGCAATTTCGTTGTCATGTTTAACTGAGAAGTATCTGTATGATAGTTAGGATCTGAAGAGTAGGTAAAAGTAACTGGGCAAAAGTCTTTTTAGCTTGTACAGTAGCCCAGTGGGCCAGACCTTATCGAATGTCTGAGCAACGTCTAAGAATACGATCTGAGATACTAAAATTACACATGATAGTAAACCAAATATCAAGAAGCCTCGAAGAAAAAAAAGTATTGCATATGAGTTGTTTTTTTACTGTTTAAGTCTGCTCTAAAATTATTATTAGCTGTTTTACCTAAATTTGTTAAACTGAGTTTCGTTTCGTGAGATTTGGGCCTGTTGTTGTTGTTGTTAAAATATGTTTAATTATAAGCCGTAATCTGTGAATTCACTGGATAGTTGATAAAGGCTAAAGCTACAACAACATTTAGAAAATTCGTATTTTAACTAGGTCACTATCCTCATCGCTGCTTCTTTTTCTTCTCCTCTTTTTATTCCTCTTCCACTTCTTTTTTCCTTTTCTTCTTCGACCTTTTCTTCGTCCTCTTTTTTCCTGTGCTCCCTCCTCTGCTTCTTATTTTTCTTATCTTTTTAGCAGGCAGTATTGGCTGTTTGGTCGCCATTTATCTTCTTTTACAGTCTGCCCCTAGGCTTTATGCCAGTGTAATGCATTTTTTTGTTAAAACCAAAATCTTCATAAAATAATAATATTTTTGCAATTTTGAACAGATCAGAAATACTTTATTTAGTGTGGGAATTTATTTGGTAAAGTGTTAACAGTTAACAGAAAATCGATATTCCCGAAACGATTTGACTACATTTTCGGCTTAAATTCTTCAATTGTAATTCCAAGTGCATATTTGTATAATGTTACGCGTATAAATCCGAAAACTCTTTTTAACAACCTCAGCGGATGTACCGTTAAGACAGTTATGCCTGAATTACACGCACGGCACGTACATAACAATTGTCTTCTCACTCTTTCTCGTTTCTCTGTTAACAGTTAAGTTAGTTGATACCTTGTTTCTCTGGATATTTTTGTTGAAAATAAAGAATTAATTTTTTAATTTTTAATTTTCGTACTCAATTTAAGCAAATACTAAAGTAGAATTTCTATTGTGGTACTTAGTTAAGTACTGAATGATAAAACTGTTAGAACCGAGCTGGGGTTATTATGTATTTAATTGGAGCCTTTTAAACCACTTTGGTCTAAGTAGATAATTGAAGTTGATATTCACTTCCAGCTTTAAACATTTAATTTTAACTTTGAGAGATGGTAAGAGCTAAAAAGTAAACCAAATACAAACAAGAGATATTGCCACACAGTTTGCGAACAAACCGAGGAAGATGCACTTAATTAAAAAATAACTATGTATTACAGTTGTGTACACTCTACATAACATACCGTATGACTCATTAAGTGCACTGCACGCTTTTGTCATTTTTTAGTATTTAATTACAACAATTAAATTAATGCTATGCTATTATCATTATTTAAAAAAAATCGTAACTGTGGTAGGATTTTTTATTGGGCGGATATTTATACAAACAATTATTTTGTGGTACAAGTTAACTGTATACCATTAACGTCAAAAAGGCTACAGATGGGATTGCCCAGATTGCCGTTCAGGTTCAGAAAACAACCTGACTCGCACAAAACTTGTCCAGGTCAAGGTACACATTCCTTTATTCTTCGTATACAAGGTCTAGGTGATCTAAATATAAACCCTGGACCCGGACAATTTATGTTAAACGGCAGATCCTGAAGATGTTTAATTGGTTACTGTAAAATCTTTACAAAAATAAATTTACTTTGGTAATTCTTTCAAAGCAAAATATGTATTTACAGCAAGGCATATGTTTAAACATTTATTTAAGAAGCAATTTGTCTTGAACAATTTAATTACATCTTAAAATTTCTAATCATCTTTTAGTTCAGCTTGAAAAAAAGCACAAAACATGATGCAATAAAAGACGTTTTAGAAAAAGGAAAACTTGATTTAATTCAAAAACGCCTAAAAAGACTTGATCTATACTTGTTTTACAGAAAAAAATGCCCTTTTTTCACGAAAAGGGACATCTCGCCGCGGCCGAGTCGCCGCAGCCGACTCGCCGCAGCCGAGTCGCCGCCAGCCTAACTCGCCGCCGTCCGACTCGCCGCGAATGTTTACGGTGTGAACATTGAAATAAAACAACAGCGTTGATAATAAAGTTGTTTATTTATTTATTGTTTACTGAGCCATTTCGTAGTTATGAGCTATACCTTGTAAATAATCTATAATATTTCTATTTGTATAGTCCCTCACTAAAATCCTGTCGTCCGCATCTCGATATTTCTTTAATTTCATCGGTGGCATGTGAGTCATAGAATGTTGTAAGTGCCATTCCAAAAGCAAAACCAGGTATAGCGATAACAATGTCTATGCGTTTAAAGCAGTTAAAGAGGATTACTTTTAATTACCTAAATATTAAAGCCTCTGCAAGTCTTCTTGGTAAATCCAAATTTATCCTACACCCGGCGAATTCTAAAAATTATTTTAAATTATTTAAATAATGCTTATTTTTAAAAATATAAGGTAGATTCGAAAAAAGTGTAAAAATGTAACGTAAATGTAAAAAGTTTTTAGAATTATAATACCTCGCGGCGAGTCGGACCGCGGCGAGACGGACCGCGGCGAGCCGGGCTTCGCGGCGACTCGGCTGCGGCGTGTCGGCCGCGGCGACTCGGCTGCGGCGAGTTGTACCGGACCGCTTTTTTCATACAAATACTGCTGTAAAAGACATAAATACAGGCGCAAAAAGTGTTATTCGCTCAACAATAATTAAAGTAATTATTGTTCAGCCCTCCACATTTTATACGCATAGTTACATAAAATACATCTGCAAAATAAGCAGTAATAATATCTCCAATCTGTTTGGAAAATCTCTCCTTGATAGCATGATAACAAAAGTGAGGTGAAATATTTACTCCGAAATCAAATTCAATTTTTGAACCTTTTCAAATAAATTTTTCTACCATTTTTAAAAAGGTATTAAAGGGCTCAAACAAAAATATTGTGATATAAATAAAGTCTGCTGATATTCAAGTTACATATAAGTATTAGAAATTACGAATATACTTTGTAACCTCACATTTGGTTGGATAAGATAAGGAAACCTTGACTGCCAAAAGGTTATTTGAGAGGTGGTTTTCCGCAAATCAGGATAGGCAACACACCTTACACAACATAATATAACTGGCTCTTCTATACCCACTTGAAGTAACAATGAGTAGCATGTTCGCTGATCCTTTCTTTCATGTCGGATTTACTGGAGGCCTAGGGCATACATTTATATCCACAACAATATAATATATAAAACATTAATCTTAATTAAACATTTGTGTTATTCTTCTCCATTCCCCTCTATTCAAAGAGTTTCCTTCCAGTCCCTAACGTTTATACTTCTAAGATATTCGTGTATGCTGTCATACCATCTTTTTCTCGGCCTCCCCTGTCTTCTTCCACCAATCAGGGTTCATGTCAGCGTCATTTTGGGCATCCTTTTTCTGCCCATCCTCCACACATGTCCTAACCACCTTACTTTTTGGGCCTTAACAAAGGTTTATGTTTGGTTCCTTATACAGTTTGTCCTCCTCCTCCAGCTGTCTTCTGTCTGTATCCCTCCGTAGATTGCTCTTAGTGTCCTTCTTTCCTATCTCTGGAGTATTTCTTTATCTGCCTTTTGCAGTACCCACGTTTGACAGGCATACGTTACCGTGGTCTTATAAATCCTTGTTCTTGTTTTTCTAGATACGCAGTTTGATTTCATCATTGTTATTAGGCTACCATATCTTTGCTTCCCTTTTACTATTTTGATCTTCCGTTCTGGCTTTCCCCTTTTCTTCGATTACTACTCCCAAGTACACAAATTTACTTTCTCAAACTTATATCCCTTCCCTTCAGGCAATGTCAATCGTAGTTGGTTTTCTATATTCTGCTGTGTCTCCCATTGCCATATATTCTGTTTTATTTTGATTTATTATCAATTCAAACTTTTCTGTCTCTGCCTCTAATCTTATGATGATAATCCTATGCATTTCCCTTCTTGTTTTAGTTAAATTAAAAACAAAACAGAGATCAGAATCGGTACATGGAATATCACTACAATGCAAGAAAAAGAACCAGAAATTATAGAAGAAATGAAAAAGTACAAACTACAAATTTTAGGAGTAAGTGAAACCAAAATTAAAGGAGAAGGAAGGAAAACAAAGGATATACACTAAGATATTCAGGAGTAAATGTAACAAACAAAGCAAAGAGGGTGGAGGTGGAGGCAGTAAACTCAAGAATAATTAGAATGAGACTGAAACTGGCCAACATTATGAGTAACAATACAGATATATGCGCCTACGGAAGACAGCACAGAAAATGAAAAAATGGAACTCTATGATAAGCTACAAGAAGTGACCGAACTGAAAAGAGAAAGAGTTAGCCAGGTTATAATAATGGGAGACTGGAATGCGAGAACCGGTAACAATAGAGGAAAATGATTTGGTACGATTGGGAATTATGGGTGAGAACAAACCATAAATAATAACGGACAAAGATGGCACAATTTTGCGTAAAAAATCAACTTTTGATTGGAAATTTATTCTATAAACATAAACAAATACATAAGACCACATTTGAACCAATAGAAAGGAATGTTAAGAGTGTAATTGACTATGTAACATTTAGCAAAACCTTTGAAACAGCCCGGCAGCCTTAAAGGACGTCAGAGCAAAACAGCAGAGAAGACAAACAGATATACATAAACAAAAGAAACGAAGCAAAGGAAGTAGTAAAAGAAGCTAAAAGGAGAGCGTGGCAAGAGTTTGGACATGAAATACGGGAACAATACAGTGACAATAGAAAAAAGTTTTAGAGGGTAAAAATACAACAAAAATTCGGAATATAAAAGATGAAGAAAACAACATTATTACGAATAAGGAAGAAATTGTAGAAACATGGAGAAGGTACTACGAGAAAAAGTTTGAGAAAATTGAGGAAGGAAGACAAGATGAAGAATTAATGAATAGGGAGAAGAAGGTACAGACAGCAATATTACACTGGAAGAAATCGCACAGATAATAAGAACAATGCGATGTGGGAAAGCGGCCAGAAAAGATGATATAGTACCGGAAATGATCAAATGGGGAGGAAGAAAGGTAGCAGAGTGGTTAACAGACATAATAAAAATGGCATGGAAACTAGGAAGAATACCACACGAGTGGGAACATAATGTAATATTACCACTCCATAAAAAAGGCAGTATGAGCACCTGTGATAATATTATCGTACGATATGTTTATCATAAGTACTTTTCAGAATCTATACTAAAGTACTGGAAAGTAGGCTAAGAGGGGAAATAGGGGGTAGGCTAAGCGAAGAACAAACAGCATTTAGACCAAACAGACAAATAAGTGACCATATACATACATTAAGGATGATTATAGAAAAGAATTTAGAAAAAGGTAAAGAATTAAGGTAACTGTTTCTGAATGTAAAAGCAGCATTTGACAATGTGGATAGAAAAGTACTGTGGGAATTCTTGGATAATTATAAAATAGATACGCAACGCAACGCAATGCAACGCAACGCAACGCAACGCAACGCAACGTAACGCAACGCAATGCAACGAAACGCAACGCAACGCAACGCTGTAAAATCGGCATACAGTAACGTTGAGGGTTATGCGAGGACCAATCAAGTAATGTCTGAAAGCTTTAAAATGTGCAAGGGGATAAAGCAAGGCCACAGCCCCAGCCCATTATTATTCATAATTATAATGGATGAAGTAGCAGAACGATGTAAAAAACGGTTAACATCAACAAAAATTGGAAACAGAAGATTGGAACCGGTATATCTGCAACACTTGATGTATACCGATGATATAATTTTGGTAACTAAAACTGACAGAAACATGCAAAAGGCAATAAGCGTATGGAAGGAGGAACTAGAAAGAGCAAATTTAATAATTAACATACAGAAGAGCAAAACTATGAAGATAAGTAAGAACCAAACAACTATGCAAGAAATAAAAGTGGAGAATAACAGAATCGAAGAAGTAGACAGCTACACATATATAGGCGTAGTAATTACAAATACATGGGAAATAGAGCAGGAGATGACCAACAGGATAAACAAAGCGAACCATATATTCTACATGATAAACAACACAATAATAGGTAAAAGAGAAATCAGCAATAAAACAAAAATTCAAATATATAACACGATATACTTACCAACACTCACGTATGCGGCAGAAAACTGGGTGCTTACGGATAAGTTAAGATCCAGAATAACAGCTACTGAGATGAAATGCCTAAGGAAAACAATTGGACACACTAGAAGAGATACCAAAGCTGTAAAAACTAAGACCAAAGGTGTAACAATAGGTTATAGAAATTTAAGACCAGTTATAGTTAAAGAGCTATTGTATGCTGACGATCTCATATTGTGTGCAACAACTAAGGATATAAATCAGTGGAAAAAAGAATTGGACAAATAACATGAAGATCAATTTAAAGAAGACTGAGATAATGGTGCTGGGTGAGCAAGGTATAGATGCCCAGATAACACTTGGAAACGACATTATGAAACAAGTGGATAACATAAAATATCTAGGATCAAAGATTCAGAGTGATGGATACATGGACATGGAGTTAAATAATCGGATTAATAGCGCAAATAGGATCTACTTTTCATTGGTAAAGCCATTTATAAATAAAAGGGAGGTTAGCAAGGAAACGAAAGTTAAAATTTACAATAAGTACAGTATATGTACCAGTTTTGTTATACGGAGCAGAATCCTGGAATCTTACAGAGCGGCACAAATCCATGGTGAGAGCATGTGAGATGAAGTTTTTGATAAGGATCTTAGGAGTAACTAAACGAAACAAACTAAAAAATGAAATAATTAGAGAACGGCTGGGAGTAGAATCAATAGAGCACAAAATCGAAAGAAAGCAGCTAAACTGGTGGGTCACATGGTGATGATGCCTGACACAAGAACAGCAAAGAAAGTGTGGAAGGTAAAGGTAAAAAAAAGGGAAGAGGACGACCTACAAAAACGTGGGATAAGCAAATAGTCGGGGTTTTAAGTAAAAATAATAGTGAGTGGAACAGTGCCATGGAGACAGCAAAGGACAGAAAAAAATGGAAAGACTTTTGTAAGGGAAATCAAAACTTAACTCTAAATCCTCTACACTGAAAGATAGAAGAGGACCGGATAAGTAAGTAAGTAAGTAAGTAAGTAAGTAAGAAAGAAGAGATAGAGTTAATAATACCTTAGTAAGGGAAATGCTGAATGTTGAGCCAGTAGTGAAGAAGATACAGGATAAAAAATGGAAATGGTTGGGACATGGTATATGCCGAATGAGAGGGAATAGAATTCCAAAAATAATGACGGAGATGAAAGTGGAAGGAAAAAGACAGGGATGAAGGCCGAGGACAACATGGGAAAAGCAAATGGAAGACTTGGCAGGGAGTAGAGGAAAGACCATAACAGACATTAAAAGACTAGCGAGGGATAGAAAAGCATACAAGCAATGGGTACAAGAGACTTAGCCCCGAACAAAGATCCGACGCCTAAGGGCTTAAAGGGATAGATAAAGAAGAATAAGTTTTAGTTAACAGGGCGAGATCGTCCGCAAAGGCTAAAACTTGATGTTCATTGTTGAAAATTGTCCCCTGGGTTTTTATCCCACTGTTTCTTATAACTGCTTCCAAAACCAGGTGGAAGAGCACCCTTGATAGAGGGTGTCTCTGACTGAGTCCCCTATTTACTTCAAATTTTTAAGATTTGTATCCTTTCCACACTATTCCGTTTTTGGTTACGCAAGAGTCATTTTTATTAATCTAACTAACTCTGCAGGAATCTCGAAATAGCTCAGTGCCGGATACATTTTTTCTCCGTCTATCCTATAATAGGCCTGCTTGTAATCTATGAACAAGGCATGTAGTGTTAACTTATATTCATAGCTTGTAGTCTGGATTTTTTTAGGGGAAAAATTTGATCCAGTACTGGTCTGTTGTTTCTAAATCCTGTTTGGTATTCTCCTAGCATTTCTACCGAGTGGATGTTTAGCCTCCTTCTTAGTGTCTGCGCTAATATTTTATACCAGGTATCTAACAGGGTCATATCTCTATAATGTTGGCATCTCAACTTGTCTCCTTTCTTCTAAACTGGGTATAATACTGCTTTAGACCAGTCCCTGGGCATTTCTTCTTCTTCCCATATCTTTAGAATGAGATTATACAGCTTCTTCTGCAACGTCTCCCCACCTGCCTTTAACATTTCTGCCACAATTTCAGTTTCTCCTGGTTTCTTATTATTTTTAATATACTCTTAACTTATCCCTCACTAGGTACTTCTATTACAACCATATTTTCCTCATTGGCATGGTTTTCTTCTTGGTCTCCTTCATGTCCATTTAGTAGTTTCTCGAAGCAGTTTTTCCATTTTTGCATAATCCTTTCTGGTTCACACAGTAGTGTTCCTTCGTATCCTTCCTCTGTTTTAACATAATTGCTACTGGTTTGGTACCAGTTCTCTATTCTTTTCGCTTCCTGGTAGAAAGATAGTATTTCTTTTTTTGAAAATTTTCTACGATTTCAGCTAGTTTATTTTCATTGTATTGTCTCTTTTTTCTCCTACATGTTCTTTTCATTTCCCTTCTTATTTCCGAGTAACGGTCTCATTCATATTTGTCAATGCCTGTTGTCTTAAATTTCTCTTGATTTCAGCTAATTCATTATTCGTCTAACCACTCCTTGACTCTTGTATCTCTAGTTATTATTGGTATGATTTTCTTGTTTGCTTTTGTTATTACATTACAGAGTGACAGGCAGTGCCGAATATTAAACGGCTGAAGGAAGTAAAAGAAGGGTTGAACAAGTAGAAGATGCTTTTGAGAAATCCAAAATAACTCCAAGAACACCAACAAAAGTACAAAAAAGTAGCGACAAATTAGATTTGGTTCTAAAAATCGTGTAAGATGTACAAAAAGAGTTACAGCAAGTAAGAAATGATCAAAGGAAGTATAATAAGGATATTAAAGAAAATCCAGATGGAAAATCTAAACTTAAGGAAGGAGAACGAGGACATCACAAGAGAAAACGAAGAAATTAAAAAAGAGTTAATAGAAATCAAGAGTAATTTGGAGTGGATGGATGGACAAAATAAGAGAAAAAATAATGTTGTTATGAACGGTCTACAAATAGACGCTAGTGACTCAAATATCCTAATATCGGCAATAGAAAACTTTAGAGACAGAAGTGAAAGTTAAGGAAGCCTGTAAAATAGGTGCAAAAAGTTACTGGTAAAACTAGAAAGAGAAAGTGATAAAGGGAAAATTATGAAAAATAAATCCAAACTTGGGAAAACTGTAAAAACAAATTCATAAATGACGACTTAACAAAGAAGGAAAGAGAGAAACAAAAGCAAATAAGAAGGAAAGCAGTCGAAGAAAAAAGTAGTGGTATAAACGTCAAAGTTGGATATAACAAGGTCACAATAGATGGAATGGAAATGGAACAAAAATAAAGAACAATTAGAAGAGACGAAGGAAGCTAATACAAAAAACTAATCCAAAAATCAGCGATAACGAATAAGGCAAAGAAAACGGATATGAATAGAGATATAAATTTAATTGAAAACATAGTAATTAAGAAAGAAGAAAAAATAGGTTATATATAAAGTAAAAGAAAGAGTCAAAATAGCAATTAGGAACATAAGAGGAACTTATGAAGAGGAGGCGTTGCAGGGGCTAATACGGGAAGTTAAAAAGTAAAATTATGATTTAGTTAGCTTTCCGAGAAACAAAAAGGAAATGCAATTATAGAAGTAGATGATGATGTATTCTTAAAATCTTAAACAGTGGAGGCTAAAATATAATATTAGGTACCTACAGTGTTTATTATAAGCCAAGCACTCAAACCAAGGGTTAAACATCAAAAACATTTGTAAACATCCATGCACCAACGGAAATATCGAATCTTGACGTTAAAGAAGACTTCTATGCAAGGTTAGATGACGAATATCAGGGTATACCAAAGTGTGATTTGAAAATTGTATTGGGAGATGCGAAGATTGGAAGTGAAGAGGTTTTTAGGCCCACTATTGGAAAATGAAAAATTGTTAATAGATTCTGCAAAGGAAAATAATTTAATAATAAAAAATAACAGATCAACAAAGGAAAGAAATTTATAAAGGGACATGGAGGTCGCCAGATGGAAAAGGTGTAAATCAAACGGATCATGTACTTATTATAGAAAAAGATGAAGAGAAGTGCATTATAAACATACGGAGTTACAGGGGGCCTGATGTAGATTCAGACCAATTCCTGTTAGGTACAAAGCTGAAGCAAATAATACTAGTGCAAAAAAAAAGAAAAGCAAACCATGAAAGGGATTGTAAGACTAAAAGAGGAAGATGAGAGAATAAAATACAAAAAAAAGAATAGGGAAAAGTGATAATGTAGAAGAGCTATGAGGAGTAATTAAAGGAAGGATAAAAGAAGCAGTAAACAGCAGTAGGTAGTAGCACTAAAAGACAGAATGAAAAAGAAAAGTGCTCGACATGGAATGTGTACAAGAACTGCAAAAAAGAAGACAACTTAGATTGCAAATGTTGGAGACGGAAACAAATGTGTTGAAGAGTAGATATTCAGAAC